>CM022302.1:579344235-580047288 GCA_011799875.1 Thinopyrum elongatum | reverse complement strand
CTATAGATTTTGATATAGAATCATAACTTAAGCAGTCCGTAGAAACTCCGGTACACGCTCAAGGACAACATCATTTATTTTATCCACAACTGAATTGGTCGGACAAACTATAGCACGACGTGATAAATAATCAGCATCATTATACTTCAAATAGAACACATCGTATACGTTGTCCACAGCAGCTTCCATATGATCTACTGTGGGAAACAACAACATATCTTCAGGGATAGAAATCCATGACGGTGAAGAATCATCGCCCTTAGAACGCATCGTAATGGAACCATCACCAATACTTTGTACCCAACCAGAAAACATTGCCAGCTCTGCACGTGCCTGGCAAGACAGTGTAGGGTTGCAAAGCCGCATATTTGTATGAAGTTTACGAACTTTAATGTATGGCCAAAGCGGAGAAGAAATCAATGTTGCATCAATAATATCCTCTTTCGTACCGCCCTCCACGATAGGCAAAATTTGCCTAAAATCACCGCCTAATAGCATTACTTTCCCTCCAAAAAGGCAAAATGCCATTATTTTCATTATGGATTGATAAAACATCTCTCAATGTTCTATCCAAAGCTTCAAAACATAGACGGCTAGTCATTGGAGCCTCGTCCCAAAGAATAAGAAATGCCCGCTGACACAGAACAGCAAGCATCGAGCTCCTCGAAATGGAACACTGGGAACACTCATTGACATTGAGCGGAATTTTAAACCTTGAATGGCCAGTTCGTCCTCTAGGGAGCAGCAAAGATGCAACACCAGATGAAGCCACAGCAAGTACAACATGACGATCAGACCTAAGTGTAGCGATGATAGAATTCCATAAAAATGTTTTACCAGACCCTTTCCTTCTCCCTCTCTTCCTCTTCCTTCTTCTCCTACTCCAACTAGGGAAGGGGGGAAACCTACTCCTACTGGGAGTAGGACTCCCCCCCTTGGGCGCGCCATAGAGAGGGCCGGCCCTCCCCTCCTCCACTCCTTTATATACGGGGGAGGGGGCACCCCATAGACACACAAGTTGACAGTTGTCTTAGCCGTGTGCGGTGCCCCTCTCCACAGATTTTTCACCTCGGTCATATCGTTGTAGTGCTTAGGCGAAGCCCTGCGTCGGTAACTTCATCATCACCGTCATCACGCCGTCGTGCTGACGAAACTCTCCCTCGGCCTCAGCTGGATCAAGAGTACGAGGGACGTCACCGAGCTGAACGTGTGAAGATCGCGGAGGTGCCATGCGTTCGGTACTTGATCGGTTGGATCGCGAAGACGTTCGACTACATCAACCGCGTTACTTAACGCTTCCGCTTTCGGTCTACGAGGGTACGTGGATACACTCTCCCGCTTGTTGCTATGCATCACATAGATAGATCTTGCGTGATCGTAGGTAAATTTTTTGAAATACTACGTTCCCCAACAGTGGCATCCGAGCCAGGTCTATGCGTAGATGTTATTTGCACGAGTAGAACACAAAGGAGTTGTGGGCGTGGGTGTATACATATTGCTTGCCGTTACTAGTTGTTACTTGGTTCAGCGGTATTGTGAGATGAAGCGGCCCGGACCGACATTACGCATACGCTTACGTGAGACTGGTTTCACCGCTACGAGCACTCGTTGCTTAAAGGTGAGTGGCGGGTGTCTGTCTCTCTCACTTTAGTTGAACCGGTTTCAATGAAGAGGGTTCTTTTAGAAGATTAAAAAGCAATCACTACACCACGTTGTGGTTTTGCGTAGGTAAGAACGGTTCTTGCTAGAAACCCGTAGCAGCCACGTAAAACTTGCAACAACAAAGTAGAGGACGTCTAACTTGTTTTTGCAGGGCTTGCTGTGATGTGATATGGTCAAGACATGATGTGATATAATTTATTGTATGAGATGATCATGTTTTGTAACAGAGTTATCGGCAACCGGCAGGAGCCATATGGTTGTCGCTTTATTGTATGCAATGCAATCGTCATGTAATTGTTTTACTTTATCACTAGGCGGTAGCGATAGTCGTAGAAGCAATAAGTTGGCGAGATGACAACGATGCTACGATGGAGATCAAGCTGGGGCGCCGGTGACAATGGAGATCATGATGGTGCTTCGATGATGGAGATCAAGAGCACAAGATGATGATGGCCATATCATGTCTCATATTGAATTGCATGTGATGTTAATCCTTTTATGCATCTTATTTTAGTTAGTACGGCGGTAGCATTATAAGATGATCCCTCACTAAATTTCAAGGTATAAGTGTTCTCCCTGAGTATGCACCGTTGCGAAAGTTCTTCGTGCTGAGACACCACGTGATGATCGGGTGTGATAAGCTCTACGTTCACATACAACGGGTGCAAGCCAGTTTTGCACACGCAGAATACTCGGGTTAAACTTGACGAGCCTAGCATATGCAGATATGGCCTCGGAACACTGAGACCGAAAGGTCGAGCGTGAATCATATAGTAGATATGATCAACATAGTGATGTTCACCATTGAAAACTACTCCATCTCACGTGATGATCGGACATGGTTTAGTTGATTTGGATCACGTGATCACTTAGATGATTAGAGGGATGTCTATCTAAGTGGGAGTTCTTTAGTAATATGATTAATTCATCTTTAATTTATCATGAACTTAGTACCTGATAGTATTTTGCATATCTATGTTGTTGTAGATCTATGGCCCGTGCTACTGTTCCTTTGAATTTTAATGCGTTCCTAGAGAAAGCTAAGTTGAAAGATGATGGTAGCAACTACACGGACTGGGTCCGTAACTTGAGGATTATCCTCATTGCTGCACAGAAGAATTACGTCCTGGAAGCACCGCTAGGTGCAAGACCCGCTGCAGGAGCAACGCCGGACGTTGTGAACGCCTGGCAGAGCAAAGCTGATGACTACTCGATAGTTCAGTGTGCCATGCTTTACGGCTCAGAACCGGGACTTCAACGATGTTTTGAACGTCATGGAGCATATGAGATGTTCCAGGAGTTGAAGTTAATATTTCAAGCAAATGCCCGGATTGAGAGATATGAAGTCTCCAATAAGTTCTACAGCTGCAAAATGGAGGAGAATATTTCTGTCAGTGAACATATACTCAAAATGTCTGGGTATCATAATCACTTGACTCAGTTGGGAGTTAATCTTCCGGTTGATAGTGTCATTAACAGAGTTCTTCAATCACTGCCACCAAGCTATAAAAGCTTCGTGATGAACTATAATATGCAAGGGATGGATAAGACAATTCCCGAGCTCTTCGCAATGCTAAAGGCTGCGGAGGTAGAAATCAAGAAGGAGCATCAAGTGTTGATGGTCAACAAGACCACCAGTTTCAAGAAAAAGGGTAAAGGGAAGAAGGGGAACTTCAAGAAGAACGGCAAGCAAGTTGCTGCTCAAGTGAAGAAGCCCAAGTCTGGACCTAAGCCTGAGACTGAGTACTTCTACTGCAAAGGGACTGGTCACTGGAAGTGGAATTGCCCCAAGTATTTGGCGGATAAGAAGGATGGCAAGGTGAACAAAGGTATATGTGATATACATGTTATTGATGTGTACCTTACTAATGCTCGCAGTAGTACCTGGGTATTTGATACTGGTTCTGTTGCTAATATTTGCAACTCGAAACAGGGACTACGGATTAAGCAAAGATTGGCTAAGGACGAGGTGACGATGCGCGTGGGAAATGGTTCCAAAGTCGATGTGATCACCGTAGGCACGCTACCTCTACATCTACCTTCGGGATTAGTTTTAGACCTGAATAATTGTTATTTGGTGCCAGCGTTAAACATGAACATTATATCCGGATCTTGTTTGATGCGAGACGGTTATTCATTTAAATCTGAGAATAATGGTTGTTCTATTTATATGAGTAATATCTTTTATGGTCATGCACCCTTGAAGAGTGGTCTATTTTTGTTGAATCTCGATAGTAGTGACACACATATTCATAATATTGAAGCCAAAAGATGCAGAGTTGATAATGATAGTGCAACTTATTTGTGGCACTGCCGTTTAGGTCATATTGGTGTAAAGCGCATGAAGAAACTCCATTCTGATGGACTTTTGGAATCACTTGATTATGAATCACTTGGTACTTGCGAACCATGCCTCATGGGCAAGATGACTAAAACTCCGTTCCCCGGAACAATGGAGCGAGCAACAGATTTGTTGGAAATCATACATACTGATGTATGTGGTCCAATGAATATTGAGGCTCACGGCGGGTATCGTTATTTTCAGACCTTCACAGATGATTTGAGCAGATATGGGTATATCTACTTGATGAAACATAAGTCTGAAACATTTGAAAAGTTCAAAGAATTTTAGAGTGAAGTGGAAAATCATCGTAACAAGAAAATAAAGTTTCTGCGATCCGATCATGGATGAGAATATTTGAGTTACGAGTTTGGTCTTCATTTGAAACAATGCGGAATAGTTTCGCAACTCACGCCACCCGGAACACCACAGCGTAATGGTGTATCCGAACGTCGTAACCGCACTTTATTAGATATGGTGCGATCTATGATGTCTCTTACTGATTTACCGCTATCGTTTTGGGGTTATGCTTTAGAGACGGCTGCATTCACATTAAATAGGGCACCATCTAAATCCGTTGAGACGACACCTTATGAATTGTGGTTTGGCAAGAAACCCAAGTTGTCGTTTCTTAAAGTTTGGGGCTGCGATGCTTATGTGAAAAAGCTTCAACCTGATAAGCTCGAACCCAAATCGGAGAAATGTGTCTTCATAGGATACCCAAAGGAGACTGTTGGGTACACCTTCTATCACAGATCCGAAGGCAAGATATTCGTTGCTAAGAATGGATCCTTTCTAGAGAAGGAGTTTCTCTCGAAAGAAGTGAGTAGAAGGAAAGTAGAACTTGATGAGGTAATTGTACCTGCTCCCTTATTGGAAAGTAGTTCATCACAGAAATCAGTTCCAGTGATTCCTACACCAATTAGCGAGGAAGCTAATGATGATGATCATGTAACTTCAGATCAAGTTACTACCGAACCTCGTAGGTCAACCAGAGTAAGATCCGCACCAGAGTGGTACAGTAATCCTGTTCTGGAGGTCATGTTACTTGACCATGACGAAACTACGAACTATGAGGAAGCGATGATGAGCCCAGATTCCGCGAAATGGCTTGAGGCCATGAAACCTGAGATGGGATCCATGTATGAGAACAAAGTGTGGACTTTGGTTGACTTGCCCAATGATCGGCAAGCCATAGAGAATAAATGGATCTTCAAGAAGAAGACTGACGCTGACGGTAATGCTACTGTCTACAAAGCTTGACTTGTTGCGAAAGGTTTTCGACAAGTTCAAGAAGTTGACTACGATGAGACCTTCTCACCCGTAGCGATGCTTAAGTCCGTCCGAATCATGTTAGCAATTGCTGCATTTTATGATTATGAAATTTGGCAAATGGATGTCAAGACTGCATTCCTGAATGGATTTCTGGAAGAAGAGTTGTATATGATGCAACCCGAAGGTTTTGTCGATCCAAAGGATGCTAACAAAGTGTGCAAGCTCCAGCGATCCATTTATGGACTGGTTCAAGCATCTCGGAGTTGGAATAAACGTTTTGATAGTGTGATCAAAGCATATGGTTTTATACAGACTTTTGGAGAAGCCTGTATTTACAAGAAAGTGAGTGGGAGCTCTGTAGCATTTCTAATATTATATGTGGATGACATATTGTTGATTGGAAATGATATAGAATTTCTGGATAGCATAAAAGGATACTTGAACAAGAGTTTTTCAATGAAAGACCTTGGTGAAGCTGCTTATATATTGGGCATCAAGATCTATAGAGACAGATCAAGACGCTTAATTGGACTTTCACAAAGCACATACCTTGATAAAGTTTTGAAGAAGTTCAAAATGGATCAAGCAAAGAAAGGGTTCTTGCCTGTGTTACAAGGTGTGAAGTTGAGTCAGACTCAATGCCCGACCACTGCAGAAGATAGAGAGAAAATGAAAGTCATTCTCTATGCTTCAGCCATAGGTTCTATCATGTATGCAATGCTGTGTACCAGACCTGATGTGTGCCTTGCTATTAGTTTAGCAGGGAGGTACCAAAGTAATCCAGGAGTGGATCACTGGACAGTGGTCAAGAACATCCTGAAATACCTTAAAAGGACTAAGGACATGTTTCTCGTTTATGGAGGTGACAAAGAGCTCGTCATAAATGGTTACGTCGATGCAAGCTTTGACACTGATCCGGATGACTCTAAGTCACAAACCGGATACGTATTTATATTGAACGGTGGAGCTGTCAGTTGGTGCAGTTCTAAGCAAAGCGTTGTGGCAGGATCTACGTGTGAAGCAGAGTACATAGCTGCTTCGGAAGCAGCAAATGAAGGAGTTCATATCCGATCTAGGTGTCATACCTAGTGCATCGGGTCCAATGAAAATATTTTGTGACAATACTGGTGCAATTGCCTTGGCAAAGGAATCTAGATTTCACAAGAAAACCAAGCACATCAAGAGACGCTTCAATTCCATCCACGATCAAGTCAAGGAGGGAGACATAGAGATTTGCAAAATACATACGGATCTGAATGTTGCAGACCCATTGACTAAGCCTCTCTCACGAGCAAAACATGATCAACACCAAGACTCCATGGGTGTTAGAATCATTACTGTGTAATCTAGATTATTGACTCTAGTGCAAGTGGGAGACTGAAGGAAATATGCCCTAGAGGCAATAATAAAGTTGTTATTTATATTTCCTTATATCATGATAAATGTTTATTATTCATGCTAGAATTGTATTAACCGGAAACTTAGTACATGTGTGGATACATAGACAAACAGAGTGTCACTAGTATGCCTCTACTTGACTAGCTCGTTAATCAAAGATGGTTAAGTTTCCTAGCCATAGACATGAGTTGTCATTTGATGAACGGGATCACATCATTAGAGAATGATGTGATTGACAAGACCCATCCGTTAGCTTAGCACGATGATCGTTTAGTTTGTTGCTATTTCTTTCTTCATGACTTATACATGTTCCTATGACTATGAGATTATGCAACTCCCGAATACCGGAGGAACACTTTGTGTGCTATCAAACGTCACAACATAACTGGGTGATTATAAAGATGCTCTACAGGTGTCTCCGATGGTGTTTGTTGAGTTGGCATAGATCGAGATTAGGATTTGTCGCTCCGATTGTCGGAGAGGTATCTCTGGGCCCTCTCGGTAATACACATCACTATAAGCCTTGCAAGCAATGTGACTAATGAGTTAGTTGCTGGATGTTGCATTACGGAATGAGTAAAGATACTTGCCGGTAACGAGATTGAACTAGGTATTGAGATACCGACGATCGAATCTCGGGCAAGTAACATACCGATGACAAAGGGAACAACATATGTAGTTATGCGGTTTGACCGATAAAGATCTTCGTAGAATATGTGGGAGCCAATATGAGCATCCAGGTTCCGCTATTGGTTATTGACTGGAGATGTGTCTCGGTCATGTCTACATAGTTCTCGAACCCGTAGGGTCCACACGCTTAACGTTCGATGACGATCGGTATTATGAGTTTATGTGTTTTGATGTACCGAAGGTAGTTCGGAGTCCCGGATGTGATCACGGACATGACAAGGAGTCTCAAAATGGTTGAGACATAAAGATCGATATATTGGAAGGCTATGTTTGGACACTGGAATGGTTCCGGATGAGTTCGGGCATTTTCCGGAGTACCGGGAGGTTACCGGAACCCCCCGGGGAGTCAATGGGCCTTATTGGGCCTTAGTAGAAGAGAGGAGGCGGCCAGGTGGAGGGCGCCCCCCCCCCCCCCCCCCCCCAAGCCCAATCCGAATTGGGGTGGGGGGCCGGCCCCCCCTTTTCTTCTCCCTCTCTCCCTCTTCCTTCTTCTCCTACTCCAAGTAGAGAAGGGGGGAAACCTACTCCTACTGGGAGTAGGACTCCCCCCCTTCGGCGCGCCATAGAGAGGGCCGGCCCTCCCCTCCTCCACTCCTTTATATACGGGGGAGGGGGCACCCCATAGACACACAAGTTGACAGTTGTCTTAGCCGTGTGTGGTGCCCCCCTCCATAGATTTCCACCTCGGTCATATCGTTGTAGTGCTTAGGCGAAGCCCTGCGTCGGTAAATTCACCATCACCGTCATCACGCCATCGTGCAGACGAAACTCTCCCTCGGCCTCAGCTGGATCAAGAGTACGAGGGACGTCACCGAGCTGAACGTGTGCAGATCGCGGAGGTGCCGTGCATTCGGTACTTGATCGGTTGGATCGCGAAGACGTTCGACTACATCAACCGCGTTACTTAACGCTTCCGCTTTCGGTCTACGAGGGTACGTGGACACACTCTCCCGCTCATTGCTATGCATCACATAGATAGATCTTGCGTGATCGTAGGTAAAATTTTTGAAATACTACGTTCCCCAACACATACTTAGCAATATTTAAGATAACTTGCGCTGTTGTTGACCCGCCAATCTGCGGCCGGCTCATCTTCACATAATTTTAACCCGCCGCACCATGTTTCATAGTTAGGGCGGCTCATAAACTTCTCGACGGCTCGCCATATAATATTGCTGCTTTGTAATCGTAATTGCCGAGTCACGCATCTTTCAGGCGCCTCATAACTGCACTTTTGTATCCCGCCGTGTCTTATATTTTGTTCACACCTTTTGTAACCCGGCTTAATTATGGCTAAGACCCCCTCTTCCTGCGATTGGGTGGCCTCAGAAGTAACAGAGCTCTCACTCAATGAATTTGTTGCTATGGGGATTTTGCCGGAGAAGGAGGTTGTCCATTGGCGAGTTCCTGGCCCCGAAACAACTCCTCAACCTGAAGAGGGTGAAGTTATAGTCTTTACAGATCATCTCCTTCATGGCTTCTCACCACCCGGGTCAAAGTTTTTCCAGGATGTTCTGCATTTTTTCAATCTTCATCCTCAAGATATTGCCCCCAACTCTGTCACCAATTTGTGTCAATTTCAAGTGTTCTGTGAAGCATACTTGCAAGAAGAGCCGACTATCAACCTTTTCAGAGATTTCTACTATATTAACCGTCAAACTGAGATTGCTGATGGACCCCCTTTGGAACTTGGGGGTGTTTCCATTCAGAGACGGAGATACTCCACTTTCCCTTCCGCCACACTGCCAAGCCATCTCAAGGACTGGAATCGCACTTGGTTCTATTGCAGAAACACTGCACCGGCTGACAAAAATTCGTTGTCGGGTTATCGCCCCTACTGGCTCAACCCGAATAGTGAACTTCCTAGCAAACTGACTGCCACAGAACGAGCTCAACATGCTCACATATTCCCAAACATCAGGGCGTTAATAGCCAATGGTCTGACCGGAATTGATTTGACCCGCTGCTGGGTCTCTAGGAGGATTTTACAGCTAAGCCGGTGGGGCGCTTAATGTGTGAATATACTGGCAGTGTGAATGACCCTCAGCGCTTCAACAGAACTCCTTTGTCTAATAAGGAAATTAATGCAATTGTTAAAACACTGCTTGGAGAATCTCAAGAAGCCTGCATAAAGGTGGGGCTTAACCCTTTCTGCGTACTTAACCCGGCCCTTGCGGTAAGCATCCTTGAATAATACTTCATCTTGTTCATTTATCTTTTGTACCTCCTATCCTTTTAAACTTATGCCAACACATGTCTATACAGGCTGACTCAGCTTTTTGGAAAAGGAAAATACCCGCCGCCTTAACCTTGAAAAGGAAAACCAAGGCGACCAAAGGTCGTGCCCCGGGTCGTCCTAAGAAACAAACGGCTGAAGAGCTGCTACAGCTTGATGAGTCGGAGGTAGAACTTGACTCCCTTGGCCTTCTTTTCATGAAACTTATTGACGCTGACTCTTCTCAGGACGAATCGGAGACCATCCAAGCCGAAGCTGCAGAGGTAACTATTATCTCCTCCGACTCAGAACCTTTGCCCAGAAAGAAAACTCGGCGGGTCATCCGGAGAGTAAGATTTTCACACCCTCTTGCTCAGTTGGACCCCAACTTTCTTTTGAAGAAACAGCAGCATGAGTCTTGGCAGTAGACCCGGAGCACTGGCTCTGAAGATCTTCTGGCTGGCTTATCCCATACACCAGCACCTCGGAAACGTCAGAATGAGGTGCCTCACATCCCAACTTTATCTCTTCCTCGAGCCGGTCTCATGCGGCAACCTCTTAACCCTTCCGACTCCAATTATCAGGAAACGCCGCCCTCATCTGGCGACTCAACTGGCACACAATTGCCAGCCTTTGTTGTCAACCCTGGGTAAGGTGTTAATTTTGTCAATACCTGAATTGTGTCACCATAAGCTCACACACTTATCTCCTTGTTGCAGGGCCAAGGCAAAGGCCAACAAGGAGCAAAAGGTGCGCGGCTCTTCCAAAGCCATGGAGATCCCTGAGTCAGAGAAAGAGGCGCCAATAGCCTCTGAAGCCCCGGTCCCAGAATCCGAAGAACCTATTCAATAGTACAGCGCTCCTACGCAAACTGGCGACGACCCTTCAGAAACTATGGACGTTGAGCCGGCTGACAAGCATGACCCGCCCAGTCCAAGTCATGTCCAAACCGTCAAAGAAACCCCTTCTGAGAAGGATGCCGATGATGTCACCGTCACAGGGACGGGTTATAAAATATCAAGAGCCTCTACTGTTTTGGCTAAACACAAAGAAGAAGTGCCTTCATTGGAGAAAGGTAAGGCCAAACTGGATCTTCAAGACTATGCCGAATTTAGTGCCGGTGAACTTCATGCGGGATATCTAAGCCGCCTTCACACAAGCCGCGACATGGAGGCCAGCTTAGTCAACCTGATGAAGCAACGATATGAGGTATGACTAACCTTCAATATATATATTCATGTAGCCCCCAAGGGCCGGTTTATTGTAGAAGAATAAGTCGGGTCTTCTGAATCATCACTTAGTAAAGAATCATCGTGTAGTCCCCAAGGGCCGGCTTATCTTAATAAGATGAGCCGGGTCTTATAGACGGCAACTTTTATACAAAAATCCACATGTAGGCCCTAAAGGCCAGCTGAAGATCTGCCGGATCAAAATATAATTTGAAATGACCTACATTAGCCCCCAAGTACCAAGTGTATTGCTTGCAATGTGCTTGGGACTTGAATAATTGAATCATAATCAATAAGCTTAATATTAACCTCTACCTATTGTCGCCGGAAGCTTTAAGTTTGAAGGAGTCGCATCTGGGGGACTTAAAGAAAAGGCTAGAATCCCAAGAAGCAGAGACCGCCAAGGCCGAGTCAAAGCTAAAAATTGCTTTGGAGGACTTGGAGAAAATAAAGT
Source organism: Thinopyrum elongatum (assembly GCA_011799875.1). Classification (NCBI taxonomy): domain Eukaryota; kingdom Viridiplantae; phylum Streptophyta; class Magnoliopsida; order Poales; family Poaceae; genus Thinopyrum; species Thinopyrum elongatum. The sequence goes on along the minus strand of CM022302.1, from coordinate 580,036,024 downwards.
TATCTTTTGATGCTGAAAGGACAGCCTTGGAATCTGAAAAAGCCACCTTGTTAAAGCGCGCAGAAGGTGCCGAAAACCAGCTTACGCCGGTATCCGAAGAACTTGCCGGCTTAAAACAGCATATCTCACAAATGACAGCCGCCATCTTCGGTAAGTGACTTCTTTAATTGAATCAACTCATAAATCAAAGGCGCCTCTCCATGTATGGCGACTGAAAATACTAAGCTGATTTGCATCTTTGTTGCATGACAGGCGCCAGAACTGCCAACCTTGGCCAAAATATGCTGTTGAAGCTGAAAGCCGTGTACTCACTGACAGAGAAATTATATGCTGGGACCTTAAAAACTTTGGTGGCCATATCATGCGGCAGGAATCCCCCAACGCTCATCAAAGACGTATTAGACCATCTATCCACTGCCCCCTCACATATCATGGAGCTTAAGTTATTAGCCGCCCGCTCAGGAGCCATCACTGCTCTGAGTCGTGCAAAAGCCTGGTAGTCGGAGCTTGACCCGGCGGAGATGGCTGGCGGGTGTCCTGAATTTAAAGATGATGGAACTGTCTTTGATGAAGCAGAATTTGCACGGTGCGTCAAGGAAATGAGGCCTCTAGCTTGCGAACTTGCACATCAACTAGATCTAAACAAGTACCAGCCGTCTTATGATAGCCAGAATACCCGTATCAAGCCGCCTTCACATCCAGTTATAGACTTAACTCCTCAAAGGCATAAGCTCATCTTTGCTCCCGATCTCGATCCTTCTGTTATAGTTAATGAGGAGGCAACCTTTGAGGCATTAATGGGCATCGACTGGACTTCGGATGGTCTCCAGATGCCAGACGACGAAGAGCCGGCACAGGGTGACCAGGCGCCTCCCACCTCAAAGCAGCAAGAAGACACTAACCCGGCTGGTCATAACCCGGACGGTACTGAGGCCGGCTCAAACCAATGAACTGATTGTTGAAAAACACTTGGCAAAACTTTTGGGCTCAGTGGCAGCCATGTAATAGGGTAGCTATAAATAATTAGTTGTCCTGCCATGCCTTCATGCATGTTTTGATCAACTGATGCGATGTCGGCTTTAATTGCTGCAACCTTTATCATATGTATATATGTCTGGCTTAATTTCTCTGACTTGTCCTAAAATCCTGATTTGCAAACTGTAAACACGTCACCAGTTCCTCCACTGGCGGGTCACATCCAAAATTCAGGTCGACTTAAAAGCTTCATGACTCCAATATTCGAGACGTTTGTCGACTCCATTGGTGGGTCATGATTTGCCAGAGATTCACCGGATGTTCAGCCGGATCTTATATGACCCAAAGATGAAGTTCCTGAAACAACAATAGAGAGTATATACATGTATATCTCAATTATTTATAAGGCGGCTTTGAAGGCCAGGTCAAAAGAGATCAACTTCTTTTGTTTATAAAATTTGTTTGCGCTTCAATGAAGCTTGGTGAGAACACCTTTAACCTTATAAGCCGGCTCTCACATGACATAAATACGTTGTTTTAACCTTAGCCAGTTCAGGGTCTTAAAAAAGATTGACTGCTAAGAGTACTAACGGGCCATATAGCGGAGAGACAACAACGAACATGTGAGTTTATCCTAGCTCTCTGTAAGCCAGCCCTCTCGTGACATAAGTCACCGTTTTAACCTTAGCCAGTTCAGTGTCTTAAAAAAGATTGACTGGTAAGAGTTTGGCGGGTCACCTGGTGGAGTGGTAAGTTGCAAACAGGCAGGTTTAACCCATATATGGCATGTAAGCCGGTCAACAGGGTATGAAAGCTAAACTCAGTGAGTTGGAAGCCCCCAAGTGACCCTATGATCAACAAATAAAGACTCATGTACCAGAAATATGATATGAAACGATAGAGGCCCCGAACTACAGGGATGCCGACTTTATTATATTGATCATAAAGAAGGTATATACATCAAAAGAAGGTATGTACAATTACTCAGAGCCGATGAATCAAGTGTAGTAAGGCCGGAGATGAGCTATATTCCACGTCCTGTTGGTCTCTCCGCAGAATTGTGTGACTTGTTTTTCTCTCGTATATCAATGAGGTAATATGACCCATTGTTGAGATTCTTGCTAACCACAAAGGGTCCTTCCCAAGGAGGCGATAGTTTGTGCATATATGTCTGGTCTTGAATCAGCCGGAGCACTAAGTCGCCCTCCTGGAAAGTCCGGGTCTTGACTCTGCGGCTATGATAGCGACACAGGTCTTGCTGATAAATCGCCGAACGGGCGGCTGCAAGATCTCGCTCCTCATCCAAAGCATCAAGTGCATCTTGACGTGCCGTCTCATTATCCGCCTCAACATAAGCCGCCACCCTTGGCGAGTCATGACGAATATCGCTAGGGAGGACTGCCTCTGCACCATAAACCATGAAGAAAGGCATGTAGCATGTTGATCTATTGGGGGTGGTTCTGATGCTCCAAAGAACTGAAGGAAGCTCCTCAACCCAGTAACCCGGCATTCGTTCCAAAGGAACCATGAGCCGGGGCATGATACCTCTCAAAATTTCTTGGTTAGCACGCTCTGCCTGACCATTAGACTGTGGATGGGCAACTGATGAAACATCAAGGCGGATATGTTCTCGTTGACAGAACTCCTTCATAGCACCTTTAGACAAATTGGTGCCATTATCAGTGATTTTACTGTGGGGATAACCAAAGCGGAAAATCAGCTTTTTGATGAACTGAACAGCTATTGCTGCGTCACACTTGCTAACTGGCTCTGCCTCAATCCACTTGGTAAACTTGTCAACCACCACCAAAAGGTGGGTCTTCTTATCCTGAGACCTCTTAAACGGCCCAACCATATCAAGCCCCCAGACCGCAAACGGCCAAGTGATCGGTATCATCCGCAACTCCTGAGCCAACACAGGAGCTTGCCGTGCAAATTTCTGACACCCGTCGCACTTACTGACGATGTCCTCTACATCCGCGTGGGTTGTTAACCAGTAAAACCCATGGCGAAAAGCCTTGGCTACCAACGACTTAGACCTGGCATGATGTCCATGAAGGAAATATGCCCTAGAGGCAATAATATAGTTGATATTTATATTTCCTTATATCATGATAAATGTTTATTATTCATGCTAGAATTGTATTAACCAGAAACTTAGTACATGTGTGGATACATAAACAAACAGAGTGTCACTAGTATGCCTCTACTTGACTAGCTCGTTAATAAAAGATGGTTAAGTTTCCTAGCCATAGACATGAGTTGTCATTTGATGAATGGGATCACATCATTAGAGAATGATGTGATTGACAAGACCCATCCGTTAGCTTAGCACTATGATCGTTTAGTTTGCTGCTATTGCTTTCTTCATGACTTATACATGTTCCTATGACTATGAGACTATGCAACTCCCGAATATCGGAGGAACACTTAGTGTGCTATCAAACATCACAACGTAACTGGGTGATTATAAAGATGCTCTACAGGTGTCTCCGATGGTGTTTGTTGAGTTGGCATAGATCGAGATTAGGATTTGTCACTCCGATTGTCGGAGAGGTATCTCTGGGCCCTCTCGGTAATGCACATCATATGAAGCCTTGCAATCAATGTGACTAATGAGTTAGTTACGAGATGATGCATTATGGAACGAGTAAAAAGACTTGCTGGTAACGAGATTGAACTAGGTATGATGATACCGACGATCGAATCTCGGGCAAGTAACATACCGATGACAAAGGGAACAACGTATGTTGTTATGCTGTTTGAGCGATAAAGATCTTCGTAGAATATGTGGGAGCCAATATGAGCATCCAGGTTCTGCTATTGGTTATTGACCGGAGATGAGTCTCGGTCATGTCTACATAGTTCTCGAACCCGTAGGGTCCGCACGCTTAACGTTCGATGACGATCGGTATTATGAGTTTATGTGTTTTGAAGTACCGAAGGTAGTTCGGAGTCCCGGATGAGATCATGGACATGACGAGGAGTCTCGGAATGTTTGAGAGGTAAAGATTGATATATTGGAAGATAGTATTTGGCCTCCGGAAAAGTTCCGGAAGGTTCCGAATATTTATCGGAGTACCGGAGGGGTTACCGGAACCCCCCGGGGAGTAGCATGGGCCACATGGGCCTCATAGGGGAGGAACACCAGCCCACCAGGGGGCTGGCGCCCCCCCCCCCCCCCATGAGGGGTCCGAATTGGGCTGGGGGTTGGGCCCCCCCCCCTTTCCTTCCCTCTCTCTCCCTCTCTCCCTACTCCTAGTAGGAGTAGGATTGGGGGAGGGAGGGCGCCGCCACAAGGGGAAGGAGTCCCACTAGGACTCGGCCTCCCCCCCATGTCGCACCAAGGTTGCCTTCTTCCCCTCCCTCCTTTATATACGGGAGGGGGGCGCCCCCAAAGCACACATCAATTGTTACAAGCCGTGTGCGGCGCCCCCCCTCCAGAGTTTTACACCCCGGTCATATTTTCGGAGAGCTTAGGCGAAGCCCTGCCAGAATCACTTCATCATCACTGTCACCACGCCGTCGTGCTAACGAAACTCTCCTTCAGCCTCAACTGGATCAAGAGTTCGAGGGACGTCACCGAGCTGAACGTGTGCAGATCGCGGAGGTGCCGTACGTTCGGTACTTGGACCGGTTGGATCGCAAAGATGTTCGACTACATCAACCGCATTACTAAACGCTTCCGCTTTCGGTCTACGAGGGTACGTGGACACACTCTCCCGCTCGTTGCTATGCTTCTCCTAGATAGATCTTGCGTGATCGTAGGAATTTTTTTGAAATACCATGTTCCCCAACAGTGGCATCCGAACCAGGTCTATGCGTAGATGATATTTGCACGAGTAGAACACAAAGGAGTTGTGGGCGTGGGTGTATACATATTGCTTGCCGTTACTAGTTGTTACTTGGTTCAGCGGTATTGTGAGATGAAGCGGCCCGAACCGACATTACGCGTACGCTTACGCGAGACTGATTTCACCGCTGTGAGCACTCGTTGCTTAAAGGTGGCTGGCGGGTGTCTGTCTCTCTCACTTTAGTTGAATCAGTTTCAATGAAGAGGGTTCTTTTAGAAGATCAAAAAGCAATCACTACACCATGTTGTGGTTTTGATGCGTAGGTAAGAACGGTTCTTGCTAGAAGCCCGTAGCAGCCACGTAAAACTTGCAACAACAAAGTAGAGGACGTCTAACTTGTTTTTGCAGGGCTTGCTATGATGTGATATGGTCAAGACATGACGTGATATAATTTATTGTATGAGATGATCATGTTTTGTAACAGAGTTATCGGCAACCGGCAGGAGCCATATGGTTGTCGCTTTATTGTATGCAATGCAATCGCCATGTAATTGTTTTACTTTATCACTAAGCGGTAGCGATAGTCGTAGAAACAATAAGTTGGTGAGACGACAACGATGCTACGATGGAGATCAAGTTGGGGCGCCGGTGACGATGGAGATCATGATGGTGCTTCGATGATGGAGATCAAGAGAACAAGATGATGATGGCCATATCATGTCACATATTGAATTGCATGTGATGTTAATCCTTTTATGCATCTTATCTTGCTTAGTACGGCGGTAGCATTATAAGATGATCTCTCACTAAATTTCAAGGTACAAGTGTTCTCCCTGAGAATGCACCGTTGCTACAGTTCATCGTGCCGAGACACCACGTGATGATCGGGTGTGATAAGCTTTACGTTCACATACAACGGGTGCAAGCCAGTTTTGCACACGCAGAATACTCGGGTTAAACTTGACGAGCCTAGCATATGCAGATATGGCCTCGGAACACTGAGACCGAAAGGTCGAGCGTGAATCATATATTAGATATGATCAACATAGTGATGTTCACCATTGAAAACTACTCCATCTCACGTGATGATCGGACATGGTTTAGTTGATTTGGATCACGTGATCACTTGGATGATTAGAGGGATGTCTATCTAAGTGGGAGTTCTTAAGTAATATGATTAATTGAACTTTAATTTATCATGAACTTAGTACCTGATAGTATTTTGCATGTCTATGTTGTTGTAGATCAATGGCCCGTGCTACTGTTCCTTTGAATTTTAATGCGTTCCTAGAGAAAGCTAAGTTGGAAAATGATGGTAGCAACTACACGGACTGGGTCCATAACTTGAGGATTATCCTCATTGCTGCACAAAAGAATTACGTACTGGAAGCACCGCTAGGTGCTAGGCCTGCTGCAGACACTACTGATGACGTTAAGAACGTCTGGCAGAGCAAAGCTGATGACTACTCGATAGTTCAGTGTGCCATGCTTTACGGCTTAGAACCGGGACTTCAACAATGTTTTGAACGTCATGGAGCATATGAGATGTTCCAGGAGTTGAAGTTAATATTTCAAGCAAATGCCCGGATTGAGAGACATGAAGTCTCCAATAAGTTCTATAGCTGCAAAATGGAGGAGAATAGTTCTGTCAGTGAGCATATACTCAAAATGTCTAGGTATCATAATCACTTGACTCAGCTGGGAGTTAATCTTTCGGTTGATAGTGTCATTGACAGAGTTCTTCAATCACTGCCACCAAGCTACAAGAGCTTCGTGATGAACTATAATATGCAAGGGATGGATAAGACAATTCCCGAGCTCTTCGCAATGCTAAAGGCTGCGGAGGTAGAAATCCAAAAGGAGCATCAAGTGTTGATGGTCAACAAGACCACCAGTTTCAAGAAAAAGGGTAAAGGGAAGAAGGGGAACTTCAAGAAGAACGGCAAGCAAGTTGCTGCTCAAGTGAAGAAGCCCAAGTCTGGACCTAAGCCTGAGACTGAGTGCTTCTACTGCAAAGGGACTGGTCACTGGAAGCGGAACTGCCCCAAGTATTTGGCGGATAAGAACGATGGCAAATTGAACAAAGGTATATATGATATACATGTTATTGATGTGTACCTTACTAATGCTCGCAGTAGTGCCTGGGTATTTGATACTGGTTCTGTTGCTAATATTTGCAACTCGAAATAGGGACTACGGATTAAGCGAAGATTAGCTAAGGACGATGTGACGATGTGCGTAGGAAATGGTTCCAAAGTCGATGTGATCGCCGTCGGCACGCTACCTCTACATCTACCTTCGGGATTAGTTTTAGACCTGAATAATTGTTATTTGGTGCCAGCGTTGAGCATGAACATTATATCTGGATCTTGTTTGATGCGAGACGGTTATTCATTTAAATCTGAGAATAATGGTTGTTCTATTTATAAGAGTAATATCTTTTATGGTCATGCACCCTTGAAGAGTGGTCTATTTTTGTTGAATCTCGATAGTAGTGATACACATATTCATAATATTGAAACCAAAAGATGCAGAGTTGATAATGATAGTGCAACTTATTTCTGGCACTGCCGTTTGGGTCATATTGGTGTAAAGCGCATGAAGAAACTCCATACTGATGGACTTTTGGAATCACTTGATTATGAATCACTTGGTACTTGCGAACCATGCCTCATGGGCAAGATGACTAAAACTCCGTTCTCCGGAACAATGGAGCGAGCAACAGATTTGTTGGAAATAATACATATTGATGTATGCGGTCCGATGAATATTGAGGCTCGCGGCGGGTATCGTTATTTTCTGAACTTCACAGATGATTTGAGCAGATATGGGTATATCTACTTCATGAAACATAAGTCTGAAACATTTGAAAAGTTCAAAGAATTTCAGAGTGAAGTGGAAAATCATCGTAACAAGAAAATGAAGTTTCTGCGATCCGATCATGGAGGAGAATATTTGAGTTACGAGTTTGGTCTTCATTTGAAACAATACGGAATAGTTTCGCAACTCACGCCACCCGAAACACCACAGCGTAATGGTGTGTCCGAACGTCGTAACCGCACTTTATTAGATATGTTGCGATCTATGATGTCTCTTACTGATTTACCGCTATCATTTTGGGGTTATGCTTTAGAGACGGCTGCATTCACGTTAAATAGGGCACCATCTAAATCCGTTGAGACGACACCTTATGAACTGTGGTTTGGCAAGAAACCCAAGTTGTCGTTTCTTAAAGTTTGGGGCTGCGATGCTTATGTGAAAAAGCTTCAACCTGATAAGCTCGAACCCAAATCGGAGAAATGTGTCTTCATAGGATACCCAAAGGAGACTGTTGGGTACACCTTCTATCACAGATCCGAAGGCAAGATATTCGTTGCTAAGAATGGATCCTTTCTAGAGAAGGAGTTTCTCTCGAAAGAAGTGAGTGGGAGGAAAGTAGAACTTGATGAAGTAATTGTACCTGCTCCCTTATTGGAAAGTAGTTCATCACAGAAATCAGTTCCAGTGATTCCTACACCAATTAGCGAGGAAGCTAATGATGATGATCATGTAACTTCAGATCAAGTTACTACCGAACCTCGTAGGTCAACCAGAGTAAGATCCGCACCAGAGTGGTACAGTAATCCTGTTCTGGAGGTCATGTTACTTGACCATGACGAACCTACGAACTATGAGGAAGCGATGATGAGCCTAGATTCCGTGAAATGGCTTGAGGCCATGAAATCTGAGATGGGATCCATGTACGAGAACAAAGTGTGGACTTTGGTTGACTTGCCCGATGATCGGCAAGCCATAGAGAATAAATGGATCTTCAAGAAGAGGACTGACACTGACGGTAATGTTACTGTCTACAAAGCTCGACTTGTTGCGAAAGGTTTTCGACAAGTTCAAGGAGTTGACTACGATGAGACCTTCTCACCCGTAGCGATGCTTAAGTCCGTCCGAATCATTTTAGCAATTGCCGCATTTTATGATTATGAAATTTGGCAAATGGATGTAAAAACTGCATTCCTGAATGGATTTCTGGAAGAAGAATTGTATATGATGCAACCCGAAGGATTTATCGATCCAAAGGATGCTAACAAAGTGTGCAAGCTCCAGCGATCCATTTATGGACTGGTGCAAGCATCTCGAAGTTGGAATAAACGTTTTGATAGTGTGATCAAAGCATATGGTTTTATACAGACTTTTGGAGAAGCCTGTATTTACAAGAAAGTGAGTGGGAGCTCTGTAGCATTTCTAATATTATATGTAGATGACATATTGTTGATTGGAAATGATATAGAATTTCTGGATAGCATAAAAGGATACTTGAATAAAAGTTTTTCAATGAAAGACCTCGGTGAAGCTGCTTATATATTGGGCATCAAGATCTATAGAGATAGATCAAGACGCTTAATAGGACTTTCACAAAGCACATACCTTGATAAAGTTTTGAAGAAGTTCAAAATGGATCAGTCAAAGAAAGGGTTCTTGCCTGTGTTGCAAGGTGTGAAGTTGAGTAAGACTCAATGCCCGACCACTGTAGAAGATAGAGAGAAAATGAAAGTCATTCCCTATGCCTTAGCATCGGAAGCAGCAAATGAAGGAGTCTGGATGAAGGAGTTCATATCCGATCTAGGTGTCATACCTAGTGCATCGGGTCCAATGAAAATATTTTGTGACAATACTGGTGCAATTGCCTTGGCAAAGGAATCTAGATTTCACAAGAAAACCAAGCACATCAAGAGACGCTTCAATTCCATCCGCGATCAAGTCAAGGAGGGAGACATAGAGATTTGCAAAATACATACGGATCTGAATGTTGCAGACCCATTGACTAAGCCTCTCTCACGAGCAAAACATGATCAACACCAAGACTCCATGGGTGTTAGAATCATTACTGTGTAATCTAGATTATTGACTCTAGTGCAAGTGGGAGACTGAAGGAAATATGCCCTAGAGGCAATAATAAAGTTGTTATTTATATTTCCTTATATCATGATAAATGTTTATTATTCATGCTAGAATTGTATTAACCGGAAACTTAGTACATGTGTGGATACATAGACAAACAGAGTGTCACTAGTATGCCTCTACTTGACTAGCTCGTTAATCAAAGATGGTTAAGTTTCCTAGCCATAGACATGAGTTGTCATTTGATGAACGGGATCACATCATTAGAGAATGATGTGATTGACAAGACCCATCCGTTAGCTTAGCACGATGATCGTTTAGTTTGTTGCTATTTCTTTCTTCATGACTTATACATGTTCCTATGACTATGAGATTATGCAACTCCCGAATACCGGAGGAACACTTTGTGTGCTATCAAACATCACAACATAACTGGGTGATTATAAAGATGCTCTACAGGTGTCTCCGATGGTGTTTGTTGAGTTGGCATAGATCGAGATTAGGATTTGTCGCTCCGATTGTCGGAGAGGTATCTCTGGGCCCTCTCGGTAATACACATCACTATAAGCCTTGCAAGCAATGTGACTAATGAGTTAGTTGCTGGATGTTGCATTACGGAATGAGTAAAGATACTTGCCGGTAACAAGATTGAACTAGGTATTGAGATACCGACGATCGAATCTCGGGCAAGTAACATACCGATGACAAAGGGAACAACATATGTAGTTATGCGGTTTGACCGATAAAGATCTTCGTAGAATATGTGGGAGCCAATATGAGCATCCAGGTTCCGCTATTGGTTATTGACTGGAGATGAGTCTCGGTCATGTCTACATAGTTCTCGAACCCGTAGGGTCCACACGCTTAACGTTCGATGACGATCGGTATTATGAGTTTATGTGTTTTGATGTACCGAAGGTAGTTCGGAGTCCCGGATGTGATCACGGACATGACAAGGAATCTCAAAATGGTTGAGACATAAAGATCGATATATTGGAAGGCTATGTTTGGACACTGGAATGGTTCCGGATGAGTTCGGGCATTTTCCGGAGTACCGGGAGGTTACCGGAACCCCCCGGGGAGTCAATGGGCCTTATTGGGCCTTAGTAGAAGAGAGGAGGCGGCTAGGTGGAGGGCGCGCCCCCCAAGCCCAATCCGAATTGGGGTAGGGGGCCGGCCCCCCCTTTCCTTCTCCCTCTCTCCCTCTTCCTTCTTCTCCTACTCCAAGTAGAGAAGGGGGGAAACCTACTCCTACTCGGAGTAGGACTCCCCCCCTTGGGCGCGCCATAGAGAGGGCCGGCCCTCCCCTCCTCCACTCCTTTATATACGGGGGAGGGGGCACCCCATAGACACACAAGTTGACAGTTGTCTTAGCCGTGTGTGGTGCCCCCCTCCATAGATTTCCACCTCGGTCATATCGTTGTAGTGCTTAGGCGAAACCCTGCGTCGGTAAATTCATCATCACTGTCATCACGCCATCGTGCGGACGAAACTCTCCCTCGGCCTCAGCTGGATCAAGAGTACGAGGGACGTCACCGAGCTGAACGTGTGCAGATCGCGGAGGTGCCGTGCATTCGGTACTTGATCGGTTGGATCGCGAAGACGTTCGACTACATCAACCGCGTTACTTAACGCTTCCGCTTTCGGTCTACGAGGGTACGTGGACACACTCTCCCGCTCATTGCTATGCATCACATAGATAGATCTTGCGTGATCGTAGGTAAATTTTTTGAAATACTACGTTCCCCAACACATACTTAGCAATATTTAAGATAACTTGCGCTGTTGTTGACCCGCCAATCTGCGGCCGGCTCATCTTCACATAATTTTAACCCGCCGCACCATGTTTCATAGTCAGGGCGGCTCATAAACTTCTCGACGGCTCACCATATAATATTGCTGCTTTGTAATCGTAATTGCCGAGTCACGCATCTTTCAGGCGGCTCATAACTGCACTTTTGTAACCCGCCGTGTCTTATATTTTGTTCACAGCTTTTGTAACCGGGCTTAATTATGGCTAAGGCCCCCTCTTCCTGCGATTGGGTGGCCTCAGAAGTAACAGAGCTCTCACTCAATGAATTTGTTGCTATGGGGATTTTGCCGGAGAAGGAGGTTGTCCATTGGCGACTTCCTGGCCCCAAAACAACTCCTCAACCTGAAGAGGGTGAAGTTATAGTCTTTACAGATCATCTCCTTCATGGCTTCTCACATCCCGGGTCAAAGTTTTTCCAGGATGTTCTGCATTTTTTCAATCTTCATCCTCAAGATATTGCCCCCAACTCTGTCACCAATTTGTGTCAATTTCAAGTGTTCTGTGAAGCATACTTGCAAGAAGAGCCGACTATCAACCTTTTCAGAGATTTCGACTATATTAACCGTCAAACTGAGATTGCTGATGGACCCCCTTTGGAACTTGGGGGTGTTTCCATTCAGAGACGGAGATACTCCACTTTCCCTTCCGCCACACTGCCAAGCCATCTCAAGGACTGGAATCGCACTTGGTTCTATTGCAGAAACACTGCACCGGCTGACGAAAATTCGTTGCCGGGTTATCGCCCCTACTGGCTCAACCCGAATAGTGAACTTCCTAGCAAACTGACTGCCACAGAACGAGCTCAACATGCTCACATATTCCCAAACGTCAGGGCATTAATAGCCAATGGTCTGACCGGAATTGATTTGACCCGCTGCTGACCCACAGATCTGAATGTTGCAGACCCGTTGACTAAGCCTCTCTCACGAGCAAAACATGATCAGCACCAAGACTCCATGGGTGTTAGAATCATTACTATGTAATCTAGATTATTGACTCTAGTGCAAGTGGGAGACTGAAGGAAATATGCCCTAGAGGCAATAATAAAGTTGTTATTTATATTTCCTTATATCATGATAAATGTTTATTATTCATGCTAGAATTGTATTAACCGGAAACTTAGTACATGTATGGATACATAGACAAACAGAGTGTCACTAGTATGCCTCTACTTGACTAGCTCGTTAATCAAAGATGGTTAAGTTTCCTAGCCATAGACATGAGTTGTCATTTGATGAACGGGATCACATCATTAGAGAATGATGTGATTGACAAGACCCATCCGTTAGCTTAGCACTATGATCGTTTAGTTTGCTGCTATTGCTTTCTTCATGACTTATGCATGTTCCTATGACTATGAGAATATGCAACTCCCGAATATCGGAGGAACACTTAGTGTGCTATCAAACGTCACAACGTAACTGGGTGATTATAAAGATGCTCTACAGGTGTCTCCGATGGTGTTTGTTGAGTTGGCATAGATCGAGATTAGGATTTGTCACTCCGATTGTCGGAGAGGTTTCTCTGGGCCCTCTCGGTAATGCACATCATATGAAGCCTTGCAAGCAATGTGACTAATGAGTTAGTTACGAGATGATGCATTACGGAACGAGTAAAGAGACTTGCTGGTAACGAGATTGAACTAGGTATGATGATACCGACGATCGAATCTCGAGCAAGTAACATACCAATGACAAAGGGAACAACGTATGTTGTTATGCGGTTTGACCGATAAAGATCTTCATAGAATATGTGGGAGCCAATATGAGCATCCAGGTTCCGCTATTGGTTATTGACCGGAGATGACTCTCGGTCATGTCTACATAGTTCTCGAACCCATAGGGTCTGCACGCTTAACGTTCGATGACGATCAGTATTATGAGTTTATGTGTTTTGATGTACCGAAGGTAGTTCGGAGTCCCGGATGAGATCACGGACATGACGAGGATTCTCAGAATGTCCGAGAGGTAAAGATTGATATATTGCAAGATAGTATTTGGCCTCCGGAAAAGTTCCGGAAGGTTCCGGATATTTATCGGAGTACCGGAGGGGTTACCGGACCTTCGGGGAGTAGCATGGGCCACATGGGCCTCATAGGGGAGGAACACCAGCCCACCAGGGGGCTGGCGTGCCCCCTGACGATGACATGTACCTAGGGTAGGGTAATAGGCCTGACCTAGACACCCTTCCCAAGGACACTGTCCTACAGTCAAAAGCATTCAAAGAACAACAACATTCACCGACTGAAATCACCGCAGAGTGCATCCCACTCGACCAACAGTTCCACTCGGATAACCCAATTCCATTCGACCAAGTATACTCATTCGACCATATCAGAAATCACTCGGAGTACAGAAGATCTAAAGTCTCTCAAGACGGCAACGGTCAGGCGTTCACTCCGTAGTCTTAATGATCATTTATGTGTCTTTATTGTTGGCGTTACCAGTAACGCATCATCTTTATGTACATTAAACCCTTTGTAACGTGGGCTGGCCGGGGTCTTGGCGCACTCTATATAAGCCACCCCCCCTCCACTGGCAGAATGGTTCGCATTCCCCGTAACTTCACGCATAATCCAGTCGACCGCCTCCGGGCACCGAGACGTAGGGCTTTTACTTCTTCCGAGAAGGGCCTGAACTCGTAAATCTTGCGTGCACAACCTCATCGTAGCTAGGATCTTGCCTCCTCCTACGTACCCCCTATTCTACTGTCAGACTTACTCCCACGACAGTTGGCGCCCACCGTGGGGCCGGTGTCTTAGCGACTTACCGGTGAGGTTGTGATTTTTTTCCGATTCCCATCATCATGGTTTCTGGCGGCAGTTTGGCTGAGGGCCACGAGATCCGTCTCGGTGCGCTCGTCTTCATCACCGACGACTCCGCCTGGCTCCAGGAGGCCCCCCTCGACGTCGAGACGCTCCCCGTCCACGGGGCTACACATTTTCACGCGTGCGTCCGCGGCGTCCTTTTGCGGCAGCCGTCGACCCAGTATCGGTCGGCTCCCGTTGCATCTTCGCTCCCCGCTGCTCGTCGCCGCAAGCGGTCCGGTCGGTCACGACTCCAGCGGTGGGTGAAGCATGCGGTGGCCCGTCAGTCGGCCACCCCTCAGGTCGCGGCAATCGAGCCCGACGAATCTCTTTACGGGTTGTTCGACCTGTCGAATGGCTCTGTCGAGACCCTGTCCGAGTGTGACAGCAGTGACCCTGCGGCAGAAGTTCTGATGGTCAACACGCCGCACAGCCCGCCTGGTTTCCGTCGCGACGACGGCGGCGATGGCGGCGGAGATCCATCGCATGTTCATGAGGAATATCATCCCGAAGCCCTCACTTCGCAGCAGAGGGAGGAGTTATACCGCCGCAACATGGAGGCCCTCCACACTCCCATTGTCGGGGAGACCACCGAGGCCCGAGCCTTGGAGGCTGCGCGCCTGGCCACTTTGGCTGAGCGCGCACGGCTAGAGAACCTTCAACATTCACTCGACGAACGCGCTCGGCAGCAGATTCTCGAATCCAGTCGACGGCGATAGTTGTTCCCGCCTGAACCTCAGGTATACCGCACTCCGATTCAGAATCTTGCAGCTACAGCCCGAATAGCGGAGTCGATTCAGCCGTCCCAATCAGAGGCTGGAAGAGGTTTGATGCAGATCAGGGCGCTGCTCCGGGCAGCAGGAGAGCAAAAACAGCTGTTTCTCAGTCTTGCAACAGGATCCACAGCAGATCTGTGGTGGCTGACACAGTTCAGTATGCTCACAGCCCAAGATCGCCCCTGTGGCATGAGGGACGTGAGCATCGCCAAGAGCGGTATTTGGGTCGGAATCACGAGCAGTATGATCACCGACTCGGCCGCAATGACCGCCGTCGAGTACCTACGCCCCCTCCGAGGAGCGGGTCATATGTGCCTCGACAATATGATGACAGGCGCCCGCACAGCGGAGAGCGGAGGGTCCCAGTCGATCCAAGAGAGCCAGGGTTTGATGCGAGGTCAATCCTCGTTCAAGGTCTGGTCGACAGGAACAGGGCACACAGAGAAGGACTTGACAGGGGTCGTCCGACTGGCAGTAGAGTTCATGTCTCCGGACCGGAGTGTTTCAGCAGAGCCATCAGAGCTGCTGAGATTCCCCCCAACTTCTGGTTGGCAACAGGAGTGAGCAAGTTTACCGGTGAATCAAAGCCTGACACTTGGCTGGAGGATTACCGAGTGGCCGTACAGATCAGTGGTGGTAATGATGAGGTGGCAATGAAGCATCTTCCTCTGATGTTAGAGGGTTCGGCCAGAGCATGGCTGAATCAGTTGGCTCCAGGCAGTATATTCAGTTGGGAAGAGTTGGCTCGAGTGTTTGTCAGGACATTTGAGGGCACATGCAAACGACCTGCAGGGTTGGCAGAACTACAGCATTGCGTACAAAAACCGAATGAAATTTTAAGGGATTACATCCAGAGGTGGACCACTTTGCATCACACAGTGGAAAATGTGTCTCAGCACCAAGCAGTTTGCGCCTTCAAGGAGGGCGTTCGGTACAGGGAGCTTAACCTGAAATTCGGTCGGACAGGAGATATGACCCTGACCCGAATGATGGAGATAGCCACTCGGTATGCTAACGTTGAGGAAGAAGATCGACTTCGCAGTGGCAAGAACAAACCAGTCGGCCAGGACACCGGAGGAGGGAATTCCAGTCGGAAGCAGAAACGCAAAGCTGAACCCGCAGGACCTGGTGAGACTGCAGCCGTGATCCATGCAAAATCCAAGGGAAAACCTAAGGGGCCCTGGATCCCCAAGAAGGTAAAAGATCAAGCAGGAAATGATGTGCTAGATTTGCCGTGTCATATTCACACCAAGAAGGATGAAGAGGGAAACCTGATTTATCCCAAGCATACCACTCGACAATGTCGACTCCTTATCCAGCAGTTCCGAGAGGGCCCGCCCAATGAAAAAGAGAAGGAATCTGATAAGGATGAGGACAAAGAGGAGGATGATGGTTTCCCCAATGTCAATTCCACTTTAGTGATTTTTGCTGACGTCGAGAGCAAAAGTCGACTGAAAGTTATCAACAGAGAAGTGAACATGGTTGCTCCGGCAACAACGACGTATTTGAAGTGGTCACAAACTGCAATCACGTTCGACCAGTCCGATCACCCAGCACGCGTTGCCACTGCAGGGCGGCAAGCGTTGGTAGTCAACCCAATTGTTGGAGGCACTCGACTGACCAAAGTATTGATGGATGGTGGCAGTGGTCTGAATATTCTCTATGCTGAGACCCTGAGAGGGATGGGCATTCCGATGTCCAAGCTTAGTGAGAGCAACATGAGGTTCCACGGTGTCATCCCTCGAAAGAAAGCTGATTCACTCGGCCAGATCACTCTTGACGTGGTTTTCGGTGATTCAAAGAATTACCGTAAAGAGAAGTTGATATTTGAAGTTGTGGATTTTCAAAGTGCCTATCATGCTATTTTGGGCAGACCTGCATATGCTCGTTTCATGGCTCGACCATGTTACGTGCACCTTAAGCTGAAGATGCCTGGTCCCAGGGGCGTGATCACAGTTACTGGTAATTAGCAGAGAGCAGAAGAGTGCCTCCAGAAGGGCTCAAAAATTGCTGACGAACAAATGGCAGCAGTTGAAATGCAAGAATACCAGAAGAACGCAGATCCGAGTGGTTTGTTGCGTGCCAAGAAGCCTGCCTCAGATTCCGCATTTCAGTCGTCCGGTGAAACAAAGCCAATTCACATTCACCCGACCGACCCCAATGCTGCTCCGACTCATATCTCAACAACACTCGACAGCAAAAAGGAAGAAGCGCTCATCCAGTTCCTCCGTGCGAACTGGGCATCTTCGCATGGAAGCCATCTGACAGGCCGGGTGTACCCAGGGGACTGGCTGAGCACCGTTTGTCAGTCGATCCAAAGGCAAAACCCGTTAAAGAACATCTCCGTCGGTCCGCCGTGGAGAAGAGAAAGGCAATCAGCGAAGAGGTGGCTCGGCTTCTGGCAGCTGAATTCATCCGCGAAATTTACCACTCCGAGTGGCTCGCCAATGTTGTCATGGTCCCCAAGAAGGACAATTCACTTCGTATGTGCATTGATTTCAAGCATATCAATCGGGCCTGCCCGAAAGATCATTTTCCTCTCCCCCGCATCGACCAGATTGTCAACTCAACTGCGGGGTGTGAGTGTTTGTCTTTTCTGGATGCATATTCCGGGTACCATCAGATCCGACTGTATGGGCCCGACGAAATAAAAACAGCTTTTATCACCCCATTCGGGTGCTTTTGTTATGTTACCATGCCCTTTGGTCTCAAGAATGCTGGTGCCACATTAATGCACATGATTCAGAAGTGCTTGCTCACTCAAATCAGTCGGAATGTGGAAGCATATATGGATGACATCGTGGTCAAGTCACGTAAAGGTTCCGACCTACTGACTGACCTCGCTGAAACCTTTGCCAATTTGAGAAGATATGATATCAAGCTTAACCCGTCAAAGTGCACATTCGGAGTCCCAGGTGGAAAGTTGCTCGGTTTCCTCGTTTCCGAACGAGGGATCGACGCAAACCCAGAGAAAGTTGGAGCAATTCTCCGAATGAAAAGCCCTGTGCGTGTGCACGACATTCAGAAGCTTACTGGTTGTTTGGCTGCATTGAGCCGACTCATCTCTCGTCTCGGTGAAAAGGCACTGCCCCTTTACCGACTGATGAAAAAATCTGACAAGTTCGAGTGGACTCCTGAAGCCGAAGCAGCATTTGTAGAACTCAAAGCCCTGCTTTCCACCCAGCCGGTGCTTGTTGCTCCAACTAGCAAGGAGCCTCTACTACTATACATTGCAGCCACTGGACAAGTTGTCAGTACAGTACTCACGGTCGAGCGAGAAGAAGAAGGTAAAGCCTACAAGGTTCAGCGCCCAGTTTACTATATTTCTGAAGTCTTGACTCCATCCAAGTAGAGATATCCGCATTATCAGAAGCTTGTTTATGAAATTTACTTGACCACGAAGAAGGTTGCACATTATTTCTCAGATCATTCGATTACAGTCGTCAGCGACGCACCATTGTCAGAAATTCTGAACAACAGAGATGCAACTGGTCGAGTGGCAAAATGGGCGATTGAACTCCTTCCATTGGATATCAAGTTTGAGGAAAAGAAAGCAATCAAGTCCCAAGCAATAGCAGATTTCCTCGCCGAGTGGGTAGAGCAGCAACAACCGACTCAGATTCACTCGGAGCATTGGACTATGTTCTTTGATGGATCCAAGATGCTGAATGGTTCTGGCGCTGGGGTAGTCCTGGTATCCCCCCGAGGCAACAAGCTCAGTTACGTTCTCCAGATTCACTTTGATTCCTCTAACAATGAAGCTGAATACGAGGCACTTTTGTATGGGTTGCATATGGCCATTTCACTCGGCGTCCGTCGCCTAATGGTTTACGGCGACTCAGATTTAGTGGTCAATCAAGAGATGAAAGAGTGGGACATTAGGAGCCTAGCCATGACTGGCTATTGCAATGCGGTAAGAAAATTAGAAAAGAAGTTTGAAGGGTTAGAGCTCCATCATATACCCCGACTGAAGAATCAAGTAGCTGATGACTTGGCAAAGATAGGTTCTAAGCGGGAGCCCATTCCCAGCAATGTGTTCTTAGAGCATCTTCACACACCGTCAGTTCAAGAGGATCCTTTCACAGAAGAGTCCCCGCAACTGAAAAGTTCTACCGATCCGACTGAAGTCGAGATCCCAGCCATGGTCGACCTGATCATGGAGGTTTTAGTAGTCATCCCCGATTGGACGGTGCCTTATATTGCATATCTGCTCAGAAAAGAACTTCCAGAAGATGAAGATGAGGCCCTTAGATTGTTCGTCGATCCAAAGCCTTCACCGTGATAGGTGGACGGCTTTTCAGAGTTTGCTCAGCGATGCATCACGCCAGAAGAAGGTCGAATGATCCTCAATGATATCCACTCGGGGACCTGTGGTCACCACGCGTCCTCTCGGACCATCGTGGCCAAAGCATACCGAGCGGGATTTTATTGGTCACCAGCAAACGAGATGGCAAAAGATATAGTCGACAAATGTGAAGGCTGTCAGTTCTACTCCAACATGTCCCACAAGCCGGCATCAGCCTTGAAGACCATTCCACTCGTCTGGCCATTTGCTGTTTGGGGATTGGATATGGTTGGGCCCCTGAGGACCGGCAGAAGTGGTTTCACTCATTTGCTTGTAGCAGTCGACAAGTTCACTAAATGGATCGAAGCCAAACCCATCAAAAATCTTGATTCAGGCACTGCCATCAGTTTCATCAGAGAGCTGACGTTTAGATATGGAGTCTCTCACAGCATTATCACAGATAACGGCTCCAACTTTGATTCTGATGAGTTCAGAGCATTTTGCGCCTCCCAAGGAACTCGGGTCGACTACGCGTCTGTCGCGCATCCACAGTCGAATGGGCAGGCAGAGAGAGCAAATGGTTTGATCCTCCAAGGGCTGAAACCCCGATTGATGCGGGACCTCAAGCATGTGGCTGGTGCTTGGGTGGACGAGTTACCATCAGTCCTTTGGGGATTGAGAACAACACCAAACCGGTCGACTAATCGGACTCCTTTCTTCATGGTCTATGGGGCTGAAGCCGTGCTGCCGAGTGATCTGCTTCACAACGCACCCCAAGTAGAACTCTTCTCAGAAGCTGAAGCAGAACAAGCTCGACAGGATGCTGTTGATCTTCTAGAAGAAGAAAGAGAGATGGCCTTGATCCGGTCAACCATTTATCAGCAAGACCTCCGTCGATTCCATGCCAGAAACATGAGAGGTCGAGCATTTCAGGAGGAGACCTTGTGCTCCGAGTGGACCAGCAACGACCTCACAAGCTTGCTCCTGCTTGGGAAGGTCCCTTCATCATCACCAAAGTACTCCACAACGGAGCATATCATCTTTACAATGTGGAACACAAGAAAGACGAACCACGCGCTTGGAATGCAGAGCTGCTCCGCCATTTTTATACTTAAACATTCGGTCTGATGAGATGTAATAAGAAGTACCTTTCAGTTTGTTTATCAAAGACACAGTTTTACAGTCTCCTAAATGATTGTTGCTACATATGCCTGTGTTCAAAAAAAACCCCAGTGGGTGGCTTAGCCGCGAATCCGATTCGCAAAAGTTTCAAAAACAAAACTCCGAGTAGGAGAGCAACACTCTCACTCGGAAACTTAGCCGCGAACCTGATTCCTACCGAGTGAAGAGCAATCCTCTCACTCGGGGGCTTAGCTGCAGTCTCGTACTCGCCTAAGTTTAAAAACTCCTACCGAGTGAAGAGCAATCCTCTCACTCGGGGGCTTAGCTTCAGTCCCGTACTCGCCTAAGTTTAAAAAATCCTACCGAGTGAAGAGCAATCCTCTCACTCGGGGGCTTAGCTGCAGTCTTGTACTCGCCTAAGTTTAAAAAATCCTACCGAGTGAAGAGCAATCCTCTCACTCGGGGGCTTAGCTGCAGTCCCGTACTCGCCTAAGTTTTAAAAAAATCCTACCGAGTGAAGAGCAATCCTCTCACTCGGGGGCTTAGCTGTAGTCCCGTACTCGCCTAAGTTTTAAAAAAATCCTACCGAGTGAAGAGCAATCCTCTCACTCGGGGGCTTAGCTGCAGTCCCGTACTCGCCTAAGTTTAAAAAAAATCCTACCGAGTGAAGAGCAATCCTCTCACTCGGGGGCTTAGCTGCAGTCCCGTACTCGCCTAAGTTTAAAAAAAAATCCTACCGAGTGAAGAGCAATCCTCTCACTCGGAGGCTTAACTGCAGTCTCGCACTCGCCTAAGTTTAAAAAATCCTACCGAGTGAAGAGCAATCCTCTCACTCGGAGGCTTAGCTGCAGTCTCGCGCTCGCCTAAGTTTAAAAAAAACCTCCGAGTGAAGAGCAATCCTCTCCCTCGGAGACTTGGACACATGCTCCGTCTCGATCCGCAAGGACGATGAGGTGCAGGTCGTCCGCGACCCTTTCGTCAGAGCTGCGCCACAAATACAATGTGCGCTCCATCCCGATTTGCAAGGACAACGAGGTGCAGGACGTCTGCGACCCTCTCTTCGGAGCTGCATCACGTGTACAAAAGTCTATTCCTAGTGAAGAAACAAGTTCCACTCGGAGACAAAGGCAAGCATGTTCAAGGAAAAACCAAGTTTAGATAAATCCCACGAGGTTCCGAACCGCAGATAAAAGTACTCGGGCATCAGGCCCGAAGGAGTTTAATGGTTACAAAATCACTCGGCATTCCGAGGCAAATTTAATCAAGACTTAAAGTTTGTTCACTCCGCGGGAGGAGGGCTGGCAGGCTCGACGAACTCATCTAGGTCGATCCCATCCGCAATACGGGTGGCTGCCTCGATAAAGGTCTCCATGAAAGACTGGAAGTCAAGCTTCTTGGTATTGGCCACCTTAAGCGCAGCAAGTTTATCTTCCTTGGCCTCCTTACAATGGACGCGAACCAGAGACAGAGCCACATCGGCACCACATCGGGCGGATGACTTCTTCCATTCCTGCACTCGACCAGGGATTTCATTATATTAAGTCGAGTCATCAGAGACTCGAGATCATTCTGGAATGTCACCCTTCGCCAGAGCGCCGTGTCAATCCGTGACACCGCCACCTTCAGTCGTGCAAGGTAGTCCATGGTGCTGGCAAGGCGAGATTCCAGTCGGAGCACGTTCATGGCAGCTTCATCCTTAACAGGGGAGTTGATGGGGTCCAAGCTCGTCTCAATTCGCGCAGTCTCTTCCTCGAAGTTTTGACAGAATTCTGCACACACAATAAAGCGACGAGTCAACAGCTATATGATGAGTCGACAACCGCAAATCAGTCGGACAAGAGAACACACCTTCAAGCATAAGGAACAACTTCTTGGCGAGTCCTCCCAGATAAACCTCCAGCTCGTCTCTCTTCCGAGTGAGATCTCCAACTTTGTCGGCCAAAGTCGCCTTGTCCTTCTTCAGTTGCAAAACTTCCTTGTTGGCCTCACCGATCGCAGTCTTCAGTTTGGCATTTTCTTCTTCTAACTTGCTGACTGAAGCCAGCTTCTTGTCGGCAAGTTCGGTTTTTTCTCGCGCCGTCTTCTGAGCTGCAGCAAGGTCAAGGTCCTTCTGTTCCAGCGCCTGCTTCATTTTTTCTAAAGAAATAACATTCTTCAGGCGAGCTTGGAGTTGTCTGTTTTCACTACGCACATCTGCTCGAGTAGTGTCACTCGGTTCAACAAATGAAAAGAAAGGATGACAAAGCAAACCGTCGACAAGTCATTACCTCCCATGGCAGTGGCTTCATCATGTGCCTTCTTTAAGTTCTCCTTGGCTAGTGACAGGTCGAGGTTGAGTTGGGTCTGTTGTTTTTGCAAATCAACGAACTGGCCCCCGAAGTCAAAAGATTTCTGCGGTCAATGAATAAGACATGTCAATCGACTGGGGCAGAGATGAATTGCTTCCGAGTGAAAAAGATACAAGTTCAAGTCATTACAGTAAAAGAGTTCTAAGACTACTGCCGAATCAAATATTCAACAGTAGTCTCGGGGACTACACCCAGTGGGTGCACTTGGCGTGCCCCCACTGGTTCTGCTTTCCACTCGACGTGGTCTAAAAAAGAGAGAGAGAGAGAGAGAGAGAGAGAGAAGTGTGGCAATTCTTGTTCTCAGACCACCGCCGACTGCCCGCAGTCGACCGCGGTCTCGGGGACTACACCCAGTGGGTGCACTTGGCGTGCCCCCACTGGCCTGGATCCCACTCGGCACGACCAGTCTAAACCGAGTGGAAGAGCTGTAAAGTGATATTTTTGTTAAAGACCCCTGCCGAATCAAACATTCGACGGTGGTCTCGGGGACTACACCCACTGGGTGCACTCTGCGTGCCCCCACTGACTCAAAGATACACTCGACACGACATGGTCGACTCAAGTGAAAGAATTATACAGCAAAAGTTTAAACACCCAGTGGGTGTACAGAGGCAAGGTGCAGATTCATGATAGATGCACATTAAAATTTTCAAGATACTCATCCACGGACATCTTACGAATAATAAAGCAGCAGTTTTTCGAATACCATGTCCTAGTAGAGCAAGAGTCAAGCCGGAGATCAGTTGGAAATCAACTAACCTGGACGTTAGCCTGGAGGGCTGAACTGGCGTCATAAGCAGCTTGGCTGGCATCATGCACCACCTTCATCTGCTCCATCATAAGGCCTGCCTGGCGTATGGCTTCCTTAGCGGCACTTACTGGATCCTCCGAGGCAGGATGGGCAGCGAAGAGTGAAGCTGGTGGAACAGTCGAAGCTGTCACAGGATCTGAGGCATGAAGTTGTATGGACGAAGCAGGGACTTGAGCGGTCGACGCTGAAGGACGAGCAGTCGACACAGGAGGAGCAAAAGAAACGGAAGCCCGAATCGGATCTCCGGATCGCTGGATCACTAATTCCGGCTCCGATGTCGACTGAGGCACCTTGCTGGTGGGCACCCTCCTGCTCGAAGTCTTGCTTTTCCTCCCTGTGGCCTTCTGGGGCACATCTTCGTCGTCGTCCGGTAACTCAATGGCGTTTTGCGGCGCTGCAAATAATCCGACCATAAAGGTTCAGTCGACCGACGGATCAATCGACAAGATAAAGACGAATTTGCATCTTGAGTTTCCTCGTCATCTCCATCCTTGTAGATGTCCATGGAAGTCCCCGAAGTAGTAGCACTGCAAGTTTCAGAACTCACTCGGTCAGGCAGGTGAATGAATCGGCAACAAGTACAGGAGTACCTGAGCAAAAAGTAAAAACAAAGCACTTACGCAGAGGCAACGGGAACGTTAATCTTGATCCTAGGCAGGGCCTTCCGAGGCTTTGGAGGCGCAACCTTGAGCTGCTTCGCAGCCTTTTCAGTCGGAACAAGAGAGGAAGTCCGAGTACGCTTTGAGGTCTGTGCAGTTGCTTTGCCACGGATACTCGCCGGATCATGGGTTTGTTTGGAGCGTCTTTCAGAGCGAGGTGGGGAGTTGACTTCTTCACCATCACTTGAGTCTTCGCACTCCTCCTCGTCTTCTTCATTGGATTTCCCGTCACCGCTTTCACCTCCGCTCGCCTCTCCTTCCTGGTCCTGCTCTCCATTGGGCATCGAGTACATCTCAGTAAAAATCTGCAAGTCAAAGAATCGCATAAACATCAGCCGAGCACAAAGACAGTTACAAATCAGAGCAAAAGACACTCGGCAATAAAGGTCAAACCTTGTCTGGTTCGTTGGAGGAGTCGAATGGTTGAATTCTCCTGGACACCCTGGGGTTGTCTTTGTTTCCAGTGATGCCCTGCAACCACTGCTCCACCGTCTCCTCGGTGACTTCCTCCGGGTGAATCCGAGTGGTGTCCTCAACGCTCGAGTACATCAACATAGGATGATCGCGAGCTTGGAGTGGCTGAATGCGTTGACTGAGAAACACCTCCAGCAAATCCATGCCAGTCACGCAGTCACGGACTAATTGGACTACTCGTTCAACCAACATGTTCACCTCTACTTTCTCTGCTAAAGTTACTTTCAATGAGGGGGGCTGCCGAACCCGCTCCATGGAGAAGGGAGGAAGACCAGTCGACTGCCCAGGAGTCGGTTGGTCCTTACAGTAAAACCAGGTCGACTGCCACCCTCTAACTGAATCGGGAAGAGTCATAGCTGGAAAAGTACTCCTGCCCCTCATCTAAATCCCTAGACCTCCGCACATCTGAATCACGTGCGTCCTCTCGTCACTCGGATTAGCCTTTTTCACAGACTGGGAACGGCAAGTGAAGATATGTTTGAAGAGACCCCAATGAGGTCGACAACCCAGGAAATTCTCACACATAGACACAAATGCAGCGAGATATATGATGGTGTTGGGGGAAAAGTGATGAAGTTGAGCTCCGAAAAAGTTCAGGAAACCCCGAAAAAACGGATGAGGGGGCAAAGAGAAACCACGGTAAACATGGGTCGCGAGGAGGACGCACTCACCCTCCTGCGTCTGCGGCTCGGTCTCGTTGCCCAGCAGCCTCCAAGTTCCGTTGGCAATCAAGCCCCCTTCAGCCAGATCCTCCTGCGAGATCGTGGACCGGATCCAATCGCCCTGGATCCAGCCGGGCGGCAGGCCGGACCTCGACGACGACCCCCCCCCCCGACACGTTTTCTTGCCCTTCGCCGCCGCCGTCGCCTTCTTCGCACGCTCCAGAGCCGCGGTTTTGTCCTTTCCCATCGTAGCGGGCTGCGCACGGACGGGGCGGCGATGTCGAGAGTGGAAGCGGTCGCGGTGGGAAAACTGAGGAGGAAGAAGGGGAATGGGGAACACTGTGCAGAACGCATCAGCCTCGACGCCTTATATAGGCCCATTTCCGAGTGGCTGACTCGTGGACCCCGGTGATCCTGTCAAATCCCGTAACAGTCACGCGCTGGGCATGTGGCAAAAAAGGCAGCGTGGGAATCGAGGCACCCTTGCCTAACTCGTCCCGTTTACTGCGGTGCCCTCCGCCCAGCGCGCTTCCCCAAATTTCAAATCCCGTGAGATCCGGGAACGGCGGTACAACCAATCGCGCCGAAGATTTCATACCACTCCAACGCTCAAAAACATATCAGCATGAGTTCACTCGGCAGACTCTGAATGGATCAAGGCGACTGAGAATAAAGTTGAAGTTTCAGCATGCTTCGCCAGCCCAGGAAAAATGCCCCCGGAGCATAAGAATCGGGACGGAACCACCTTCAACCCCATCCTCACTCGGGCCCCGAACCATTCGGGGGCTAATGACGATGACATGTACCTAGGGTAGGGTAATAGGCCTGACCTAGACACCCTTCCCAAGGACACTGTCCTACAGTCAAAAGCATTCAAAGAACAACAACATTCACCGACTGAAATCACCGCAGAGTGCATCCCACTCGACCAACAGTTCCACTCGGATAACCCAATTCCATTCGACCAAGTATACTCATTCGACCATATCAGAAATCACTCGGAGTACAGAAGATCTGAAGTCTCTCAGGACGGCAACGGTCAGGCGTTCACTCCGTAGTCTTAATGATCATTTATGTGTCTTTATTGTTGGCGTTACCAGTAACGCCTCATCTTTATGTACATTAAACCCTTTGTAACGTGGGCTGGCCGGGGTCTTGGCGCACTCTATATAAGCCACCCCCCCTCCACTGGCAAAATGGTTCGCATTCCCTGTAACTTCACGCATAATCCAGTCGACCGCCTCCGGGCACCGAGACGTAGGGCTTTTACTTCTTCCGAGAAGGGCCTGAACTCGTAAATCTTGCGTGCACAACCTCATCGTAGCTAGGATCTTGCCTCCTCCTACGTACCCACTATTCTACTGTCAGACTTACTCCCACGACACCCCCCCCCCATGAGGGCTCCAAATTGGGCTGGGGGTTGGGGGACCGCCCCCCCCCCCCCCCTTTCCTTCCCTCTCTCTCTCTCCCTCTCTCCCTACTCCTAGTAGGAGTAGGATTGGGGGAGGGAGGGCACCGGCACAAGGGGGAGGAGTCCCACTAGGACTCGGCCTCCCCCCCATGGCGCACCAAGGCTGCCTCCTTCCCCTCCCTCCTTTATATATGGGAGGGGGGCGCCCCCAAAGCACACATCAATTGTTCCAAGCCGTGTGCGGTGCCCCCCTCCACAGTTTTACACCCCGGTCATATTTTCGGAGAGTTTAGGCGAAGCCCTACCGGAATCACTTCATCATCACCGTCACCACACCGTCGTGCTGACGAAACTCTCCTTCGGCCTCAACTGGATCAAGAGTTCGAGGGACGTCACCGAGCTGAACGTGTGCAGATCGCGGAGGTGCTGTACGTTCGGTACTTGGATCGGTTGGATCGCGAAGATGTTCGACTACATCAACCGCGTTACTAAACGCTTCCGCTTTCGGTCTACGAGGGTACGTGGACACACTCTCCCGCTCGTTGCTATGCTTCTCCTAGATAGATCTTGCATGATCGTAGGAAATTTTTTGAAATACTACGTTCCCCAACAGTCCACAGTCACCTGCATGTATCTCTTGCAAAATTTCATGACCCTCCTCTGCAGAAACACAGCGCTGAAAAACACCCGTCACACTGCATCTGTGTAACTCGCCATTGACAATGGTCAGGGACTTGGACCGCCGCGTGATCGTTCGTGCCAAAGACTCATCCTCGGGTAACTCGCCGCGAGTCACGTAAGCCAAATAAGGCAGCGTCCAGTCCGGAATAGCATGAAGAGCCGCCACCAATTGTCCCTCCGGGTCAGGTATAGCAAGATCCTCCTCAGACGGCAATTTGACCGAAGGGTTGTGTAAGACGTCGAGAAACACATTGGGGGGTACCGGCTTACGCTGAGACCCAAGCCGTGATAATGCATCAGCCGCCTCATTTTTTCGTCGATCAATATGATCCACCTGGCTTAAAGTGACCAGCAATATGCTCAACCGCCTGGCGATAAGCTGCCATAAGCGGGTCTTTGGAGTCCCACTTGCCTGAAACTTGCTGAGCCACAAGGTCTGAGTCGCCAAGACATCTGACCCGGCTCAAATTCATTTCCTTAGCCATACGGAGCCCATGGAGCGAAGCTTCATATTCAGCTGCATTGTTGGTACAAGGAAACATTAGCCTTTAAACATAACAGAATTTATCACCTCGCGGGGAAGTTAAAATAACTCCAGCCCCCGAGCCTTCCAACTGTCTGGATCCATCGAAGTAGATTGTCCAATATGTGTTGTCAAGCTTCTCCTCAGGCACTTGTAATTCTGTCCGATCGTTAATGAAATTCACCAGGGCTTGAGACTTGATAACTATTCGAGGCACATACTTCAAATTATGAGGTCCCAGCTCAATTGCCCACTTAGCAACCCGGCCCGTGGCCTCTCTGTTCTGAATTATATCCCCTAAGGGAGCAGAACTGACATAGTGATTGGATGTCCAAGAAAATAATGTTTTAACTTGCGACTCGTCATAAACATGCCAAATACTAGCTTCTGCCAATGTGGATACCTTTGCTTGGACTTAGTCAAAACCTCACTGACATAGTAAGCCGGCCGCTGGACCAGATATTCCTTGCCCACCTCCTTACGCTCCACGAGAACTGCAACACTGACAACCTTCATTGAGCCCCTCTCAGACGCTACAGCTATTGGGATATGACATTCGTTCAAGGCCCCTCTCAGACGCTGATCGTGTCAAGGTCTTCTTACTAGACAAACTTTTTCCTTTTAAGACCAAGCAAAATGTGGGATTCTTGAGCTCAAATGTGCTTAATGCCTGCCTTGCAATTCATACTCATACCATGAATTTTTCAAGATCTTCCTGTCAGTATGTAGTACATATATTTCCACAATTTTATTTCTGTGCTCCTGTTGTGCTCACACCCTATATCAAGAAGGGACTCAGAGGAGTAAAGGTGGAAGTTACTCACCGTGGCAACATGCGAAGAAAGTACCGGATATCTAGCCTGACAACTCAGGCAACTCGAGAGCTAACGTATGTGCGTACGGAAGTTTGTTATCATATTTTTACAAGGCGTTTACCAAATCAGCCCTGCGATTCTGTTTCCATGCATATTCCCTGAAAAAGGATCCGTTGTTCTTCTTGCCACAGTTTTCCTGTTGATGAAGGGGGTGCAGTCAAGTCAGTTGTACAATACTTTCAAGAGACCTAGGGCTTTGCCATCCAACACACGTACCTTCCTTGCCTTCAAGTTGGCAATCAGGAGCGTCCAAATTACTTGCCTATGGAGGTAAGCCAAGTGTCAAACCAATCTGTCTTGACTTTCTTGTAATGAATTTCTTCAACTTCGCTTCCTTCACTCCATGTGCAATTGTCCATGCTTAAATGTCTGCACCAGATATTGGAACTATTTTCACTTGGATACATGCTGATTCGAGTTGAGCTTATTCAGGTCTGCAAAATAGTTGAAGGACAAAGGTACTCCAAGAGATTAAATCAGAATCAGATAAGAGCTCTCCTGGATGAGACATGCCAGCGCCCACGTGATCGGGAGCGTGATATAATTCAGGCATGAAATTTCTTGTTTTTCATGTCTGATGTGTTTCTACAGTTGTTTTTGCAACTTCAATATATTTCTTACCCCTCTATTTTTATTTTGTTTCTTGGAAACACAGATGGTCAAACATAATGCTTATCAGGACGATCCTTATGCGAAAGAGTTTGGCATTAAGATTAGCGATCGTCTGGCATCAGTAGAGGCACGGATTTTACCAGCTCCACGGGTAAGTCGTCCCACTCTGTGTGAATTTTACTCGCTGTTTTTCAGTACCCTTCGTCATCTCCCAGCAATGCAATTGTGCTAAGCGAATGGGATATCCTCCTCTCTTTGGCTGTACAGAAAGTGATGCCTTAAGCTCCTTTCCCGATAAACTTGTAACTTTACAGACATGCTTTCTGTTGCCTTTTCTCTTAATGCAGCTTAAGTACAACGAAACTGGTAGAGAAACGATTTGCTTACCTATCGTTGGTCAGTGGAATATGTTGAACAAGGTAACCGCATAAATATTCTTCTGTTCACAAAGTTCACTCATCTTTTGTTTTGGGAACAAAGGCTATCATTTTTTATTTATTTGCTACTTCAACTCTAAAGTAACCTTATCTCTAATAGATGGAAATAACCGAAAGGGAACTAAAAGGGAAACCAACTGAAGATTGAAACAAACAACTTCCTAGTTACACTTTGTGCCCAACCAACAACTAACAAAGGTTGAAATAGATAACTTTTAGCCTACTTGTGCGCAAGCAACTTGCTGCAGAAACAGTACTGTGCATGTCAACAGCTCCTATGAGCCACGCCCTTTGTGCCCTGCATCTTTTGTGATGTTGGCAAGCTGCGCGATAAGTAGCACTCCAACTAGAAAGTTTGGCATCAGCTGCTCCTGGTTTTGATCTACCTGTATCCTACTTTTGCTCCATCTTATAGCCTTTACAAAACGGAAGTCAGAAGACTGTGCATGCATGCCTTATCTGTTGAATTGCACAATACAACACAAATGAGTATTGAAAAAATAGTGTTCTATAACTGACAGTTATTTTTATTTCAGTTGACGTCTATTTTTTTTCAAAAGTCGACTGATTTTCAGCACTGACCAAGTTTCATTAACCAAATAGAAGTATAAATTTGTTTATTCTTCTTGAATCTCTAATGTCCCTTTTCATTTTTCTTAACCAGAAAATGGTAAATGGTGGCAAAGTCAGAAGCTGGATGTGCATCAATTTTGCCCGTAACGTGCCAGACAATCTTGCTCATGATTTCTGCCGCCAACTTGCTCAGATGTGCCAAGACTCAGGAATGGCAAGTATTCTTGACATGCTTCCTGCAAAATTAACGTGCACTATATATATCGTAGGTTTTGTGCTTCAGTCTTCGTCTAGTCTTCTGCAACAGTAACAGTATCATGCATCATCATGATAGGACTTCGCTCTGGAGCCTGTTCTTGCACCGCAGCATGCACGTCCAGATCTAGTGGAGCAAGCTCTCAAAGCTCGGTACCTTGAGGCAATGAACATTCTTGGACCCCAGCGCCGGGAGCTTGATTTGCTTATTGGAATCCTTCCTGATAACAACGGCTCGCTTTATGGTATCTGAGAAATGCAATCTCCCTGTGTTTACTGTATATTGTTGGATTCATTCTCACTATTGTTGTGCACATGATGATGTTTAGTGTTACAATTACCTGTCTCTGTGTGTGGTGCTAGGTGATTTGAAGCGCGTGTGCGATATAGATCTTGGAATAGTTTCGCAATGCTGTTGTACAAAGCAGGTCGTCGAATTGAACAAGCAAATCTATGCGAATATTGCACTGAAGATAAATGTCTAGGTTAGTATGCCCTGATGTTGCTTTCCTTTACAGTTTACATCTTCGTTCCATGTTCCTTAACCTGTTTTCGCTTTGTAAGGTGGGTGGCAGGAACACTGTACTGGTGGATGCATTGTCGAGGCGTATTCCTCTGGTCACCGACAGACCTACAATTATATTTGGTGCTCATGTGACCCATCCTCATCCTGGCGAGGACAGCAGTCCCTCCATCGCTGCTGTAAGTAAAATATTAGTACCTGACTACCTGTTCTTGAGGCTTGACTTTTTTTTTTGGCAAGAGACTTTAGGTACTCTGCTAATCAGTCACTGTATGCTGTCTTGTAGGTTGTAGCCTCCCAAGATTGGCCTGAGGTTACGAGGTACGCAGGGTTAGTTTCTGCTCAGGCGCACCGGGAAGAGCTGATAGAAGATTTGTACAAGGTCCGGCAAGATCCACAGAAAGGACCAGTCAGTAGTGGCATGATTAGGTACACTGCTCATTTATTTAAATAGTTATTCCTTATGAACATCGCAAACAATTCATTACATTACAAAAATGCAGGGAGCTACTTATATCCTTTAAAAAATCGACTGGTGAGATGCCCCAGCGGATAATATTTTACAGGTTTGTGCCCAATAAGAGGACACCAGGTCTTGTGCTATATGCCTTCACTAATGCCGTCTTGTATACCTTTATCAGGTATGGTGTTAGCGAGGGCCAATTTTACCAAGTTCTGTTGTTTGAACTCGATGCTATCCGAAAAGTAAATATCTAGTATACCTAGCTGTTTATATTTCTTCGCATTCGGATGTTTCTATTAGATTCTGATCTCCTTGTGTCACTCAGGCATGTGCCTCCCTGGAGGCAAATTACCATCCAAAGGTGACTTTCATCGTGGTTCAGAAATGCCACCACACGAGACTATTTGCGCACAATCACAATGATCGGAACTCGATGGACAGGAGTGGGAACATACTCCCTGGTAAAAAAAATTAAACAACTCACCGTTGTGGACTCGAAGATTTGTCATCCAACTGAATTTGACTTCTACTTGTGCAGTCATGCTGGCATCAAGGTAAACACAAGACAGAATTTGTTTACATCTGATCCTGTATCTAAGGGTCCAACAAACAATCTATATAATATAATATCCTCTTGTCTCTAGGGCACCAGCCGTCCCGCTCATTATCACGTCTTGCGGGATGAGAACAACTTTACGGCTGATGGATTGCAGACACTTACCAACAATCTCTGCTACACGTAAGTCTCCTCTCCGTCGCGAAATTTTTCTATTGAAAATTCATTTCTAACTTGCATCACTTCTGCAGTTACGCAAGGTGCACTCGGTCAGTGTCGATTGGTAAGTTACCTTCTTCCAGGGATCATTGTCAAAGTTCTACTGCCTTATTTGGTGGGGAAAAAAATCCTACTGCCTTATCTCCTTACCGAAGTCATCTTTTCCTCACTGTTCCATTGCAGTTCCACCTGCATATTATGCTCGTCTGGCTGCCTTCCGCGCCCGTTTCTACATGGAGCCAGAGAGCTCTGACAGCGGCCCTATGGCAAGTGGGCTTGGAGGACGTGGTACTCGCCCACCCGGCGGTGCAGCTGTCAAGCCTCTTCCAGCTCTGAAGGACTGTCTGAAGAACGCCATGTTTTACTGTTGACGAAAGGCCTGCAAAGGTTGTCAAGCTTAAAATGCTTCTTACGTTGGCGTGTTGCCTCTTGTCATTGTAATTATGTGAAGAGAGTAGTAATAATCTGCCAGCCGCCATCTCGTGCGTCGTACTATGCTGGTCAAAAGAGTGTTTGGCTCCATAGAGAAGGATACTTGCCCCTCGGAACTTAAAGTTTTCATGGACACGGTTTTGAAAAAATGTGGTGGGTTGCCGTTGGCCATTGTTAGCATCGCCAGCCTTCTAGCAAGCTACAGGTCGTTTGAGGGCATAGAGATGTGGGAAAGAGTTTCTAGATCAATTGGTTCTCATATGGAGAGCCACCCTACCCTCGAGGGGATGAGGCAGGTGATTACACTCAGCTATGACTACCTGCCTCATCATCTCAAGGCTTGCACGATGTATCTGAGCATTTTCCCGGAGAATTATGTGATTGCCATCGATAGGCGAAAACTCTAATGTGATCCCGAGCTCCAGTGATCCCAGATGAACAGTAAATTCCGAAAAAATAGTAAAAAATTTCAAAAAAATCTGAAATTTTTTGGCAAGGAATTTTGATGTTTTTTCTACATGCGTGCAAAATTTCATGACGAAATGACATTCATGCAGGTCTCGGTAAAAAAAACAAAATTGATGCTCCAAAATGCTTCCAAAAACAGTTTTTTTTGGAGCATGATTTTATTTTTTTTGCTGAGGCCTTCACAAATGTCATTTCAACCTGAAATTTTGCATGCAGTTAGAAAATTTATCAATGTTCATCCCAAAAAAAATTCAGATTTTTTTGAATTTTTTTTATATTTTTTTCGATTTTACTGTTCATGCAGGAGCATATGAGCTCGGGATCAAATACTCCATGTCCATCGATAGGCTGCTATATAGATGGATTGCTGAAGGTTTGGTCATTGAGAAGCGGGGATTGACTTTGTTGGAGGTTGCAAAAGAATACTTCGATGAGCTGATAAGTAGGAACATGATTCAACTAGACAAGTTTGTGTACAAGGGAGTGGAGGTACAAGGGTGCCGGGTGCATGACATGATCCATGAGGTCGTGATGTCCAAATCCCAGGAGTCTAACTTTGTTACCTTGGTAGGGCGGCAATACGGAGGAATGCCACGTGGACATGGCAAGGTTCGCCGCCTCTCCATCCATGATAACGACCATGGCGAGCAGGGGCCCAAGAAAGTTCAGCAACATCATGCGAGGCATGGCATTGAGGTGATGAAGCTACAACAAGTCCGATCACTGACCACATTTCAGCGCGATGGCCTCGGCAAGCTGCTGGATCGTCTTGACCTGGAAGATTGCAAGGCCCTACAAGGCAAGCACATGAGAGATGTCTGCCGACTATCTCTTCTCAGGTTCTTGAGCTTGAGGGGTACAGACATCTCAGAGATGCCTCGCAAAGTTGGCAATCTAGAGCACTTGGAGACTCTTTGATATAAAAAACACGGGCATTTGGAGAAACAAGCTGCCGCGAACTGTGACAAAACTAAGCAAACTAGAGCGAATGGCTTCTGCCACGGGGGCTAGGGAACATGAAGGCGCTGCGCGAGCTGGACACGGGGGTTCTCATAGGGTACAACGTTAAGGTTACCCAACTGCGAGTGTGTGTGTGTGTTTCCTACTGTAGCTAAATTCTGCTCAGGCTCGATCGAGCAGCTAGAATTTGGTTGTATTGGAGTATCTTTTTTCATGTGTGTGAAGTGCAGTGCCAAATAAAACAGCTTGTAACAAACACGAGTGCAAGTAAGTATGCCGCACAATTTATTGCCTCTTAGCACGTGCTTGAGCAGTATCATTAATTCCGAAGTCGTTTATTTATTCTGCAGTCGTCTTTAGTAGTACTTCATTTAGCTCTTTGCAGTCGTTAGTAGTCCAAAGCGGGTAAATCTCGCCTCGCAGACCGACCGGCGAAGGGAGAATGCGGTGGCAACAAGTGAAGAGGCGCCGCAATTGCTGGAGGCAAAATTTCGTGTTTTGACCCTTTTACGTATCTTTAGTCGGATCTGACCCTGGTTCGAAAAAATTTCGTGATCTGACCCTTTTTCCTACCACCATCGTCTTGGCGGTAGGGTAACACAGCCTACCGCCGAAGGCTATGGCGGATTGGCGGTAGGACTTGACCGCGCCGTTACGGTCATTTGACGTTGAAAATACCCTACCGCCATAGTCTTTGGGGTAGGGTCTGAAAGGTATAAATTACGTGTGCCGTCTACTACTATGGAATCTCTCCGCTGGAAAGTTGGCTAGCGCATGCACGTTAGCTTCGGTTGGTCTTGAGTTCAAGCCTTCTTAAGGTCATTTTTTTGGTTTATTTTTATTTTGCACAATAAAAAATAAACAACTTGTTCAATTAATGTTAGGATATGAATTATTGGTAAAAACGTTTTTTTACTTACCTGTAACTGATTTATAAAATTCCCGCAAAGATGTGAAGGAAACCAATGGGATATTCTGGTGTTGTGACTTTGCTACTTTGCAGCCTTCATGTTCTACCATGGAGCCATCAATAAATAACTGCTTGATGTGCAGTTTGTGCTTACTCTTTGCAGTCCACCAAAACAATAGACTTGTGGTTAAATTAAAAGAGATCGAATGGCTTTTTTTTTCGTACGCTGTTTCTCCTTCTATTTGATTTTGATCATCATGAATTCATGGTCCTCAGTTTATCCTCACCAAGGGAATGTTTTATGCTACATCTATTAACACGTTTACAGGTTAAGGTCCCATAGTCTATTATTTTATTTTGGTAAGGAACAATTGGATTAAGGCCTTGAATTTTAGGGCATACAACATCTGGTGAAACTAATCAGAGCTCTTTGAATAGTTTCTCCAGTAGCTGGAAGTTTTATTAGCGTACAATTTTCTTCTTAAACACAAGTAACAGACTGAACTTTCTGGAGCAGGTCCAAGATCTCTGGCGTGTTTAGGAATGATAATATGGCTGACTTGTGCAAGAAAGTTAAGGAACCGAAGGGGGATTTTCTTCAGTTTCAAATTAACCATGTTTTGATCGTAGGTATCATATCTTTCTCACTACCATGTGATCTGGTTCAAGCAATCAAGCTTACTTGTATCAGCCAGCTTGGGGATCTGTTATATGAATGCAGTTTGTGCTTACTCTTTGTAGAAAAGCCGACACCTGACTGAATGCCTTGAAAGATACCAGGTGGCATGGATTGATGCTAGTTTTACTTTTATTTTTGTCAGCGTTGTAACTTTAGTATGAGGAGCATAAACAAGACCATTTTTGCTCCTTGTTCCTTCTTAGGTCGCTCGCCCCAGACTCTAAGGCCTTACATTGAGTTTTCACTTGCATGTGTTATGCTTGTCAGTAGCAACTGGCGACCTAAATTACCACCTCTCATTGTCATGCTATTTCTGACATATCGGATATTGAGTAGTAATGAAGTTGAAATTTTCGGTCCTCAAGTTGTACATTGCTGTCAATATGAATGGCGTCTAGTACTTTGCGGGAATTCTATAAAACAGCCACAGATAAGTAACAAAAAAATATTTACCAATAATCCAAATCCTAACATTAATCAGACAAATTGTTTATCTTTTGTTGGGAAAAATAAAAAAAAACAAAATAAATATTTACCAATAATCCAAATCCTAACATTAATCGGACAAATTGTTTATCTTTTGTTGGGAAAAATAAAAAAAACAAAATAAATATTTACCAATAATCCAAATCCTAACATTAATCGGACAAATTGTTTATCTTTTGTTGGGAAAAATAAAAATAAACAAAAAAACAAAAAAATATTTACCAATAATCCAAATCCTAACATTAATCGGACAAATTGTTTATCTTTTGTTGGGCAAACTAAAAATAAACAAAAAAGTAGCCTTAAGAAGGCTCTAACTCAAGACCAACCAAAGCTAACGCACATGCACTAGCCAACTTTCCACCGAAGAGATTATGTAGTAGGACAGGCTACACGTTATTTATAACTTTCAGACCCTACCACCATAGACTATGGCGGTAGGGTATTTTGAACATCAAACGACTGTAACGGGGCGGTCAAGTCCTACCGCCAAAGCCCTCGGCGGTAGGCTGTGTTATCCTACCGCCAAGGATGATGGCGGTAGGAAAAGGGTCAGATCCCGAAATTTTTTCGAACCAGGGTCAGATCCGGTTAAACATACGCAAAAGGGTCAAAACACGAAATTTAGCCATCGCTGGACGCGTTTGTTGGAGGGAGAATGCTGTGTACGAGGGACGGGAAAAGGACGGTGCGGTGAGTTGGAGGATTTGGATTTTCTTTAAACGAAAACGCGTTTTGGTGGAGTCGCAAGCTGCACACTGGGATCTCCTCCATCGTACTTATATTCGTATTCATGGCTCAGTAGCAGTGCAGTCACGAGACTGTTTTTTTTTCATTAAATTTTCCTAACCAAGGAACAGAATCATCTGGTCAGGGCCAACCGTGTCCTCCACAGCAGCGCAATTAACAGTTTTATAACCATGCAGCTAGCTGGTTGATTTTGATTAGCAACATGATCTATTTTCTTCTATTAGCTATACATATATGTTAAGCTTAGGTCATTATTTTATAAGCGTTTGCTTTACATTAACGTGCACCACCGTGTCATTTTTCATAGTAAACAAAAAAATTCGAGAACGCACAGACCCAT
Source organism: Thinopyrum elongatum (assembly GCA_011799875.1). Classification (NCBI taxonomy): domain Eukaryota; kingdom Viridiplantae; phylum Streptophyta; class Magnoliopsida; order Poales; family Poaceae; genus Thinopyrum; species Thinopyrum elongatum. The sequence goes on along the minus strand of CM022302.1, from coordinate 579,998,450 downwards.
GCCCCATCCCATCATTACATTTTCATGGACAGTGTACAAGGCCTTTAATGACATAACTACTAGGTGCGATTTAGAATTTGGTTCCTAGTCCAATATACGGAGTATATGCGATGGTCCAGCAAATATGCCTCAGCCCACGAACCAGGAAATGGACCGCACGGCCACACATACATGTTCTAATCCTGAGGGTTTATGTCCTCGCAGAATCCTTCATATGGATCTGATGAGTTTGTGTTAGTGTTCTCTGGTGCTTTTGTTGGTCCGATCCTTTGTGACTTTGGAGTCCTTATATGGGGTTCTAGTGGTTCGACGACCTGTACCTCTAGGAGATTATCCCCGGCCAAATTACGTTCAACGCTTACGGCTTCTCATCTTTTTGGATGGACAACTCAAGAGGCTTTCTGAAATCTATGAAGGTAGTCGAGTTCGTGCAGGTCTACAAGCGGCAGCGTCGCTGCTCCGGTCTGATTGCAATCTCTTTACTGAAAAATTGGCAGTATTTCATGTTGCAAAGATTGATACCACAGAGAAATGTCTCTGAGAAATTTCATTGTAATTCTTATTTGTATGAGTTAATTTGTAGTTTCTTGGATCTATGATCCAAAGCATTGTACATGTAATGTTTGTCGAGTCTGAATAAAGTTACAGGTCATTCTCAAAACAAAAACAAAAAATACTAATGGTCAAAATGTCATCGCTGAGTCTATCGGTACCTAATTTAAACCATTCTTTAAACAACCAATTCTTCCACTCCATTGTAAGGTATAGTTTTTAGATTCATACTGTTGTTGTACCTACCATGTATAGGGTAGATCTTTTCCTTCCTAATCTTGTACAGTTAGTATCTCTTGTAATATTGTATTATCTTGTACTCCAAGTCATATAACAATCTAGTATCTCTTGTAATATTGTATTATCTTGTACTCGAGTCATGTAACAATCTTTGAAAACCCTAGCTGGTTGGTGGCTCTATATACTCCCTCCATTCCACAATGTAGTGCGCCCGCGCTTCCCGAAATCTAAGTTTGACCATAAAATTAACCAACGAGACCGACTTTGGCGGGAGCAAAAATTATACCATTGAATTCGTATCGAAATAGAGAATTCGGTGGTATAATTTTTGCTCTCACCGTAGTCGGTCTCGTTGATTAAATTTATGATCAAACTTAGATCTCGGGAAACGCGGGCGCACTACATTGTGAAATGGAGGGAGTAACACGCAAGGCGGCCCGACAGGGTTCAACTCTTTCCCATCTGCTTAATTATTTACAATAGTGTGACAGCATGTGCAGCGTGTGAGATTCGTAATTTGTTTTTTCTGGCTACACTTTGGAATCTTCATTTGGAGCAAGGTGTTCATTCCCGGCAGATGATACATGTATTTATTTGAAACACCATATTCTCGTAAAAAACTAATGGTCAAAATGTCATCCTTGAGACTTATCGGTATCTAATTTAAAAGACTCTTTAAACGACCAATTCTGTCACTCCATTGTATGCTTTTTGTTGTTGTTGAGAAACACAGTACAGACGCAGACGCTCACAACGCACGCACACTCACCCCTATGAATACACGCATGCAAACCCTACCCCTATGAGCACCTCCGAGAGACTGAGCCGGCATATCTTGAGATTGACGAAGTTGCCATAGGCACCTAGCGCCGGAAAGCTCGAAATAAATCCAGGAAATATGCGAGCACCCATGTCAAGTCCACGACTTGAACCCGGTGGCCTGGTTCCACCACAAGAAGCATAACCATCTAAGCTAGGCTTAGTTCGCCACTCCATTGTATGTTATAGTGACAAGTGTGCAGCGTGTGAGATTCTTAATTTATTTTATCTAGCTAGACTTTGGAATCTTCGTTGGAGCGTCGTGTTCACTCCCGGCAGACACAGGATGGTATATGTATCTGCCACCTACCAACCCCCACGAAATGGACAACCAAGTCAGCGACTTAGACCGCATTGAAAAGAACAAAGGAAAGGGCGTGTATTGGTGAGTTTGGAAGCACACCCTCCAAGCTCAAAAAAATATTTTCCAAAAAAATCACACATACACATGACTAAGTAAAACATGTATTTTTTGCGCCCTGTGAAAAAAGAACAAATTCAGTGCATAAAAAGTTGATATTCTAGTCACTAATTCTTGTCTTTTTTGTGAAGAACACAAACTAGCATATTTTCTCACAAAAAGTTTATATTCTAGTGCAGGTGCATAGTATACTACCATATATGCATGACATAAGTTTTTCAGAATTTTTTGGAACTTTAAATTATGCTTTTTGATTTGCCTAAACTAAAAGGTGCAACCGCACCCGGGAGCACAAAATCCATTCTCGTGTTAAATCCGAAACTACTAGGTGAGCTATGTCCACACATGTGAGCAGGCGACTGGAGGAATCAAATCATTTTGGTAGAAGAATCTGATGTATACACCTATCAACTCACGTTCTCGTATCGCTGTATTCTGACAGTTTTGGGTGTCATCTTCTTGTACCGTGAACGCAGTACAATCGATGGATAGCTAGCATGCATGCAAGCTATGCCGCAATGATACCGATGGGGGAGGCACCGCGGGATGGTTCTCGCGTCCCCGACGCCGTCGGTCTCCGGTGAGGCGGCCACAGCTTCTGGGCGCTAGCGGAGGGCGCCGGAGATGGCGCCATCTCGCCGGAGGTGGCGTCGCCGACGCCTTCAGATGTGATCTGCGAGGCCTTTAAGGTAGGGTATTCGGAGGATGACGTTGCTCTTTTGGTGGATGAGGTGATCCAGCAGGATGATCCGGCGAGGATTGGCATGGAAGAGACGGAAGGGTGGAGGTCGCTGGGCGAGTCGTTCATCGGAGGACGGCGGCGACGGCGATCCGGCCATGGCGTGGTCCTTTGCCGAAGGTACGTCTTCCTGCTCTTACCCTTGGAGATTTTATTGGATCGGAGTGGAAGGTGGTCACCGGCAGCCGGAAGAAAGGCAGGCCGCCGGCGGCGAAGTTGCTGTCGTCGTCCGGCGAGATCCCGATCCGGGAAGCCAGGCGGCAGCGTTTGAATTCTCTTTTGGGCTGTGATGGGCCGGTTGTGGACGGTCTCTGGGCATGCGGGCCAACCCGTCTCTGAAGCTTTGCCTGTTGAGTCGATTGTGGACCGCGGCGTCTATTTATCGCATTACGCGAGAGGAGTGGGGACGGCGAGGGCGGCTGGGGCAGTTCCTCCTCTTCTCCTGGCCCAGTTCCTTCTTCTCCTTCTCTGGTTTTCTTCTCCAGATTCATGGCGAAGGATTGATCTGGGAGGAAAGGTATGGTGCCGATTTGTTTGTTCTCCATTTTTGTGCTTTATTTCTCCTCGATATAAGGTGTGTAGGTGTGATCTAATCGATCTGTTCTTCGGTGAATTCTGTTGTTCGTCTAGGGTTTTGGGAGTTTGGTTGATCTGGTGTTTGGCGGGTGTGGATCGGCAGCTATGTCTTCTTCGTTTGTGCAATAGGTATGGTACAAAACGAATCCCATGTGTGTTGTGGATCGACTGCTAGGGTTTCGTGATTTCCACCATGTGCAGGGCGTGATTCTTCTTTGTGTGCTTTTGTTGACAGATTTTGACTGAGCAAGGGGGAAGTTTCAAGGTGTAAACGAAAGTTTGTGGAGGTAATAGTCCATTAGAATGGTGGCTTTGTGGGTTGTTTGTTTCTGTTTATTGGTTGTTGGTTGTACATGTGAAATTATTTGTGTGCTGATTGGATTTGTTGGGTAGTGTAGTTTTTTTGTTGTTGCATTTTTACATGTGAGAATGCTTGCTGTATTTAGATGGATAAAAATAGTGTTGTTTTCCTGATGATGATGATAGTGCTTTGTACAATGTCTGAAGTGAAAGTAGCCATGTATGTCCAGTTATATCTTCTCTTAGCAGAACAGAGTTATGCTTGGCCATGTGTATCTTAGTTAAATTCTGGGTATCAACAAGCACAATCTTAGTTAAATATACTCGCTGCTTCAATGATTATGAGTTTAACGACTAGGCGTGATTAGTCTTGATTAAAATATAGTCGTTGTTTCAATGATTATGAGTTTAACGACTAGTCTTGATTAGTCTTGATTAAAATATAGTCACTATTTCAATGATTATGAGTTTAACGACTAGTCTTGATTAGTCGTGTGACTAATCTAGTAGTTTCAATCTTATTGTTGAGACTAGTGTAGATGTTTGACACGATCGACTCAATTTGGGAGGGATAAGTGAGCAGTGTTCAGCCAGTGGGAGGGGGAAAATTGCAACCTTAGGTTTTCACGCTAGCTCCACAACAAGCTGCCTCAGCTGGGACTACAGTGCCGCCACCGCCCATTGACCGCTGCTGCTGCGGACACCCCACCAGTAGTGGCCACGAGCATTAGGACACTCTCGCTCTGGTGGTTCTGCTCCTCTCACTAGTAGAAAAAGGCCCATTTGTCCTGGTTCCAGAGGCCCATTCGTCCCGGTTCTGGAACCAGGACTAAAGGGTCGGGACTAAAGCCCAAAACCTTTAGTCCCGGTTCGCTTACGAACCGGGACAGAAGGTGCTCCACGTGGCCGTCGCGGGGAGCCCGGGCAGGAGGGCCTTTAGTCCCGGTTAGTAACACCAACCGGGACCAAAAAGCGTCCACGCGTCAGCAGCTCAGGAGCTGGGGTTTTTGTTTTTTTTTAAGGGGGGGGGCGTTTGGAGGGTTAATTTAGGGGTTTCATATATTGTGTTAGCAGCTAATAGAGAGAAGTGACCTCTCTTATCTCCGTGCTTGGTCGACGCTAGGTACTATACGTATACAGAGAACTCGACACGCTAGCTAGTAAGCAAATGAAGGAAACATTAAATACACAAGATCGTCATGAACATATACAGAGAGAAGTGATCGACCTCTCCTTCTCCGAGAGATTGGTCGAACAACAAGTTTTCGTATATCTATCCGACGCTACTAGCTACATATATACAATATAAGATCTCTTACAATCCCTAACATCTAAAGTCAATTTCCACATGGTATTCTCCGACTGGATTGATGACGTGGTCAAGAAAGAATCCCGCCAATTCCTCTTGAATTGCTCGTATGCGATCTTGTGGTAGGAGTTCATCCCGCAGCTGCCAGATCTAAATTAAAGAAGAGGGTCAATACATATGTATGAATGAAACTCAACACAAATGATGGTAATAAAATAAAATTGTGAATATTTTTGCTTACGCACTTCATATTGTTTTTGAGAGTACCCCCGCTTATTAAAGGTCGTCGCGTTGTAGATGAACTCGCAAACATAGTATCCACATAAATTATTCCCGGCTTCCTGCCACAACCACTTTACGAGAAATAGAGGTCAATCAAACTGATAAGCAAACATGCTAAATGGTATTGATGAAACTAGCTAGAATCAATGGGAGATGCGCGGAACTAGGTAGTAGTACTTACTTTCGGGTGTGTAAATCGCAGCTCGGTCGGCAGTCCCGGAGCTCTTTCGGTGAACTCTTTCCAAACCCTGCCAGACAAAGAAAATAATTACTTGATATCAGGAAATGAACAAAGTTGCCGATCTGGTGCCATAATGATCGATTGAACTTACTTCTGGAGCATTTCAGTCATGTCCGCATACTCCTGGGGATCTTTTCGTCTTGAGTCTAAGACGGTTACTACTCCCCGCTCAAGCTTAATCTCTAGCAGAATAAAGTGAAAGCTGCGCATGCATGCATAACTCATCAGTTACATTACTATAACCTCGAGTAATAAGGGAAACCGAATATGCAGAAGACAGTAACACTCACTTGAAGTTGTAAGGAAAGAGTATTTTATCTTCGTTTTGATTTTTGAGCAACGATTTTAGCAAGTTGGCCTCGGTTTCTTCGACATTCTTTTTAACCGTCCATTCATGTATGACATTTGGGTTAATGAACCCAATGTCATAGATTTGTGCATTTCTGCATTCGACGATTTTCAATCTGCATAATATAGTGAGGATAATTATATATATATGCAATGAAAGAGCTGAGCTATATATAGCGACTTAATTACAGAAGTAGTACTTACAGACAGTAGCAAGTCACGAGTGATTTGTCGAGGGCCTTTTGATTGTATAACTGGAATAACTCGTCAAATTCAACAGTAATATAATCCAATCCAACGAAGTCGTGCTCCTCTTTAATTCTCATCATCAAAGCATCCTTCCCAGAGTTGCTGCAGGTTTCCATGTACCATTGATGGAATTTTCGCATCATCGTTGTTAAAGCACGACTTCCATCTTTGACGAGAGGCTTCCCGTACTGGTATCTGAATTCGTCCACCTCTAACATATCAAACACTACATCATCGCCCAGGTAATCATCAGGATTGGTACCGGGCACCATCCCAGGCAGATTAGCGACGATATCGCTAGACACCTTGAGCGGGGGGCATGATTGGTTCGCCTGTTCGCCGAGCTGGGGAATTTTTTTCGCACTTCTTCGTTCTTCTAACCTTTTATCACTGGAAGTAGTTCCCGACCGGCGCGCATCTCCACACTTCTTCAACATTTGTATACACTAAGTCAACAATTTAGGAACACTAGTTCAACATATCCATACTAATTCAACATTTTATATGGTTCCTCCAACATTTTAAATATAGCAGTTCCACATTTTACATATGGTTGTGTCAGCATTTCATAAATACAGTTTCAACATTTATTTTCTCAACACTCTATATGATGCCCTCAACATTTTATATACACTAGTTCCACATTTGCATATGATTATGTCAACATTTCATAAATAAAGGTTCAACATTTTTTTTCAACATTTTACATGGTTACATCAACATTTTATAAACACTAGTTCTTCATTCCTGTATGCTCATGCCAACATTTCATAAATAAAGGTTCCACATTTTAATACTAGTTCAACATTTCTGTAGGCAAAAACATTTTCCAAATTCTTTTTGGGGAACAGTTCTTCACATTTTTATTTAATTTAGGCAACACTTCCAAAATGTCAGACCAACATTTTCTGAAACCATTCTTCAACATTTTTGTGGCACGAGATATACACTTAAAGAATGCGTATACACTTAAAGAACCTCTGACCTCAAGAAGATTAACTTTGTATAACTAGCTTAGTACGATGTGAAAAGTTTTACATGTATGCAGGCACATTAGAGCAACTAAATTTGTGAAACTGCTGCCTTCGGATGTACGAGTGCATGTTGTTCTTTGTCACGTTCTTTTGAAGATTTGTTGGTTTTCTTCTTTGGCATACGTACTGTAGACTTCTTCGCCCCACGATCTGTAGAAACTGAGATATTCTCAAAAGTTCGTATGACTTTTTTCATTTTTCATCACTGTGTGCAACCTTATTCTTTTTGCTGAGTACAATGATACAATGAGATGCAGAATTCATTTCTTCCTTTGTTTACGCTTGTTAATTTTCGGCTAGATGTGCAAGCTTTTCGAGAGAAATTTTTGTTCCAATTGCTGACAAACAAGTACAACAGAATAAAACTACTGTTTGTGAAGAATTTCCTAGTAAAACATGTAAGTGCATTAGTCAATGTGCCTTGTTCCAATTTCAATTTTTTCTGCTCCAAACTTGAAGTAATATAGTTTTCTTGCTACATGTTGTTCCATGGTCTGGACAAGTTGGAGTAACTGGAATCATGGAAGAAGCTAATTTAGATTTGTGTTCAAATTTCAAGTAATGCATCTTCGAAAGAATAGGAATTATCTTGCAGAAAGTCCTATTCTTCTAGTTTTGTTAACTATGCATTCGAAAACAGTTCTGCTCATGTAGCTTTGACACTTGAACTAATTAGTTTCTATTCCAAATTGTTGCAGGATTTGCACAAGTTGCAGTCATTCGAAAACTGTTCCAAGGGAGTTCATCATGCCAAGGAAAAGAAGAAATCATCACTAGGCAGTAACATGAATGTTGGGTTACAAATGAAAAATGTAGAAAATATTCAAGAAGTTAGCAAGCATCAGCTCATCTATATCTTTTTCCTTAACAATTGGAGTTAGTGAGTGAATGTTCACTGAGTCATCTTGAAATATGTAGCTGGAAACAATATACTAGTTGTTTTGTATTTTGCAATGAGAGCCAATGACTATACAATAAAAATATTTACGATTTAGTTTCTCCCCTGCCTCTTTAATTTAAAGAAATTAGAACATTTTGTTCTTCAAAACAACATTTTCTTCACATGAACTGATGTACAATATACAAATTACGTACTAATTTACTGGGCAATATGTACATTCATTAAATGGTAAAGAAAAATATGTAGTGTGGGAAGAAGAAGCAAAGAAAGAACAACAAGAAGCAAATGAAGGAGAAGAAGAAATAGAGGAGAAGAAACAAAACAGGAGAAGGAAACTGGCAGCGGGGTGCCAGAATTTGAATTTCTGAAGTGCGCGCGGGACGCGCCAACTGGACCGGCCCAGTCGGGGATACCCCTTCAGCTATTGCTCCCCGTTCGCTCGCGTAAGGCGACACATGGGGCACCCCATTGTGGGAGCCCCTATGTGACGCTCTTTGCGTCAAATTGCCGTCCTTCCTCACGCAGCGACCAACAGGCAGGCTATTTGGGCCGAATCTGTTTCTTTTTCTTCGTTCTGGTTTCTGTTTTGCTTTTTTCTGGTTTGTTCGTTTATGTTTCTGGTTCCTTCGCTGTTTCTAACGTGACGTGTATGGACTAAAAAAATGCAACATTTCAGTAGATTTTTCCCTGGTTCGTTGTTTCTCTAGCAAGAATTTCACACACAGGAAAGACCTTTTGGTACAACGAAACAGTTTTAAAACATATTGAATAAAGTGTTAAGTATTAAACTCAGTAGAGAAGTGTTCCTGCATATATTTCCAAGTCAAGAAAACAGTTTTAAAAATTAAAAAATGTTTATAATTTCAAAAACAATTTCAGGATTCAAATTTTTTATGAAATTCAAAAAATTATTGTAGCATTCATTTTTTATCTAAAATTCTGAAATTATTCTTAGTTTCAAAAAATGTTTTACGAATTCAAAAATATGTTCAAGGCACCCAAAAATATGTTCTAGCAATCAAATTTTGTTCTAAAAATTCAAAAATGTTCTTGGAATTCAAAATATGTTCAAGGCATTAAAAAATGTTCTAGAATTCAAAATTTGTTCTAAAACTAAAGAAATGTTCTTGCAATTCAACAAGTGTTCAAGGCATTAAAAAAAGTGTACACGGATTCAATTTTTTTCCTAAATTTAGAAAATATCATGGAATTCAAAATGTGATCAATCATTCAAAACATGTTCAAGGCATTCAATATATTTTGTTCGAATTTGAAAATATGTTCTGGGATTCAAAAAATGTTCTAGTTATTCACATTTTGTTTGAATACTGAAAACCACATATAGATTCGAATTTCATTCAAAAAATAAAAAAATACATTATAATGCCCATTGAAAATTTTCAAAAAATACAGGGTGAACATTTTCTTAAAATACGATGACAACATTTTTGTAATACGCGGTGAACTTTTAATATAACACACACAAAAGAGAAGAAAAACATAAAAGAGAAAAACGAAAGGAAAAAGGAAACAATGAAAAAACAGAACAAAAACCACTGAAAACCGCACAAAACATTGAAAAATCGGAAGGGAATTCAGAAAACAAAACAAAAAATGCAAACAAAATTTGGAACATGGGAACATTTATTGAAATTGCGAAGAAAATGATGAAACCGTGAAGATTTTTTTAAACATGAACATTTTTCTGAATGGTGAACAAATTTTGAAACGAAAATATTTTCTGAAATTACTGAACATATTTTGAACATGAACATTTTTCTGAAATTGTGAACAAATTTGAAAATAGGAACATTATTTGAAATTCATGAACTTTTTTGAAACACAAACAATTTTTGAAATTATGAACAAAATTTAAAAACGAGAACATTTTTTGAATTTTGAACAATTTTTGAAAATGACTTTTTTTTTAATTTCCTGAAGATTGTATCAAACATGAACATTTTTTAAAAATTGTGAACAAAAATTTAAGACGAGAACATTTTTTTAAACTTTCTATTTTTTTTTTTGAATTTCTAAACAGGAAAATGGAAAATACGAAAAAGGAAAGAAAAAAAAAGAAAAAAAAGAAAAAAGTAAAAGTAAAAAGAAAAGGAAAAGGAAAGAAAAGAAAACCTGGTTCAGGAACCTTCTAAAAGGTTCCCAAAACTGTTAAAACCCAGCTGGAAATCTCTGGAAGGTTCCTAAAACAGGAAGCTCTGTTACACGTTAATGAGCCGGCCCAGCTTCAGCGCTCGATTACCAGCCTGTGCGATAGATCGACAGTTTGACGCAGTATGCATCAAATAGGATATTCCCCCCATTGTGGACGTGGGCAGGAGCTCTGTCGCGATGGTTGTGGGTGGGCTGTTGGTGACTGCGGTCACGGCCCAACCCAACATGGGTTCGAAGACTGCTAGGTATCGTCCTGTACGTGCGGTGCCAGGTTTTCGATCGATTGGAACTGGTCGAGCGCCGCGTATTCTGACGAGCTTGGCGATCGGGAGCGATCCGGCTCTCGACGGCGTGGTGATGGCGGCTGGGCGGGGCAACGGGATTCCGCCGCCCGCGCAGCTCTCGGCGCCCGGGCCGGCTGCTGCTAGGCCGGATCCTCCGCGCGCTACGGCAACCGCTGCCAATGGAGGTCGCGGAGGCCACGGCTGCAGGGGCGGCTTTGGTTACGGCGGGGGAACTGGCTATGGCAGTGGTGCCGGCGGCGGTGCTGCATATGGCGGCGGTGCCGGTGGCTCGGGCTTCGGTGGTGGTAATGGCAGGTTTAACAACTGGCGGCAGAACGATGGCTATGGAGCTTTTGGTGATGATCGTTTCTACAGGTCTTCGTCCGGCGGCCGTCGAGGTGACGCCAGTGGTCGAGAATTCCTTGGCCCTCCAGGAGGCTTCGTCGAAGGACCGGCGGGGCCACAGCAGTATGTCCCTCGACGGGGTGGTATGGTCACCCGGGCTGGCCGCGGGGGGGCCAGCAGGTTCGGGCGGACGGGCGAAAGTCCCGCGGCGAGATCCGCCGCCGCGCCGGGTTCCTCCGCCGCCCAGATACGACCCCCCTCCTACTGCAGCTACGGTGGAACCGGTGGTGGTGCCTTCCTTGGGGCACGTAGCTGCGCCGCTACCATCTACGGAGGGGGTCTCGCTCCCTGGAGCGGCTTTGTCAGCAGTTCGTGCACTTGCGGCTGTGCCTTCTGACGCAGTGATGTCTCGGTGGAAAAAGAGACTACAGAGTCTGACAATGCCAGCAAGGGACAGAGAAAACAAGAGAAGTTGTATTGTTATCGGTGCGGTGAGCCTGGACACTATGCTGTGGGATGTTCGATTGAGCTTTGTGACATATGCTGATATGCTTGATACCGAAGCATGAGGCTGAGTGCCCATTACTTTCGGCTCCTAAACCGGTGGTGACTATTTACAGAGTGTGTGATGCCAGGCTCATGTTCTTTGAATCTCCGGTAATGAACTCGTGCAGACCGCGTCTCTAGAATGCCATGACGGGGTTGGTTCGGGTCACTAGTAGAAAACAGGCCTTTCGTCCATAGCATTAGTCCCGGCCGTATTTTGAACCCGGACTAAAGGTAACATTAGTCCCGGTTCAAAAAGCTAGTCATTAGTCCTGGTTCATATGGGACCAATAATCCCGGTTTGAGATACAAACCGGGACTAAAGGGTATAGTCCCGGTTTGTATCTCAAACCGGGACTATAGGTGGACAAACCGGGACTAAAGATGTCCCTATATAAACCCCTTCTTCCAGCCCGAGCCCATTTCTCTGATTTCTCCTTTCCCCTCTCTGTTCTTCCCTTTGGCTCGAGCTCCTCCTCCATTTTTTGCCAAAATTTGTTAAGATTTGAGGCACCCCATCTCTCCAAGTGTTCACAAAGGTTAGCAACTTTGTCTTTTCATCTCTCATTGCTAGATTAGCTCATGCAATACTCTATAAGTATAGTGATTTGTGGGTTTTAGTGTGGGAGTAATTATGTGGGAGTTTATTTGATTTATATGCAATTTGAGCTCAAATTAACTTCTTAGTTTGCATATTTGTAGGTGTGATTTACCAGATCTAGTGCCTTCCCGTCCTCACCGTCGTCGATCGCCCGCGTCGTCCGATCGCCGGCACCACCTGGCTAGCTTGGTGAGGCTCTTTTCCTTTTTGTGAAAAAAAAATCTTATTTGTATGATTAAGATAGTTGAGATAGTTGCTTGATAATTTTCTTACTTGTATGATTGTTTGTTATACGTAGTGCCATGGTTTTGATATCCGTCCCCTTCGGCCCTCGTCCGGTTTATAATTCGGATGTGGTTTATATATTCTCTTTTATAACTATTTGTTGCATTTCGTGTTTATGGCAATTATGCCCATCAAGTTGACATAGATATTTTTATCTAGGAGGTATGTGAACCGGAAATTGCAATCGACCCTCTTGTCGAGAAGTTAAATTTAGTTGAAAAACAAAACGAGTATTTGAAAGAAAAATTGAAAAGAATTGAAGAAGAGAAGATGAAATTGGAGTTGTATGTTGCCGATGTCGTCGATGATCACAAGATCAAGATGGATGCAATGCGCTTGAGGATTAGAAAGATTAGAAAATATGCCGTTAATAAAGAGGCTTGGTATCATTATACTGTTGGATCAATTGTTACCTTAGTTGCGATCTTGATCGCATTTGTTGTTGCATTTAAATGCTTTAGCTAGATAGTTGTATGTTGTTTTATGAGAATAAGTGTGTATGAACTTTATGTATGAACTTGTATTAATTTGGTCTTTTCGGTGTTGTGTAATGAAGATGAGCCAGCAATGGATGTACGATGACCGACGCTCTCCACAGTTCATTAATGGCGTGCGTAGTTTTCTGTGTGCGGCTAAGGCAAACAAGCGGGATGATGGTTTTATGTGTTGTCCATGTGCTGTCTGTAAGAATGATAGGAATTACTCTAACTCAAGAGTCATTCACGTCCACCTGTTTACATCCAGTTTCATGTCCGGCTATAACTGTTGGACCAAGCATGGAGAAAGAGGGATTGTAATGGAAGAGAATGAAGAAGAAGAGGATGATGGCAACTATCCTGGGTTCCATGAATACGATGGTACTACAATGGGGGAAGAGAATGAAGAAGAAGAAGCTGAAGAAGAGGCATCAGATGAGCCCGCTGATGATCTTGGTCGGGCCATTGCTGATGCAAAGAGAAACTGCGAAAGTGAAAAGGAGAAGTTGAAGTTGCGGCGCATGTTAGAGGATAACAAAAAATTGTTGTACCCAAATGGCGAAGATGGCAACACAAAGCTGGGTACCACACTGGAATTGCTACAATGGAAGGCAGAGAATGGTTTATCTGACAAGGGATTTGAGAAGTTGCTGAAAATAATGAAGAAGAATCTTTCAAAGGACAATGAATTGCCCGACAGTATGTACGAAGCAAAGAAGGCCGCCTACCCTCTAAGATTAGAGGTGCAGCAGATACATCCATGCCCTAATGACTGCATCCTCTACCGCGGTGAGGAGTACGAGAATTTGAATGCATGCTCGGTATGTTGTGCATTGCGCTATAAGATCAGCCCCGATGACCCTGGTGACGATGTTGAGGGCGAGCGCCCCAGGAAGAGGATTCCTGCCAAGGTGATGTGGTATGCTCCTATAATACCACGGTTGAAACGTTTGTTCCAAAACAAAGAGCATGCCAAGTTGATGCGATGGCACAAAGAAGACCATAAGAAAGATGGGAAGTTGAGAGTACCCGCTGACGGGTCGCAGTGGAGAAAACTCGAGAGAAAGTGGCGGGACTTTGCAGATGACGCAAGAAACGTATGGTTTGGTTTAAGTGCAGATGGCATTAATCCTTTTGGGGAGCAGAGCAGCAATCATAGCACCTGGCCTGTGACTCTATGTATGTATAACCATCCTCCTTGGTTGTGCATGAAGCGGAAGTTCATTATGATGCCAGTGCTCATCCAAGGCCCCAAGCAACCCGGCAACGACATTGATGTGTACCTAAGTCCATTAGTTGAAGAACTTTTATAGCTGTGTGACATAAAAGGTGTACGTGTGTGGGATGAGCACAAACAGCAGGAATTTGACCTACGAGCATTGCTGTTTGTAACCATCAATGATTGGCCTGCTCTTAGTAACCTTTCAGGACAGACAAACAAGGGGTACCATGCATGCATGCACTGTTTAGATGATACCGAAAGTATATATTTGGAGAAAAGTATATTGAACGCACAAAAAGTCTGGAGTTGAAATAAGTTTAAAAAAATGAAATGCCTTTGTAACAGATGAGTTTTCGTCCGAAACCCTCATACTTCGAAGGAGATGGTCCTGTTTGTACACGAAGTGCGTCCAGTTTTTGCCGTAACCCTCTCAACTTTTTAGCACATGCTATATGGGTGTAATGATGATACCATGCCAAGTTTCAACCTTTTCAGAGTTTATTTGTAGTGCTTTTCAATTTCAGGGTCATTTAGCTCAAAAAAATCATTAAATGCATGAAAAGTAGCAAATGAAGTTATAAAGGGTTGAAATTTGAGGATGTGGCTTTGAATGGTGCATATTGAATGCACAAAAAGTCTGGAGTTCAAATAAGTTTAAAAAAATGAAATGCCTTGGTAACAGATGAGTTTTTGTCCGAAACCCACATACTTCGAAGGAGAAGGTCCTGTTTGTACACGAAGTGCGTCCAGTTTTTGCTGTAACCCTCTCAACTTTTTAGCACATGCTATGTGTGTGTAATGATGATACCATGCCAAGTTTCAACCTTTTCAGAGTTCATTTGTAGTGCTTTTCAATTTCAGGGTCATTTAGCTCAAAAAAATCATTAAATACATGAAAAGTAGCAAATGAAGTTAGAAATGGTTGAAATTTGAGGATGTGGCTTTGAATGGTGCATATTGAATGCATAGAAAGTCTGGAGTTGAAATAAGTTTAAAAAAATGAAATGCCTTTGTAACAGATGAGTTTTCGTCTGAAACCCTCAAACTTCGAAGGAGATGGTCCTGTTTGTACATGAAGTGCGTCCCAGTTTTTGCTATAACCCTCTTAACTTTTTAGCACATGCTATGTGCGTGTAATGACGATATCATGCCAAGTTTCAACCTTTTCAGAGTTCATTCGTAGTGTTTTTCAATTTCAGGGTCATTTAGCTCAAAAAAACATTAAATGCATGAAAAGTAGCAAATGAATTTAGAAATGGTTGAAATTTGAGGATGTGTCTTTGAATGGTGCATATTGAATGCACAAAAAGTCTGGAGTTGAAATAAGTTTAAAAAAATAAAATGCCTTTGTAACAGATAAATTTTCTATTAAAATAGAATCTGTTTTTGATTAAACACCCATTAAAACCTAAAAATTATCAAATTGAACATACTGATAAAACACACTAATACTAAACAGCAGGAAAAAAATCACTCAAAAATCTATTTTTAAAGTAAAGTTATTCACAAATTAGTGATTCACACAAATTTCAAAGAATTCAAATTTAAAAACTACTGGCATTAACAGAAAGTTTATAATTTTTGTGACCTAAATCAAAAAGATTCACTCAAAAACTCTAAATGTTGCCTGTTAGTAGAAACAAAAGTAAAAAAAAATATAGCAAAAAACAAAAACAAAACTGGAAAATAAATAAATTAAAAAAAATGCCCGCCTACGGGCCCACCACGGCTTGCATACGACTAGAAACCCAACTAGTTGGGCCAGGATGCAGGCCCGCGGGGCATGTAGGCCCCACAGGGCAATGACAGGTTCGTTAGGCCCACACAGACCTACTTTAGAGAGGAGCTCGAGAGAGTGAACGCAGCCGGGCTTATAAACAGGTCGGAGCGGCTCTCGCTTGGCGAGGTGGGACTAAACTCCCAGCGCCCCTCGCCGTGCCAGCACGAGAACTTTAGTCCCAGTTGGTGGCTCCAACCGGGACTAAAGACCCCCCTTTAGTCCTGGTCCGAACCACCAACCAGGACTCCACCAACCGGGACTAAAGGGTTTTGTATATATACACGCACTTGGAAATTTTCCCACAAATCAATCACTCTCTCGACGACGCCGAAACTCTGCTACGCCGGAGATTGCCGTCCCCTCGCCTCGCCGTTGCCGTCGTCGTCGCCTCACCTCGTCGTCGCCGTCGCCGTCTTTGTCGCCATCGCCGTCGCCGTCGACCACGCTATGAGCCCCTCTCCTCCCTCGACCTCGCCGGTGCACAACACACACACACACACACAAACACACTAGATTGTTTATTTTTTCACTAGCTAGTTTTTTTCTTCTGTTTTTTTTGTTTTTTTTTATACTTTTAATGTTGTATCATGTATAGTATAGAAAATTTTGCATAGGAAAAATTTGCGTGGGAAAAAAGTTGACCATATGTATAGCATAGAAAAAATTTGCATAGGAAAAAAGTTGACCATATGTATAGCATAGAAAAAAGTTGCATAGAAAAAAGTTGACCATGTATTAAAAATATTTTAATGTTGTATCTTAAAAATATTTGCAAAAGTTTGTCATGTATTTGCAAAATCAAGTGAACAAGAATTGCAAAAATCATAATCAAGCATTTAAAAAATGTTAAATTTGCATAGAAACATTTTTGGCGTCGACAATGCCCGGCCCGCATCCTCGTCGTCGACTCGGCGGCGACTACCTGCTTGAGAGGGCCATGTCCGGGATTGGGCTCCGCCGGGCTGGCACTGGGAGGTGCTACCTTCTGGGGCGCGCAACTTGGTGAGGAGGGCTCCCGTCGTCGACCCGGAGCTTCTTTGGTGGCGGTCGCGTGGACGACTATCTGTGCGGAGGCAGCCGGCCCCCGAGGAGGTGGTACGTCGCCGTGTCAGGGAGGATGACAAGCACGTCCGTCGCTACATGGTGGCGTTGGACGTCAGGTTCTCCAATACCTGGCACGTTCTTCGGGGATCACACCCGAGCTATGATCCTGTGATGGTTCCTTCTCATTGGGTGTCCACCGCCTGCGCCTCAAGAACCGCGAGTGAACTAGATTATTCGATAATATTTGATCTGTATTAGCTAGTGATGTTATATGATAATATTCGAGATGTATTAGTGATAATACACGAGATGTATTCGAGATTATATTCGATAATATTCGATGATGCATTAACTAGATTATTCGAGATGTATTAGTGATAATATTCGAGATGTATTCGAGATTATATTCGATAATATTCGAGATGCATTCTAATTTGAATACTAAATTGTTTTATCTTTCTTCTGGATTAGTTAAGCTATGGACGCTAGCGGCAGAGACGATGATCAAAACGAGATCATGTTCGGCATCATCCGAAACGCAGAGGGTGAAGAACCTGATCAAGATGACGGCTCACAATATCTTAACAATTCTGGTGAGGGAATATTTCTGGAAGAACCAACAGACGAAGGAATTGATCTTCAATTAACAAAGACCGGCGAGGTATATATAAGGCCTCTGGTGATCATTAAGTGTATTAATTGTTTTGTATATATATATATATATATATATATATATATATATATATATATATATATATATCATAACGAATCGATCTTTCTTCTTTTGGCACTCCGGATCGAGCAAATCTTCTACAAAATCAAGCAGGACAGTACGAGGCCTGGCCAGAAAGTTGCCGGCTGGCATAAAGTACAACATCGATGAGTTCAAACCAAATGGCGAACCGCTTGCTCCTAAACAGAATGCGGACAAATTTATTCGTCAGTGCGGAGTTATTGTCAGGGACCAAATCCCGATCTCCGTTCAAGAATGGAATAAGCCAAAGGAAGATCGAGGAGTAAGTTATGTCGACGAAAGAGCAAAAGATCTGCTTTGGGATATGCTCATGTCACATTTCACCCTGCCAGACCATCTCACTGATGCAGAACGGGAGAAAGTCAAGAAGAGTGCTCTTAAGAAGATGGCCACACAATTCTCCAACTGGAAGAAAAGAGTATGGGCCGCGTACGTCGACGCAAAAAAGCAGCCTCCAGAATTCACTAGACCAATGGAGAAGGTAAAAGAACACTGGGACGAATTTGTGGAGTTCAAGTAATCGGAAGAAGCTCAGGAACGGTCGAGGATAAACAAGCTCAATGCTGCGAAAACAGTGTTTCACCATGTTCTGGGTCCAGGTGGCTACAAGACTGGCCTGCCTAACTGGGATGCATCTGAGGCCGAGATGATTGCTGCAGGGGTCACTCCAAAAACTTTGGGTTGGTCCGACAGGTGCAGGACTTGGTTTTATGCGCATGGGGGAAAGCTGGACCCAAAGACAGGGGAGATTATGGTGCAGGCAAGTCTTGAAAAAGCCTCGAAAGATTTACTTGATGCAATAGAAGCGGCTCGAACGAGGGAGTTCCAGCCTGAGAGAGAGAACGACGAGCTTACACGTGCCCTCGGGAATCCTGAACACCCGGGACGAACACGAGGCAAAGGCGTTGTTTCGTGTTATATGGGGTTTGCGGATTGGAACGACACTTACAAATGCCGTTCGAGAAATAAGAAGCAGGAAGCAGACAGGCTTCAAAGGGTAGAAGCAAAGAACGCGGAGTTGGAACGCGCTTTCAAGCGGCACCAGGAGCAGATCGACACACTTAGTTAGCAAAGGGCGTCTCAGCGGCAGGAGCAACCAGATCCAGCATTGGATACCATCCCATCTATGCCGAGAAGCAGCGTGGGTTCCACGGGGGTCCCGTCCGATGATGCTCTGCTGGCTCGCTACCCCGTGGATGATATCCAAGAGACGACAACTTGTGAGCTGCACATGAAAATGAAGAACATATCCATGAAGGTGGCGGACGGCTATGCTTTACCGAATGAACCTGGAGCAACCATCCACGGCAATCCGATTCCACCTGGTTATGCTCGTGTCGGGGTGGATGCAGTTATGTCGGGATATGACTCACTGGATCTTGACTTTCCTGGAGGTGAAGGGGAGCAGACACTGGGAGAAGCCATACGTTGTCACATTGTATGGAGAAAGGATTGCATCGTGTTTCCAAACTCGGTGCCCAGGCCACCGACTCCTCATGATCCAAGTCCGCGAGAGGGGCCATGTCCGGAGACGGAGCCGACTCCAACCCACCCCGAGACGGAGCGCATCGCGAGTCCGCCACATCGCTCTCCGCCACGTCAGCCGAATCCACCCAACCCCGAGACAGAGCCCAGTGCGATTCCGCGATATCGATCTCTGCCGCGTGAGCCGACTCCAAAGCGGAAGAGAGCACCAAAGAAGAAGCCGGAGCCTCCTGCCAAAAAGAAGTTAGCTTACGAGCTGACTGAGGAGGAAACCGACTTGGTCGTGGCTGCCGAATTAAAGACCCATTTTGGACCAAAACCGCCCCTGCCGCCGAAGGAGAAAATACCTGAGAAAGTTGTACAACACTTTCTGGATCTTGCTAAACCGCTTTCGAAGAAAAGGCTACGATCAGACTATGAACGCTCTATTAGCAAGTCATATCATAAATAGCAGTCGAGCGGTTCAGGCAGTAATAATAAATGCGGGAGAACTGTTCCCCAGCTCAGAGAACAGGCAGTGCAATCGATCCCCCCACTCAAGGTGAGTACCGATAGGGTGGTAATTACCGAGGCTCATAGAGAGAAGGCTAGAGAGTGGGGTATCACTGTTGAACAACTCCTAGGCATGGAGGAAGTTCCTGAGGGGGAACTAGCATGGACATATGTCCACGGGCAGCCTCTGGCCAGGTCTGCGGAGGAGAAGCTTCTATCAATTCAGATGTACAAATTGCATCAATGGTACCTGAGAGCAGTAAAGACCGGGCAAGAGAGCCTCATGGTGAAAGTCAAGTCAGAGCATTACTATCATGAAAAAGATTTGTGGGTTGGATTTCCAGAAGTTTTCCAGTTATTCAATCAACAAGCACTCGACAAATCTCTCGTCAGTTGCTATTGTCTGTAAGTGATTTCTTTCTGTAATTTAAGTCTCTAGCTCAGCTCATTCATTGCCTGTAATTATCCTCACTATATTCTTTTGTTTGGTATTATGCAGAATGAAGATTTTTGAATTGAAAAGAAAATGAGTCTATGGCATTGGGTTCATTGACCCAAATACCGTTAATGAAAAGGTGTTACAAGAACACCCCGAAGACACAGAGGATAGCTTACTAATGTTTTTGAAGGAACTAAATACCAAACCAGAAATATTTTTGCCTTACAACTTCAAGTGAGTGTTACTGTCATGTACTACAAATTCTATTTTTTCTTAAACTAGTAGAAAACGGCCCATTTGTCCCGGTTCCAGAGGCCCATTAGCCCCAGTTCTGGAACCGGGACTAAAGGGTCGGGACTCAAGCCCAAAACCTTTAGTCCCGATTCGCTTACGAACCGGGACAGAAGGGGAGCCCAGGCAGGAGGACCTTTAGTCCCGGTTGGTAACATCAACCGGGACCAAAAGGCATCCACGCGTCAGCATTTGGCAAGAGCAGGGGTTTTTGTTTTTTTTTAAGGGGGGGTTTAGGGGTTTTTGGAGGGTTAATTTAGGAGTTTCATATTGTGTTAGCTAGCTAATAGAGAGAAGTGTCCTCTCTTTCTCCGTGCTTGGTCGATGCTAGCTATTATACGTATAGAGAGAACTCGACACGCTAGCTAGTAAGCAAATGAAGGAACCATTAAGTACACAAGATCATCATGAACATATACAGAGAGAAGTGATCGACCTCTCTTTCTCCGAGAGATTGGTCGAACAACAAGTTTTCGTATATCTATCCGACGCTACTAGCTACATATATACAATATAAGATCTCTTACGTACAATCCCTAACATCTAATGTCAAATTTCACATGGTATTCTCCGGCTTTATTTACGACGTGGTCAAGAAAGAATCCCGCCAATTCCTCTTGAATTGCTTGTATGCGATTATGTGGTAGGAGTTCATCCCGCATCTGCCACAACTAATTTGAAGAAGGGGGTCAATACATATATATGAATGAAACTCAACACAAATGATGGTAATAAAATAAAATTATGAATATTATTGCTTACGCACTTCATATTGTTTTTCAGAGTAGCCTCGCTTAGAGGTCGTCGCGTTGTAGATGAACTCGCAAACGTAGTATCCACAAAAATCATTCCCGGCTTCCTGCCACAAGCACTTTACGAGAAATAGAGTTCAATCAAACTGATAATCAAGCATTATAAATGGTATTTATGAAACTAGAATCAATGGGAGATGCGCGTAACTAGCTAGTAGTACTTACTTTTGGGTGTTTAAATCGCAGCTCCCTCGGCAGTGCCGGAACAGTTCCGGTGAACTCTTTCCAAACCCTGCCAGACAAAGAAAATAATTAGTTGATATCAGGAAATGAACAAAGTTACCGGTATGGTGCGATAATGATCGATTGAACTTACTTCTGGAGCATTTCAGTCATGTCCGCATACTCCTGGGGATTTTTTCGTCTCGAGTCTAAGACGGTTACTACTCCCCGCTCAAGCTTAATCTCTAGTAGAATAAAGTGGAACCTGCGTACGCATGCATAACTCATCAATTACATTACTATAACCTCGAGTAATAAGGGAAACCAAATATGCACAAGACAGTAACACTTACTTGAAGTTGTAAGGAAAGAGTAATTTCACTTTGTTTTGATTTTTAAGCAACGATTGTAGCAAGTTGTCCTCGGTTTCTGTGACATTCTTTTGAACCGTCCATTCATGTATGATATTTGGGTTAATGAACCCAATGTCATAGATTTATGCTTTTCTGCATTCGACGATCTTCAATCTACATAATATAGTGAGGATAATTATATATACATGCAATGAAAGAGCTGAGCTATATATAGAGACTTAATTACAGAAGTAGTACTTACAGACAGTAGCAAGTCATGAGTGTTTTGTCGAGGGCCTTTTGATTGTATAATTGGAATAACTCATCAAATTCAACAGACAACTGATCCATTCCAACGAGGTCGTGCTCCTATTTAATTCTCAATGCACTACTATATTGTTTTGGATTTCGCGGCTCAACCGGGCAACGCGGGCCAAGGCGTGATGCCTATCTAGTGCACATGGATGGCGGCGAGCGTCACGGCCGGCCGGGACAAATTAAAATGCATGCTATCGACTTAGGCAAGAGTGACATGCATGGAAGTAGCACGGTGGGTGTCCTCGATCGATCGGCAGCGACACCGACATGGTGCGCAACCCAAAAGCGCAAGCATGGCATATGTGTATGTGCTGACTGCTGAGTATAGTATACGAGATACTCCTACCTAGCAGGCGTTGCAAGTTAAGGACTTTATTCCTTTTCTCTTTTTTGTTTGCTTGGAGATAACAATGATTCCTTTCTCTTTTCTACTCCCTCCGCCCGGAAATACTTGTGGTATTCTTTTCTTTTCTAGGGCACTACTTGGCACACGCAACGCTATGATGCTGACGAAAAGCTGCTCCATCCATGTGCCGCTATATATATATGGGAGAGCGAGCGAGGGAGCGAGCTGCGATTGGGCATCATAGCGCCTGACACCAGCTAGCTAGCAACAAGAAAATGGCGCATGACACCAGCATCATATTCGAGCTGCGCAAGTACGTCATGCTCATGGCCATTCTGACGGCGACGGTGACCTACGTCGCTGGGCTCAACCCTCCGGGCGGCGTCTGGCTGCGCACCGAGGACGGCCACCTCACCGGCAACCAGATCCTCGTCGTGACGGACCACCAACGCTACAACGCCTTCTACTACAGCAACGGCACCGCGTTCATGGCTTCCGTCGTGGTCATCCTCCTCCTCCTCCTCCTGGAGAGGAAGATGGACAAGCTGCGCGTCCTCGTGGTGCTCAGGTGGGTCATGGTGCTGGACCTCTTGGCACTCCTGGTGGCCTACGCCGCGGGGGCCAGCCGGGGGACGGCCACCACCGTCTTCGCCTCCATGATGGTCTCCCAAGTCTTCGTCTACGTCACCGGCTACGCTGCGCTGCGTCTGCTCATCAGGCCTAGACCCCACCCCGGCGAGCTCCCGGTGGAGGTAAAAGTCAGGCTCGAGCGGCGGCGCAAGATCCTGATACTCTTCTGCATCTTCGCGGCGACGGTCACCTACACGGCGGGGCTGAACCCCCCGGGTGGTTTCTGGCCCGACACCCGAGAAGCAGGCCACCGGCCCGGCAGCCCGGTCCTGCACTCTCGGCGCTTCATGGCCTTCTTCGTCTGTAACACCGTCGCGTTTATCGCGTCCCTCATGGGCATGATGCTCCTATCCACCATCAGAAGCCAGTTCAAGCAGGGCACCGACGTCGCTCATATTGGGCACTGGTGGTACGTCCTCTACGGGGACATCCTGGCGGCGCTGCTTGGCCTCTCGGCGGCCTACGCGTTTGGAAGCTGCAGGAAGACTCACTCCACCGTCTACGTCCTCTGCCTGGTCGTCCCTGTTCTCCTCTACACTGCCATCCAATTCCTGATCCAGAGATACTGTTGGGATGAACTCGTGGACCTTGCCCAGAAAATAGAAAGGTACATACACCACCACCATGCATCGCATCGCAATGATGCAGAGGCCGGAGGTTGAACCTCCTTTTCAAAAAAAAAAAAAATGCCGTGCATGTGTGAAGATCGAAATCGATCTATCCGTTGAAATAATTCATCATTAACACTAACGTACTGATCTCTATATATCCTACACTGCAGAGGCTTAAGATCCTGCTGGACCAGGATAAGGTCGGGGTTCAACAAATGCTGGACCAGACTACGCTCATGCTGGACCGACCCCAACGAGCAAAACGCGCGGTATGATCCCACCATGTGTTGGAATATTATAAGAAATTTCCGCATGAGTTTAATTAACGAAAACAACATCACTAGCAAATCTAATCACAAACGATAAACTAGACATATCTCTGGAATACTAGACGGGGTTTCAGAGGCCTACTCTCCCGGACAGCCGTGCAAGCGGTCGCTGTGATGGGGAAGCCTTAGAAGACAGCATAGTAATTTGTAGCGAACCTTACCCCTCAATCGATCGATCTACTAGTATTTGTCAAATCACTGGTACAGGGAGATCAATTCAGTAGCAGCAAGAAGGGGGATCGAGAAGCAGAGCCCGGGAGGTGGGAGGAGGGTACACGCCCAGCGGCGGCCGAGTCAAGTCTGTGATCAAACGATACCCTAGCTTAACCCACACACAACGCTTAAGTAGCTACGCTGCCCATTCTGGTCCAGCCACTCTTTGGTTGGGCTTGCTCTTCCTCTTGGTCCGTCCAGCAGGGGCTGGACTTGCTTCCTGGACTGGGCCGGGTGTCGTTCCAGTGACACAATTGGAACTTGGCAAGGGAGAGAGTTCTGGTGAGTCACATTGGATCTGTCCATTCCGTTCTCTCCCATTGTCTCGAGGACAGGCAGAGAACCCAAGCGCCATGTGGTGGAAGAAGCAGAGCATGCACATGCATGTTGACACGTACACAGAACGGTCGGTGCACCAACCAAAAATAATCTTCCACCAAAAACGAGTTCCAACTCGAACTCGATTCACGAAACGTGACGCGGCGTGCGTGCGATGCGTGGCGTGCGGCGGAGGAGGAGCACGCGTGAACTGCTCCTCCTCTCACACAAGGTCCAACTCTCTCCCCACTAGCAATGTGGGACTAAACTCCCACCTCCCGGTACATATCAAATAGCCAAACTACACGGGCCTTGAAATTTCAGGATTTGATGGACTAATGGGCTTTGGCCCATAAAATCGAACACCATGTTTGTAATTCTTGCTGCCCAAGAATATTGTCGGCCTTTTACCATCAGTATAGTCTTTGGAGTAAACGGATAGAATTTGAAACAGCTTCCAGTTATAAAGCTAAACAGCGGAAGTGGCCACTTAAAATTACTTCATACAATATATGATTAAAGTGCGTTTTACTTATATCTACTTTTGAGAAGCTTAAAGGTACAAACGGGACTTGAAAATTATTATTAAGGATAAAGCCAGTCGAGCATTAATCTAATTTTATCAGTACTTAGCCTACATTTGGCATTTTAGCCTGCATTTGGAATTGTGATAAATCATGATAATTTGTCTGTTTCTTTGCATGCACATGCGTCTCGTTTTTCTTTTTCTTTTCCTTATTCAACTTTGTCCTAAGAATATATGCTTACCTGACTACCACATATTGATCCAAAAAATTCAAATAACAACGTTTTTGTGAGCAGATCTTACTTAGTTCGGTTGACCCTAGGATGAGCCTAGTGCGTAGCATATTTTTATAGTGTTATACACCTATCAATTTTGTATGTGTGTATAGAAGGCGTGTGCATGGCCTGTGTGAATGTGGTGTGTGTAAATTGTGTGCATCTATCCGTACCATATATTAAAAAAAGGACAGCTAGCTTCCTAATTAATAGTCCTCTTTTTTTTTTATGGAGGAGTTTTTTTTACTATCAAATTTGCATTTTGACCATAAAATATACTGTATGTTGCAGGGTAAGGGATACGGACTCTTTTTCTGAATCTTAACCGTTTCTTTATGTTATTAGATCTCGACGTACGCATTTTTTTGTATTGCTAGACTAAATCTACACCATATGTGCATGACTTATTTACTAAGCTACTAAATATCTACTGTCCAGTTAATACGACTTACCTGCTACATTAAAGCTTCACCTTTCATTACGAATTATATATCCCTAACCAAAGTAAATCAGATACTACTGTATATGTTAACTCCACGAAATTTCGCAATCAATTAATTAACCAGGAAAGAAGATAACTTTGGGAGAGAGACGGCGCCGGTACAGATGGCCCACACTATGGTGCTGCTTCTTGCCACTCTTGCCGTGACCATCACGTACCAAGCAGGGATGAACCCGCCAGGCGGCTTCTGGCCGGACGACCGCGACGGTCACAAGGGCGGCGACCCGATACTCGTAACGACGCATGTCGGACGCTACAGGGCCTTCTTCTACTGCAACACCGTCGCCCTCGTCGCCTCCATAGTCGTCATCTTCATGGTCCTGACCAGGCATGTGCGGAGCGCCGTCCACAAGCACCACGCGCTGGAGGCCGCCATGTTACTCGACCTGCTCAGCCTCACGGCCGCCTATGCGGTCGGGTGCGGCCGGGACGTGAACACCTCCCTCCGCTTAATCGCCCTGGCCGGCGGCATCCTGGTCTACGTCGTGATCCACATCGTCTTCTTCACGCTAGAGACCAGGAGCGAGAAGCCGCATGTGATGAAGAAGAAGCGCAAGCTGCTGCTGCTGTTCGCCATCTTGGTCGTCACCATCACCTACCAAGCTGGACTTACCCCGCCGGGGGGCTTCTGGCTCAAAGGCGACTCCGCGGGCTACCCGGTCATCTCCAGCAACTATCCGCGCCGTTACACGGCCTTCTTCTACTGCAACGCGGCGAGCTTCATGTCCTCGGTAGTCATCATCATCCTGCTGGTGAACCCGAATATGTACGAGCTGGGCATCAAATGCCACGCCCTGTACGTGTGCGCGGTGTCGGGCTTGGTCGGCCTCATCAGCGCGTACGCCGCCGGGAGCTCTCGGCACATGCGGACGTCCATCTTTGTGGTCGCGCTGGGCGCCGCAGTGTTGGTCTTCATCGTCCTGCTGCTCTTAGCACTTACGTTTCTCTGCCCCAGCTGCCCCCTGCTGCCCACGCCTGCCCCCGCTGCTCCTAGTCCTAGCACGGAAATACTAGTAGAGGTGGAGCCTCCGCCTGCCCCCGCTGCTCAAGGAGCAGAGGTGGAGCACAAGACCCAGGAGGCGGTGGTGGACGACACGAAACGAAAACAACAAGAAACGGCTAAGTACACCACGCGCAAGTGCCTCATGCTGGTGAGCATCCTGGTGGCGAGCGTCACCTACCAGGCCGGCCTCATCCCACCCGGCGGCGTGTGGCCGGACAGCATCGACGGGCACGCCGCCGGCGACCCAGTCTTGCACGACAGCAACGAGCGCCGGTACCGTTTCTTCTTCTACAGCAACTCCGTCTCCTTCCTAGCAGCCATCGTCGTCATCTTCCTGCTACAGCTGGACGAGCCGCTGTTTGACCGGCATGGGGGTCTACAGGGTGTGGGGTCCGAGGGGCTGCTCCGAGTGGCGCAGTCCTCAATCCTGCTGGCCCTGCTCGGCCTCCTCTTCGCGTACGCCTCCGGCTGCAGCCGGGAGTGGGACACGTTCGGGTATATCGTCGCGCTCGCGGTCGTCGTGCTGCTCTACATCGCCATCCATGTGCTGCTATCAGGCCGTCACGACACTACCTCACATAACCCCACCACTGACATTCCGATTTTGCCGTTACTGACGGCCCGTCAGTAGTAAGTGGTCAGTAGAGGGTACCTCCTCTACTAACGGGTTTTCGGAACCATCAGTCGAGGGTACTCTCCACTGACGATTTCCAGGAACCAGCAGTAGTGGAGGTACCCCTCCATTGACAGGCATAGGACTTAACCCGTCAGTGGTGACTACATCATCGCTGACGGGCATAATAAAGCACCCGTCAGTGGTGTCTCAGTCATCACTGACTGGTGGCAATCTCTACCCGTTAGTGTTGAGTTTGAAAGTATTTTAAAAAAAATAGACGACCATTACAGCCATGCCCACTTTTCTATTTTATAATTTGGTTCCAATAATTCAGGAGTGACTACAGAATTTCGTACATTGGTAGCCTTTCATATACCCGGAGAGCATGGCAAAAAAAAATGTAATTCATATATAAGTCTCAATCTATCTAGATTTCCATCTTAATGAACTATTGTAATTCCAAAAGTTTTCTAAGACTGTATGAAGGCAGCCAATGAAATATTTTCTAAGCCTATGTTGAAATGGCTACCCTACCATATTTTCTTGTCCGCAGAAGATCATATAAATCATTGAACATGTGACAAAAATAATCTCGGCATCAATTTCTGAAGCTAGATGATATATCCATACATGTACGAATTATCAGATGTATTATTTAGAACTATGTCAACAATATTTTAAGCTGCTTCTTGGGGTTGATGATGCGCCTCAGCGATCCTCCGCCGCATCTCCCCAACACCAGGTTCAAGAACCGTCGGGGCTTCATCGATCTTTACACAGCACAAGCACCGATGGATGATGATATATTGAAGAAGAAGCGACCGCAACGGCGAGTAGTTAGGTTAGCTAGGTCATCGATCTTTACCTTCTATCGAAGAAGAAGCGACCGTGGTACACGGCGAGGCTGAGGCCAGCCGGTGATCGACAAGATGTAGTTAGTGCCGCTGCCGTGTCTCTACGTATGTGGTTGGCTTAGCTAGGTCATCTCTACGTGTGTGCCATCGTGGACTATCTACGTATCAGCTTTTTTGTTTTTCAGAGCTATGTGGCATGGACCGGTCCATAATCAGGGGGCAAGTCTATGTCTCGGCTTTAGCGAGGTGGAAGCCGAGCTCGCCTGCAGGGTAGTGGGCCGGCCCAGTAGCCATGTGGTTTCGCCACGCTGATGTCATGCACATGTTTTTATATTTGTATTTTTGAAGGTTCCAGAAGGTTCTGGAAGGTCCGTAAGGTTCCAGAACATCGCAAGGTTCTGGAAGGCCGCTAGACTGGTGTGCCCCACCCACCTTGGCTGCGCCTTGGGGGGCAAGGCAGCACAAAGGCAGCCGCACCCCCTATTGGGGACTTTCCTTTTGTGTGTTCTAGTTGGATTAGGACTCCTCCAAGAGAAAGGAAAGAGAGGGAAAGAATTGGGGAAGGAATAGGACCCCTATCCCTACTATGTTGGTTGCCCCCTTGGGATATAAAAGGAAGGTGTTGGGCTACGTCCCGTAAAACAAAACTTTTCTGTCTACGCGCATAGCACCAGGATCATGACGAGGAGGAAGGCCACGGATCTTACCACTAGACATGCGGTTGCGGAACTTGATGAAGCGCGTCGGGTCAGTGAAGTCAAACTCGCCCGTCCCACGAACAGCTCCCGCGATTCCCATGAACTCATCGTCAATCAGCGCCACAAGCGTAGCGCCTCTGCGGGTATCCACACGTACGGGGCGGAGTGACGGCGGTGGTCCGCTAGATCCTATTCGCTCTTCCTGGGACTTCCGGTGGGGGCTAGGGTTTCACCAACTCTTGGCAAGCCCTGCGGCGGTAGGAGGTGTTCTGACCTTGCGGTCACTTGCTCCCCACCTTATATAGGCGCTTTGCTGGACCGCAACACTTGCGGTTCAACCAAACCCTAAACCAGTCAGTGTTCGAGTCTAACCTGCACTTGACCAAGTCCACGGTCTGGCTCCGGTCCAACCCGGCCGACTCCTCTCAATCGGATCATATCCGACTGGCTCCGTTCCCTTAAGTGTGTGACCCCGTAGGTTCACGAGCATTCGGACACAACTAGAGTTACTCCTCCAAGTATCCCGTCATGGCTTGAATCTCCACTCGGCCCATGAACACTTGGCCTCAAGTCGATAATCGATAGCGGCCTCTAGCAAGACGTGCCAACTCACGGGTGTCGCAAAGTCATCACGACGAACTTGCAATGTGTCATATGTCCATTCCCTCGGCCCATGAACACTTGGCCTCAAGTCGATAATCGGTAGCGGCCTCTAGCAAGACGTGCCAACTCACGGGTGTCGCAAAGTCATCACGACGAACTTGCAATGTGTCATATGTCCATTCCCTTTGCCTCACGATATACCTTGTTAAGCTATATGCGAGTACTTGTCATCCCTTTAATAGCTCAACCCTCTACTCGATCCGTGACATTGATTCACTGGACTAACTCTTAGTCCGACTCCTCTGTTAACTCTTAACCGAGTCACATGGCCATGCTTTCCCGAATCAAACACTCGAGTGGGCCCAGAGATATCTCTCTGAGTCAGAGTGGCAAATCCCATCTTGGTCAACCATGCCACACAGCTTGCTTCAATACTCACCCGAAATCCACCTTTATGATTGCCCAGTTACGGATCAATATTTGATGAACCCTAAGCGAGTCGGTCCACAACTCGGGTCATGCGAGGACCTTAGGTCTAAGAACATGGCATATACATTTCTTGAGACTAACAAATGACAACTTGCTCGTTGCGTCTCATAGAGGGTCAGTTCAACTCGGTAAACTCCTTTACCAAAGTCATCAGCCGGATCGTACACTAGCCAAGAATATGTGTCCCATATTCTTATCGACTAGGGACAGTTAGAACTATCATCATACAACATGTAGTTTCACAACCGAATCACGTATTCGATGATACAAGTCATTGATGATGTTCAAGGACAATTACATAAACTTATGAATACATATAGGAATCATCATCTCCATGATTGCCTCTAGGGCATATTCCTAACAATATCCCACTTGCACTAGAATCAATCACTCGGACATCACATGTCCAGGTTTCTCAAAACCATTGCTCTTGTGTGTGCCTCATGCTCTGGCTGTGGAAGAGGCTTTGTCAACGGATCCGCAACATTTTCATCTATGTGCACCATGCATATCTTCACATCACCCCTTTCTACAATCTCTTGTATAAGGTGATAACGCCTGAGTATGTGTTTGTTCTTCTGGTGCTATCTCGGTTCCTTGGTCTGCACGATAGTGCCACTATTGTCACAATACACCTCCAAGTGATTGGACGTGCCCTGAACCACACCGAGTTCCATCAGGAACTTCTTGATCTAAACACCTTCCTTTACAGCTTTCGAAGCTGCAATATACTCAGCTTCTGTTATAGAGTCGGCAACCGTGTCCTGCTTAGAACTTTTCCAGCTAACATTTTTTGGCTAACCGTGTACTTGTAGAGTTGCCCCCCATTGATTCCTAAAAAAACCATGCAACCACCGACCTTCACTTGTGTGTTTTCCTTCTCAGAGCTTACCCAACAGCCGGCCTCTTAAACATTTGAAACTCTCTCTCTCTCTCTCTCTCTATATATATATATATATACACACACACACACACACACACACACACACACACACACACTAGATGTTTAACGCACTGAAATCATTATCATCAGAGTTCATAGGTCTTAGGTCATAGCATCACCACTGGCTTCCTTGGTTTCTTGTATATATACTCTACCCCATCAATCTTCCCTGAGCTCGTAAAGAAAGCCCATCATTTCTCATTCATTTACACTTTTCACATAACTGTTTTGTTTGAAACATTTCCATATTGTCAATAAGTTGCAGTAGACGTATACAACAACAATGGTGGCAGTCACATGTTGCTGCAAATGCACTTGTCTCATCCATGTATGTTCTCTTTTTGGCACAACCTGGGCCTCTGCTCTGTCACAATTGTCACATGTTTCCATTGGGGAACTAAGTAGCCTGAAATCCACTGTGTTAATTCTTCAAGATTGTCCTAGCTTGCATGATTATTGTGCTACTGAAGATGTGGTTGTCAAGGAAATTACTTCATCAAGAGAATTCATAAAATGCACTATGTGAGTAGCCAAGAAAGCCCGAATCACTAAAAGTAGTAGTACAAATTTACATTTGTGCTGCACTTGGTATCTCTGCAAAAAGAAATCAGAAAAATAAATTAAGATTTTATGACAATCCAATCCAAAGCAAGGAAAAAATATTGGCATCTGATCTCTTTGCTACAGAAATAGCTAAATCATCTTTTCCAATGTAGTTGTATATGTATGGAGCAGATCTGAGAAATGTGCGAAAATACTAGCCTAGCCTACCAATTCTGCCAGCAATGATCCACACCAGAAATTCAGAGCACTGCTTGATTTGGAGCGGGTCGATTGAATATGTATGTCAAAAGAAATTGGAAACAAACAACTACTAGATAAGATCAAACAATTGGATGTGTTGCAAGGAAATCTACCAATAATGTAGAGGGCCATCAGCAGCAATATTGCCAGGTCAGAAGTTGGAGATGATGCACCAGAAAAACAAAGCCTAAGGTGACGTGCTGACTTCTCGTAACGTTATGATGGCATAGGGGTCTAACAGAAATAGAGAACCAGCAAGCATAATCTAATTCATCATACTAGAATAGGTTGTTTATAAAACATGGCATTTATCAAAATAATATATGGAATTTTTCCACTTGATTCAATCCATACAATATATTGTGTTGTGGTATACTAAAAGCCTTTATAGGAAGCTGATAGGTCAGCAAGGTACCACTTACTCTCCAGACCACGAAGCATCAACATACACCACTCGAATTTTTTAATTGTTTATAGCTTATTCCACGGGCACCTCATGCTGCATCATCGTGGGTCTTCGTCATGCGAGCCTTTACAGAGGCTGCTTGCAAGGAAGGGCAAGATCATCAACCATCTCAGGTTAGTCTTGCAATCTACATGCAGACTAAGGTCTCTTCACCTATTCAGCCCGGAACCTCCTGCCTGATGCTTGTTGTCAAGTTAGCATGGTGGCTCCAGCTCCAGGACTCCTGCCATATCACGGATTATGCCTCTTTGGCATCAGCTAAGGCAGCAGATGATGTTCTTCGGCTATTTTTTTTGGGTCATTGTACAAACGGGCGCAGCAAGGCACGCCCCACCCTTCTAGTATACTCTACCCCATCTTCCCTGAGCCCGTAAAGAAAGCACATCATCTCTCATTCATTTACACTTTTTCACATAACTGTTTCGTTTGAAACATGTTCATACTGTCAGTAAGTTGTAGTAGACGTATAGAACAACAATGGTAGCAGTCACATGTTGCTGCAAATGTACTTGTCTCATCCATGCATGTATGTTCTTTTTGGCACAACCTAGGCCTCTGTGCTGTCACAATTGTCTCTCTGCAAAAACAAATCAGGAAAATAAATAAAGATTTTATGACAATCCAATCCAAAGCAAGGAAGAAATATTCACATCTCATCTCTTTGCTAGAGAAATAGCTACTTCATCTTGTATTGAGAAGTTGGAGATGATGCACCAGAAAACACAAAGCCAAAGGTGACTTCTCGTAAGGCTATGATGGCATAGGGTCTAACAGAAACAGAGCACGAGCAAGCATAATCTAATTCATCATACTATAATAGGTTGTTTATCAAAATAATATATGGAATTTTTTCATTTGATTCAATCCTTACAATATATTGTGTTGTGGTACACTAAAAGCCTTTATAGGAAGCCGATAGGTCAGCAAGGTACCACTTACTCTCCAGATCACGAAGCATTAACATACACCACTCGAACAATTTGCACATCACCTTGGCATGATATTTTGAAAATTGACATGGTCTTCAAGGTATAGCTTGGACCATTGTTTTGTACGGCGATATATGTATTAGACCCAATAGAATTGTAATACTATAAAAGTAATTTTGGATAACAATTTAAACATATCATTTTTAAGTATCCAATATAACTATTTCAAACAATATCACTAGTTAAAATTTTCAATATCCAAAACATTATGTTTTCGAGAACAGAAAGGGAGTAACTTGGAAGATCCTTTTGATAAACTAAAACATAACATTCCTTTGAACATCATTCTATAAATAAATAAGATATGATTTGATTACTAAGGTAAACTATACAGCTCCGAGTCTTCACTTTCAAGCACGTTGACAATTATTTTCAGAGTTGATGTCTTATCTTTTTCCATAAGACAATATACATATATTATTTTTTATTGCATTGACGGTAGCCAATTAACTATTTAATTTGGACTGCAAGCATATTGCAAGATCAAATACTTTTTCTAGATGATCATGTCTTTGATTTACCACAAGTACTGGTAGTTCAGGTACTCAACAATTACCATGGTATAGGTACTTAATTAGCTTGACAAATCCGGCATGGTATTCATATGCAAGTGAATCCTAAACTTCTGATTGGTTACATTTCGGCAGTCGACAAGAAGAGCAGTTTACTAAAGATTTTACTCCCGATTATAGCATTCATGCTGCTACTGACATGCATAGCCCTCATCTGGACATACAAATACAGAGGTAGAGTAACAGATGTCCTCTTTTTTCACATATAACATCAGTGCAAGTGTTGAGGGAAAAAAAGGATGTCTTAACCAACAGGAAAATGGCAAGAGAAGGAAAACCAGAAGAAACTAATGCGAAGACACTATAGCACATCTGATGAACTCAAAGGGGAAAATACAGAATTTCCATTTGTTAGCTATGAAAACAACCTTTCAGCAACAATGTTTTTTGCTGATTCCAACTTGCTTGGATAGGGAGGTTTTGGCAAAGTTTACAAGGTAATAGAAAGTGGTACTTACAGTAGTACATGCTTTGGATACAAAAAAAAAACAAATCTAATTTACTCTTCAAATATTGTCTAACTCCAGAATAGACCCTAGACTCTCAAATTTGTTTGTTTTTATCCAACCGTAGGTTTTTTGACCAAGTAGTTAATACATCTCAAAGTGAATGTCGAATTAGTGAAACATGTCCATAATGAAGCCATATTGTGCAAATCAGCGTGATTTAAGATGAGTTGATGATTTGCACTAGTTTTCATATTCTAGGGTACAAGGGAAAAACTTTGAGAGTTGAAAATATCTCCTAGGCTCAGAGTAAAAATTGCTTAAAGTACACTTCTTCATGTGAAAGGGTAACTATAGGAGTCAAAAAAGTTTGTTTTAAGGTCTTACTAAACTAACAAATATGTGCTCATGTAGGGCATCCTAGAAGGTGGGTATGTGGTTGCTATCAAAAGACTCAGTAAGGGTTCTAGACAAGGTATAGTTGAGTTCAAAAATGAAGTAGTTCTAATTGCCAAGCTGCAGCACAAGAACCTAGTCAGACTTCTTGGGTGTTGCATTCAGCAAGATGAGCAATTATTGATCTACGAGTACTTACCCAACAAAAGTTTGGATGCCTTTATTTTTTTGTATGTGTAGTTTGTTGATCATATATCACTAAATTCTTACATTGACCAGAGTGATATTCATGATGACAAGCCCTTTTTCATATTTTATCATGAAAGATGATGCACGAAAACACATGCTCGATTGGTCGACACGATTTAAAATGATTAAAGGAATAGCAAGAGGCCTTCTTTATCTCCATCAAGATTCAAGATTAACGATAATTCACAGAGATCTCAAAGCAAGCAACATATTGCTGGACACAGAAATGGCTCCCAAAATTTCAGATTTTCGTATGGCAAGAATCTTTGGTGCAAACCAAAATCATGCAAACACTACGAGGGTTGTTGGGACATAGTAAGTAACTGGTGAACTAGAGAACCCTTAACACTATACTTTTCATGGTTTAATACATTTTTTTGTACATTCCCTGCTAACTTGTTGAATGTTTTAAACAGTGGTTACATGTCACCCGAATATGCAATGGGAGATGCCTTTCCTGTTAAAACAGACACATATAGCTTCGGTGTTCTTTTTTTGGAGATTGTTAGTGGCTTGAAGATCAGCTCACCTCAGCTCAAAACAAACTTTTGTAGCCTTATCACTTATGTAAGTACTGCAGAACAAGTGTAATTACCAATTACCTCCCATCCCCTCCCCCACCTAAGGCCCTAGCCTCACAAAAATTATTTATTATCTTGATCATGACTTTGTTTTATTGGTCAGGCATGAAGAATATGGGAAGATGGAGAAGCAACTGAACTAGTGGATTCTTCAATTGTTGCGAGTTGCCCATTTCATGAAGTTCTACGGTGTATTCATGTGGGGCTCTTGTGTGTTCAAGACCATCCCAACGATAGGCCACTGATTTCATTTGTTATGCATATGTTAGAGAATGAAAACACACCACTTCCAACTCCAAAGCAACCTATATATTTCCCTCTAAGTAATTTTGAAGGTGGAGAAGCAAGGGAGAACATAGAAAATTCCGTAAACGCAATAAGTATCACAACACTAGAGGGTTGTTAGATGTTGTATAACTTAGTATGTGCGAATTTTAGCATAGCTAGTTTTATACTCCCAGTGTGAATTGGACTTTGCATTGGTGGTTGTAATACTTGTGAGTTTGTTTCATGAGAAAATCTATGAATAATAACAGTGATGGAGCCACCATCGAGAAGGGGCTCAGTCCCAATGCTCATGTCCTAGTTTGCGATATGCCCTATTGATTATTGTTGATAAAAGGTTTTTTTTCCTATTTCTATTATCAAAAGATGATAGATGTTCATGTTTTAGTGAATAAGATTACAACATAATTTAGGGTCATCACGGACCAGAAACAGGGGAACCACTCCCAACCCTAGCCGCCGCCAAGGCTTTCCTCAATGCCGCCGCCTTGGCCCCCCCTCCTCTCTTTCGTCCGGCGACCTTGTAGGCGGCCAAACGAGTTGGGAACCACGTTTTTCTTACTTCTTGTAGATCCTTGTTTCCCTTAGGTTTTGTTTTCCTATCGGCATCGACGAGGTGGTGGAGGCGATGGCGCATTAAAATAAGGTCTTTCCGGCCTCTCCCACCCTCGATGACATCCGATCGGGCGCCGACGAAGGGTCTGGGAGGGTAGGTGTTGCCAGATCTGTTGGCCCTCTTCGAATGTTGGTAGTTGGTGTGTCAATCAAGGGGGGCAGTTGGCCCGCTCTAGGTGCAGCGATCAACATCTTCTTTTTATTTGTTTTGCGGCATGGCTCGTATTCTCCAACCCTCTGGACTGGTGGTGAATGATTGCAAGCATGTGCTACGTGGGTTGATGCCCCGGCCGATGTTCCATCGACATTACTAGATCTTGTTTCTAGCGTCGAGTGGTTATTGCGGTCTTTAAAGACCGGTATGGTGAGGGCGTTTGCAAGTGTTCCTTTCCCTTATTGGCGGTATAGTGTATTTTTCAAGCTGCGGCGGACGGCGTACAATCGAAGGAAGAAGACGGTCAGTATGGTTTTGCTTGAAATTTTATGTTTTACTGGTCGTTTTGTGTCTTGTTGTCTTCCTACTGTAGTAGCTACTGTTTTCCTTGATAATTGTGCATAAGATGCCCTTTGGGTCTTTTTTCTCAATAAAAAATTATCACGTTCAACAGTTCGATTGCTTGTAAATTTGTGCGTTTTCCGAAACATTAAAAAACAAAATAATGTAACTGTTTAACACACCATTCGATTCATCCAAAGAAGAATTATACACTAAAATTCAAAATTCCCTTTCACTCTTCAAACAAACGATGTTGCCAACTTAAGGTTAGAAAAAAATCCAAATGTTTATTAGTACCTTGGCTCAAGTTGAAACAGTGGAGATCCTAGGGTGATAAATCTCCTCGAATGACTTGGCATCGACGGACCGGTCGATTCCAAAGAACGGTTGGACCACCACCTTGTCCTTCCCCGCATTGGTTACGACACAGGGCCACCATGGCCTAAGCAAGCAACTTAATCTGAACTTCTGAAGCATGTATGCCTCCACCGAGGCACCCTGTGTTGGTGGTGGTTGATGCAACACACAACGAAAAAGTGAACCATTCTCTGCGCCATTGCGATTCAACTAAGGTTATCCAGAATTAATCATGACAGTCCGGACAAACAAAAAAAACCACCCAATGGCTCCCCTAAATCATTCCAAATGTCCGGACTGTCCGGCATAGCCCAAATCTACTCCAAATGTGGAGGAGATATGGAAAAGTCTGGACGTGCCCGTCTAGCCCCACCAGGATCCACCCAACAGTGTATCTTTTTTTTTTTGCGAAACACCCAACAGTGTATCAGCCCCCTCCCTCCTCTCTCTCCCCCTCGAGGTCTTTCTCCTCCGAGGGCAATGTCGCCCTGAGATCGACGTCCAGCAACCACCCCACAGGCACCAGGCCACTGCCATCGCCTCGTCTCCTCCCCTCCGCTACCCCACGGCCAGCCCGTGCTCTCGCTCAGGTTGCTTGGATGGACCCCAGTGATGCCCAGGTCGCGTGTCGTGCCTTCACTACAAGAAATATGTCAACTTACGACCATCACTATTGGTCGCTGAAAGGTCGTTGTTTTTCATTTGCGACCTTTTTGTGACCAAAAACAGATGGTCAAAAGCTGACGGTCGTTAATGGAAATTAACGACCTTCTTTGTGATATGTAAAAGGTCGTTGGTTCCATGACCAAATTTTTGGTCACTGGCAGCCTCCCCAGGCCACGTAGGATCCAGCGTGGCAAGCTGACGTGGATAAGAATCAGCCCGGTCCAATTCGGTGTTTTACATGGGCCAAGCCCAACAAATTCAACTTATTTATATTTTTATTCTATCAATATTAGTCAGCTACATGGGCCAAGCCCAACATTGGAGCCTTTTTATTTTTGGGCCGGGCTATTTTTCTCAACAGTTTTTATTTTTCTTCTTTTATATAAAAAGGGGTCCACTTGTCACATGGGTCCCAGCTGTCAGGGTCATATTATTCATATTTCAATTTAACAGTAAATAACTAACTGGTATTTAAATTGCACTGGCAGAAAACACATGTAATACTTCAAATTATATCAGCCAGATTCATGCAGCTCCTGCTCTCCAAATAACACGTAATACAAGCTCTAACACAAACTTTACAAGCTCTACAAGTGGAATAACGATACAAGCTCTACAGGTATGGCAATCATAATTACAAGCTCTATAAGGTAACAACTAGATACTTCATAAGCTCTACAAGTGTTTTCTTCTTCAGCATGGAGCTCCTTCGATAGCGATAATATGCCGAATTCACTAGACAACCATATTCAGGACTGGGCTAACAGAACAGCAACATGCCCTCCACGGGTCTTCCATGGCCGCCCTGTTACATGAATAAGCTGAGAAGAATCAGAACAAATGGAGCCAATATATTATCAACATTCCATTCAAAAAAGGACAGTTTTGTATATAGAATGATAACACAAATCTAGCTAGTACCATGCTTTTTTATTCATACAAGAAAACAGAGACTATGAATATGCATGAAGTGCAGGTCTTGTAACCTCACCGCAACACATTGCACCTAAAACAACAATGCCATTCTACTACCACGGCCATCCATTCAATAGGCAAGATCTAACATTACTAGTCAAAGCACATACACTAACATCACAAACGCAGGAGAGAATAAAAGGAACCGAGAGACACATGTGGATGACAATTGAGTTAGCATTTGTGAGGAGGTAGATGATCACCATGGTGTGCTTGATGTGATGATGCACACGACCATCATCTTCTTGCCGCTGTTGCATCCGTGCGCTCGATGATGGGGGTACCAATGCATCCAAGTAGAATAAAATCACCATCATTAAACCACAGCTTCAAGTACAAGCTAAGTATATATCAAGTGATAGCGATATGGACAGTTTGAGCTTCATAAGTCTAATTATGGAAAAAAAATGCACTGAAATCAACTTGATCTGCGTTGCAGACTAAGACAGTAGCAGGCAGGCAGCGTTGCAGTAACACAAGTAATATAATGTACAGCAGAGCGAGGCAAATCAAGTTGGCTGTGTGTGTGCTTCAGCTAGCTTAGTACGTACAGTCCATGGTTGGGCTCCAAAACAAACAGAGCATGCTAGTGTCAACAGAATCAAGCCAGGAGAATAGAAACAGACCATACCATGATGAAGTTTAAAATAGAATAAACAATGCATATACATTTTCTAGTGGAAAATCACAGAAACAGTTGATGAAAATCTGCATCCGAAGTTCTAACAATGCCATCCGGTTCCATATTTTTCTACCAGTATGAAACAAGGTTGAAAAAAAAGACAAATGCAGAACTAGCCAACTGACAGTACAGATCAAAAGGGAAATAAAACAAAGGAACACAAACCCATAAAGCATCAAGGTTGAATTTACCACTCTGCGGAACCAAACTGCAGGGTTATTCCAGTTCTATACACAAAAGATTTAACATGTCTTCCTACTAGTATTTACAATGTTTTTATTTTAGTAATTTAGAAAGAGGGGAGATGGGGCACAGAACTTTGAGGCACTGTTATGAGGTAGTGTCTGATGAAGGTTGCCCTTTGGGGCGGCAGCGGTAGCTCCGCCAAATGTAGCAGCAGCACCTCCGACTGGCACAGCGGCAAATACCGAGAAGAATGTCATGACAAAAGCAACACAGAAGGCTTTTGTGATGGCATACCTGAAAATGGCAGCAGTAGGTTAGTGTGGTTTTTGTATATTTGCACAGCACACAGCATAACAGATAAACAAAGGCCAAGAACCCATAGGCGCCGGAAAACAAAAATCTTTTTAGACTAGTGCCTATTCCATGCCATCTGATCTACAGCAGTAAAATTCACTACACAATAGTTATTTCATAGAAGAACGTTACTCCAGTAGTACAATTCACTACACAATAGTTATTTCATAGAAAAATGTTACTCCATGTGCACCAAAAGCAACCAATGCATCTTTTCACTGAGCTTGCTGGGGAAAAGCAATGATGCTACAGAAGCAGTTCTTGAACTTAATCCGTACTACGTGCGCAAAGTAACTGGAGAGAGATTGTCTGCACAATCCCATCCGAGCTTCTGAACCATACAACAGCAGACTAAATGCCACTGAAAGAACATCACAGTGACTTGATAAGCAATACAGCGGACGGAGTTAACATATGCTATTTGCAAATTGGAAAGAGATTGATTGTAGAATATCCGAGCTTCATAGGGAAGTAACAGCAGTTAGCAACATGGAATTTGCACAAAAGTGCAAGAGCTGGCCTAGAAATTGCAGCATATCCTTTCCGCGCAATCAAATCAAAGGGGGCTGGAGACGAGAAGGGAGCAGCAGATGGATATACTAGAACTTGAACTCGGGGAGGCGGCGGATGAATGGCTTGAACTCGTCGGTGCAGCGGGTGGGGAGCACGGGGCCGGCCTGGTCGAGCGCCTCGAGCTCCGGGTCGACCATGGGGGAGAGGAAGCCGATGAGGAGGTTGAGGAGGTAGATGCCGAGGCCGTAGGAGACGACGTAGAAGCCCTGAACGTAGTAGACCCGCAGCGCGTAGACGGCGGCGGCCAGCAGCGTGCCCGCCCACCGCCCCGCCGTGTGCGGCGCCGCCCGGTCCAGGTAGTGCTGGAACGCCCGCGCCGCCTCCGCGCAGTACCGCTCCGCCGCCGAGGACGCACGGCCCGCCGCCGACGGTCTCCATGGTCGTCGCTCGCATACATACACATAGACATGAACGTCCTATGTGCATGTCTATGTGTATGTATGGTCGTCGCTCGCTTGGGTTGGGGATTTCTGGGTGGGGGAGGGGGGAGCGAGCCGGTCGGTGGGGTGGGGTGGGGTGGGCTGGGCTGATGGCTAGGTTCCGTTCTCGCTGGGCGGCGGCGCCTCTCTCTCCGTTGCGTGAGAAGGGGTAGGGCAGGGGCGGCGGCTGGTGGATCTGCATCGGGGGAGGGGATCTGAATCGGGGGAGTTAGGGTTTGGGTCGTGGGCTGCGGGTGGGGTTTTCTTTTTCTTTCCTTTTCTCCTTTTTGTCTTTAGATGAATGGATGGGTGGATGGATGTGTGCCATGTCATCAATCCATGGCACAAACATCTCCACCAATGAGAATTAAGCTTATGTAAATGTGTTTTTCTTTTTGTTTCTCCTCTTTGTTTTCACCTATGTGAAGAACCTATAAAATATTATTTACAAAATTGGACCGCAACAATTTTCAAAAAAAAAATCAGCCGTATTTTATGTACAAATTGACCAAATGGTTCCCTCTTAAAAGTTTTTCGTCCATCTCTCGTCCATTTTCCGAGTGCCCAAAATGAGTATTTTGTGAAGAACCTAGCAAATATTTGTTGCAAATTTGGACAAAATCAATTTTATAAAACCTTAGGCCATATTTAATGCACAATTGACCAAATGGTTGGGTGTCAAAAGTTTTGATCTACCTCTGATGAAAAAGACAAATTTCCGCTGATTCAGCTGGAAGCGGGTCAAATTTGAACTGCAAATGCCTCATAGTTTGCTCTTTATTTTTTTCAAAAATCTTTTCTAGGTACATAAGCATCTATTTAATTAGAGAAACACCAAAAGTTTTCTAAGATTCAACCACTAGCTAGGAACGGTCATGCCCACCGTTTTGACCGCATTTTGAAACGGGCATAAAAATTCAAAAAAAAATTAAAAAATTGGAAAACCTTCGCATTGTGTTATTATATGTGACCAAGTTGCCAGGAAAAATAATAAACTTGTAATACGGCAATTATTTCAAAAAAGTGTTCTCAGAAATGAGCTATCATGTGTGAAGATTCATGGCTTTCAAGCCAAATGATCAATCTTATGGCCACATTCATGGCATAGTTTGTTCAAATGATCTCATATTGTTCACAAGGGTGCATCTTGGAATGACAAACAATGTTGCCTAAGGGAGTTTTCATTTTCTTTGGATGAAAAATCATTTTTCCATTTTCCGAGTGCCCAAAATGAGTTTTTTTGTGAAGGACCTACCATATATTTGTTGCAAATTTGTACCAAATCAATTTTATAAAATACTAGGCCATATTTAATGCACATTTGACCAAATGGTTGGGCGTCAAAAGCTTTGATCCACCTCTGGTGAAAAAGACAAATTTCCGCCGATTCAGAAGAAAGCGGGTCAAATTTGAACTGCAGCTGCCTCATAGTTTGCTCTTTATTTTTTCCAAAAATTATTTCTAGGTACATAAGTATTTATTTAATCAGAGAAACATCAAAAGTTTTCCATGATTCACCCACTAGCTAGCAACGGTCATGCCCGCCGTTTTGATCGCATTTTGAATCGGGCATGAAAAATTCAAAAAGAATCAAAAAATTGGAAAACCTTCGCATTGTGTCATTATATGTGGCCAAGTTACCACGAAAAATAATAAACTTGTAATACGAAAATTATTTTTAAAAAGTGTTCTCAGAAACGAGCTATCATGTGTGGAGATCAATGTCTTTCAAGCCAAATGATCAATCTTATGGCCACATTCATGGCATAGTTTATTCAAATGATCTCATATTGTGCACAAGGGTGCATATTGGAATGGCAAACAATGTTTCCTAAGGAAGTTTTCATTTTCTTTGGACGAAAAAATCATTTTCCGTTTTTCGAGCACCCAAAATGAGTTTTTTTGTGAAGAACGTACCAAATAATTGTTGCAAAATTGGACCAAATCAAATTTCTAAAATACTAGGCCATATTTAATGCACAATTGA
Organism: Thinopyrum elongatum; assembly: GCA_011799875.1. Taxonomy (NCBI): domain Eukaryota; kingdom Viridiplantae; phylum Streptophyta; class Magnoliopsida; order Poales; family Poaceae; genus Thinopyrum; species Thinopyrum elongatum. The sequence continues at coordinate 579,955,524 of CM022302.1, read as the reverse complement.
CCAAATGGTTGGGTGTCAAAAGCTTTTATCCACCTCCCGTGAAAAAGACAAATTTCCACCAATTCAGTAGGAAGCGGGTCAAATTTGAACTGCAGCTGCCTTAGAGTTTGCTATTTATTTTTCCCAAAAATCATTTTTAGGTACAAAAGTATCTATTTAATCAGAGAAACACCAAAAGGTTTCCAAGATTCAACCACTAGCTAGGAACGGTCATGTCCGCCGTTTTGACCGCATTTTGAAACGGGCATGAAAAATTCAAAAAAAAAATCAAAAAATTGGAAAACCTTCGCATTGTGTCATTATATGTGGCCAAGTTATCAGGAAAAATAATAAACTTATAATACGACAATTATTTTTAAAAAGTGTTCTTAGAAACGAGCTATCATGTGTGGAGATCAATGGCTTTCAAGCCAAATGATCAATCTTATGACCACATTCATGGCATAGTTTGTTCAAATGATCTCATATTATGCACAAGGGTGCATATTGGAATGGCAAACAATGTTTCCTAAGGAAGTTTTCATTTTCTTTGGACGAAAAAATCATTTTCCGTTTTTCGAGCGCCCAAAATGAGTTTTTTTGTGAAGAACCTACCAAATAATTGTTGCAAAATTGGACCAAATCAAATTTCTAAAATACTAGGCCATATTTAATGTACAATTGACCAAATGATTGGGTGTCAAAAGCTTTTATCCACCTCTCGTGAAAAAGACAAATTTCCACCGATTCAGTAGGAAGCGGGTCAAATTTGAACTACAGCTGCCTCAGAGTTTGCTATTTATTTTTCCCAAAAATCATTTTTAGGTACAAAAGTATCTATTTAATCAGAGAAACACCAAAAGTTTTCCAAGATTGAACCACTAGCTAGGAATGGTCATGTCCGCCGTTTTGACCGCATTTTGAAACGGGCATGAAAAATTCATGGCATAGTTTGTTCAAATGATCTCATATAGTGCACAAGCGTGCATCTTGCAATGACGAATAATGTTTTCTAAGGGAGTTTTTATTTTCTTTGGACAAAAAATCAATTTTCCATTTTTTTTAGTGGCCAAAATGAGGTTTTTTTTGTGAAGAACCTACCATATATTTGTTGCAAAATTGGACCAAATCAAATTTCTAAAATACTAGGCCATATTTAATGTACAACCAAATGGTTGGGTGTAAAAAGTTTTTGATCCACCTCTCGTGAAAAAGACAAATTTCCGCATATTCATTTTCCATTTTTCGTGTTCCCAAAATGAGTTTTTTGGTGAAGAACCTAACAAATATTTGTTGTAAAAAAACTTCTCCATTTTTCAAGAATATTAGACCACATTTTATGAACTAATTTGTGTACACTAGATAATTTTTTATAAATATTAAACGGTTTTTTAGTTTACATCATTAACATTTTAATAAATATTTGGATGTCTAATATTTTGAACACATGTCTACATTTTTTAAGACACATTGTACATATTGTTTATATATGTTTAAAATTTTTTCAAATACATGATTAACATATTTTCATATATTCCCAACAAAAACATCTTTTCATACATACGTTTTGATGTCTATATTTATTTGTACACATTGTACATTTTTGTATACTATAAAACATTGTTGATATTGGTTAGAAATTTTAAATTCATGATTAACATTTTTAGAAAATCTTGTTTGTTATCTACTTTTCCATATATATATATATTGTAAAATTTTCTTATATACGTACTGATGACTTTTTTTGCATACACATGAAAGTTTTTTTATACATATCTAATAGTATTTATGATTATCATTTTTTATATGCATGAAACTTTTCAAATACACACATTTAGTTTTTTAAACACATGATTACATTTTTTGAAATACGTATTAACATTAACATTTTTTTGAATTACACGTTTTGTTTTCTAATTGCTAAACCATATAGCAAGATTCATGAAGGAGTTCATTATTTTCCTATTCTTATAATTTTATATTGTTTAATTGGTTTTGAGATTTTTCTATAAGGAAAACCCTTTTTAGAGTTATACAATGAAATCTGTTTTTTAGACAATGAAAACTATTTTTTTAGATAACTGACCATCCTTACCAAATGGTAATAATGAAAAACTTGTTATTTTCCCATTTTCGTTGGGCCGAATATATGTTTTTTTTAAGTAATATGAGGGCATCCCACATTTCTTCCTGGATGGGCCGAGGCCTACATGGCACACGGATTTTTTTTTTAAAGGAGGTGGCCTCGTTCCACCGAGGCCCAAGCCCACCTTGAGCGACACCTTAAGTACCAATGCATCCACGTTCACAACCTCATGACCATTTATATTGGTCGCAATCAGGTAGAAATAAGGTCGTCGACCACTCTTGTCTGCTTTATGACCATTTGATGTATGGCAATTTTAGGGTTTGAGCCATTCTAAGCGAAATGGCCGTGGATTTACGACCAATTCAGCTGGGGTCACTGAGAGAAGGTCATAAGTTGACATATTTCTTGTAGTGCTTCCTCGTCGCTGGTCGCGCAGAGCTCGTGATGCCGGCCTCAGATAGAGCTCAAAGTGTTGGGGCTCGCCGTGGATATCGAGCCCGGGTTCCGTCACTACTATAGTACCGCTCCACACTGACCGGCCAAATCATATCATCACTAACGCGCGAGTGGCCCGTCACTGCCTCCAGGTCAGTGATGACTTCTTCATCACAGACGGGCCAGTTGGCCGATTTGTGATGTGTAACACCACTGACCGCCCAACCAGTCAGTGACAACTATCAACAGGGCACCAAGCAGAGGGTTATCACTGACCGTCTAGTGCCTGTTGGTCGGTCAGTGATGCTAAGTTCTAGTTGGCTGCTTTTGGTTTCCTTGTTGTATCACAAGTACTGCTCGAAGCACACAATATTACACAACCAATACACAAGAAGCACATACATATACAATGTATTTTCATATGTCAACACATATACATACACATAGACATGCACATTGTTGGGGAACGTAGCAGAATTTTAAAATTTTCTACGCATCACCAAGATCAATCTATGGAGTCATCTAGCAACGAGTGAGAGGGGAGTGTATCTACATACCCTTGTAGATCGCGAGCGGAAGCGTTCAAGAGAACGGGGTTGATGGAGTCGTACTCGTCGTGATCCAAATCACCGATGACCGAGCGCCGAACGGACAGCACCTCCGCGTTCAACACACGTACGGAGCAGAGACGTCTCCTCCTTCTTGATCCAGCAAGGGGGGAGGAGAGGTTGATGGAGATCCAGCAGCACGACGGTGTGGTGGTGGAAGCAGCGGGATTTCAGCAGGGCTTCGCCAAGCGCTACTGGAGGAGGAAGAGGTGTCACGGGAGGGAGAGGGAGGCGCCAGGGGCTGAGCTGTTTCTCCCATGCACCTCCGCACTATATATAGGGGTGGAGGGGGCTGGTTTCTTGCCCTCCAAGTCCATTGGGGCGTTGGCAAAGGTGGAAGGAAAGAAATCCCATCCTTTCCCTTCCCCACCGATTGTTATCCCCCTTTTTTAGGGATATGATCTTATTCCTTCTAAGGGGGAATCTTGGTGCGCCTTGACTAGGGGTGTGGGGCCTTGCCCCCACTACCCACGTTCATGTGGGTCCCCCCATGCAGGTGGGCCCCACTCCGGAACCTTCTAGAACCTTCTCGGTACAATACCGAAAAATCCCGAACATTTTCCGGTGGCCAAAATAGGACTTCCCATATATAAATCTTTACCTCCGGACCATTCCGGAACTCCTCGTGACGTCCAGGATCTCATCCGAGACTCCGAACAACCTTCGGGTTACCGCATACTAATATCTCTATAACCCTAGCGTCACCGAACCTTAAGTGTGTAGACCCTACGGGTTCGGGAGACACGCAGACATGACCGAGACGACTCTCCGGTCAATAACCAACAGCGGGATCTGGATACCCATGTTGGCTCCCACATGCTCCTCGATGATCTCATCGGATGAACCACGATGTCGAGGATTCAATCAATCCCGTACGCAATTCCCTTTGTCTATCGGTACGATACTTGCCCGAGATTCGATCGTCGGTATCTCAATACCTTGTTCAATCTCGTTACCGGCAAATCTCTTTACTCGTTCCGTAACACATCATCCCGTGAACAACTCCTTGATCACATTGAGCTCATTATGATGATGTCCTACCGAGTGGGCCCAGAGGTACCTCTCCGTTACATGGAGTGACAAATCCCAGTCTCGATTCGTGCCAACCCAACAGATACTTTCGGAGATACCCGTAGTGCACCTTTATAGCCACCCAGTTACGTTGTGACGTTTGGTGCACCCAAAGCACTCCTACGGTATCCGGGAGTTGCACAATCTCATGGTCTAAGGAAAAGTTACTTGACATTGGAAAAGCTTTAGCAAACGAACTACACGATCTAGTGCTAGGCTTAGGATTGGGTCTTGTCCATCACATCATTCTCCTAATGATGTGATCCCGTTATCAATGACATCCAATGTCCATGGTCAGGAAACCGTAACCATCTATTGATCAACGAGCTAGTCAACTAGAGGCTTACTAGGGACATGTTGTGGTCTATGTATTCACACATGTATTACGATTTCCGGATAACACAATTATAGCATGAATAACAGACAATTATCATGAACAAGGAAATATAATAATAACCATTTTATTATTGCCTCTAGGGCATATTTCCAACAGTCTCCCACTTGCACTAGAGTCAATAATCTAGTTACATTGTGATGAATCGAACACCCATAGAGTACTGGTGTTGATACCACTGTTGGGGAACGTAGCAGAATTTTAAAATTTTCTACGCATCACCAAGATCAATCTATGGAGTCATCTAGCAACGAGTGAGAGGGGAGTGTATCTACATACCCTTGTAGATCGCGAGCGGAAGCGTTCAAGAGAACGGGGTTGATGGAGTCGTACTCGTCGTGATCCAAATCACCGATGACCGAGCGCCGAACGGACGGCACCTCCGCGTTCAACACACGTACGGAGCAGAGACGTCTCCTCCTTCTTGATCCAGCAAGGGGGGAGGAGAGGTTGATGGAGATCCAGCAGCACGACGGTGTGGTGGTGGAAGCAGCGGGATTTCAGCAGGGCTTCGCCAAGCGCTACTGGAGGAGGAAGAGGTGTCACGGGAGGGAGAGGGAGGCGCCAGGGGCTGAGCTGTTTCTCCCATGCACCTCCCCACTATATATAGGGGTGGAGGGGGCTGGTTTCTTGCCCTCCAAGTCCATTGGGGCGTTGGCAAAGGTGGAAGGAAAGAAATCCCATCCTTTCCCTTCCCCACCGATTGTTATCCCCTTTTTTTTAGGGATCTTGATCTTATCCCTTCGGGATATGATCTTATTCCTTCTAAGGGGGAATCTTGGTGTGCCTTGACTAGGGGTGTGGGGCCTTGCCCCCACTACCCACGTTCATGTGGGCCCCCCCATGCAGGTGGGCCCCACTCCGGAACCTTCTAGAACCTTCTCGGTACAATACCGAAAAATCCCGAACATTTTCCGGTGGCCAAAATAGGACTTCCCATATATAAATCTTTACCTCCGGACCATTCCGGAACTCCTCGTGACGTCCAGGATCTCATCCGAGACTCCGAACAACCTTCGGGTTACCGCATACTAATATCTCTATAACCCTAGCGTCACCGAACCTTAAGTGTGTAGACCCTACGGGTTCGGGAGACACGCAGACATGACCGAGACGACTCTCCGGTCAATAACCAACCGCGGGATCTGGATACCCATGTTGGCTCCCACATGCTCCTCGATGATCTCATCGGATGAACCACGATGTCGAGGATTCAATCAATCCCGTACGCAATTCCCTTTGTCTATCGGTACGATACTTGCCCGAGATTCGATCGTCGGTATCTCGATACCTTGTTCAATCTCGTTACCGGCAAGTCTCTTTACTCGTTTCCGTAACACATCATCCCGTGAACAACTCCTTGATCACATTGAGCTCATTATGATGATGTCCTACCGAGTGGGCCCAGAGGTACCTCTCCGTTACATGGAGTGACAAATCCCAGTCTCGATTCGTGCCAACGCAACAGATACTTTCGGAGATACCCGTAGTGCACCTTTATAGCCACCCAGTTACGTTGTGACGTTTGGTGCACCCAAAGCACTCCTACGGTATCCGGGAGTTGCACAATCTCATGGTCTAAGGAAAAGTTACTTGACATTGGAAAAGCTTTAGCAAACGAACTACACGATCTAGTGCTAGGCTTAGGATTGGGTCTTGTCCATCACATCATTCTCCTAATGATGTGATCCCGTTATCAATGACAACCAATGTCCATGGTCAGGAAACCGTAACCATCTATTGATCAACGAGCTAGTCAACTAGAGGCTTACTAGGGACATGTTGTGGTCTATGTATTCACACATGTATTACGATTTCCGGATAACACAATTATAGCATGAATAACAGACAATTATCATGAACAAGGAAATATAATAATAACCATTTTATTATTGCCTCTAGGGCATATTTCCAACACACATCTCATACAATATCCTTTGTCAATATAATTTGATGTTCACATAACACATATACACATCTACTATATTCATTCCACTTCACTTTGATGTTCACATAACACATCAAAATCTCATACATAAAAGATCAAACATGTAACTAACATCAAACACACCCAACATGGCATTTTACGACCTCTACGCTGCTGGGGAATTTGATTGTTTGTGCTTCGAGAGTTGACCTATGGCTCTTTAAGAAGAAATCTGTGAGGGCCAATGCAACCTCAATGCATCCCTTGAGGAAGGACATGTCTCCTCTAAGGAAGCATAGCCTCACACAGGAAAACTCAAACCCACGCAAATCTTTTTTTTGTACAGTGCTACAGAAATGTACCCCTGTTCGTAAGAGTAAAATTGAATGAATAATTGAAACATACAAAAGGTCATAACTTAGATAGAGGTAGACAGCAAAATAAAATATATAGTGATATATAATGACCTCAGAAAACATAATGGACCTTATGAACGTACACAAAATGTATGCCTACCTTCGATGCATAAGTTAAGGAGTAGACGTTATCTGTTAACTTTTGCATCGAAAGGTCGGTATACATTTAATATGAGAAGTAGATCCAAAGTTTCATCATTGGTCTATAGACAAGTGTAACAATTTACATGTTATATGTTGCCTCAGGTATTACACACATGGACCACATGCTACTTATTTTATTCACCTTCGTTCAACAGATAATAGCATAGTCCAAGTATGCCATTCCTTTGAACACTATGCCACTCTGTCTCCCTTCAAACCTTGTAATCGCAAAGAATGTCTAACGAGACATATGGTTGCGTTTACAAAGTCAGAGAGGCGACAGACGCATATGAACAATAGTAGCAGCATCATTGGACTTCGCTATAACATGAAAAACTGGGTAAATAAAATAAGTAGGATATATATACCATATGAGTTTCTATCATCATCGGCGAGGAAAAATTGCTCTCAAATAGTGTGATGTGCACAAAGTGATATCATCGAGCATCGAAAAACATGGAATGTAGCACTTGTTCCCATCACTAAAAGAGACCCTCAGGTTTACGAACATCATTGGGTAATCGGCTTCACAATCAAATGGGCATTTTTTTCTCTTCGAGTAATATTGAGATATGACAACTGGTGATAGTATATGTCAAGATCAGATGAGAGAGCATAAGATAAAAGGGAAAAATATTCACAGATACATTATCACATACAAGCATGCATAATATGTGACATTTTCTAACATATTCATAACTACATTGTCAAAGGTACATGGGAACAAATAGCAATTGTAAGATTCATAGCAAGATAATTACATGCATCGCAGAATTGTAACATTAACATTTCAAACACAATAACAACGAAAGAAACAAAATAAACTATAAGGTCTACCACAATTGTAATTGAATCATCGATGGCATGGATAGCTTAATTGAAATTTCAACATCATTACAAAGGAATGGAGCTCACCGCCGTGGTCGGCGCCGCGACCGAAGGAACTTGGCAGTGCATGGGCGGCACCACAAGAACGATTGCCGGGTCTATGACCACGCGCGTCAGCGCAGGAGACCCGGCGTCAAACGGCAGGGTAGCAACAGCCGGACGGGGAAGCGCCGCAGCGGCGTCGGGACGGTGCGGCAGGCTGGCTGAGGGGGCGTCGGAGAGGCCGCCATGGATAAGCGGCCGGAGGGAGGGGAGGGATAAGAGGGAGGCCGACTGAACGGACGGGAGTGAATGCGCTTGGCCGGAGACAGTACCAACTAAACGGACACTAGTGGAGGAACCCCTTATAGGATTTTGCTACAAGCGGCGTGCCCAAAAAATGGAACGCCACAGGTAACCGGGCAAATTACCAGCGGCGCGTGACATGGGTGCGCACGCCACTAACAAGATGCATATCAGTGGCGTGCGGCTACAACGAAGACCACTAGTGCAGCCCCCCACCCGACGAGGCCAACCTTAAACTAGTAGTGGCATGCGGTGTGTTCGCACGCCACTGATTTTGTGGCTATTAGCGGCGTGTGGAGCCTTCACAAGCAACTGTTAGTTTCTCAAATTCAAAAAAAATGCATGCATGCTGCCGGCTGGACGATATACAGCGGCGAGGCGTCGACATCGCATTTAGGGCGATGACCTACTGGCGTGACGCCAATGGAGGGCCCCTAGCCCTAGCGGGGGCGGCCAAGGCCTCTCCGCTGGCGTCATGCCGAGAGGCAGCCGTCAGTCATCTTTGCCGCCGCGGACACGAGTGCGCGTGAGAGAGCTAGTAGCTAGCTAGAGCTCATGCTCCGGGCCCCGTTGACATGCGCCTGGTGCGCTCGCACGGTGTGGAATGCATGCCGAAAACAAAAGCCAGGAGGGAGATGTGGTTTGGACGGTACTATGCCACCGACATACGGTATATCAAGGAAATATTAGTGGCGCGTGCTGACAAGCGCTCACCGCTAGTAACTTTTGTTACTACTAGGGGCGTGCGATCAGGCTGGCACGCCACAAATTAGGTGTGTACTAGAGGGTTGTCCTCTGCCCTCCACGCTGCAAATAAGGCCGCTCAATTATTGACCGAAAACTTTCTTTTCTTCTTCCCCCTCATTTCTCTTCTTCCTCCCTCTCACTTCATTCTCTTCTTCCTCTCCTCTCCCTTCTTCCCCTCCCCTCTCTCTCTCTCTCTCTCTCTCTCTCTTTCCACTTCTTCATGCCCACTAGATCACTAGATTTCCCATCTCCCTACTCTCTCTCTATTTCCCCACTCCCCCTTATATTCTTCTTTCACTTTTTTTTCTCTCACTACCGGGTGCCAATGTGGCCCGGAATGGAGCCACCGGAGCTTAGAGATGCGGTAGGAGCACCGCGCACTAGCCCAGATTGGTCGAGGGCACCGGAATCAGCCTTCTTCACCGCCGCCGTGGCTGAGCTTCCTACAAGTGATCCCGTTGTCTCGGCCATGAGGTCTCCGTCATGGCCTATTCAGCCGACAGTTTCTGTCAGATCCGGCAGCATATCGTACACCACCGGTGATGAAGCCCCCCAAATCCAGGGAGCCCACCCGTGCTCCTTTGCGGCTGCAAATGCCCTATTGTAAAGAGAACCTCGCACACACCAAGAAATGGAAATCAAGAATTCCTCATGTGTGAAGGCAAGGGAACCAAGGTATAACAGAACATCTCTCTCTGGTAATTAATTAATTAGCAATTTGGCATGCAATTATTGTTTCTCATGTCATTATGTACACACAAATGCAGAAGCCATTCTCTTGCCACACATGGATATGGGCCGATCTCTTAGTGACTTACGTAAACTAGTTGCTCGAGTACAACACTCGATCACTCAGAGCCCAGCTGGATGATGAGTTGACAGACGCAAGAGAGAAGCAAGCCAAGATGGATGGGAAACAAGTCCAAATTAATGTTATGCACACCCAAAACAACGAGATGCGAGCCCAGATAAAGAACTTTAAGAAGCTTCGATTTGCACTCCTAGTTGCTATGATGATTTGGTTCGTACTTCCAACTGCATCAGCAACAACATATCTTCTAGTGGCAGCCATTGCACTGATGATATTTTTTGTTTAGGGATTTAGCTAGAGGAATAATTACCAGTTAATGTTATTAGTTCTTGAACTATTATGTTCTTATTAGTATTATGTACTCTCGATCAGCTCCAGCAGTAGTTCTTGATATATGTATCGATCCCCCTAAATCAACTTTTAAAGGTCAACTATTGGTCAAAAGCTTTTATATAAAATTTGTGACACATCATGACCTTTACAAATGCCTCAAAATTTCAAACTCATTTATATCATAATCCTACCTCTAAAATAAACCCTAAAATGACAAAAGACTAAATTATTACTAGCGGCGTGGCACTGTATCCACGTGCTGCTAGTGACTCTACTAGTGGCGTGTGCCCTGGCTAAATGTCATTAATAGCAATATTGCATTTATTCAAAATAAAAATGCAAAGTAACCCTATAAAATCCCTAAAATATACATTGAACGAAAAATGGGCAATATTAAATGTACAAAAAAATCAAGGTCAAATAAATTGAAAAACTACCAACTAGGATTTTTTTCTGAAACATGCACATCTTCCCCTTCAAAACTAGGATTTTTTTTCTCGGATATCGTTCGATTTCTAAACAAAAGAAGATCAAAACTTGTGTTTTACAATTTGAAAATTTAAAAATAGCGTATACAGATAAAATAACTCACTTATATCATAATCCTACCTCTAAAATTGATCCTAAAATGATAAAAGACTAAGGCCAGTTCTTTTGGGGCTTATGGTTGGCTGTGGAAATAAGCTGGCCCCTCCACAGCTTATTCGAGAAGCCCAACCTAATATTTTATTTTAGAGGCCTAATAGTCAACCCCTAATTAGTAGGCTTCTAAAATAAAATTTTAGGTTGGCCATCTAGAATAAGCTGGGGAGAGGGCAGCTTATTTCCACAGCCAGCCATAAACCCTAAAAGAACTGGCCCTAAATTATTACTAGCGGCGTGCCTCTGTACTCACACACCGCTAGTGACTATACTAGTGGCGCGTGAACCTAGCTAAACGCCACTAATAGAAATATTGCATTTATTCAAAATAAAATTGCAAAGTATCCCTATAAAACCTCAAAAATATATATTGAACTAAAAATGGGCTATATTTAATGTATAGAAAATTTCAAGGTTAAATAAATTGAAAAACTACCAACTAGGATTTTTTCTGAAACATGCACATCTTCCCCTTAGAAATATTGATTTTTTTCTCGGATATCTTTCGATTTCTAAACAGAAGATCAACACTTGTGTATTACAATTTGAAAATTTATCCATAGCTTATACAAGTAATATAACTCACTTATATCATAATCCTACCTTTAGACTAAACCCTAAAATTGTAAAAGACTAAATTATTATTAGAGACATGCCTCTGTATTCACACGCCGCTAGTGACTCTACTAGTGGCGTGTGTCCATGGCTAAATGCCACTAATAGCAATATTGCATTTAATCAAAGTAAAATTGCAAAATAAGCCTATAAAATCCCAAAAATATACATTGAACTAAAAATGGGCTATATTAAATAGATAGAAAATTTTAGGGTCAAATAAATTGAAAAACCAACTAGGATTTTTTCTGAAACATGCACATCTTCCCCTCTTATATCGTTGGATTTCTAAACAAAAGAAGATCAAAACGTGTGTGTTAAATTTAAAAATTGAACCACAGCTTATACAGGTAATATAACTCACTTATGTCCAAGTGCACCAACAAATGGAAGGTTTTTGTTTGGCTGCTTCTAGCGGACAGGCTAAACACATGGGGGCTGCTGAAGAGGAAGAATATGAAACTAAGAGACAATAACTATGCTTGCTTGCTATGCCATCACCCCCCCCCCCCCTCCTCGAGGAAACAGTTGAGCACCTATTTTTCCATTGTGAATTCAGCAGAGAGTGTTGGGGGAAGTTGGGATTCACGTGGCCCACTGGGGGTAACAGACTGCAGCTCGTGCATGCGGCGAAGGGTGTGTGGGCCTGGCCGATGTTCATGGATATTTTCATCGTAGCGGCCTGGAGCATTTGGAAGGAACGTAACAATAAACACTTTAGAGGGATCGCCCCCACGGTGAATGGGTGGCAACAAAGGTTCCAGTTCGACTTTGGCATGATGAGACACAGAGTAAAAGAGGCCCTAGTGCCGTTTGTGGAGCATTTTGTTGCTTTGATCTAGTTGTCTTCTCCTGCTTAGGAGCAACATTAGATAGCTTGCTACTTCCCCTATACCCTTGATGTATAGGACTCTCTTAATCTTTACACTCCATGTAAGCTCAATCATGTAACATGTGTGTTTGAGGTTTTAATATAAAGTCAGTGGGGGGGTGCCCTCACTGTCCCAAGCTTTCAAAAAAAACTCACTTATGTCATAATCCTACCTCTAAAATAAATCCTAAAATGATAAAAGACAAAATTATTACTAGCGGCGTGCCTCTGTATTCACACGCCGCTAGTGACTCTACTAATGGCGTGTGTCCATGGCGAAATGCCACTAATAGCATTACTGCCTTTATTCAAAATAAAATTGCAATGTATAGAAAGTTATTAGCGGAGTGCAGGTTTGCTCGCATGCTGCTAGTATACAAACCAGCACCTGGCGGGCTTGGGGAAAAACTCCCCAAACCCGTGCGTTCTTCCTCCCCGCAGCGCTCTATCTCCCTCCCCCAGCCCAACCGTCTCTCTCCCGGCCACCACCGCCACCGTCCTTGCCGTCCCCGGCCGTCGTCCTCGCCGCGCGCCCGACGCCGTCCCTGCCGTCCTCACGTTGTGTCGCCGCCCCGTCGTCGTCGTGTCCTCATCCACCGCGGCCCTGCCCCAATGCTGTCACCGCCGTACGAGCTCCCCCTCGACCCACCACTGTTGAGATTCCCTGATCTGTCCAATCTGATCCACTGCATTGCAATTGTACAGTGTATAGGTGTATGTGTGTTGATAGTGTTAATTTATAGTGTAGGTTTAATTTGTAGTGTAGGTTAGGTTTAATTAGTGTAGGTTAGATTTAATTTGTAGTGTAGGTTAATTAGTAGTGTAGGCTTGTGTAGGTTAATTTGTAGGGCAGGTTAGTTAGTTATTAGTTGAAGAGAGAAAGCAAGAGAGAAGAAAAAAAAGAGAGAAAGAATTGAAGAGAGAAAGAATTGAAGAGAGAAAAGAGTGAAAAGAGAGAAAAGGGAGAAAGAGAGAACAATTGAAGAGAGAAAACAGAGAAAGAGAGAAGAGAGAAGAGAGAAGAAAGAGAGAAGAGAGAAGAGGAGAAAGAAGCTAGAGAGAAAGAAGAGAAGAGAGAAAGAAGAGCGTGATATGCATATGTTCGCGTGACATCATGGCGCGCTTGCCCACTATTCCAGTGCTTCCCCCGTGGAAGTTTTTATGACCATATATAGATTGGATTGAGTAACTTTTATATTACTTGCTGTAATTAATCTTGATTACATATAAGTTGGACAGCTTACTTCATGGTGTCACAAGAAACTCGTAGGATTGTGGATAGGAGGCATGTCACTGCAGGCATGACTCTTTCTTGGCAAGAGATGGACCAGGTCGTACTCTTTGTGGACAGCATTGAGTTCGCTGTTGAGGAGTGCAATGCTGGCCCGTATGATGAATCCTTCGTGCCATTCATGCACACCTTGAACAAGAGAAATGTTGGGAAGCCACTCCTGGTATGAATTGTATTCAATGTCAAGTTATTCAAGTATTATTTGTGAATTGAATATATAGATATATATAGTGCATACCAATTGTGTTCTTACAATAGAAACTCCAAAGACGTGTGGTGCCTGAGCAAATGCAGGCTAAACATAGTGGTGACATGCGAGTTGTTGTCTTTGACGAGACCGACATACCCTGCACCTACTCGACGTCGCCAGAAGATGGACGTCTCATCGTCAACGGATGGAAGGAGATCTGTGATGCCTACGTTACTGAGGCTAGAGACAAGATGATCGCCGTGCTCCACCAAAGACATGCAGGCCTGGTCCTCTTCTTGCATACCATCGATAAGGAGGCGGGTGATGAGTAGGTGTTTTGGGAGAGTGTCTTTAAGTACATTATTAAGTACTATGGTTGTACTTGTTAAGGACCTTGTTTTCATAATTGCTATGGTGTACATACTGTGGTAGTTAAATGCGTTGAACATGTCCATTTAGATAATGAATGCTAGTAATTGTTAGATTAGATTTTGGTAGCCTAAAATGGTGCCACGACAGCATAATGAGCACTTTTGGCTCAAAAAAGCTGCCATGGCACCATCTTGGGCTACAAAATGTTGCATGGCAGTATTTTGACCTTTGTTGTTGCCATGGCAGCATAAGGAGGCCTTTGGCTCGTAAATGATGCCATGTCAGCAAAATTGGGTACAAAATCCTACCAAATTTAATAAATAAATTTTATTTTATTTTATTCAAGAAATTGTTACTAGCGGTGGGCGCCGAGTGGGCAGCACGCCGCCGATGCTTTCACCAATAGTGGCGTGCGTCGGCTCACGTGCATGCCCCTGGTATAGCTCATATTAGCGGTGTTCCGCCCACACGCCGCTAGTACTTTAGTTACTAGTGGCGTGCAGACGGCATGCCACTAGTAATGAATTACCAGCCGCGTCGTACTAGCGGCGTCCCAGCCGAACACCGCTCTTGTGCACATTTGCACGCCGCTAGTAAGGGGATTCTGCACTAGTGGGAGAGGGACTCGGCCGCCACAGCGTGTGACATTGGAATGGGGAAGGGGCATTATAACACTGTGTACACAACAGCACTTACCGGTGAGAAAACCAAAGGGTCTGATATGAATGTGTACCAACGACGGTTCAAATATAGCGCAGGGTCAGTGATAAATTTTGGTCCATTTCGATCTTTGGAACACAATATCACTGACCGGTCTGTAATGAGCATGCATCCGAGCCCAAAAAACCTTATCATTGACGCTCCCGAAAAGGCCGGTCAGTGTAGACCCTCATCGTTGACACGCGCTCAATGGCCTGTCTGTGATGAGGGGTCAGTGCTATTTGGTTCTGTAGTAGTGCGTGGCCCCGTCCACGCCGACGCTGTGGCCTGCAACGACCCGTGGCCTCCACCTAAACCTTCCCAAGCTCGCACGGACGAGGTGCATTTGTGAGGTACCGATGTCCACGACGGCTGGCTGCCGAGGTGGCGCAGCGTGCCCGGTTGAGCTGTGTGCTGCTGCCTCCCGGACACTGCGCTCTTGCGTGCGTGCTTGCTGTGCAGTCGTGCCTAGGGCTGGACACGAGCCGAGCCAAGCCGAGTTTGATCCGAGCCTGGCTTTGGCTCGCTCTGGAGCGAGCCGGCTTAGCTCGGCAGGCCAACGAGCCTATTTTAGCCGGCTCGGCTCGTTTCGGGTATGGCTTGGCTCAGACCGAGCCGGCTCGTAAGCCTGCTGCCACCAGAACCTCTTTTAGTGTTCAGAACCTCTGTTTATAGTCCATTCTTGATCTTCTGCAGCAATTAAACCCATATTTTGGAAAACAAACAGTTCATATTGCTAAAAATGCAACATCCAACAGTCTATTGTTTTAAGAAATGGTCATAGTAATGAAAAATAAGCTTTCTTCTATGAAAAGTGTAACAATTGAACAAATATGAAAGAAAGAATTGGGCAGCATTTCTTTTTAATTTTGGACAACACTTCCTTTGAACTTTACACAGCAAAACATCGAATTTTGACAGCCAAACAAAGAAATTTTGCATAGCATAACACTTAGCACTTTGACATCAAAATGAGAAAATGTTGACAGCCAAATAATGACAAGTGACAACCACATAATATAAAGTTCATAGTTCATCACAAGTTCACAACATCATTGAAAGTCCATGGTTCATCACAACATCATTCAAGGTCCATAGTTCATCACAACAAACACATAATTCGAAGTTCATCACAACAAAAGAAATGACACAAGACGATCACATTGACCACCACAAATCCACATGACAAGATCATGTTGACATCCATCTTCGAAATAGCAAGAGCAACACCCACATGACGAATGTCTACACGTAACACAGATTTGTAAACATATTGGGATCATATGAAAATTGAAACATGTTGAAAGAATAGTTACCAATTGTTGTTATCCCCCATATGAACAATCTTGGGAACTTGATATTCTCAACATCATCCTCCTCATCTTCATCCCTCTCCTAATTATTTGGAAGTTAGCCACATACAAGAAATAGACAGAAATCACAGAAGAAAAAGTAGCCATATGTAGGAATCATACCACCACATTGAAGTCCTTGTGAGCACCTTTGATATAACTAGCACCGCACACCAAGGCTTCCACCATTTCCGATTTTAAAGAACTCCTATAGTCATCTAAAACCCACACAAGTAGACATATCTAAGTTCAAGGATGACAAGTTGACAAGTTAACATCCAAAGTAAAAGGATGACAAGTAGACATACCTAAAACTCTTCCGCCTGTGCTAAATGTTGATTCCAAAGACATGGAGGTAGCCGGGATAGTCAAGAACCTCTTTGCCATCATTGACAACACGGGGTATCTAGGTGCATTCACCCTCCACCAATCAAGAAGATTGAATTTAGGATCCATTGCCTCATTCAAGTCCTCTAGATAGTTTCTAAGCTCACTTTTTGGTGGTGTTGATGAAGTGGCTGATAAGAAGGACTGAAACTCACAATCCATAAGTGGCATTGAGGTACTTGGGTTGCAATTGTTCTTGGATGATGATCCACTAGCTCTTTCTTCAGCTTGCTTATTTTTGTCAACAAACTTCTCATACAATGTCTCCAACTCTCCGCGCGCAACATTCTTCTCGGTGTTTGCTCTCCCCACAACATACATTTGGTGATAGCACCACTCAATATACCTCATCTTGTACCTTGGATCCAAGATGGAAGCAAGCACCATGACATTGTTTGGCCCATCCCAATACTTGTCGAATTTGTCCATCATTGCATCACCCATTTTCTTGTAGCATTCATCATCATGGGCCATGGCTTTTCTCAGAGCAATCTTGATGCTCACAATGTGGGGGTAGAATATGTTGGAGGTGGGATATGATTGCCCTGAAAACGCGGTGGTCACACGGGATAAAGAGAGGAACAATGGCTTAATAACTTCAAACTTGTCCCATTCTTCTTTTTCTGGCTCCCATTGATAGTTGGCATTTGAGGCTGCATAAGAGGACAAGGCTTCCCTATACAAGCAGGCGGTGTTAAGCATCTTGTACGTTGAACTCCACCTTGTGGTACAATCAAGATGCAAATGGTCGCCGACCTCAACACCCAATATTTTGCAAGTCTCAACAAACTTGTGGAGGCAACCCAGTGACTTCTTGAAATACTTAACCGTCTCTCTCAAATCAAACACATTAAGGTACGGGACAAAGTTGTTCCCTCGTGCTATCCACCTGTCCACTTACTGTGCTGATATTGCTGTACCAAACGAGAGAAAGTAAAACGAGCACCCAGCGTCCCTTCTTTTTCCTTTTCCTGCCATCTAGGCTAGGGTTACTGCCGCCGCCGTCGCCGCCCTCTCCATCTCCTGCCCCGACCTCCACCTCATCCAGCCTCTTCCTGCGACGACCACGAGGCCCGGCCCACGCCTAGGATTCGCGAGGGAGCTCTCCCGCCTTCGCCTCCGCCTCCGCCACCGCCTCCTTCGCCGGCCATGCCAGTCCGATCCGGTGGTCGCAAGCTCTCATTCGAGCTCCCCTCCAGCGGCCTCACCGCCGCCGACATCGACGACATATCCTTGCGCTCCCTCCCCGAGACCTCCTCCGATGGCCAGCGCCGCCGCAGCCCTCCAAGCGCAAGCAGGGGTTCCGGAGACCCACGATTGTGGAGGAGGAGCCGCGTGTGGACGTCCACGCGCCCGCCACTCTCAGGGCAATGGATCTGAGGCCCGTGGTGGAGAAGGTCTGCCAGACCTCGGACGCGAAGAGGCCCATGGCGAGCTGCGTGGCATACGTTGGCGTGGAATTGAGGCAGATGAGCGTGGCCAGGAATGGGAGGGTGGTGTGGATTGTGGAGCGGAGGACGTGGCCAGCAGCTGTGGAAGCAGCTCACGTGAAAGCGTCGCGGACGATGCCGTGGTGCCAGATCGGCCTAGCAGCCTGAGGCAAACGGTGTTGTGAAGAAACTGCAGAAGGATGAATCGCTGGACTGGGACAAGTACGTCAAAGAGAACAGCAACATTCTCGGAGGTATAGATTTCTGTTCATTTGGATTTCAGCACATATTTTAGTTTTCTGTACAGTCCTTCCATATTGTGACGTTCTTTCATTGGTGCTGGTTATAACATTCGCATTGAACAGAAATTCTGTAAAGTGTCATTTGTGAATTTCGTACCAGCTACCAGCAGAGTCTGTGAACATTGTGACATAAACAAAACAGTCTGAAGTACAAATTAGGAATTACTTTTGTGTTACACTGAAGTGGTTCCCTTATGGGTTTTGTGCGTCCTGCTAAAATTGGAGGATCATGAAAAATAAAGTGTATTGTGGTTTAGAAAGAACACTGGCATCATGATTTTAGTTGGATATATAAATATTTATCAGAAAACCTGCAGATAATCATATCATAACCTGCATTTTTCTAAGAAATTAAGGATGCACTGATTCTCTATAAGCTCGTCAAACGACTTGTGCAAGATGATATAAATGGGTTTAAATAGTAACTCAGAAAGTTGAACCAAATAACTTAAACCAGTGAGGTACTCTGTTCATTTTTTTTTTATGGAAACCTTTAAAAGACATCATTACAGTCTGTGGATTTGCATTTCTTTTTAACTGTCCAGCTCCTAACCATTGTTGCTTTGTAGTGGCCGTTGATGAGAACAACTTTTTGTCAGATTTCCTATTGCACACTAAATTAGTACAATGTATGCGTTTACACCTCCTTTCAACTATCTGATACTGCAAAAGTCGAGCGTCGTGACAATTCACCATTCAGATACTTCATTGAAGAAATGTATAGCGGCAATTCACTTAGGTGTACAATTGCAGTGGTAATGACAAGAAGCGACAGGGTCTACAACACTATGTTTCATGTTCCTTGGAGATGTGAATGGGTATACATCTCACTTGCAAATATGTTCCCTTCTTTATACCCTATACATTAGGTATTTTTTGGAATTTTAGAGCCATCCAAATTATTTCGAACTTTAGCCCATTCTAAATTATTTGGAATAGTTTGCCAGCATTGCTGGAGATGAATCCAATATGCATCAGTTATTGTAATATTTCTGGAACCATGCTATCATCACATATTTTAACAGAAATGAATATGATTAAACTCAGATCCTTATTAAGATATGGATATATACAAATGGTATGATTTTGCAGTACTTAATGAATTAACAAAATAATGTACTCCCTCCGTTCCATAATGTAGTGCCTATAGATTTTTTGAAAAGTCAAACCTCATCAACTTTGACCAAGTTTGTAGAGAAAAACATTTACATCTAGAAGGCCAAACATATATCATTAGATTCGTCATAAGACATAGTTTCATATTTTATATATTTGATATTGTAGATACAAGTAGTTCTCTCTATAAACTTGGTCAAAGTTTGTAAAGTTTGACTTTCCAAAAAATCTATACGCACTACATTTTGGAACGGAGGGAGTATTAGACAATTCCTTTGAACTTTCCTTCGAAAGGATGAGTTTGATTACCACATTCAGAAGATAGCTAAACGATTCAGTTTAGTAACTCTAGATGTAGCATGTTCTATAATAACTGGGAGATGTTTGATGGTGATCAATGCTGCAGCTAACTATGGCAAGATTCTTTGTCTGCTTGGAGCGCCCCGATGCAGGCTCAGGCCACGTGAGGAGCGAGCTTGTTGCAGATCTTACCCTAGTGCCAACGCCATGGAGAGGGTGCCCTCTCCACCTCTTCTCTCTGTGTGAGTGTGTTCGATTTGGAGCTGGTGCTCTGTTCGTGAAGCTTAGCGCGGGGGTAGGAGGCCATGGCGAGCCCGACGCTCAGAGACGGAGGCAGCAGGAGTTGGTGGAGCGGCGGATGCGGGTGGTGTCGGCAGTTGAGGGAGGCTCGCCGGTCGGAGTGACATGACTAGGCCGGGAATCGTGTCGCAAGAGGCTGCTCTCCTCTGCTGAGGTTGCTTTGCCTCTTTCCATTGTTTCCTTTTGTGTCGTTGGATTGTTACTCGTCACCTGTTCATGCATATGCATGCGACCCTGTGTGTTTCTTTGTAGTCCATATCATGTGATTCACAGTCTGCTCTAAAATTTTGTTTGTCTTGGACAGGTTCGTGCAGGTCGGCTGCTAATTCTAGTTTGCGCGCGATTGCATGTGTGAAGTGGCTGCCTTGTGCAGTTGAGTTGCGCATCAGCTTCCTTTTCATCAAACTTTACTAGCTTCAGTTTAGTTTCATTTTCACATTACTTCTTTTCCATATGGGTTGAAGTGGGAGCTATGATATTCTCTTCTGAGGGTATGACTATCTGAATGAGTACTAAGCAAACAATTATATTTTTAGGAACAAAACAGAAAAAGAAAAGGAGTCGATACAGACCTGACCAGCAGGAAAGCATATGTGGTGAGATGCCTTTTCTGTCTGAATTACTTGTTGAACCATTTGCACTTATCCATCTGGGTGTAAGAATTTGCATGTACATTTTATTCAGTTATTTGGTTCATGTCAAGCTAGGTGTCAGCCTTCTCCTTCTTCCAAAAGCATAATTTTTGCTTGCACATTATAATTACCAAATGCATAAGTTTTGCTTGCAGGCTAAATTCTGTCACATGGTATGTGATATGCAAAATCAAGATACTGTATATTGATAGTGACCCACATGTTACTTATCTATTTGAAGTAACATGTCCATTATTATCTCCCGATCCCACTAAAGCGGTTTCAAAGAAAATAGAGCGAATTGACCAACTTTTCTATATATACGCTGATAGCTCATCCAGCATGATTGAGTAAGTATTTCCATAGTCTTCTCCACTTGTCTGCCATTATTTTTTATGTATAGTCATGGTAGTTGTCCTTCCATTTAGAAATTGTACATATACTCTCCAATTAGGGATATCATGCGTTGTAAAAACAAGAGTTGTTTTATATGAATCATTGTAAATAGTAATTTAATACTTTTCAATGCTTATGCAATCCCATTCATGAAAATGTATATTGTAGTCGATACATACCATTTTGATGCAGCTAAATGTTAGCTTCAAACAACTCCATCACGCGAGCAGGTGCACGAGGCTTCTAGGTTGGGTAGTTTAAGTTGAATTTTGGTGCAGAAGAGTGTTAATTATGTTACCTCATGTTCTTACGAGAAAAATAGCAAAATTCTGAGAATTATCCCTGGTCTAAATACATCATTTCGTTTACTGATTTTAGGTCTGTTATGGGTGTTTGAAGAGATAGATCGGGCAGAACTACAACCCGAAGTTGTGCAGGTTTAGGGATGCCTCTTTCCAAGGTTATATTATTTTAGGTTTTGGCGAAAGACAAAAATATATAATATGTAAATAAAGCTCAGTTCATCACTCAAATAATTATGAATATCAATCCAGTAAAGGTATGATGTACACTGTCAATAACATTTTATAATTCTTTGGTAACATCGCTGAAAACTATTGAGTTGTATTCTCTAACTTATAACAATTAGCTTTGCTTCAGATTGGGTGTTAATAGAAAAATATCCGTGTATTGATGGATTCACATTTCAAGGTAAACTGCTGAAAACGAAAGGCGACATCGTCAATAGTTTTTTCTCTCATTATTCACAATGTGAACTTAGGGACTATCTAAACGAAATTATGACATGATCTGTTTCCTTTATTCTTGATTTGTTCAATTTCATACCCTCTGCTCTGCCCTAGGTTCGAACGACGAAATCTGGAGGTGCAAGGAGGTGGAAGCACCAACCATGCCCTTAACAGAGCTGCTCAATTGGCATATTCTCAAGGAATTTTAAGATGATGGGCTGAACTTTGCTCTGAAGTTGTGAGGTGAGGCTCAAAAAGACACAGTGGCTCTAACATCACACTGATGCAATTGGATCCATTGAGCTCGAGGTGAAGATCAGCCACTCCATCCACGATCACTGTTTTTGTCCTTCTTTTTGTGCAGATTATTTCAGTACTCTTTATCAATGCGATGTTAGAGCCAAGATGCATGTGTCACTCGTTCCATCAAATGTGTAATGAACTTTCAATTTTGTTCCTGGTGATATGAAATCCCTGGTTTATCCTAGCTTCTTGCTGCTTAATAAGTCGTATGATGCAATAACAGTACATACTATAAAAAGGAAAGTGGACGGGGCGCCTCCTACCTGGCACCGCCAAGTTGAGAATGTGTGCACAACAACGGACATAGAAATATTTGGCTTCAAAGTCTGTACCTAGAAAAAACAGCAAGCATGACCATATATTTAACCAAAACAGCAAGTATATGAACATATGTACTACAAAAACATATATGAGTGTTCAACAGCAGTAAACTAATTACACATCAGCAAACAACAAACTGTCAATCATCAACAGCAGTAAACTAATTACACATGGAATCAATGGAATTTTCCCGGCAAGTAGATTTGTTGTCAAACTGCTCTGCTACAACAATGAGAGAGGTGCATCCATCGATCAATCCATCCATTCAGCCCTACAGCTACATCCATCCATGATCCATCCATCGGGCTCTGCTACATCTAGCCCTAAGGCTACATCCATATCCATGATCCATCCATCTAGCCCTACATCTACATGACTACATCCATCGATCCATCCATCGATCACGTGCGTGCTAGTGCAGAGAGCTACGGCTAGGGATGGGAAGGATGCTCCTGCGGTCACGTTCGGCGAGAAACCAGGGGAGGCGCGTCCGTCTGCGTCTGATGTGGTGAGGAAAGGCGGCGTCGCCCGTCGCCGTCGGTGCCGAGCCCGTTGCTGTCGGTGTGGTGTGGAAACACGGCGTCGCCCGTCGCCGTCGGTCCAGCTTTGCGGCGCGGCGAGGAGAGGGGTGAGGCGGCGCAGAGCAGAGAAAGGGAGAGACTTGCGCTCTCTGCGTCTCTCGTGCCCTAATGCCCTAGCGAGTGCGATGGACGATGGGAATTGGGCTGGGCCGCAAGCGAGTCACCGAGCTGGACCGGACGAAAATCGGCTCGGCTCGGTCGGGAATCGGGCCTCTTTTCAGAACTCGGCTCGCTCATTTATCCTATCGGGCCGAGCTGTAACGGGCCGAGCTGGAGCGAGCTTCGGGCCTAGGCGAAAAGCTCGTTCGTACGTCCAGTCCTAGCCGTGCCGCCCCTGCTGCTACATGTGCTAGTGTGCATGCCTGCTGCTGCTATTTGCTGGCGTGTGTGCGTGTGTGTGGGCTTGCTGAATGAGTAACCTTGTTGCGCGTGTGTGCTTGCTGATCCAGCAGCTCCATCTGATTTTTCAGCGACCGGCCACTCCGCACACCACTTGTTCGATGAAATGCGTGACAAATGGGGATCCCCTTGGGTACCATCACTTTTGTGCACAAATGGGGGACGGAATTAGATGTATGGCCTTGGAGATGCCCTAAGGGGAGGCCATCACTTGCCACTTGCCTCACTGAAAGGTGGCGTTTGAGTTGCGAGACGTGTAGTACAATGTGGATCAGCTAGTAGCTGGTACAACCATTCCCACCTTGGAGTACAGGCCAAAAACTTGAAAGCACGCTTCATTGTTGCGTTGCACTAGAAAAGATTTCACATATGGCTGCAACTTTGTATAGACCATGTCTCCTGGATCAAACGATCATTCGGCACTGTGCTCATCCGCCTAACTCTTCATGCGCCGTTGGGCACGGACCAACTACTAGCGAAGTACGTAGACCGGTCATCCTTGCCAGCTTGCAAAGCCAACTATAGAAACAGAGACGCGGAAGTGGCGTGGGAGTGTCCATAGAATGCTTCGGAGGGAGAACGCCCCAAAGCCGGGTTGTACGCTGTATTGTACCAGAACTGCAAGCGTAAGCCCTTGAAACCATTTTGTAGGCCAGGCGTGTCCCGTACAGCTAAGGAAGACTTTGAGGCATTGATTCAGACACTCGGTCTGGCCATTCATTTGGATTTTTTTTCAAAACTATCACGTTTTTTATAGCAAATTCGGAAACTATAGCACCCAATGCAAAAAAAGTAAAACTATGACCCCGTCGGCCTCGTGTGGGCCAAAGAGGGTGTTTTCGGTCGGCAGTTTGCCGAAAAGGACTCTTCGGTCACACATTGACCGAAGAGATCCGTAGCTAGGCCGAAAAGTACTTTTTTGTCAGCAGTAGGCCGAAAAGTACTTTTTGTCAGCAGTAGGCCGAAAAGTCCCTGGGGCCCACCTTTTCGCGTGAACGGGAGGCCGAAGCTGCATGGCTGCGCTCTTCGGTTTATGTTAGGCCGAAATGATTTTTTTTTTTGAATTTTGACTTATGAATCTGATCAGGAGACATATACTGTTTTATGTATGCGAGAGACATATTACTATTAATCCACTTTGTTATTCAAGTTACATTTTCAAAGAGACTGCAACCGATAATTAAGATACAAGTACAGTTGAATTAAACGGTAGGGCTGAACTTAAAAAATACAGCTTACATATTACATGAAGGCACCATCGTCATCCTCCATCGATGCAGCACTCTTGCCCTCCGTCGATGCAGTACTCTTGCCCTTCGACGATGCGGCACTCTTGCCCTTCGACGGTGCGGTACTCTTGGCCTTGGTGCTCGGCATGAAGATATCGTCTTCTTCTTCGCTGTCGGCAGTCCATAAATATGTATGCTCTGCTGCAGTCCTTATGAAATTTTCACTCTTCATCTGCACTACCTTCTTCCACCTTCCATGCAACCTAAGAAGTTCTTTACGTACCTCCTCATAGGTTCTTTCAGGCCACCCAGACCTACGTAATGCGTGAGTCAACTCATTCAATATGGTGTCACTACCGATGAGTTCGTCCCATGGAACTATCCGATTGTCCATCCTGAAATCGGTGGCTAGCCTAAGAAGACATTTGCTCATCCCAGGGTGAAAACTACGATCAAAAGGATAATCGGATATCTCGACTACACTAAACTTGACTGCTTATCCACCTCCGTGTGAAGGTGGTTTTATATGTAGAGAGGAGAAAATGGCGGGAAAGAACGACTGCGGTATGGAGGGAAAGGGTTGGCGGGAACATATGGCGGGAAACGGGTGGCGGGAACATATGGAGGGAAAGAGTTGGCGGGAAAATATTGAGGGAAAGGGTTGCGCGAAAATACATCTTTTCAATGTCTAAGATGGGCAATGGTTGCACAGCATTCATAAGTCAAAATTCAAAAAAAAAAATCATTTCGGCCTAACATAAGCCGAAGAACGCAGTCATGCAGCTTCGGCCTCCCGTTCACGCGAAAAGGTGGGCCCTAGAAACTTTTCGGCCTACTGCTGACCAAAAAGTACTTTTCGGCCTACTGCTGACCAAAAAGGCATTTTCGGCCCAGCTACGGATCTCTTCGGCCAATGCGTGACCGAAGAGTCCTTTTCGGCCAACCGCGGACCAAAAACATCCTCTTCGGCCCACACGAGGCCGACGGGGTCATAGTTTTGATTTTTTTTTGCATTAGGTGCTATAGTTTCCGAATTTGCTATAAAAAACGTGATAGTTTTGAAAAAAAATCATTCATTTGAGGATGGTATGCGAAGCTCTTGAGCAGTTTCTTGTCTGAGAACCGGAACAGTTCTTGCCATAGGGTGCTCATAGAAACTTTGTTCTGCTCAGGGATGATGCATTTGGGGAACGTTGAGCTTGTAGACGTGATTGCGAAATACCTCGACAGTGTCCTCGCCTCGGCGGTGTGTGTGGTCTTGTTGGTGACAGGTCAGCCGGGTGCCCTTCTGTGTGGGCGTGTTGTAACGGTTTTCGTCCGGGTTTCCGTTAATTAACCGGGCAACTCTACTCTACCTTTTTTTAATGAATCGGGCCCTAAGGGACTGCGTTTTAAAAACAAACCAAAAATACCTGGGCAACCTGCACATCAGAGTATGGGTGTTCGAGCGTCAGGTCTGTCTACTACGTCATGTCCCACATCAAGGACTTTGTACGTATGGAATCCATGTTGAAAGATGAAGCTTCCATGAAGAAGTGGTCCAAAGAGCTGGATAGAGGGCCATACGACTGGAAGAGAGAGTTTGAATGCTTCGGGAACGTGCTGGCCCGTATCATCAACAAGGAAGTCGTCATGCCTAGTGGGATGTTCTACAACTTGTAAGAGACGATGAAGGACCGGGATGCCCGCCTACTAAAACTAGGCGAAGACATGCCTCACTTGTACTCATCAATTGCTGACGCTCGCTAGCTAGCCTCCTTAGAGATTTGTCAAACTCTTAATTGTGTCATCACACATGCCAGTACACTTGTGTAATATTTTGTTTGCTTGACTAATGCACTTATTGTGTCATCAATGAAATGTGGTGTTTGCATGTATATGGATGTGTATGTATGTGATATATGAAATAAAAATGAGAGATCGGGGACAAAGAGTGGGCGCGACAGTTTGCGGTGGACAGGGAGCGGGCGAAGCGGCTAAGGGAGGCGATGTTCGCTTGGATCAATGTTGTTCAAGCGGCTCGGGTTGGGCTCATATTTCGCCCACGGCTAATCTAGGAACAAGTCACCAGTGGCGGGCGTGATTTATCGCCCAACAGTTCTATCTGGCTAGATTACCTTGCCATCACCTGCCCGTCACTGGTGAGAGTCCACTTATAAGCAGTTCCCTAGTAGTGTGCCATCGCAATCCTCATCCGATGACGACGCCTCCGACGTGCTCTTCCTTTGCTTGGCCTTCGCCCTGGCCGTGGTGGCTCGTTGGATCTAGTGCTGCTGTACCTGGCCATGGAGGGATAGAAGAGGTGTTTCTTGGGGTTGATACTTAGCGACACTCCATCGTATTTGCCAACCACCACGTTCAAGAACCGCCGCGTCTTCAAATTTATCTGCTCTGCTCTTAATTTCCTCCTTGTAATTCCATTGGGACACACAGATGACGGATTATTCGGAGAAGAAGAAGTCGGAGGTCGAGGAACAAAGCAGCTAGCTAGGTCATCTTGGCGCATATCGGTGTTACGTACGTACGTAGGGGGCGGTGCTACATATCGCTTGACTCGATCGCCCGAGCTCACATCGCCTACAGAGCCCCTTCATGGGCCCGGCCCAGCAAGACGACAGCAAGCGCGCGACGCCCTCACAGCGAGATACTGCGGAACACTCGCACTCACGTGTTTTTTTTTTCTCATTCAATTTTTTTTTTCATATTTTGCTCTTTGACTTTTATTATATTCCTGTCGTTTTTTTAATTTGATCAGTTTTATTTCAATTTTAAAATGTTCACGAATCCAAAAATGTCCGCAAGTTCAAAAAACGTCCACGAATTTAAAAATATGCTCGTAAATTTGAAAAATTATTCACAAATTTGAAAAATGTTCACGAGTTCCAAAACATGTTCATAAATTTGCAAAATGGTCATGGATTCAAAAATGTTCGTGAATTTGAGAAAAAATGTTCTTTAATCCAAAAATGTTCGCGAGTTCAAAAATGTTCCTGAATTTGAAAATATATTCATGAATCCAGAAAATTAACAAATTTCAAAAATGTTCGTGGGTTTAAAAAATGTTCAAAATTTTTAAAAATGTTTACGACTTCAAAAATTATTTAGAATTTGAAAAATATTTTAGCGAAATCAAAAAACTTCATGGATTTTAAAATTATTCATGAATTCAAAAAATATTTGTGAATTTGGAAAAATGTTATCAAATTTGAAAAATGTTTGTGAATTTGAAACAATGTTTGTCAATTTGAAAAAAGTTCATAAATTCAAAAAAATAAAAAAGTTCAAGAATTCAAAAAAGGTCATGAATTTGAATATGTTGGCAAATTTGAAAATGTTCATGAATTCAAAAAAAATGTTCACGGATTTGAAATGATGTTCACAAATTTAAGAAAGGAAAGAGAAAAAATAAAAAAAGGAAAAAAGAAAGAAAACCGGAAAAAACAGGTGCAGAAAAAAAAAATCTTCTGGAACCTTCCCAAAACAGGAAGGAAGGTTCAAGAGGCTTCCTAAACCGGCCAAATCTTCTGCCCAGCGATTCCCTGCTCCTGCGTGTACAGTAGCGCCTAATGGACCGGCCCAACTACAGCGCCTAGTGAGCAATCATGCATATATGTGCCGTACATATTATTTGCGCGTACATAGGAGCCTTCGTGGACTGCTGTTTATGTGCGTTGTAAGCCTCCTCCCGCGTCGCCGCCGTGATCTCCTTCTCCTTTTTCTCCGCCTTGGCTGCCGACGTGCCCTCCCTCACCTTCGCCTTGGCCGCCGCCGCTTGCTGTTCTTGGATCTGGTGCTGTTATGCCTTGGCCGTGGAGGGATAGAAGAGATGCTTTCTGGGGTTGACGATGCGGCTCAGCGATCCTCCATCGTATTTGTTAACCAGCACTTTCAAGAAGCGACACGCCTTCAAGGTTTAATTGACACACATCGATCGATTGAAGAAGAAAACGGCGATGACGAAGCAGCATACCCTCGGTGTCACGTATGCTTTTATTTATTTATTTGAGAAGGTGTCACGTACGCACAATGCCTTCGTGGATTGTACTAGATATATGTGCATGGGCCAGTCGGCCCATAATTAAGTAAGATAGAGTACTATGAGCATGGGCCGGCCTTGTTTCTTCTAGAAATGAAATCTAAAACACGATTTCACGTTTTGAATTTTTTAAACTTTTCTTCAAAAGTAATTTTAGAGTTGCTGGTCGTTGCTGGTGGCACACATCTTTTTCCTCTCATCACCTTGTGCGCATGTGCATATTGGGCCCAGCCCAACAGGACCCCTCGCATGACCCGGATTGCCTCCCCATTGTTGATTGGAATTGCAAAATCTGAAGGCAAATGTACCGAGAGCCCCTATTTAACACTTATTGTGTCAAATGGGGTTTCCTGTTTGTCGCTATGTGTGACAAGACGTCAGGCAATCGCATAGAGCGACACCCCATGGGCCGGCCCAACTAATGCAAGCAGGACGTGGTCACGGCCGGTTTTCTTTTCCATTCTCGGGGTGATTTTTCCCTTCATTTCCTGTGTTCTTCTATCGGTTTTCTTCCTGTTTTCTCATTTCAGTCTTTTATTATTATTTTTGTTTCCTTTTTTGAATTCATGAACCTTTTTAAATTTACATGAACATATTTTAAAATTTGTGAAAATCTTTAAAAAATAACGAACATTTTTAAAAATTTCTGAACATTTTTAAAATTCATGAACATAGGGTGACAACAATCTAGTTCAAATTCATCAACTTATGTAGACATGTATTTCGTAT
Source organism: Thinopyrum elongatum (assembly GCA_011799875.1). NCBI lineage: Eukaryota > Viridiplantae > Streptophyta > Magnoliopsida > Poales > Poaceae > Thinopyrum > Thinopyrum elongatum. Next base: position 579,926,155 of record CM022302.1, on the reverse strand, counting down.
GTAGTTGTACGTGCTTGCAATAAGAACTTGCACAACATATTTTGTCCTACCCTGCCATTTCTACGGAATCCTAATGAAAATTAAGGGTAATTAAGGTACTCCTTTCACAAAGTACCGGAGCAAAGTATTAATAATCAATGAATACATGTAATCCTCAAATTACAGCCATTCCGTTTGATATCCTAATTATTGTCACTTCGGGATCTCCGGTTCAGAACTATAACAAGTGTTGTTCCGAAACTCAGGATTCTTCTGCTATGTCCATTTATTGCTAAATAAGTTTTTTTTTGTTATACGTATCGCTCGTTCTACTTTGTCTTATATGTATGCTAGTATTTGATTTCTGTGCACATGTTGTACTTACACTCCAGATCAAGAAGGCACTGAGAGCATTAAAGGTGGAAGTTACTCATTGTGGCAACATGCAAAGAAGTAATCTGGTCTGACTCAGGCAACTCGAGAGCTAACGTGTGGAAGTTTGTTATCATGCTTTTAGAAAGCATTTACTAAATGAAACCTGTGATTCTATTTCTATATTCTATACGTCAACCGCAATCGTATCAATCGGTTCTGCGCCACGCTTCATGGTTGTGATCTACGCGAGATTCACCTTCAAAATCGTCGTTTCACTTGGAGTAATGAGCGGCAAAATCCCACCATGAGCAAACTTGACAGTGTGTTTTGCAACGCTGAATGGGACATTGAATTCCAAAATCACATCTTGCATGCCTTATCTTCGTCCTTGTCTGACCATTGTCCCATGCTGCTGGCACCTATAATTGGCCCCAAAAAGCCTAGAAGCTTCAAGTTCGAGAACTTTTGGATCAAGATGCCGGGTTTTAAAGAGACTGTCTCCGATGCTTGGGCTGCTCCGACCCCCCACTACGAGCCTTGTCAAATCCTCTTCCATAAGCTTCGGACCACCGCTGTCCGGTTGAGAAAATGGAGTCAATCCTTCTCCTCAAATGCAAGGCTGCACCTTCACATGGCACTTCAAATTATTCTTAGATTGGACATCGCTCAGGAGTCGCGCTCCCTCTCGCTGGAGGAGTTTGACCTTCGTAAGCGGCTTAAGAGGCGCGTCATCACTTTGGCGGTTCTTGAGAGGGCTAGAAAAAAGCAGTGTGCCCACATCCGTAACTTGAAGGAGGGGGACGCCAACACCAAATTTTTTCACTTGAAGATTAATGGGAGGAGGCGCAAGAATTTCATACACAAGTTGAGTAATGGGGCTGGTTGGGTTACCAAGCATGAGGATAAGGAGAATATTATGCACCAGCACTTCACCACCGCTTTGAGCAAAGGGCCACGCAGAACCACGGACTTCAATTGGCAACTCCTCCACTTTACAGACTGTGACCTTTCCAGTCTTGGGGATGAGATGACGGACGAGGAGGTGATTGCCGCCATTAAGGCTATGCCTAGCGACAAGGCTCCTGGGCCTGACGGCTTCATCGGGGCATTCTTCAAGAGCTGCTGGTCAATTATAAAGGTCGATCTTATGAAGGTCATCTCCGCCTTCTCGAGTTTGCATGCAGAGAACTTTCACTGGCTCAACTCCGCAAATGTGGTTCTCTTGCCAAAGAAGGAGGGGGCTAAGGCGATCACAGACTTTAGGCCTATCAGTTTGATCCATGCCGTTGCCAAGATTGTGGCCAAGGTGATGGCGATGAGGCTCACCCCTTTTATGAACATCCTCGTATCCCATGCTCAAAGTGCTTTCATCAAATCTCGGTGCATCCATGACAACTTCATGTATGTTCGCAACTATGCTCGTCAGCTCCAACGAACAAACACGCCATCGCTCCTGCTCAAGTTGGACATCAAGAAGGCTTTTGATTCGGTTAGATGGGAATATCTTCTCGACCTGTTACAGAGGAGAGGTTTTCCTTCGAGGTTTCGTGAGTGGATCACGGCCCTTCTTCAGACGTCTACATCAAGGGTTCTTCTCAACGGTGTTCCTGGCAATCCTATCCAGCATGGGCAGGGCCTCCGGCAGGGGGACCCAGTGTCTCCCCTTCTGTTTGTCCTTGCTATTGACCCCCTTCAGCAAATCTTGGACATGGCAACAGAGAATGGAGACCTACACAGATTACGTTGTCGTGGTGCCCGCCTTCGCACCTCCCTATACGCGGACGACGCTGCGATCTTCTTGGCGCCTATCAAGGAGGATGTGGATATGCTTGCCACCATACTTCAAAGCTTTGGAAACGTCACCGGCCTAGTTATGAACATTAATAAGAGTTTGGTGGCCCCTATTAGATGCTCCAATGTCGACCTTGACATGATTCTGGGAGCCTTCCCGGCGGTCAGAGCTCAGTTCCCCTTGAGATACCTCGGCCTTCCGCTATCCATTCATCGTTTGCGGGCTGTGGACTTCCAGCATTTGCTTGATAAGATTGCTGGAAAGATCATGACTGGCCAGGGAAAGTACATTACGATGGCTGGGAGGTGCACGTGGGTAAAGTCGGTTATCACTTCGCAGGCCATCCACCACCTCACTTTGCTTGTGGTGCCCAAAGGAATGATGGCGTCCATCGTCAAGCTGCAGCGGGCTTTTCTTTGGGGAGGCACGGATAAGGTTTCTGGAGGTAAATGTAAGATAAGATGGGAGAAAGTTTGTACGCCCAAGGACATGGGTGGCCTAGGCATCCTAGATATGGACAAATTCGCACGTGCCTTACGGCTCAGATGGCCTTGGTTGGTTTGGAAGGACGCGGAAAGAGCTTGGGTTGATTTGGGGCACCCGTGCGATGAAGAGGACATGGCGCTGTTTTATGAGTGCACTTCCATCACTGTTGGCAGCGGGCAAAGGGCCTCTTTCTGGCACTCCCCTTGGCTTGGGGGTCGCAAGCCAAAAGACATCGCTCCCTCCATTTTTGCAATTTCCAAACACAAGAATGACACCATCCATAGGGCTTTGGATCTCAACAAGTGTATTGCCAACATCAACACAAATTCTGGGCTCACAATTCAGCACATCCTTGAATACTATGAACTTTGGGTTGGATTACAAGAGGTCTTCCTTGATGAGGGGGTGGATGATGAGATCGTTTGGAAGCTTTCGCCTTCCGGTGAATACACGGCATCATCGGCTTATAAAGCTCAACTCGACGACTCCACTGCATCAAAAATGAAGCAGGCTGTGTAGAACAATTGGGCGCCGCCAAAACATAAATTATTTGCTTGGCTTATCATTCAAGACCGTGTTTGGACGGCGGACAGGCTTGAACGGAGAGGATGGCCAAATTGCGGCCTATGCCAATTATGCAAGAGGGAGCCGGAGACGGCGGCGCACATCATCTTCCGGTGTCGATACACGTTGCGCATTTGGACGGAGATCAAGACTTGGATGGGTTTGACCGGTGTGGACATCACCGACTGGAGTAGCTTCGACAACGTCAACGATTGGTGGCATCACTTGGTAGGCGTCAACGGCAATGTGAGAAAGGGCCTCGCATCTCTCGTCATGTTGGTTTCATGGGAGATTTGGAATGAGCGGAATGCAAGAGTGTTTAGAAAGGTGTCTTTCATGCCTAATGTAATCACGTCTAGAATCAAGGCGGAGGTCAGACTTTGGGGGTTGGCAGGAGCCAAACGTTTGAGTTCTCTTATACCGCGAGAGTAGGCTTATCGGTTTGGGGCCGTCTACGGGCGGTCGGTCATGTAATTCAAACTCTTCTTAATTAATGAGATGAGGCAAATCTTTTGCCTCCGTTTCGAAAAAAAAAAGGATCCCTTGGTCTTCTTCATGCCGCAGATTTCCTGTTGATGATGTGGGTACAGTAAAGTCGGTTGTACAGTACTTTCAAGAGACATACGGCTTTGGAGAAAAGCAATTCTACCATGCATGGGATATCCCGTGCATGGATCCACCGTCCGTGGTTGCTTTGAGATTCGTGCTACTTTTTGAGTGTTTTCAGAATTTGTCTCGTTTCAAAGCGTTACATTGGGTTTTTCTTCCCGTCTCAATGTGTATCTTAATGTTTCATTGTGTATCATCATGTATTAGCAAACCCGATCCATAACAAGTGTATTCTTTTTTATTGATACAGAATGAAAAAAAAAACATGATGATACACGTTGAAACAAGACAAAAACTAATTTTGAAACCAGATAAATTTGGACAACAACCAAAAAAGTAGCACGAATCTCAAAGCAATCACGGACGGTGGATCCATGCATGAGATATCCGGTGCACGGTAGATAAACCACTCTCTACGGCTTTGCCATCCAGCACATGTACCTTCCTTGCCTCCAAGTTGGCAATCAGCAGCGTCCAAATTACTTGCCTATGGAGGTAAGCCAAGTGTCAAATCAATTAAATGTTTGCACCAAATGTTCAAACCATTTTCATTTGGATATGTGTGGATTAGAGTTGAGCTTGTCCAGCTCTGCAAAATAGTGGAAGGACAGAGGTACTCCAAGAGATTAAATCAGAATCAGATAAGAGCTCTCTTGGATGAGACATATCAGCACCCACGTGACCGGGAGCATGATATAGTTCAGTTATGAAATTTCTTGTTTTTCACGTCTGATGTGTTTCTACGTACTCTTGCTTGTGCAAATTCAATTTAACCCTTACCCCTCTTTCTATTATATTCCTTGGAAACACATATGGTCAAACATAATGCTTATCAGGACGATCCTTATGCGGAAGAGTATGGCATTAAGATCAGCGATCGTCTGGCATCAGTAGATGCGCGGATTTTACCTGCTCCACGGGTAGGCCGTCCCACTTTTTGTGAATTTTACTCGCTGCTTTGCCGCACCCTTCGTCATCTCCCAGCAGTGCAGTTGTGCTAAGCGAATGTGACATCCTCTCTTTGGCCCATTGGCTGCACAGAAAGTGATGCCTTAAGCTCCTTTCCCTGTAAACTTTTAACTTTACAAACATGCTGTATGCTAGCTTTAATCTTAGTGCAGCTTAAGTACAACGAGACTGGTAGAGAAAAGGATTGTTTAGCTATAGTCAGTCAGCGGAATATGATGAAGGTTAGCATAAATATTCCTCTGTATGTGGGCCTTGGGCTTTTATTTAGAGGAACAAACCAACGAACAGGTGGCTGGATATTGGGGTGGAATATTAGTACCACCTCGCCAACTTAGAAGGTTTCCCACCATGTTATAAGGGAATGCGATTTGTATCTCTTGAATCGATTGATTGGTAGAAAAAGTGCCACATACACATACATATAGCGCATGCAACTTAAGACGATTGGCGACCACGCGTGGCCTAGAATGTAAAATCATCATTTTTTTTCCTCAAGGATTTCGACGTCATAGAGCGTGGTCATGCCGTGACCGTCGATACAGAGGATCTTTGGGTGATTCCCACTCTATAACAGCTTGTAGTTTGCTCGGATCAACTGCAATTCCTTCTTTTGTGATGACATGACCAAGATACGTCACATGGTCTAAGACAAAACTCACACTTACTGAATCGTGCATATAGCTGAAGATCCCTGAAAGTTTGCAAAACTATCCTCAAATGCTTGACATGTTCCTCCCAATTCTGGGAATATACCAAGATATCATCAATCAACACTACGACAAACTGATCTAAGTATGGCATGAAGATCTTGTTCATAAGATTCAAGAATATTGTCGGTGCATTGGTCAATCCAAATGGTACCACAAGGTATTCGTGATGACCATGTCTCAATACAAATCCAGTTTTGGGGATATCTTCCGCCTTGATCTTGATTTGATGGTATCCTGATCTTAAATCCAACTTGAAGAATACTCCTCCTCCTTTTACTTGGTCAAACAAATCTTGGATTCTTGGCAGTGGATACTTGTTCTTGATGGTAACATTGTTGAGACTCCGGTAATCTAGGCACACTCGTCTCCCTCCATCTTTTTTATCCACAAAATATGACTGGTGCTCCCCAAGGTGATACACTCTCTCTGATGAATCCCTTGGCTTCCAGATCATCTAACTGCTCTTTCAACTCTGCCATCTCTTGTGGTCCCATTTTATATGGTCTTTGTGCTATTGGGGATGTTCCGGGTTTTAGATCAATGGTAAATTTTACCTTTCTATCTGGTGGCATGCCTGGTAACTCTTTTGGAAGCATGGGGGAGGAGATGAGGTGGGGTATCTCACGCAGAAAGGATAAGTGGCCGTCCTTGCACTCTTGGATACTCTACCTGTGTGTCACGAAAGGAATAAGCTTTGTTTGGTTAGTTATTAAGTACTCCTACAACAATATTAGTCAAGAGACCTTAGTGGAGAAGAAAGAGCGGATAAGGACGGGTGGCGTGGGATCCACATGACGAGGCTCGAGTGTTTGGCAGAATTCTGGGTGCTCCTTGATATTTAAACTCCTCCTTATTATAATACTAGTAATTTGTACGTGCTTTGCACGTTAGATTATTATGTGTAATCACAATACTAAATCATTTTAATTAAAACTAAATCTCCTATCTTACAATAAAATCAGAATCCAAATTTCCTACTGATTGTTTGAATATTTCTCTCAACGACCAGTAATATTGCCATGTGTGCACTCTTTTCTACAGTGTACTACTACTTTTGAGAAAAATAAGAAATTCTTTCATGCATGCATTCAACGGCACTCACGTGAGGAATAAATTACTACTGTAGCGCTCAGGTTAGGTACTTCCGGTCTGTACTGGAGTAGGGGTAACATGGCCAGTTCACAACATAATGCTAGCACCTCAGTGAAAGTTCTGGAGCAAGAGTCAGGTCAGATGGCTGATGGCAGGAGAATGGCCCCTCACAGCGAATCCCTGGAATATTGATCATCGGATTGCCAGATCTGACGGCACACATGATGCCACGTTTCCTTATATTCGAGCCAATTAATTACGGCCGTCGGATTGCAAAGATCCAATGGCTCATATCTCATATTACTGGCACACTATATAGATAGTATAAAAAAAAAAAGAACTTACGTCGTGCACTAGAAGCACCCAGAACTTTCGTCTCCTTTACGTTACCTTAGCAGAGAAGAAAGAGAAGAGCGCTCACTCTGCTTTCCATTCCACCGTGTTCTTCAGCCACTCTTGCTTTCCCCTTGTCGTCCTCCTCCCCCTTCCCATGATAAAGATCGCCGATTCGGCTGGGTTCTTGTCACAGATGGAACACATCATGATGGTTTTGCAGTCTTTAGTAAGACGAGGTCCATTGCATTTTTGACACACAGTCTATTTGGTCTTAACCCTGTCCCCTTGAGAATTCTGATGCAGATTAGTTTGCACAACCCTTCTCTCACTAGCACCATCTCCAGTCTGTCCATTCTAAACATATTCTCCATGGCTTGCAACAGAAGCATCACTACTCACTACACTAGAGGGATGAATGTTACCAGAGCGATTGGAGTTGTTGCTGGTGTTAGCAGAGGCTGCACCAACGATGTTGGTGGTCCTGGCGTTGTTGATTCCTCCACTGGACGATCCTATACCCTTGTTGTTTCCACCATTGTTTTAATCTGTTGTTGGTGGTGGTGGTGATGGCGCCATTGTTGTCCTTGCAGTATCCAGGGCAGGGCAGGCCACCCCATGGTTGAAGTTGTCTTGCTGGGGAGGGCGACCGCCGTCGCCACCACGCTCCACCCAGCGCCCTCGCCGATGGCCACCATGGGCACCAGAGTTGCACCCTCCATGGAATCGATTGTCTCGACCTTCACTAGTCATGGTCGGAGAAGGAGGCCTGGCGGCGTCGCTGAAGGAAGGAGTGATCACCTCTCTCCACTCTCCGCCGCTAACCCCCACCTGCGGCCATTCCTCAGAAAGCGCACCTCGAATCACCGCCGCCTCCTGACTCGAGGTCACCCGCCACCCCCATCGTAGCTGACTCTCCCCTATCACCTCTGCCATAGGTGGATGAAAAGAAGATCGAGATGCGAAAGGGAATTTAGGGTTCTCCCTTCGCTCTCGTTCGCCGATGGCGTCGAACACCGCGTGCCTAGGGACAACACTGTAGCAATGGGACTCTGTGAGCCCATCATTCAAACTGCCCGCCAGATCTGATTCTGCGGGCGGCGTCGCGATGGTCACCGCCAGACGGGCCAGCCACACGCGCGCCGCCAATCATCGGCACTAGAACTCCCTCCCGAAGAGCAGGGAATTCCTCATGAGTCCCCCTCCGAGCATAGAGGGAGCGACCTGGCCACAGACGAAATGTCGCCACGATCACCATCAAGCACGGGCAAGAGCGCGCATTGTCCATCCATGGGGCCGAGTTGTTGGCTCGAGCCAAAGCCTCACCGAAAGTTATAGTAGGCTAGATACAGCCAAACATCAACCTTACCTATCCAATCACCGGGGGAGGGTTGCGGTGAGGAAGGAAGGGAGAAGGTCGTCGTCAGGTACCCGGTGAGAAATAGAATCCGCTCCCCCACCTCAGCAAGATGACACGGGAACTCGATCGTCGCACCAGCGTAGATGACATCTCCCTCCCGTAGCTGGCGCGCGTCAATGGCGATCCCGTCGACATCGAGGAGGACCGGCCGAAGCTCGTCGGGGTGGAAGAGGATCACGTTCATGCTAATGTGCGATCACTTGTTCCGGTACACCATCCCAGTGGAGTAGTGCGCATGCCATCGCCATGGCAGCTGCTGGATCCCCCGAGCTCGAGCGATCGAGGGCGAGCCATGCATGCTCCGACCTTGAGCTCCGCTCCCGCAAATTTGCACTTACCTCAAGGAAAAGAAGAAGAAAAACCTCGTATCACGCTGGTGATGATCTTTTAGCGCAGAGCTTATCTTCCTTGTACTTGTCCATCATCGGGATCCGGGGAGCGCTCCTTGAGTGCTGGTGCGCGTGTTGGTCAACGTGGTCAGCAGGTGGGACACGTGTATAGTTATACACGTTTCCTTTCAAGGCTGTGATGTACTAGTACTATTTTATTTTTATCTTTTGCCTTGTATCCGTGTTCGTACACCTCAGTGGGGTCGGTTTGACCCCACCAATGTTCTAAAGTCTTTTGCCAAACCCTGTGCGGTCGAGAAAATCTGAAAAATAAAGAGCGGTAGGTAGGTAGCTCTCTCGGTTCTTTGTTGTATCGCAGAAGAGTTCTTTACTTTATGCTCATGTCCTCTTGGGATGCTAAAAGCATTACTTTACTTGTGTGTCGTAAAAGGAATAAGCTTCCTCTTTGGATAAGGAAAAAAAAATCATGCCCAAAAATACGGGTTGTTTGGGTAGGATTTGAGAAGGATTATGGGGGGAGGGAGTGAAGAGCCCTAGTTTTTCTCCTCTGTTTCAGGACGAACTGGGACGGCGACTGTGCACGGGCTGCGCGAGGGGCGCCACTTAACCTTTTGAAGGTAAACACCGGGGAGGGAGGGAGGGAGGGAGTGGCGTTTAGGTAACAAATCTAAACGCCAGGTCATGTGGCGTTGAGCATACTCGATGAAACGCCGGATGCTCTGGCGTTTGACTCGTCCACATCGGCATGTCAACCGGGCTAGCCTGGTGCGTGTAAACGCCATTGACCATGGCGCTTACGCGTTCGACCTAAATGCCAGAACGTCTGGCATTCAGCAAAAGGGGTCAGATCATGCTAAGGGCTTCTTTGATTCAAAGGAATTCTATAGGATTTCTGGAGAATTGAAACCCTTAGGAATTTGTAGTATGTTGGCCCTTTGATTCATAGGATTGGATTCCATAGGAATTTTTCCTATGGAATCTTTTGTACTACATTTTATAGAAAATCTAACATCTACTCTAACATTTTTTTACAATTGCTTTGTTTTTCGTGTGGCATCAAACACTCCTTGCTAATCCTATAGGATTCAAGTTGGCATGCCACTCCAATGCTATATTTTTTTTATTCTTACATTTTTTAAATCCTGTGAATCAAAGAGCCCTAAAAGTTGCTTACGGGAGGGTGTCATTTCTGCCTCAACTTTTCCTTGGAGGCCAGATTTATCATCGTTTTTGTCTTGTACAGTGTTTTCATCTTTTGCCTTGTATCCATGCCGTACATCGCTGTCGGGTCGGTTTGACCCCACCAATGGAATCTTTTGCCAATAAAATAAAATAAATAAAAGTGGTGTACGTGGCCCCACCACTTGCATATGTTGGAGACCACCCACCAAAGGTCGGTCAATTGTTGCTTTTGCTCTACTCTTGTGGGATGCTAAAAACATGACTTGACTTGTGTGTTGTACTAATATAAAAGGAATAAGCTTCCTCTCTGGGCATTTTTTTTCCATGCCAACAGAATCCATTCCAGAAGAAAGAGCAGAGTGTGGGGACGGGACAAGGACGAGATTAGCTAGGCGCGGCTTTCCTTGTGCCAACTCCAACGAAAGATCCCGTAAAAAAAAATCCCACGAAAGACCCATTTGGTCCGCGTGCCTGTTTGAGTTGAAACAGACAAAAATCACGGCCCAACACGGCGACCCAAACGAACGGGCTTCAGTTTTTCGTCCACCCGTGACTCATTTGCAGCCTAAATTTGGGCAGTGTTTGCGTTGGCGCGGACACAAACCGGACGCACGAGGACACAAAGGCCATTCCCCCCTCCCCTCCACGCCCGACACCCTCCGCCCTCGCCCACTTTTCGGCCGCTGCCTAGGCCGTCGCCTGCATCCACACACCCCCCACCTCACCGCCGCATCGGAGGCAGTTCTTGCCAGCATTACCTCTTCTTGCCGCCGTCGGTGCACGAGAAACCACGCCCGCCGGCACCGCCCCCTCGCCTCCAGTACCGTCGGCCTCGCGCTCCACGGCCGCCTGCCGCCCTCGTCCCTGCTTCAACAGGCTTGCTGCCTATACGGGGAGGCCGAGGTGCTCTTCACGGGCCACATCTCCACCACGACCGCAAGGTGTTGTACGCTTTGCCTGCAAGGTACAATGGATAGTGGGGATGAGTTCTTTTTCAACAACTTCATTTGTTCGTCGGATGATGAGGAGCTTGTGGTTGCGACTCTGATCATCAATGACCACATTGCTAGGCAGCTGCCGAGGTTCAGCAGATCAATTCCGGGCCATGCTCCGGCGTTCAACCGGCCAATTTAGTTGTAAACTTTGAGATTTTTATTGGGTTGTAAAAACTATTTATTATTGTGACACTATGTGATTTATTTGATTGTAAAGTATATGCAATGTTTATTTTTAGTTAGACATATGCATGAAAAAAAATTGTGTCGTCGACCGGTTGAGCACACTGCCTACGCAAATCCAACCCAAACGGATGAAAAGCGGAGAAAGCCGCGTCCGTGGTGCGTCGGAGTTGGCCTTAGCGGAGAAGAAAGAGCACGGGAGAAAAAGAAAAAAGCTGGATTTGGTTGGACTTGCGCTGCCGCTGCGCACTAGACTGACCAGAAGCGCGCAGAACTTTCCTCTGTTTGTTTTCCTTAACCATGTGGAGGAGAAAGATCGGATAAGGACGGGGGGCGTGGGTGGGACCTCTTTCTGTTCCTTTTTCTCGGTGAAAAGGAAGTGGCTCACTCGCTCGCTCCTCTGCTTTCCATTCCACCGTCTTCCTCCTTCCTTCCTTGGTCCCTCCCATAACAAACAAGAAGATCAAGATGGATCGATCCATCTAGGTAATCCATTAATCGATTTCTCCCTCTCTCTCCTTCGTCGCCACCCGGGTTGGTTTTACATACTTGTGTGTGGAGCGGCGGAGCGTCCGTCATGGCGTCAAGGAGGGGAAGAGGACAGCAGCAGCATCAGCATCCTGGCACCGGTGAGGGCCCTGGAGGAAGAGGAGGCCGTGGCCGTCCGTTCCCTCAGGCTCGGCAGCCAGGTGCCGGTGGCGGGACGCGGCCGCAGCAGCAGCAGTATCAGTATCCCGGGGCCGACGGCAGAGGCCGGGCCGGCGGTCCGTTCCCTCAGCCTCAGCAGCCGCCCCAGGGGCCAGGTGCCCGTGGCGGAATACGGCCACAGCAGCAGCAGTATCCCGGGGGCGACGGCAGAGGCGCCCCGTCCTCTGCTGCCGCCGCAGGGTCGCTGGGCCGCCTGGCTCCCGAGCTGCGCCAAGCTATGGAAGAGCCCTCGCATCCTCCGCCCACGCAGCCAGGCCCTTCGCAGCCACCACCACAGGCTGCGGCCCCGCCGGTGGCCGAGGCTGCCGCGGTTCCGTCGTCGACCAAGGCGCTCCGGTTCCCCATCCGGCCGGGCCAGGGCAGAGTCGGCGCCAGGTGCCTGGTCAAGGCCAACCATTTCATCGCCCAGCTGCCGGACAAGGACCTCCACCACTACGACGTGCGTTCCTTTTTCTTCAGTCATCCCCAAAATTCATCAAAAAATAGCATCCCTTCTCTTGTTTTGCAGAAAATCATCCACTGTGTGTGTGTGTCCTGATCTGAACTTGCACTTCAGGTTTCGATCACTCCGGAGGTCACGTCGCGGGTGGTCAACCGGGCGGTGATCAACGAGCTGGTGAACCTGCACAGGGCGTCCTACCTCGGCGGGAGGCTGCCGGCGTACGACGGCAGGAAGAGCCTCTACACGGCAGGCCCGTTGCCTTTCGCTTCCAGAGAGTTTCAGATCACTCTGCTTGACGACGACGACGGCTCCCAGAGGTCGCCTTCCTTCATCTTCACATCAACATTTGTTTTGTTCTGTAGGTGCGTGCTCAGAAACAGTCTGTGTTTCTGAGCTTAATTGTTTTCGATTTGGATTCAGGCGGCAGAGGAATTTCAAGGTGGTGATCAAGTTTGCCGCACAGGTGGACCTGCATCGCCTCGGCTTGTTTTTAGCCGGGACGCACGCGGAGGTTCCTCAGGAGGCGTTGCAGGTTCTTGACATTGTGCTGCGACAGCTGCCCTCCACGAGGTAGGCAATGGCGCGCTAGCTAGTTATATTCGACCGCCGGCGGCAATTTGAGAAGATGGTTTTCTCCAAATTGGTGGTTTCTGACAGGTACGCGCCACTCGGACGATCCTTCTTTTCACCTCACCTGGGCAGGAGGCAGCCCCTCGGTGACGGATTAGAGAGCTGGCGCGGGTTTTACCAGAGCTTTCGGCCTACCCAGATGGGCTTGTCAGTCAATATTGGTTGGTACCAAAGAACCTGGATTATCTTCTGCATCATTTTCTTTTTATTACTCCACTCCATACTTGGGATTTATCTATCTGCAATACTTGGCATTTGTTTCTCCTGATTTTTCTTCTTCTTCTTCTCCTTCTCCAGATACGGCAACGACAGCCTTCATTCAGCCATTACCTTTAATAGACTATGTCGCACAGCTACTGGGACGTGACATTCGTTCGAGGCCCCTCTCAGACGCTGATCGTGTTAAGGTCTTCTTACTAGACAAACTTTTTCCTTTTAAGACCAAGCAAAATGTACTCATACCATGAAAGAATTTTAAGGATTTTCTCAACATCTTCCTGTCAGTATGTAGTACATATATTTCCACAATTTTATTTCTGTGCTCCTGTTGTGCTCACACCCTAGATCAAGAAGGGACTCAGGGGAGTAAAGGTGGAAGTTACTCACCGTGGCAACATGCGAAGAAAGTACCGGATATCTAGCCTCACAACTCAGGCAACTCGAGAGCTAACGTACGTACGTACGGAAGTTTGTTATCATATTTTTACAAGGCGTTTACCAAATCAGCCCTGCGATTCTGTTTCCATGCATATTCCCTGAAAAAGGATCCGTTGTTCTTCTTGCCACAGTTTTCCTGTTGATGAAGGGGGTGCAGTCAAGTCAGTTGTACAATACTTTCAAGAGACCTACGGCTTTGCCATCCAACACACTTACCTTCCTTGCCTTCAAGTTGGCAACCAGCAGCGTCCAAATTACTTGCCTATGGAGGTAAGCCAAGTGTCAAACCAAATCTGTCTTGACTTTCTTGTAATGAATTTCTTCAACTCGCTTCCTTTGGCACTCCATGTGCAATTGTCCATGCTTAAATGTCTGCACCAGATATTGGAACTATTTTCACTTGGATACATGCTGATTCGAGTTGAGCTTATTCAGGTCTGCAAAATAGTGGAAGGACAGAGGTACTCCAAGAGATTAAATCAGAATCAGATAAGAGCTCTCCTGGATGAGACATGCCAGCGCCCACGTGATCGGGAGCGTGATATAATTCAGGCATGAAATTTCTTGTTTTTCATGTCTGATGTGTTTCTACAGTTGTTTTTGCAACTTCAATATATTTCTTACCCCTCTATTTTTTATTTTGTTTCTTGGAAACACAGATGGTCAAACATAATGCTTATCAGGACGATCCTTATGCGCAAGAGTTTGGCATTAAGATTAGCGATCGTCTGGCATCAGTAGAGGCACGGATTTTACCAGCTCCACGGGTAGGTCGTCCCACTCTGTGTGAATTTTACTCGCTGTTTTTCCGTATCCTTTGTCATCTCCCAGCAATGCAATTGTGCTAAGCGAATGGGGCATCCTCTCTTTGGCTGTACATAAAGTGATTCCCTATAAGCTTGTAACTTTACAGACATGCATTCTGTTGCCTTTTCTCTTAATGCAGCTTAAGTACAACGAAACTGGTAGAGAAAAGGTTTGCTTACCTAGCGTTGGTCAGTGGAATATGGTGGGCAAGGTAACCGCATAAATATTCTTCTGTTCACAAAGTTCACTCATCTTTTGTTTTGGGAACAAAGGCTATCATTTTTTATTTATTTGCTACCTCGACTCTAAAGTAACCTTATCTCTAATAGATGGAAATAACCGAAAGGGAACTAAAAGGGAAACCAACCGAAGATTGAAACAAACAACTTCCTAGTTAGACTTTGTGCCCAACCAACAACTAACAAAGATTGAAATAAATAACTTTTAGCCTAGTTGTGCGCAAGCAACTTGCTGCAGAAACACTACTGTGCATGTCAACAGCTCCTATGAGCCACGCCCTTTGTGCCCTACATCTTTTGTGATGTTGGCAAGCTGCACGATAAGTAGTACTCCAGCTAGAAAGTTTGGCCTCAGCTGCTCCTGGTTTTGATCTACCTGTATCCTACTTTTGCTCCATCTTAGCCCTTACAAATGCATGCCTCATCTGTTGAATTGCACAATACAACACAAATGAGTATTGAAAAAATAGTGTTCTATATATAACTGACAGTTATTTTTATCTGAAGTTTATGTCCAACATCATTCAGTTGACGTCTATTATTTTTTTCAAAAGTCGACTGATTTTCAGCACTGACCAAGTTTCATTAACCAAATAGAAGTATATATTTGTTTATTCTTCTTGAATCTCTAATGTCCCTTTTTATTTTTCTTAACCAGAAAATGGTAAATGGTGGCAAAGTTAGAAGCTGGATGTGCGTCAATTTTGCTCGTAACGTGCCAGACGATCTTGCTCGTGATTTCTGCCGCCAACTTGCTCAAATGTGTCAAGACTCAGGAATGGCAAGTATTCTTGACATGCTATATATATATATGAGTAGGAATTTTACAACTTCCGTAGCACAAACAGGCCGTAACGTTGGTTTCGACAACCAGCTTAGATCCTGCATATAAGTTTAAATTAGCCGTATTAGTAACCTGACATGCACCAATAATTGAAATAGTAACAAATAGTAAATACACCAACTATTTGAATAGTGACAAATAGTAAATAGTGTTGCTACACAGTGATGAATAGTAACAGTATCAGTATCATGCATTATCATGATAGGACTTCGCTCTGGAGCCTGTTCTTCCACCTCAGCATGCACGTCCGGATCTAGTGGAGCAAGTTCTCAAAGCTCGGTACCTTGAGGCAATGAACATTCTTGGACCCCAGCGCCGGGAGCTTGATTTGCTTATTGGAATCCTTCCTGATAACAACGGCTCGCTTTATGGTATCTGAGAAATGCAATCTTCCTGTGTTTACTGTATATTGTTGGATTCATTCTCACTATTATTGTGCACATGATGATGTTTATTGTCACAATTACTTGTCTGTGTGTGTGGTGCTAGGTGATTTGAAGCGCGTGTGCGAAATAGATCTTGGAATAGTTTCGCAATGCTGTTGTACGAAGCAGGTGTTCAAATTGAACCCGCAAATTTATGCAAATATTGCACTGAAGATAAATGTAAAGGTTAGTGTGCCCTGATGTTGCTTTTCTGTACAGTTTACATCTTCGTTCCATGTTCCTTAACCTGTTTTCGCTTTTTTTTTTTTTTTTTTTTTGCGGGGTAACCTGTTTTCGCTTTGTAAGGTGGGGGGCAGGAACACTGTACTGGTGGATGCATTGTCGAGGCGTATTCCTCTGGTCACCGACAGACCTACAATCATATTTGGTGCTGATGTGACCCATCCTCATCCTGGCGAGGACAGCAGTCCCTCCATCGCTGCCGTAAGTCGGATAATTATTAGTACCTGTTCTTGACTCTTGACTATTTCTTTGGCAAGAGATTTTAGGTACTCTGCTAATCAGCCACTGTATGCTGTCTTGTAGGTTGTAGCCTCCCAAGATTGGCCCGAGGTTACGAGGTACGCAGGGTTGGTTTCTGCTCAGGCGCACCGGCAAGAGCTGATAGAGGATCTGTACAAGGTCCGGCAAGATCCACAGAAAGGACCAGTCAGTAGTGGCATGATTAGGTTCGCTGCTCATTTTTTTTCAAAATAGTTATTCCTTATGAACATGGAAACAATTCATTACAATACAAAAATGCAGGGAGCTACTTATATCCTTTAAGAAATCAACCGGTGAGAAGCCCCAGCGGATAATATTTTACAGGTTTGTGCCCAATCAGAGGACACCAGGTCTTGTGCTATATGCTTCCACTAATGCCCTGTCTTGTATACCTTTATCAGGGATGGTGTTAGCGAGGGCCAATTTTACCAAGTTCTGTTGTTTGAACTCAATGCTATCCGAAAAGTAAATATCTAGTATACCTAGCTGTTTATATTTCTTCGCATTCGGATGTTTCTATTAGATTCTGATCTCCTTGTGTCACTCAGGCATGTGCCTCCCTGGAGGCAAATTACCAACCAAAGGTGACTTTCATTGTGGTTCAGAAACGCCACCACACGAGACTATTTGCGCACAATCACAATGATCGGAACTCGATGGACAGGAGTGGGAACATACTCCCTGGTAAAAAAAATTAAACAACTCACACCACATATATTGCTACTATATCTTCACCATCTGCTGATTGATCTGAAATGGGCTTCCTTCCCCCATGCTCTGCATCTGAAGGCACCGTTGTGGACTCGAAGATTTGTCATCCAACTGAATTTGACTTCTACTTGTGCAGTCATGCTGGCATCAAGGTAAACACAAGACAGAATTTGCTTACATCTGATCCTGTATCTAAGGAAGGGTCCAACAAACAATCTATATATAATATAATATCCTCTTGTCTCTAGGGCACCAGCCGTCCCGCTCATTATCACGTCTTGTGGGATGAGAACAACTTTACGGCTGATGGATTGCAGACACTTACCAACAACCTCTGCTACACGTAAGTCTCCTCTCCGTCGCAAAATTTTTCTATTGAAAATTCATTTCTAACTTGCATCACTTCTGCAGTTACGCAAGGTGCACTCGGTCAGTGTCGATTGGTAAGTTACCTTCTTCCAGGGATCATTGTCAAAGTTCTACTGCCTTATTTGGTGGGAAAAAAAATCCTACTGCCTTGTCTCCTTACCTAAGTCATCTTTTCCTCACTGTTCCATTGCAGTTCCACCTGCATATTATGCTCATCTGGCTGCCTTCCGCGCCCGTTTCTACATGGAGCCAGAGAGCTCTGACAGCGGCTCTATGGCAAGTGGGCTTGGAGGGCGTGGTACTCGCCCACCCGGCGGTGCAGCTGTCAAGCCTCTTCCAGCTCTGAAGGACTGTCTGAAGAATGTCATGTTCTACTGTTGACGAAAGGCCTGCAATGGTCAAGCTTAAAATGCTTCTTACGTTGGCGTGTTGCCTCTTGTCATTGTAATTATGTGAAGAGAGTAGTAATAATCTGCCAGCCGCCATCTCGTGCGTCGTCCTATGCTGGTCTATGTTTGCTTAAGTACCATCTATGTGTGTGTTTGCTCAAGTACCATCTATGTGTGTACTCTATTGTGCTGTAAATGTTGAATCTTGAGTACTTTTAAGGGTCTGGAGTTTGATGAAACCTGAGCATTCAAGCGATGGATTGCGCTATTTTTGTTCTTCTTTTTGTTGCTTTACTAAGAGAGATCAGTTGGTGTCAAGTGCAAGTTGCTTTCTGCAGAAGCTTAGCTAGCACTGCTCTGCAGCAAATGTTGTTACTTGCTTTATGCTATTGCTGTCTCATCAGTACTTTTCTTGCCTTTATAAGATGCAGAAGCTGTTAGCTGATGTTGCTTCTCTGTTATGTAAGGACTACATATCTCACATTTCTTTTTTACATGGAAGATTCTTCACTCTTTGCATTACTCTCACAATCATCATGGACAGTTCCAGTTTCTTTGGAACTTATTTCAAGAAACAAATTGTGATACATTTCTCACAAGGACCAATTGCAATACATTTCTCACTCCAACAGGCACAGTTCTGGCTTATGATGTTTGGTATTCACTTCAAGCTGCATCCTGAGAGAAGTTGGAGGCTGGGAAGTTGGAGACTGGGAGTACTGGTCTGAGTAAGTCCGCCACGATCCTGCGCAAACACATTATTCATGGATTAATATCGGTTTATACCAGTGTGACCTGATGCTTCTTTTGCCGTTTTGCAGCTTCTGAGAGTAACTCACCGCTGAATCCTGGTCTGCGGCCTTCTGCAGCGTCGAACAACAAACGGGTCAGTCAGTTGCTTCCCCGCTCTCTCTTCAGTAAATTTCGTAAGAGTGGGCACACTTGCCTTTCTCTTGGCCTCGGCGCAATCCTAGCGGGCGCCGTGCTTTCCGTCGTAGGCTGTGCGGGTTGTTCGCCGAGTCTCGGGACAGTCTTTACCTGAAAACAGTAGTAACAAAAATGACATCAGTGAAAATTGGTTTGGGTTCTGTTTGTGTTGGTCTTGCACTGGTTCTCAACTCACCAGCTGCCTGAACTGAAGGTTGTAGAACATCTGTATGTAGAGCTGTTTGGCCTGCCTCTCTTCCTTGTTCAGAGTCCTCCAGAAGCCGTACATCGACCCCATGTCCAGAACTTTAGTTGCGTAAATCTGCCATGTGTAACTACAATCATAGACAAGGCATTGTTAAATTAGTTTGCGAAGAGAAAGCACAATGTGTTAGTACACAATGCTTATATAAATATAGGTTTTAGAAGAGCCTTGGTACCACTCATAGATGCGTTTTAGTCCAGCAGTGGACATCTTGTTCCAGTAGGTGGGGTCCTCCTTGCATTTCTGAAAGAAGGCTGCAATCTTGTCACTTGCCTCCTTGCCATTGAGTGGGTTGATGTGGAAACCTGAAACCTCATTGACAATAATTTCCGCTGGTCCTCCTTGATTTGTCGCGAAGGTTGGCAGCCCGCAGTTCATCGCCTCGATGACCGTTAGTCCAAATGCCTCGTAGAGTGCAGGCTGAAAGACAAAGTTCAGTCACATGGTCAGTGCTTGAGTGTTTGAGGTTTTTTACTCTTAAGTTGGCAATGTACCTGAACGAAGGCCCCCCTGGTATCTGCAATGCAACGGTACAGCTCGCCGTTGCGCACGCGCTCGGTCTGTGCTTTGATCCAGCGGATCTGTCCCTTGAGCTGGTACTTGTCTATCAAGCTGTGCATCTTGTTGATCTCCTCGATCTCTTCTCTGTCGTTTGACTGTGAAGGTTCCAGGAGCCCCCCAACGATGACCAGGTTGACAAGGTCCCTGAGCTTCTTGTTCTCACCATACCACTCGACCAGCCCCGTGATGTTCTTCACCTTGTCGAGCCTTGCCATCGAGAAGATGATTGGCTTGCTTCTGTCCCCTAGGTACCCTCTGATTGAACAAAAGAATATTAATGTTGTCAACAGTAAATAAAAAAGCCTATTACCAAAGAATATGTATACTTACAAGTGCTCATCATTGTCCTCCTTGCTGTAGAGTAGCTCCTCGATTTGGGGGTGCAAGTCTGTCAGCCGCGCCTGCTTTTGCGTGAAGGGGAAGTAAACGGATTGATCAGCACCAGGGGCGGCGATGTTGAACTTGGGATCGAAGACGTTGACGCCTGTGGCGTAGCGACACAGTCCTGGCATTGTGAAGGCGTAGTGGCTCTCATACTGGCCAGGTTTGTCTTTGCTGCATTTTGTCAGGGAATCCTGGGATGAGTTGCGCGACATCGCTGACATACTGATTTTAGTTTACGTAGTGACTGACCTTCCGGCTATTTCTTGGTAGGTGCTAGCGATGATGAAGTCGCTAGTGTTCATGGCGATCATATCGGCAGTGAACTGGCAGGAGAAATGGTACTTGTGATCCATTTCTCTCCACTTGACATCAGAGTCCTCGTACTTTGTCTTTTCAAGAGCATGCGCGATTGTACCCTGTTGGTTGATGAATTTGTTGGTAACGTGATGTCAGATTTGGATGGTGACAGAAGAACAGTTTTCAGGTTTCCATTTTGATGGCTCATTTTCACCTGGGTGACTCCTAGTTTGCTTGACAAGAGGGATGCTACTAAATTGCCATCGGTGTAATTGCCGATGACCATGTCTGGTTTCCCCTCCAGAATGTCAAGAATCTTGACAGAAGAATCCTGAAACCACCACGATGGCTTGTTATCAGTGTCACATTCACTTCATTCAGTGTGTTGTCAATACCTAGGAAAAGTCCTAGCTAACATACCTGCGCATATCTCTCCAGGTAAGGATAAATGTCAAACCGGGAGACCCACTGGCGAAGATCTTTCCCATCATCAGTCTTGAATGGCACACGGAGGATGCTCGAGTGCTTCGTGTGCTCGACCGGTTCAAGCTCAACGTTGCACTTGGTGCCCTTTGCGTCTGGTATGAGTCTTGTTAACTGCAAGATGTTCGAGCAGCTGTCAGAAGCTTCCTCCTTGCAGTGTTAGGTCATGGTAGTTTAATGAAGGCGATTGAAGTTTACCACAAGAATCTTCGGGGTAACATTCAGGCCCTGCCGCTTGATTCTTTGCAACAGTTCCTCTTCAAGAGCTCTGACTTGGTCCAGGATGTAAACCACCTGTTAAGGAAAGATCAAAATGTTGGCTTCTGTTTCAAGCATTAATACCTGTGGATTCAGGATTACATCTTCCATTGTGGGATAATGGTTGCTGTACCTGACCGCCGGTATCTGGCAACCCAAGGACCTTCTCTTGACCAAAGTAACCATGGATGGAGAAGATCACGATGTTGAACACCGACGGCACCCTGCTGAAGAACTTCTCCATGTTGATAGGATCCGGCGCCTGGAGCACTTCGGAGAGGAAGTTGAGTGTTTCTCTGCATGTTTCAGCAGTGTCACCCCACCCCTTCTCCAATCCCCACTCCTGAAACCTGCAACGGCCGGCGACCATATCATCGATCGGTCAGGTATAAATATGTTTGTAGATGTGTGGTTACAGAATGATCTGCCATTTACTTTTGTTCAAACTGCTGGTACGGTGTGCTCTTCTCTAGGCCGGCGACGAAGGCCTCTGCGAGAAGCAATGCTATCTGAAGCTTGTCGGCGGTATCGAGGGCGTCGCTGATCATCAGTTTCTGCATGAAAGTGAGGAGAGGCCGAGCTCATTCTACTATCGACACAGATCATACAGAATTGAATGATCAAATCAACATGCATGCTTAGTTGCTTACCTCGCCGCGGTAGTTCAGCGCGAGCAGGTAGTCCAGCAGCGGCTTCATGCTCTCCGACTTGCCGCTCAGCTTCAAGGACATGAACCGGGAGACGAACTGCATCCCGTTCCCGATGGACGACGGCAGCGTCAGGTGAGGCGTGGAGAGGTCCAGCGTGCCGAAATCGACCTCCAGCGAGTTGTCGTCGCGCGCCCTGAAGAAAACAACAACAGCAGGTAATCAAGTCTGGGTTCTCATTTTTGCTCATCAGGTTTCTTTCATGCATGTATAAATGAGTTAAATTAATGATGCAGTACCATTTTTCGTCGTAGAGGGTCTCCTTGCACTTGAGGTAAGCGGATGGCGTGATCTCCTCGACAGAGAGGTCCCCGGAGTGCACCCTGATGAACTCCCAGACGCCGGGGTTGGTCCGGACGGCGAAGGCGACGAGGGGAGGGAGCACGACGGCCTCCTGCGTGGAGCAGATGATGTAGCCGAGGAAGCCCTCGGCGAGCCTGGCCTTCTCAACCTTGTCGTCGCCCGCCGACGCCTCCAGCTCCTCCATCAGCTGCTGGTTCTTCATCAGCCTCCTGCCCTTGGAGACATACCTGCGGAGCAAGGAAGGATCCATCATGCATGCATGGGTGTTTGCATACATTTCAGAGAAAGGAAGGAGTGTTTTGTTTGTGTTGTGGACTTGTGGTACCTCTGGAAGCACCTCTTCATCTGGTAGCGGCTCTGGCGCAGCGCCTCGGGCATCATGTCGGCGACGCTGTCGGACCTCCTGAGGGGCATGGAGGAGGAGGAGGAGGCCATGGCTGCGCCGCGGTGGAGATGGTTTGGCTTGGTGGTGTTCTGTAATGGCAAGGCAAGTTTATAGGCAAGGGGAGGAAGATGGAAGCAAGTTAACTAATTACGCTCTCCTCTGTCTCTGTGTGTCTCTTTCAGAGGAGGAAACTGAAAGGCAAGAGAGGAAGGAGAGGAAGCAAAGGAAAGAAGAAGGACGGGTGACACTTTAAGCAAGGCATTTATTTTGTTCCTCTTGTTATTAATCGATTTATTTACATGTAGTGCTTAATTATGCCACGCAAGATCCAGTGAATCGTCGGCAAAAAAAAGTAATATTTCAGTTTAATTCATGCCTGCTTGTAAATGCAAAACTAAATTGCATGTCAGAAGATGTTAATTTTCATGTTCAGTTAAATCTTATCTGGGTGTAAAATTAGGAAGAAAGGAGAAGATTTGTTCCCTCTCAGATTTGCCTTGGCGTGGTGGCATAGATAACTAAGCTAGCTAAAATTCATGGTTACCTTTTACCTAGCCTAGCCTTTTGGGTTTCTACCTGTACAGGTAGTCTTTTATTCTATGCACTGAAGATGCACCTGCTACTAGTTCACCATGTGAAAGTTCTGATTCTTTTCTCCTTCAATCTAGTATTCCGTGTATTTTCTCTCGTGAGAGACATATCCAGTGACATTCATATTGTTTTCTTCAAAAAATTCTATAAACTCCTAGAAACAAATTAATTAGCATCGTTTAATAAACATTTCTGTAGTGGGAAATGCATCGGAGCTCCCAGGTGTCACACGCCCCTATATGAATGCAACATTAAAAAAATACCAGATTAAAAAAAAACCCTGAAATTTTGGGATATCAAATTTGGGTGACCATTGTACACCCTTGTTTAGTCTCGTGGGGAATGGGTGCCCGTGGTATCCGCAGCGGAGGAAATACGGTCCAACATATGATCCATCCAAATAGTTTTTTCTGTACATAGAATTTTTTTTATTTTTTTTACCAAGATTACCATGGGCACCGATTCCCCGCGAAACTGAACACGGGTGTACAATAGGCACCAAAGTTTGATATCCCAAAATTTCAGAAATTTTTTGGTACTTTTTTAATGCTATATTCATATAGGGGTGTGGCACCCGAGAGCCACAAATCCTCATCCATGTTATCCCGCCTTTCATCCGTAAATAAACAGCTTTTTCGACGTAGGATGAGTGTATATAACTTTGATCCCCTCTCATATTAAAGTGCTAGTAATTACAAAACATAACAGTGGAAATAATAATTTATAACAGTGTATTGCTTCACAAATTTAACAGCTTTTTTATATATGACTGCGTGCTAGACTTGAAATAAAATGAAAAGCAGATGAAGTAATGCGTAATACATGTGGTTTGATCACACCACGTGTGAACTTCCAACTGTTCATAGAGATAAAATGTTTCCTTTACATGATCCTGGACTAAAAATAATAATAGTATGTATATATTTTTCTTGGTATATAATGCAAATCAGTCCATGCGGAAAATTTCATATGTTTTAGGGAGCCAGTTTTTTAACGGTCAGAATTATGTTTTTTTTTCAAATGAAAGGTGCCAGTAACAAAAGTGGGAAGACAAAAAAAAGAGAAGAGTTGAAATCTGTCTTCGATGGGCCAGAGCAGCAAAATAAGAGAAGCAGGCCCAGACAAATAAACAGCACCCAAATGAATAGCCCACTAGCAAGGACCAGGCTAATTTATCAAGCCGAGCTTACAAAGCAGACCATCAAGTCGTTATCCACCAATTCAACTAAGAATTTGCAGAGCTCTTGTCAACAAAGGCTTAAGGATAGATTAAACTCCGGGTACCTCGAAAAGGAAAAATAAAAACCATCACGGCTAAAAGTTATAATTGTGTTCTGTCAACATGTATTCTTGACCTGCCAGTTTGCTTCATGGAGAAAACCAAATTATGCTTGCTTCCTCAAACATCTGAATCATGAGAAACAGAAAGGTTGTTTTTGAGAATTAGCCACCATTACACGGTATATATGTAATGTAACACAGCTAGATGGAAGAAACAGAGCATTGGAATTTGCAAATTAAGCTACCATTTCAGAGAAGTTCACTGCGTACCTTGGCCACTCCTTCTGCGACAGTGGTCCAATCAAGCCGCTGTATATTTCACCGAGAGGGCTGCCGAACCGAAGATCACTGCAAAGGGCCAGCATACCGCCAGCGTTGGCCAGAGCATGGTGCGTGCGCAGATGAGAAATGCTTTACCGCTGCCGAGTCGGGCACGCAGCGCTCTTGCAAAACCGATGGTGAACAAGACAGCAGTAACAAAAAAATGCAGTAGTAACCCGCGAGGAAGGGAAGAGACGGACCTGGACCAAACTAGACAAGAAGAAGAAGCAGCAGCCTTGGAGATCCTAGAGCCAGCATGCGGAACAAAAGGCAGCCATGGTGAACAAGACAGTAATGCAATTATGCAAGAGAGCAATGCAACGCCAGCACCGCCGATGAGCGCAAGGAAGGCGTGCGTACCTCAAGTCAAGTGCAGCGTAGGGACGACGAGCAATCAACAGCCGGAATCAAGCAGCAAAGAAGCCTAGACCGAGAATAAACACCCAGGAGCATTTCATCAAACAGTTGGTAGGCGAGAAGTGGAGAGGCGAGCCGGTTCACCTGGAGGCCGAAGAGGGGAGAGGACGCGGGGCGGGCGCGCGAAAGAAACGGTTGAGGTGACAGGAGAGGAAGAGGAGAGCTCTGATCGAACGGTCCCCGAATCAATTTTATGCGGACGGAGGTGAATCAGTGCGGAAGTGCAGATCCTCGAGAACAGGAGGGCCGAAGAGAGGCAGAGGCAGAAGGGGATGGGCGCAGCGAGAGCGAGAGCTAGAGGAAACGCAGCAGCGGAGCCGGAGGGATGAAGAACCCACAACAAGAGCGACACTGAAACTTCTTTTTTTTTTTTACCAGAAAACTTTCAGTCTATTTATCAACTGTCAAGGTAGTACATAGGACACTAGAAGTAAAAATTGCATCCAGGTCTGTAGGCCACCTAGCGATGACTACAATCACTGGAGCGAGCCGAAGGCACGCCGTAGCCATTGCCCCTTCCTCACCGGAGCTGGGCAATCCTTATTGTAGAGGACAGTCGTCGTGCTAAAGCCTTATAGGACCAGCGCACTAGAACAACAACCACCGCCGATGAAGAGAAGCGTAGATCGGAATGATCCAACCCGTAGAAACACAGACGCAGACGAGATTCAAGCGGATCCACCGAAGACAAACGTCAACCGAATCCCACAAGATCCACCTCCACACGCCCTCAGTAGAGGCTAGACGCACTGCCAAGACGAGGTCTAGTCTCGAAGAACACTATTCGATCTTCAGTAAGCCGCCGCCGCCTCCTCCTTTCTAAGCAGGACACAAAACCCTAAACAGACACCTAAAAACAGAACTGGAGCCCTCCCGTCGGCACGGACCGAGATCCACCACGCCTACATGGTCTAGGTCTAGGGCCACATCAGAAGGGGTAGACTTGCGACAGCGCCGGCAGGAGCGAGCAACTGCCGTCTTCGTGTCGCTAGAGCACAGCCACCAAGGGGTACGCATGCGTAGCGACAATGAAACGTATGCTTGTGTGTTAAACTTTTCTACTACGTGCATGTTTATTACTAAGTCATTTTTCAAAATTAAAATGTATATTTTCTTTGGAATTAGCATAAAAAGTGTACGTTTTTCTCATAATATACCATTTCTGTATTAATAGACAAAAAAACAAGCAGAAAACCAAAACTGGAAACTAAAGCAAAACATGTTAAGAGCCACTGTTGTGAGCAAGATCATGCACCCTAAGGGTAAAATTTGATACTCGATGTACGAAATTGAACTTCCTGGACAACTTCTTGTATGAACAGTGCAATTCACTCCTTTTGCAACTCGAAGCCTTTTGTAAGCATTTTATTTTCGTATCAACAGTGCAATTCACTTCTGCAATTGAAGCCTTTAATGATAATTTTATTTTAGATGATAGGAATGCTCAGGGGACATATCTACGGAACTCCCCAAAGTATTCATCAAGAAAAGCTTACAAAGCAATCATACACCATGAAGTGATTATACCCCATTTCAACTAGATTGGGCAGAGCTCTTTTCAACAAATTCTTTTAGCTTCTGCTATTTTTTGACAATTTCAACTCTAGAAACCTTTCCTGACCAAAAGAAAAAAAAATCCAAGAACCTTGAAAGGGGGAAATTTCACTGCTACAAGTTAAAATTTTGTTGTGCCGACATGTCAGACTGAAGAAAACTCTACACCACATGTCTGGACCTGCCATTTTGCTTGGTGGCACAAATTTATCTGCTTCCTCGAATATCTGGATCATGAGTAATAGAAAACATTTTCAGAATGAAGCCCCTAATTTTGAGAAGTCGTACCAAAACATCAAAATTCAAATCTCTTTTTTCTTTCAGTTGTTTATAGTATACACTCCCTAATTTTTATTTTGTACACAAGAAACAGTAGAATATTTTCTACTATTTCCTGTGAAACATTAATTAGCCACCACTACACAGTAGTAGATAACAGTGCTACATGAAATTTAGTATCAGAATTTCCAAATTAAGCTATTAGTCTGGACAATATCATTTACCTTGGCTGCTCTTTCGCTGCAGTGATCCAATCAATTCATTTGCTTGTGTCCATATTTTGCTGAACCGAAGATTATTACCAGGGGCCAATATACTGCCAGTGTTTGCCAGAACATAATACTTGTGCAAATGAAAAATGCTTTACTGCTGCCCAGTCGAACACGTAGCGCTCTTGCTAAACCAATGCCTCTTAGAGGTTCCATGTATCCGCACCAAGACATCAGGAACACCAATGCACACATTGCAATTGCCGTCATATGCGCAACATGAGCCAAAATCAAATACTGGCCTAACGCAAAAGCTGCACCCAAACTTGTGACCGAACAGAAGGCACAATATGCTGATATGTTATAGTGAAGACGCCGAATGCGCAAGTCAACCATAGTCGTTCCAGCATACATGAGATTGATGGTTGCTGCAGCGGATAAAAGGAATGCTAATGTGTTGGCCATCATGAATGCGTCAAATATATACCCGCCAGCAAGTGCTGGTGTGCCACTGGTATTGTAACCGCCAGGCACAGTGAAAGATGCACCAAATGTGACTGTTGCAATTAGCACGGGACCAATAACCAGAGTTTGTGTTGAATTTGTTAGTTTGTTTGATTCAATCCCTTCATCCTCTTGTTTCTGGTTAGGAAAGTACCGTGCTATGTGTTGATCATGTCGGAGATGATAACCATGCCTAGCTTGGCAGTATGTTAAAGCACCATCTATCAAATTCCCAGCGTTCTGCAGAAGAGAAGAAGAGAAAAAAATGTTGAAGATAGGGCTCAGTACTGTTTCTTCTTCCAAACTTAGGTTCCCTACTACACAATTTATTAAGGTTTCAAGGGAACATGCCTAAAACTAAAAGGAGAAAAGGACGGTGTATTACCCATCGATAGGAATATCCACTAGCAGGTATCTTACTCCATGTTAGATCTAGAGGAGTTTCCCCGTTGTTATTTGTCAAATCCAAGCGTACTGTCTTGTTCATTAATAGAGAGCAAAAGCTGTCGAAAACCCCAAGTTGTACTGCTAAATGTAGGGCGGTGTTGCCATCCTTGTCTTGCATATTCAAAATCCATGCCAGCGATGGAGTACGGCAAGCATGCGTAATGAAATAGCCTCTTTTCCATTCAGCAGCAACATTCATGAATGAATGTTCTACCTTTTGAATCACGCAGTCCAGCGGTTTCAGGATACTCGGTAGTCATAGTCTTGATGGTTGAATACAGACCTGATGCGGCAGCAATATGTATGGGAAATGATCCTTCATGGTCTGGTTGATACAACTGATATGGGTCAGCATGTACCAAGGGTTTTATAGGGACACCTGAATGCCACTTCTGGAAAACCCATGGAAATGTACGGCTGAAGGTCCAGCGAAATGCACCTCCAACCCCAGTAAGTGATGCAGCAATCTGGAGAGGCGTACTCCCCATTTGATTTGCTTGCTTTGCAAGGTCCTTCCAGTTCAGCAGCATTTCTGTCATCACTGCAATATGGATTCATTATGTCAAACCAAGCAGCAAGTGGAGAAGGAAAACCAAATTAAGTAACAATATAAATAAATGATAAATTTCTCAACAACAAAAATGATAAAATAATAAAATACGACATAAAATCAAATTATGCCTGGGAAGTTCTCGCCAGCAAAACATAGGGAAACTAAGTTTTACATGCTAGTAATGGAAAGACGACCATAGATACTTGGAATTAATGTTGTGGAACACTGCTTTCAAACTTGTAAGGATGTCTGACAAGGGGACCGGAGATACTGATTCTTTGTAAGATAGTGGCGGACATGCTGTCCACCTTGATATCAAGAGCTAATCCAATATGCCAACATATTTGGCATGTCATTTGGGGTGGTGTATAGAAATATATTGTCCGTCTCTCCCTATCAATTCAGACTTCTTGATGAACTAGCTGATGCAGGAATTCAATATCGCGTCCTTTATTTTTATGTTTTGTACTATGTGCATTCTTGATATCTCGACTAGCTCTTGATCGACATTGTTTTGTTGCAGATGCCCGATGTATTTGGTACCGTCTTGATATATATTAATGTATTTCGTTTATCTACGAAAAATGTGGTTCATGGAGCACACATGGAGCATCAAAAAATATAAAGACTCATTATCAGAAATCGCGGGTAAACTGGTAAGAGAGGATGAGGAATTGGGGTGGTGGACACTATGTTAAAAAAATAGTTGAGTAAGTGTGAATTCATTCTGGAAGAAAATATTAATAGAAGTTTCTATTTTTTTAGTATATGAAAAGGTAGATTATTTAAAAAAATGGGTATTGTATCAATGTATGTATTTACTAAAATCTAAAAGTACTTTATGTTTTGATTTTGAATAGGGTATTTGGAGCTAAATTTTATATACAGTAATCCTATTCATCACCCAGGGTGCAGAATACGTTATTCTTCACCCGAGGTAATCTTACGATCGTTTCATATATAAATTACATTCATATTGATTTTAGTACGTAAAATTTGGCATAAGAAAACAAAAATATAGGCCTTAAGTCTAGAAAATTTGCATTTTATGTATATTTTACACTATGTTTTTACGTTTGTAATTTTAGGTTACATAAAATATTTTTTACGGCGATTATAATTTTCTTACATTCTCTTTTTACGTATGAAATAAGAGCAAATTTACGGAACGTAAAAATACGGTGTATTGATGTTAAAATAGAGGGGGGTGAAGAATAACTATTCCTCACCCAGGGTGACGAATAGCGCGACCCTACCCTATATATATATATAGACACACACACTTCTGCTCGTGATGCTATTTAGTTTTTAATGGCTAGTTCTCCCACCAAATTATTCTCCTTGCTTTTGTGGTTAGAGGCTTAGGTGACCAGGACAAATGCTGTTGTCGCATCTTCCTTGCAAATCTGTTGGCGCAGAGCTTCGTGGCATCGGTGTGATCCCTTGCCCTTCTATACTCTGTTCCTTCTTCTTTCTGCAAGTGGCCTTGTCATTTTCTATAGCGCACAGAACGTCTATGTTTTGTTTTCTCTTAAAAGAGTTCACATGGACTTTTATACTGTGAACTCTTTATATGCCAATGTGAACTCTTTTACATTCGCCAGTTTAGACGAAGGAAAGACTTGGGCCTTAAATGCCATATACTCCCTCCATTTCAAAATATAAGCCCTCTTAGAGATTTCAATACATACATTAAATGCCATATAATAGTCCACGTGGGCAGAAAGAAAATCAAGAAATATTATCCGCATGTAATCACTCGTCTGTAGTTGAGTAAGTAAGTCAATTCACTCTAGAAGAAAACATTCAGAAAAATTTACTTTTTTGGCATATAAAAAATATGAATTGCGCACTATATCCATGTATCAACTAAAATTGTAAAAGTATTTTCTATTATTATTTTCAATGGTATGAATTGCCTTTTCTATCTGGAGCTGATTTTCGAAACTAAGAATTACGGTATGTAAAGGAGTAGTAGAAAAATTGACGAATATATATATGTATGCTTAGATGACTAGTGAATACGGTACATATCTAGAAGACGCATGTGCTCTCTCTGTACCACAATACTTGTAGAGTTCCCCCAGCTACAAGTATTGTGGTACAGAGGGGGTCGTACGTGCGTACCTTCGCCTCGGAGAACTCCAACAAGCAGTGCATTTTGGCCATTTGGACCGGAGTAGGACAGCATCCCGGCGGCGCTCTTTGCATAGAGTGTCTCTGCGATGGTCTTATCTTCAAACAAGACTGCAAGGTATAGAGGTGAGGCGCCGTCTCTGGGGATGCTGGCCAATTCCGGGTCCTCCTCCAGTAGCTGCTTGACTACATATGCCATTGCTCCTGATCCGGACAGCCTCATGCAGAGCCGTCTCACCAAGCTTGTTTTCCATTTCAAGCAATTCCTTGGCTCTGCCAACACATTTAGCAAAGCCTATGAGGCGATAGATCATATGGGGGCTCCCGGCCCGTGCGGCGCAGTGCAGAGGTGTGTCTCTATTGTTGTTCCGCACAAATAGGAGGTCTTTGGCCTTGCCGAAGATCAAGTCCGCACTCTTCAAGAAGTTAGTACTGTCACCGTAGGAGGCCACCGCATGGAGTGCGGTGTCCCCCTCAACGGTGACCCCCTCGAGGAGCGACGGCTCCCTGAGACACGCTTCTTCCAACTCCTTCCTAGAACCAGCGGATGCCAACGCTAGCAGCATGGGATTCATGGCGGCCCGAAGAGGCACCGCCGTGGAGGCCTGCTGGTTGCTTGGGTTCATTGCCGCCATCGTGACGAATCTTTGCTTGATCCTTCAACTGGTCACAGCTCTTGGTACTATCAAGCTTGGCGTGCGTGTGTATATATATATTACGCGCTCCTTTGGCTGAGTCCTCTGAACAATCATTCATGCACACGCAACAACCACAAAAAAGTGACTTTAGCTACTAACCACTTTGACTACTAAATCTTCTAATTATTGGTACTTGTTTACTTACATAACGAAAGATGACAAAATTGGAAAGCTACAAAGGAGAAGAAAGATAGCAAAGACTGCACTACAGCTACCCAAAGAGCGCTGCTAAACCGCGTCTGCAACCGAGCGTGTGTACATCAGTACATAGACGACCATAATCGTTAGTCAAGCTAAACAAAAGGTTCAGCAAAAATATTAAACCAGAAATGTTAAAACTGCACGTGTAACATTATTCGTATGCATGTCCAGTCACATAACACAACGTAAGATGCATGCCACCAAACGGCCGGATGGTATTATCTTAGGACGACGATTGTACACATGGAGGTTACCAGGAAGCGAGCCGGTTTGTCCATGCCATGGTGGCATGGCTGGAAAAGGTGTCAACATTATTAAGAAATGTTTCGGATTATCAACTGTTGGAATGTCAATTTCGGAATTGATCAGCTATTGGAATATTTTTCTTATCAGAAAGGCAGATTTTATTAGGCTGGGAAAACCCAAAAAGCGGTATATATGAAAGATTATTCGCAAAAGCCAAAAAGAAACCACCAACTGCTTTCTGAGCCATGTCCTCTCTTGCAAGGAAAAAGAACATCTGGAACGACAAGGGACAAGTCGTGAAAATTTTGAGTGTCTTGCTCCTTCCACATGTTCCATAATACATGTATGATGGTATCTCGCTACGACACATCTAGGGTTTATATGTTCATATGATCCACAATAATCCTCAAGCTTAAAGTATTTGTGAGGATGGAAAGCCAACTCGACACAATGCCCCAACCTCCCAAACGAAAAGACCGCATAAAAGGTGTTCATTGCTTTGAAACTATGTTTTTATTTCTGGTTTGAAACTATGTTAAGCATAGCCTACACATGCCTTCATGGGATCATCCCCTGATAGCAACCCGGTAAACATCTTACACGCTGGCTCAACTTTTGCCTCCTGGATGAAGGACCGCCACACCAACAAACTTAAGTGATAAACTATTATTTTTTTAGTATTAATATAGATAAACATCATGCATACCTTCATATGGAGCACAAGCAGAAAAGGCTCAAACAGAACAGCAGCCCCCCTCGCCCCGCGTCGCTCCTTTGGGGCGACTTGGGTGGCCACCAACCCTAGAGCGCCGCCGGCCCCCTTCCCCCTCCCTCCAGGTCTCGCCACCACCAGAGACAGCCGCTGGCAAGCCCGCGCGGCGCCGAGGAAGGTGGCGGCGGAGCTGGCTGTTTCTGCCTCGTGCGGAGAGCTTGGTGTGCCGGGGTGGCGGCCCCCGGTCAAGGCGGGCGACGCCTTCCCTGCGACGGATGGTGGCTGCGGGTGTGCGGCCAGTCTTCCTCAGCTTGCGTGGGCGGCGAGGACCCAGTGGTGGGAGCTCACGACGACCATGTTTTCCGTCGGTCGGCCGCCAGATCTGGATCGACCAACGCCAGCTTCATCTCCTTCACCCTATCCCGCTCGATCTAGGCTCCGGTGTGGCCTTGCTCGCCGGATCCGGGTGGTGGGCGGCGATTGGGCGGTAGGGCTCTTGGGACCGGGGGACCCCTTGGCCAGCGACGGCGGCCACAACGACGACGACGCCGCGGCGCCGAACCACTCCTTGGAGTCTTCGTTGAGGTATCTCAACCCCCACCCACCCTCCCCTGCATCTAGGGGAAACCCTTGGTCCTGCTTGTGGACGACGGTGGCGCTACGGTGTCGTTCCCCTTCCTGAAGGCGCCGTCCTTGGACCGTGGGGGGGGGGGGGGGGGCTGCTGTGTTGGGGTGTGCTGGTGGCTGTTGTGGCGACTTCGTTCTTCAGTGTTGACATTGGCAATGTCGGCCTCTCTTGCCGTGTCGATTCGGCTCGAGTTCTTTCCTGTGGTGCACGTCTCCTTCGTGGTCTTGCCATGGTGACAGCAGAAATCTTGTGGAGCTCAATGTGGTCTACTCGCTATGTCCCTCCCGTGGTACTCCTTGGTGTCATGCTTGCTTCCGGGTTCTTGGTGGAGCCAATTCGCCTGCTGGCGGTGCGGCGTCCTTTCGATCCGGGACAAGAAGGTTGTGGCCTTCTACGGCGACGAATACGGCTGCCATCGTGCCCAAGTTGTTTACCATTCTGGAGTGGACTGGGGCTGCCTTCGTTCACATTGCTGTCCACCACAAGTTCTGTTGCTCGTCTAGTGCTTGCTGCTTTGGCGGACGAAGACCTCGACGGATTATGCTCATCTGTCCATCTTGGTAGTTCCTATGTAGTCTTTGGTCTGGGCAATGTCTTGTATGCACCTTGTATCTGTCGCCTGAGGCTGTTTCGCCTCGGTTTCCTGTTATTTCTTTTTCTTGCTGTTTGTAAGTGGTTGTTTGATGTAATCCTGGCCGGTTGATGGCTTTGTTAATTAAAAGTCGGGCTTGGTTCGAGCCTCCTCTCGGGCTCGGCCGATGCCTTTTCTCTAAAAATGCATACCTCGATATATCTTCAGTTTTGTTTTCTTATTCACCAGCTTTAAGCAAAGATGCATGGTTACCTAGCCAATTTTGGGTTTCTACCTTTACAGGCAGAGTCTTGTATTATGTGCACTGAAGCTGCACCTACTACTAGTTCGCCATGTGAAAAGTTCTGAAAACAATAATGAATTGTGATTGTTTGGTGACTAAAAACATAGTTTATTGGGTTTTAAGAGAGTGTATTTGTTGCACCTTAACATGTGGATACATTATTACTTGTTCATGAGAAGTTTTATGTGAGAGAGTTGCTGTTTATGATATATAATGGTGTTAGTAAATACGATGATGCCATGTTTGTATTCTTTATTATTGACACATCTCTCCATAAACTTGTGGTCATATTTACTGAGCTCGGTATTTGCTTGGGGATAAACAGAGTTTAACTTTTGTGGAGTTGATACGTCCATTTTGCATCACTATTTTGTATGATAATTTATTCTATTTCAATGATATATCTCACAATATGATGCAATTCTAATGCCTTTACTCTCTTAGAATGCAAGGAATACAAAGAGATATAAATTATCGAACAACTGGAAATCTGGACAAAAATACAATAGAAGAAAAAGCAATTTTGCGGAGCTCCAAATGCAGCGGGGTTTTTACTGAATTATTTCCAGAAAATATGAATCCAGAGGACCAAAGATGGGCTAGAGGAGACCCACCAGGCCTCCACGTGGACTGGTGGCGCATCCTACCACCTGGCCGCCTTGGCCCTTGTGGCTCGCCTCCCGATGCCCTTTGTCCATAAAATCCCATTCGCCCTAGAAAAAATCACAGAAATTCTCGGTGCTTTCCACCGCCGTCTGCGAGGCGAAACTTGGGCAGAGCACTTTTACCCTCCGGCTGAGTGATTCTTAGTACAATTCATGTTGATCTTGCATTCTTGGTGCCTTGTTTCTTTACGTGTTCACTCATACATTCATGCTAAATGTTTTATTGTAGATGGCAACAATGGTAGTGCAACAGGCTTTTGGACTTGTCTCCAAGATAGTCAAGAGGTGAAGTATCTCCTCACACTAGTAGAAAAAGGCCCATTTGTCCCGGTTCATAAGGCCCATTTGTTCCGGTTCGGGAACCGGGACTAAAGGGTTGGGACTAAAGCCCAACACCTTTAGTCCCGGTTCTTATACGAACCGGGACAGATGGGGCTCCACGTGGCCACTGCGGCGAGCCCAGAGAGGAGAGCCTTTAGTCCCGGTTGGTAACACCAACCGGGACCAAAGATCATCCACGTGTCAGCAGCTCAGGAGCTGGGGTTTTTGTTTTTTTTGAAGGGGGGGGGGGGGTTGGGGGTTTTGTAGGGTTAATTTAGGGGTTTCATATATTGTGTTAGCTAGCTAATAGCTAGAGAGAAGTGTTCTCTCTTATCTCCGTGCTTGGTCGACGCTACGTACTATACGTATAGAGAGGACTCGACACGCTAGCTAGTAAGCAAATGAAGGAAACCATTAAGTACACAAGATCGTCATGAACATATACAGAGAGAAGTGATCGACCTCCTCCTTCTCCGAGAGATTGGTCGAACAACAAGTTTTCGTATATCTATCCGACGCTACTAGCTACATATATACAATATAAGATCTCTTACAATCCCTAACATTTGATGTCAAGTTCCACATGATATTCTTCGGCTGGATTGATGACATGGTCAAGAAAGAATCCCGCCAATTCCTCTTGAATTGCTTTTATGCGATCTTGTGGTAGGAGTTCATCCCGCATCTGCCAAATCTAATTTGAAGAAGGGGGTCAATACATATATATGAATGAAACTCAACACAAATGATGGTAATAAAATAAAATTGTGAATATTATTGCTTACGCACTTCATATTGTTTTTCAGAGTAGCCCCGCTTAGAGGTCGTCACGTTGTAGATGTACTCGCAAATGTAGTATCCACAAAAATTATTCCCGCCTTCCTGCGACAACCACTTTACGAGAAATAAAGGTCAATCAAACTGATAATCAAGCATTATAAATGGTATTGATGAAACTAGCTAGAATCAATAGGAGATGCGCGGAACTAGCTAGTAGTACTTACTTTTGGGTGTGTAAATCGCAGCTTCCCCGGCAGTCCCAGAGCTTCTGTGGTGAACACTTTCCAAACCCTGCGAGACAAAGAAAATAATTACTTGATATCAGGAAATGGCCAAAGTTGCCGATATGGTGCGATAATGATCGATTGAACTTACTTCTGGAGCATTTCAGTCATGGCCGCATACTTCTTGGGATCTTTTTGTCTTGAGTCTAAGACGGTTACTAGTCCCTGCTCAAGCTTAATCTCTAGGAGAATAAAGTGGAAGCTGCGCACGCATGCATAACTCATCAATTACATTACTATAACCTCGAGTAATAAGGGAAACCGAATATGCAGAAGACAGTAACACTCACTTGAAGTTGTAAGGAAAGAGTATTTTATCTTTGTTTTGATTTTTAAGCAACGATTGTAGCAAGTTGGCCTCGGTTTCTTCCGCATGATATATAACCGTCCATTCATCTATGAGATTTGTGTTAATGAACCCAATATCATAGATTTGTGCATTTTTGCATTCGACGATCTTCAATCTGCATAATATAGTGAGGATAATTATATATACATGCAATGAAAGAGCTGAGCTATATATAGAGACTTAATTACAGAAGTATAGTACTTACAGACAGTAGCAAGTGATGATTATTTTATCGAGGTCCTTTTGATTGAAAAACTGGAAGAACTCCTCAAATGGAACAGACAACAGATCAATTCCAACGAGGTCGTGCTCCCCTTTAACTCTCAGCGTCAAAATATCCTTCCCAGACTTGCGGGTGTCCATGTACCACTTATGGAATCTTCGCATCATCGTTGTTAGAGGAGGATCACCAGGTCTGACGAGAGGCTTCCCGTACTGGTATTTGTGTTCGTCCACCTCCATTGTATCAAAATGTGCATCGTCGGGCAGGTAATCAACAGGATTGGTACCAGGCAGCATCCCTGGCAGATTTGCGACGATATCGCTAGACACCTTGAGCAGGGGGCACGATTGGTTTGCCTGTCCACCGAGCTGGGGAATTTTGTTCCCTCTTCTTCGTTCTTGTAACCTTTTGTCACTTGAAGTAGTTCCCGACCGGCGCGCTCCTTCCACTGCCTTTTTCAGAGCGCGGACATGGTTGTCATCCGGCGGAGGCGGTGGTGGTCGCTTCAGGTTCTTCAAAGTGTGCTTCAATTTCACCGGATCCATCTTCTCCTCCGGACGTGGATTTTTCTTTGCAAAAAAGTCCTTCACTTGGGCTTGACAGATCTCCGCGTTTTCCTCCTCGGTCATCTCGTATGGTAACTTCTCTAGAGGCTTGAGAGATGGACCGAATTTGTATTGCCTCCCGCCTCTGGCTGTACTGCTAGACGCCGGAGCAGCCGGAGCGGCTGCGGCTGTCTTCCTTCGTTGCTTACTAGGCGGAGAAGGAGGCGGAGTGCTACGACGCGCCGGAGCAGCCGGAGCGGCGGCGGCTGTCTTCCGCTGTTGTTGACGAGGCGGAGAAGGAGGCGGGCTGCTCGGACGCACCGGCACAGGCGGAGAAGGAGGCGGAGTGCCGCCACGCGCCGGAGCAGTTGGAGAACGAGGCGGAGTGCCGCCACGCGCCGGAGCAGCCGGAGAAGGAGGCGGAGTGCCCTGATCACTCGCCAGAGGAGGAGGCGGAGTGCCCTGACTCGCCGGAGGAGGAGGCGGAGGCGTCCAGTTCGGAAGGTTGATGAGCTCCTTCCGCCATAGACATGGAGTCTTCAGAGCAAGACCTAGCTGAGTCTCCCCTTCACCGGTAGGGTGGTCAAGCTCGAGCTCCTCAAATCCCTCCGTTATTTCATCGACCATCACAACAGCATAGCCTTCTGGAATCGGAAGGCAGTGAAAAGTTGCGACGGGTTGAGAAGGTGCAATAGAGCCGACAGCCACCTTGACTTTGAGGTGTTGCCATTGCGCCATAAGGTGGCAATCTTGAGCCTCCGTGATAGCATCCACGGGGTAGCTGGGAGCCGTGAAGTGAGGCTGCTGAAGGAGCTCGGTGGAAGTCACGCTGCTTCTCCGTTGAGATGGCAGGGTAGCTTCTGGGGTAGCTTCGGCAGGTTGCTGCCTCTGAACTAGTGCTTGTTCCTCTAGCGCTCGTACCCTTGCATTCAGCTTCTGCAGTTCGCTCTACTCCACGTTCCTCCTCCTCTCCCGGGTTTTGTAACCGCCTACGCTGGGAAACCCTTCCTTCCACGCAATGGAGCCGGCCGTGCCTCGTGTTCGTCCTGGGTGCTCAGGATTCCCGAGGGCCTGTGTGAGCTCGTCGTTCTCTCTGTCGGGAACGAACGTCCCTTGCTGCGCTGCGGCGATATACTTCTGAAGCTTCCTGACGGGTATTTCAAGTTGCTCCTTCGTCCAACGGCACTTCCCTGTTTCAGGGTCCAAGGTTCCCCCAACCCCGAAGAACCAAGTCCTTGAACGGTCTGGCAAGTTCAATGTCTCTGGTTCGACCCCTTTATCAAGCAGGTCCTTCTCAGCCTTGTTCCACAACGGCCGGGCTTTGAGGTAGCCACCTGACCCCGTGCGATGGTGATACTCCTTCTTTGCAGCATTTTTCTTGTTTGTCGCTGACATCTTCTTACTCTTCTCCGATGTCTTGTGGGCCAAAAATGCGGGCCAGTGATCTCTTATCTTCTCAAATTGGCCGGTGAATTCTGGAGTCTTCCCTTTGTCGACAAACGTTGATTTCAACTCATTCTTCCACCTCCTGAATAGATCTGCCATCTTCTTAAGAGCATGAGCCTTGACCAATGGCTCTATAACTGGCTTATCCGGATCCTCCTCTGGCGGTAGGGTGAAATTTGCCTTCAGCGCGGTCCAAAGATCATCTTTCTGTCTATCGTTGACAAAAGACACTTGAGGGTCTTCGCTCTTAGGCTTATTCCATTGGTGGATGCTGATCGGGATCATGTCCCTAACAAGAACCCCGCACTGAGCAGAAAATGCTTCCTTGGTCCGGCTGGGTTCAATCGGTTGGCCATCGCCCTTGATTGCTGTGATCATGAACCTTTCATCCTGGCGCAACCTTTTCTTCGAGCCTCGTCTCGTTACCGAAGTTTGGCTCGATCCGGAGGGCTAGAAAAGAAGAAAGAAGAGAGTTAATATGTGTACATACCAAAACAATTAATGCATCAATTAGCTAGTCAGCACAGGCTTAATTAATATATATACCTCGCCGGACTTTGCAACATCTCCTTCCTCCGTTCGCTCACCAGAGCAGTCATAACGGTCTCCTTCTTCCATCGGCATTCCGTCATCGGAGCCATCATAATCATGTCCTTCCACCTCCATTGTTCGATCACCGGAGCCTGCTTCACCCTCTCCTTCCAGACCATCGGTGTCGTTGAGAAACGACAAGACATCACCTCCGCCGAGGATTATGTCCCCCAACAACTGTTCTGCTTCGATGTCTCGGTGCTCCATAGTTTCTGCAAATATTACAACATGGCAATTAATATACAAACATGACAGATGGATATATTAGTGCAAACGTAGACCTAGCTAGCTCGACGCTTCTACGGTTTGGGGTGGCCTCGAAAACGCTTCTAGGGTTTGGGGTGGCCTAGGCAACGCTTCTAGGGTTTGGGGTGGCCTCGACAACGCTTCTAGGGTTTGGGTCGGACCGCCTCTCTCATGAATGTTCGACGTCCGGACCGACAAGGGATTTAACAAAATGACGCCATTCCGGATGTGCAGAAAATGGTCCATATTTTTCCTGATCTCATCTACCCTTCTATATGTCACGTTGTCTAGTGTCAAAGAATTCAAGAAAACCATGACTTCATCATTAGCCGGAAATGACAGGCGTATAATGGTACGAAGCTCTTCAAAGTTGTTTTGGAACTGAGTTCCCGATAGAATAATTCGCTTTTTGGTACAAAGTTCAGCAAGAGCCTTCCGAATATCGCTATTTGGAAGGCCTTTGCTGAAATTCGTATCAAAAGGTGAATTATTCTATCAGGAACTCCGTTCCAAAACAACTTTGAAGAGCTTCGTAGCATCATACGCCTGTTACTTCCGACTAATGATGAAGCCATGGATTTCTTCAATACTTTGACAGACAACGTGACATATAGAAGAATATATATATAGATGAGATCAGAAAAAAAAAAGGATCAACTTGTGCACATCCATAATGGGGGCATTCTTGATAAATCTATATATGTCAAAATTCAAACTTTGACATATGATCAAACTTTGACATATGATCAAATGTTGCATATGTCAAAATTCAAACTTTGACATATGATCAAACTTTGATATATGATCAAATGTTGCATATGTCAAAATTCAAACTTTGACATATGATCAAACTTTGATATATGTCCACCGCGATATAAAATAATACATAGACTTGTTCGGGCGACCGGGGGCGGCGACCATGGAGCAGTGGCAGAGCAAGGCCGAGCTCGGGGGAGCACGCGGCGAAGTTATCGGGAAGGGGGTATATCGACCCCCCCTCTCATGTCGAAGTTATCGGGGAGGGGGTATATCGACCCCCCCTCATGTCGAAGTTATCGGGGAGGGGGTATATCGACCCCCCCTCATGTCGAAGTTATCGGGGAGGGGTATATCGACCCCCCCCTCATGTCGAAGTTATCGGGGAGGGGGTATATCGACCCCCCCTCATGTCGAAGTTATCGGGGAGGGGGTATATCGACCCTCCCCCCCTCATGTCGAAGTTATCGGGGAGGGGGTATATCGACCCCCACCCCCCTCATCATGCATATATAGCTACCACATACATATATACATTGAAAAAAATTACATTATATATATATATATGAACAAAAAAATTACATCATATATATACATATGTACATCTTCGCCCACCCCCCTCATCATGAACAAAAACATGCTCTGAACAAAAAAAATTGACCAAGTTTTCATATCATCATCATCATCTACTACAAAATTTTTTGACCAAGTTTTCATATATATACTACAGAAAAAATTATCTACCAAAATGTTCATCCATCCATCCATCCATATTCAAAAGGTTCATATTCTATAATATCACCAAAAAAATTCTATGAACATAAAAAATTCTAACTTTTGCATATTCTTTGCATATGAATATACATACATTTTCTTTTTTCTTAAATGTAACTTTTGCATATGAACATACATACATAAAATTCTTATGAACAAAAAATAGACTTTTTTGTGAGCATTACATAATCTCCAATATTTTTCTAAAAATGCAAAAAAGAGCATATACCTAAAATTTCAAAAAGAGCATATACATAGCATATATAGAGCATTACATAATCTCCAATAATCTCCATGACATAATTCAACTTGAACAAAGGAAAAAAAAAGAAAAAAAACAGGGGCGGTGGTCGGAGCGGCTGGAGCGCGGGCGGCATCGGCGTCGGGGTGGGCGGCGGCATTGGGGCGCGGGGGGGAGGAGGAGAGGAGGGGAACGGCGAGGCGCGGCTCACAGTGTTGCAGGGGAGCGGGGACGGCGTCGGGGCAGGGCTCGGCGACGGCGAGGTCGGGGCAGGGCGACGGCGAGGTCGGGGCAGGGCGCGGCGAGGTCGGGGCAGGGCGCGGTGTCGGGGCAGGGCTCAGCGACGGCGCAGCAGCCTGGCGGCGTCGTGCTATGGTTCGGCCGTCGTGGGAGATAATGGGAGATTTGGGGAAAAATTTCTAAGTGTGGCCTTGTATACCACAACCTTTGGTCCCGGTTGGTGGCACAAACCGGGACCAATACCCACCTTTGGTCCCGGTTCGTGCCACCAACCGGGACCAAAGGTCAGTTTTCAGCAGCCCAAAGGGAGGGAAACAGAGACCTTTGGTCCCGGTTCGTGCCACCAACCGGGACCAAAGGCCTTGCGCTGGCGCGGTGCGGTGGGATGTTTAGTCCCACCTCGCTAGTTGAGAGAGCTCGAGAGTGGTTTATAAGCGCTGCTGCGCCCACCCTCTCGAGCTCCTCTCAACTGCAGGCTTTCGGGCCTACTCTATCAATCCTTGCCTGTGGGCCTACTGGGCCTGCTGCGGGCCTGAATCCTGGCCCATGGTTGGGTTCCTAGTCGTATTCAGGCCGTGGTGGCCCAGTAGGTGGCATTTTTTTTATTTTTTCCAGTTTTTTTGTTTTATTTTTTTATTTTGGTTCTACTTACAACAAAATACTTATTGTTTTTCAGTGATTCTTTTTGCTTTTAGGTAATAAAAATTATAAAC
Source organism: Thinopyrum elongatum (assembly GCA_011799875.1). Lineage (NCBI taxonomy): Eukaryota > Viridiplantae > Streptophyta > Magnoliopsida > Poales > Poaceae > Thinopyrum > Thinopyrum elongatum. The sequence continues at coordinate 579,883,995 of CM022302.1, read as the reverse complement.
TTTCTGTTAGTGCCATTAGTTTTGCAATTTGAATAGTTTAAATTTGAATTTTTTAAAATTTGTGTGAATCAATAGTTTGTGAATAACTTTACTATAAAAATAGATTTTTGAGTGATTGTTTTTCCTGCTATTTAATATTACTGTGTTTTATCATTAAATTCAATTTGGTAATTTTTAGGTTATTTGAAATGTCTGTTTTAATCAAAAACATATTTTGTTATTTTAGTTTGCTATTAAAGTTTCGAACAAAAAAATTCTGAAGACATTTTTTTGAACTTATTTGAACTCCAGACTTTTTGTGTGTTCAAAATGCACCATTCAAAGCTACATCATCAATTTTCAACCCTTTCTGACTTCATTAGTTATTTTTCATGCATTTACTGATTTTTTTGAGCTATATGACCCTGAAATTGAAAAGCACTTCAAATAAACTCTGAAAAGGTTGAAAGTTAGCATGTTATCATCATTTCACCCACATAGCATGTGCTAAAAAGTTGAGAGGGTCACGGCAAAAACTGGATGCACTTCATGTACAAAATGGACAATCTCTTTCGAAGTATCAGGGTTTCATACGGAAACTCGTCTGTTACAAAGGGATTTCATTTTTTTGAACTTATTTGAACTCCAGAGTTTTTGTGTGTTCAAAATGCACCATTCAAAGCCACATCATCAATTTTCAACCCTTTCTGAATTCATTTGTTGTTTTTCATGCATTTACTGATTTTTTGCGCTAAATGACCCTGAAATTGAAAAGCACTTCAAATGAACTCTGAAAAGGTTGAAAGTTGGCATGGTATCATCATTTCACCCACATAGCATGTGCTAAAAAGTTGAGAGGGTTACGGCAAAAACTGGATGCAGTTTGTGTACAAAACGGACAATCTCTTTCGAAGTATCAGGGTTTCATACGGAAACTCGTCTGTTACAAAGGGATTTCATTTCTTCACATGTAACTGCAGTGATATTCTAGATCAAAGGCATCATCATAATAGTTGTGGAGAGAAAGTCTTCACTTTTTCTTCGCTTGTGTCCTTTGCTTATTGCGCCGTAACCATGGATATTCTTCATCTCTTAATAGGGTGCTTGGGTCAGCCTTGACTTTGAAGGGAGGAATTTCATGAAACTTTTCATAATCTTCAGACATGTCTGTCTTGCCCTCCAATCCCACGATGTCTCTTTTTCCTGAAAGAACTATGTGGCGCTTTGGCTCATCGTATGATGTATTCGCTTCCTTATCTTTTCTTTTTCTCGGTTTGGTAGACATGTCCTTCACATAGAAAACCTGTGCCACATCATTGGCTAGGACGAATGGTTCGTCTGTGTAGCCAAGAATGTTCAGATCCACTGTTGTCATTCCGTACGGTGGATCTACCTGTACCCCGCCTCCTGACATATTGACCCATTTGCACTTAAACAAAGGGACCTTAAAATCATGTCCGTAGTCAAGTTCCCATATGTCCACTATGTAACCATAATATGTGTCCTTTCCCCTCTTGGTTGAAGCATCAAAGCGGACACCGCTGTTTTGGTTGGTGCTCTTTTGATCTTGGGCGATCGTGTAAAATGTATTCCCATTTATCTCGTATCCTTTGTAAGTCAATATAGTCGAAGATGGTCCCCTGGACAACGAGTACAGCTCATCAGAAACAGTGTTGTCACCTCTGAGACGTGTTTCCAACCAACTGCCGAAAGTCCTGATGTGTTCACATGTAATCCAGTCGTCACACTGCTCTGGGTGTTTGGAGCGCAGAATGTTCTTGTGTTCATCGACATACGGGGTCACCAAGGTAGAGTTCTGTAGAACTGTGTAGTGTGCTTGAGACCAAGAATGCCCGTCCCTGCATATTATTGAGTCCCCTCCTAGCGTGCCTTTTCCAGTCAGTCTCCCCTCATACCGCGATTGAGGGAGACCAATCTTCTTAAGGTCAGGAATGAAGTCAACACAAAGCCCAATGACATCCTCTGTTTGATGGCCCATGGAGATGCTTCCTTCTGGCCTAGCGCGGTTACGGACATATTTCTTTAGGACTCCCATGAACCTCTCAAAGGGGAACATATTGTGTAGAAATACGGGGCCCAGAATGACAATCTCGTCGACTAGATGAACTAGGACGTGCGTCATGATATTGAAGAAGGATGGTGGGAACACCAGCTCGAAACTGACAAGACATTGCGCCACATCACTCCTTAGCCTTGGTATGATTTCTGGATCGATCACCTTCTATGAGATTGCATTGAGGAATGCACATAGCTTCACAATGGCTAATCGAACGTTTTCTGGTAGAAGCCCCCTCAATGCAACCGGAAGCAGTTGCGTCATAATCACGTGGCAGTCATGAGACTTTAGGTTCTGGAACTTTTTCTCTGCCATATTTATTATTCCCTTTATATTCGACGAGAAGCCAGACGGGACCTTCATACTGAGCAGGCATTCAAAGAAGATTTCCTTCTCTTCTTTGGTAAAAGCGTAGCTGGCAGGACCTTCATACTGCTTTGGAGGCATGCCGTCTTTTTCGTGCCAACGTTGCAGGTCCTCCCGTGCCTCCGGTGTATCTTTTGTCTTTCCATACACGCCCAAGAAGCCTAGCAGGTTCACGCAAAGGTTCTTTGTCACGTGCATCACGTCGATTGAAGAGCGGACCTCTATGTCTTTCCAGTAGGGTAGGTCCCAAAATATAGGTTTCTTCTTCCACATGGGAGCGCGTCCCTCAGCGTCATTCGGAACAGATAGTCCGCCGGGACCATTTCCAAAGATTACGTGTAAATCATTGACCATAGCAAGTACGTGATCACCGGTACGCATGGCGGGCTTCTTCCGGTGATCTGCCTCGCCTTTGAAATGCTTGCCTTTCTTTCGACATTGATGGTTGGTCGGAAGAAATCGACGATGCCCCAGGTACATATTCTTCCTACATTTGTCCAGGTATATACTTTCGGTGTCAGCTAAACAGTGCGTGCATGCGTGGTATCCCTTGTTTGTCTGTCCTGAAAGGTTACTGAGAGCAGGCCAATCATTGATGGTTACAAACAGCAACGCATGCATGTCAAATTCCTCCTGTCTGTGCTCATCCCACACACGTACACCATTTCCATTCCACATCTGTAAAAGTTCTTCAACTAATGGCCTTAGGTACACATCAATGTCGTTGCTGGGTTGCTTAGGGCCTTGGATGAGTACTGGCATCATAATGAACTTCCGCTTCATGCACAGCCAAGGAGGAAGGTTATAGATACATAGAGTCACGGGCCAGGTGCTGTGATTGCTGCTCCGCTCCCCGAAAGGATTAATGCCATCCGCGCTTAAACCAAACCATACGTTCCTTGGGACACCTGCAAACTCAGCCCGGTACTTTCTCTCGATTTTTCTCCACTGCGACCCGTCAGCGGGTGCTCTCAACTTCCCGTCTTTCTTACGGTCCTCTCTGTGCCATCGCATCAACTTGGCATGCTCTTTGTTTCTGAACAGACGTTTCAACCGTGGTATTATAGGAGCATACCACATCACCTTGGCAGGAACCCTCTTCCTGGGGGGCTCGCCGTCAACATCACCAGGGTCATCTTGTCTGATCTTATACCGCAATGCACCGCATACCGGGCATGCGTTCAAATCCTCGTACGCGCCGTGGTACAGGATGCAGTCATTAGGGCATGCATGTATCTTCTGCACCTCCAATCCTAGAGGGCATACGACCTTCTTTGCTGCGTATGTACTGTCGGGCAATTCGTTATCCTTTGGAAGCTTCTTCTTCAATATTTTCAGTAGCTTCTCAAATCCTTTGTCAGGCACAGCATTCTCTGCCTTTCACTGCAGCAATTCCAGTACGGTACCGAGCTTTGTGTTGCCATCTTCGCAATTGGGGTACAACCCTTTTTGGTGATCCTCTAACATGCGATCGAATTTCAGCTTCTCCTTTTCACTTTCGCACTGTCTCCTTGCATCAACAATGACCCGGCAGAGATCATCATCGGGCACATCGTCTGGTTCCTCTTGATCTTCAGCTTCCCCCGTTGCAGCATCACCGTATTCAGGGGGCACATAGTTGTCATCGTCCTCTTCTTCTTCGCTCTCTTCCATCATAACCCCTATTTCTCCGTGCCTGGTCCAAACATTATAGTGTGGCATGAAACCCTTCTCAAGCAGGTGGGTGTGAAGGATTTTCCGGTCAGAGTAAGACTTCGTATTCCCACATATAGGGCATGGACAACACATAAAACCATTCTGCTTGTTTGCCTCAGCCACTTCGAGAAAATTATGCACGCCCTTAATGTACTCGGAGGTGCGTCTGTCACCGAACATCCATTGCCGGTTCATCTGCGTGCATTATATATAATTAAGTGTGTAAAAAACCATTACAAAACATCATGAATAGATAAGTGACCAAATTAATAGAAGTTCATCATCACATTAAAACCAAAGTACATACATAGTTCTCATTGAACAACATATAGCTCTCCAGAGCATCTAATTAAACCATACATTGAAACTATGTAAAACATTTCAATGCAACAACAAATGCGATCATAATCGCAACCAAGGTAACAATTGATCCGACGGCATAATGATACCAAGCCTTGGTATGAATGATATATTTTCTATACTTTCTAATATTGAAGCGCATTGCATCCATCTTGATCTTGTGATCATCGACGACATCCGCAACATGCAACTCCAATATCATCTTCTCCTCCTCAATTTTTTTCAATTTTTCCTTCAAGTAATTGTTTTCTTCTTCAACTAAATTTAACCTCTCGACAATAGGGTCAGTTGGAATTTCCGGTTCACATACCTCCTAGATAAAAAAATCTATGTCACGTTGGTCGGCATAATTGTCATAAACAATAAATGAACCAAATAGTTATAAAATATAATATATACCACATCCGAATGATAGACAGGACGAGGGCCGACGGGGGCGGATACCAAAACCATCGCACTATATAATAACAAACAAAAATAAAAGTAAGAAAATTAGACAAGTATCTATCTAAATCATACAAGTAAGAATTTTTTTCTTTTAGAAAGAAGATAAGAACAAGAGGCTCACCACGGTTATGCCGGCGACGAGATCGGCGCGGGCGATCGACAGCGGTGAAGACGGGGACGGGACGTGACAGACTGCTAAACCTAGACAAATCTTGAGAAAAATGGAGCTTGAAGGTCGAGCTTCGAGAGGAGAAAGCTTAACTAGTGTGGCTCGGGCATTTCATCAAACACCTCATGTGCATAGGAGGTGAGCTAGAGCACCACAAAGCTCTCCCCTCGCCGGCCAGAAAAAACAGAGCAGTGTGGAGTGCTCTACTCGCCGGCGATGGGGTATATATAGCCACCTCATTGGTCCCGGTTCGTGCGTGGAACTGGGACTAGAGGCCCCCCTTCTGTCCCGGTTCAAGCCACGAACCGGGACCAATGGATGTGGGCCAAGAGCGAGGCCCATTGGTCCCGGTTCATGCCAGGAACCGGGACAAATGGGTCCAGACGAACCGGGACCAATGCCCACGAGGCCCCGGCCGGCCCCCTGGGCGCATGAACCGGGACGTATGCCCCCCATGGGTCCCGGTTCGTGACTGAACCGAGACTAATGGGCTGGGCTGGCCCGAACCAAAGCCCTGTTTTCTACTAGTGTCATTGCTCATATTAGCTAGTGTGCACAATTTCCAAGTTTTTAATTCCGTGTGCTCTCTTCTCAAGTAGGTGCTGCCCCCACCTGATCTAGAAAGTTGTGCTTGAGTCTTCATGAAGAATCAAGATGAAGCTGCCATGTGCGGATGTGCCCATGTTAAAGTGTTAAACCATTTGGCTTGTTGCGCTTCTTTTGCTCACAAAGACATTTGTTTAAATTCATGTGTGAACTTTGAATTGTAATGTTCTTATCCTAAGATTGTGAACTGCTATGTGTACCTTGAGATCTGAGACTTATTATGTGGTTGAACCTTGACATTTGAGACCTTAAGGTTTGAGACTTTATTATGTGGATGAAACTTGACATTTGAGACTTGTTAAGGTGCTGAAATGTTGCTGTTTTAGATGAAATGCTGTTGTTTTAAATGAAATGCTGCGGGGATGAAAAGCCCGATGGGGATGGGAAAGTTTCTCTCCCCGCGCGCCGGGATGGGGATGGGGACGGCCATGAAGTTGGTGTCACGGGCACGGGTATGGGAGGGCAATACCCGGTTGGGTATTCCCCATTTCCAGGCTGAGCTATGCATAGGGGGCTGATGCCCCCCCTCCTCCGACTTGGAAAGAATTTCATATGATTTCTTAACACCACTTTTTCATATGATTTCCATGGATCATGGTGTTGTACTAGAAGCATTCCACGTGAATGCCCCGAACCCTCACAAGCACAGCCGTCAGATGCTTCAGACCTTTGTTCAGCCGCAGGCCACGCGCGCCGACCACATCATAGACTTGTCGTTTCTCATTGCAAAACGATCCAACGCCGATACGTATGGACCACAGGGAGGGCAGACAAAACAGGTGACCGATAAAGAACTGACCCATCCACTGGCTGCCAAGGCGGACCCACGCGCCCTTTGCAGCATGAACGAGGAGAGATCCCCATTTTTTGGGAGCCTAGTAACTACTAGTAAGCGTGCACGTGCACACACGTATACTCATATAAAGAAATTTCCTCCATCATCCTAGTTAGGACACAATGATTTCAAATCTTAATTTGTACTACATATAGCTTTTGCAGATATAGTTTTTTCATGAGCACCATATCTCAATGGACTTCTCAACCATACAGACTTAACAAAAACACATTACATATGATAGTCAATTTTGTCCCATAGATTGACACTTTAGTAACACACACATAGACAACATTTGGTCATCGGCTCTGGGTCCATATACAATAAAATGTGAAAGTAAATTATACATTGAGCGTATTTCACCTATTATAGACACTCGAGCATTTGAAACGACTCACACAACTTTGCATGATAAAATCTATGTCGATCCCATTTTCATGTACCTCGATATCATGACATCTTCATCTACATCTTCGCCTACGATGACAATAGTCAACATGAGGTACACTCAATGCACACCAGAAGAATGCGCGCACCATAATACAATTCAGGCAAGCATCAACACCAACACAAATTCTTCTCTTGTTCTTTGATCCCATTTTTATGTACCTCTATATCGCGACATCTTCATCTACATCTTCACCTCTGCCGACAATAGTCAACATGAGTTTATTCAGTGACCATGAGCCGATGTATTTTCACAACAAAAGAACATAGAAGCAAGTTTCACTAGTACAGCGAGGTGTTATACAAACGGTTTTTAACCCCTTTCCGCGATGGCATTTGGAACCGTCGCCAACTGAGTGACTGCGATAGGGGGGGTCCTTCCCACATGACCCAGAAACCATCGGGGATAGGGAGCCACCCAGACGCTGCATCCTTGCAACTCGTTTGTGCTCGCATTGCCGTCGCAGTCGGTATTCTGTGGTGCTACGTTTACGATGCGCGACCCATCACAAACGGTTCACGATTATAGAACGTGTATGATAAGCAGACAATTACACACATTCGCTTTTTCCAAACCGTATGCGATAACTAATTAAGAAGATTGGCTAATCCTCGTACGAGTGTCGGACAGGATTACGAAACGTCGGACCGTCGTAACATCATCGTACACGACAACTATTGCACATGCTATTCTGTGGTGCAACGTTTACGATGCATACCACATTAGAAACAGTTCGTGGTTGCGAATCGTGTACGATAAGGCAACTATCACAACCGTTTAGTTTGCCCGCACCATTTGTGATATTGTCTGACATCGCACGCGCTTTGCAAACGGCAACTGTGTGCATGCTTGCACACGTTTTCTCTCTGTGAACCGTGTCGGATTATGGTGTATATCGCAAACGTTTGTGTTTTACCAACCGTGTGTGCCGTAACGACCTGCAGAGCGTATTTTCATCGTAATTTAATTGCTGCTATTTCAAATTGTACCGGATTTGAATTTGAATGTATGCTATAGCTTTTTTTCAACTCCATCAGGTTCAAACAACCAATGCATTATTCGATTGATAGGTACTTCAAGAATTACATAAGAACCAAATAAAGAATGATGAACCACAGTTGTATACTTGTACTATTAAAGACGGTAAAGAAAGGGGCGAAATACATTCTGGTTGCTGAACAAGGTGAAGCGGAATGCCCATATTGTGCCCTCCTCCATGCAGAAGGCACGCACGACTCTAGTCCAACCCCTTGTGATGGTCGACCACCCATCCTTCACGGTCTTCATGAAAATATCTAGATAATCATCGTGTTCTGGTAGAAATACTTTAACCTTTGCATGCCCACCACTCATATAGTTTGAGAGGTAATCTTGAGTAAACTGCTTTGGGAACCACTGCAAAGAAAAAAAATTCAGACATTGTCATCTAACACAACTCATTATGGGCAGTAAAAAGAAGGCTGCAGAGTTCTTACTTATCATCCTGCAGTTCGCTGTTGTCTTGAATAAAGTGTAAATAAATAGTTTAATTGCCATCTTTTGACCCATTTTACTAACAATCTGTATCATCTTCCTCGCTTGATGCTGGTTCATCAATATCTCATTGCCCCATACGCAGAAAGGGTCGAAGCGCGGATCTTTACCAATGACATATGTACCTAAAAAACACCAAGTTAATATTAGAAGCTAAACAACAATTGCACAATAATGTAGTACAACACTCTTTTATAATATCTTATAACATCCAATATACTCACATATTAGATGAATTAACATCTTATATTATGGGCCAGAAGGAGTTTATTGCATTTTTACAAATTATCGGCTAATTAACTGCTGCTGTATCCATGGGTTAGAGTTAGTTTGAGCTAGTTCAGGCTCAAATAACCCTAAAGTATATCAAAAAATGAGGGCTAGTTTGAGCTAGTTGCATCTAACCCACCCAAAAAAACTATCCCACCCAAGAGGTGCTAATTGGAGCTAGTTCTCCTAGTGCATTTATTGTCAATCTAACCCTGTCATCCAAACACCTCTTTGGATGGAGTTAGTTCAGGGTTAGTCATGAGCTAGAAACTAACTATAACCTCTAGCTAAGTTGAGTATCCAAACAGGGTTGTGTTGTTGTTATTGCTGCTGCTCTTCTACGTATATCTAGACATCATCAGAATATTAAGGTAACACTCTTCCTTGTTGCTATGTAGCATAGGATTGCATATTTAGACATTAAGTACAGTGTATGTTGCTATGTAGCCTCAGATATATTACATATGGCCCTAGTTAACCTAACGATAAATGGGTTACAGATATATTCAGTTAAAAGTCCGATTCACCGATTAGTCCCTTATCAGCCTCCGGTCTATATGGTACCAGCTACCGATATCCTGAACAGTGAGTATATATAAGCCATGGGATGAAACTAATCTCGATGGAAAACAGCAGTCGTTCCCAAAATTGTCCTGTGTAGGTACATCGAGAGGCATGTTAAGCACAACAGGCTAAACATTAACCAAATATATCCATGGTAGATAAAATAATCTCCAAAAGATAGCTTCAGTGTGCAGGTTTAAGCATGCTAGTAAAGCAAAACAAGTGGAAATATGTGTTAACTGCAATAGGCCTAACATTTAACAACAAGAAAACATAGTCATTCAAACTGGTATTGTGCCGGTCTAAGTACACTGGTTATTGTTAAATAAAAATGGAAAGGCGTGTTAACTACAAGATGCAGCAACCAAATGTAGTCATTCATAGTGGTATTGTTGAAACTGGTATTGATGAAATTGAACTACACAGTTCATACTTGCACATATAGAACATCATGTTGTGAATAACTAAAATAAACAAGGCATACTACGAACAACCAAAGATAGTATTTGAAACTGGACATATGCTAACTACAAACAACCGAACAATCAAAAAACTTTAAAAGAGGCATATGCTAGCTATAACAGGCTTAACAGCAAGCAAATATATGCATTCCTATCGGTATGTTTAAAACTGGATTGATGAAATGTACTGCACAGTAAATAATTGCACATATAGAGCATCACATTGTGAAAAACTGAAATAAACAAGGCATACTGCAAACAACCAAATATAGCAATTAAAACTGGACATATTCTCACTACACTACAAAAGAGACTCGACAAAATAAATCATGGGTTCCCCCCTGTGAAGAGGCACGGAAAAACAAATCATGGGTTTCCTCACTTGTCACAGATGGGCTCGTTCCCGTGGGAAGAGCACGGACCCTGGATGCACTCCATGTTGTCGCAGATGGGCTCCTTCCCCTTGGAAGAGCACGGCTGTAGGGTGCCCTCCCTCATGTCGCAGACGGGCTTTTTCCGCTTGGAAGAGCAGATAGGCTCTTTCCCCTTGGATGAGCCGGAGAGGGTGCCTTCCTCGTGGTCGCCGTCAATGAGGTCTGACTTGGAAGCTGTGGATCCCAAGCCAGCGTCGCAGAACGTGTCCTTCAGAAATGACAAAAGGGGCTCGATGGCGATGTAGGACGGCAAATTCTTGACAGCGAGCCAAAGGAGATCAGTGGCGGGGCCATGGATGAGATCGACGGCGGTTGAACCCGAGGGGTTGGGGGTGGGCCACTTAACCTGTGACATAGCCCGCGTCAGGTCATCGCTGTCGATGACCTCGATGTCATCGCCAGCGTCCGCGACATACCCCCATACTCTAGTCCGCTGATTGAGTGCCTGCGGCTAGTAATGGTCGTCAGCTTCCTCGGCGACGTCGGGCGAAGAGACCGCGATACACCTCTTTTCGGCCAGTCGCTCTTTGAGCTCCACGAGAAGCGTAGCCGGGCTTAGGCTGTGACGCTCTGGAGTGGGGGATGGGGATGGGGATGGGGATCTGTGGGAAAGGGAGCGTTTGGCAGGCGTCATCTAAGAAACTTAGGGCGGCCTGAGTAAGGAGATCGGTGTGTAAGCTACACGGGTAAACCGGCAGATGTTGACAATGGAGGCACAGGCTGGCGGGACTTGCTAGGGTTTCGAGGAGGGAGAGGGTGTGTGTGTGCGCGTGCGCTCGCCTGAGGAGGGTTTGGTGTGTGTGTGTGTGTGGAGGGGGGGGGGGTGTGTTTGAGGAAATGAAGCGGCTACTGAAAATTTTACTAGCGGGAGTCAAATGCCGGGGCTATTGAAAATTTGGATGGTGGTGCATCGCACACGGTCCGGAGATAACAACCATGTGTTATGAAACAGAAAAACCCTCGAGGCGGGCAGATATTTTCGAGGGATGCAGGCGGGAGCGGGAACAAGAAACATCACACACGGTCGAAACATAATAACCGTGTGTTATCAAATAGAAAAAAGCTGCAGGCGGGTAGATATTTTTGAGAGGGGAAGCCTCGTGGAGCCCAATGTACTGTGCGGATGTGCGTGACAGGGGCACCGGCGTGGCACACGGTTAGTGTGAGTGAACCATGTCTATTGCGTCATCCGACTTGTCTAATGTTCATAAATTTCGCGAAAAATGATGCGGGAGAGGGTCAGAACACGAACACACTTGCATGTGGACCAAATATATGTATGAAAAGGGTGATTTGATGTTCAAATATCAAATGCAACTTCGATGTGGCACCTATCTTGCAAAACGCACCGTATTGCTTGCCCCCCTCGTGTCGGCAGGAAGGGAATCCTAAGCTATATATGAATGCATGCCCCGCCCCCCACGGAGGTTCACCTAGCAAAGTGCGAAGTAGCAGCCCCCCCCCCCCGACACACACACCCACTTTCAGTCGGTGGGCCAGAGAGGCATCTCACCAAGATGAGTCGTAAAACGGACCAAGAATAATCCACCTTGGTCGTACAACCTCTCTCTTGTTGTTGGTCAAAGTGATGGTCGTCCATGCGACCCCGGAGATGGGCTAGCTCGCCAATAATCACGCAAGTAGCTAGTCCCTGAAGATAACCACTACCTGCGTGTGGCCCAAACATATGTATGGAGAGGTGTGTTTGAATACACAATGGAACAACTTTGATGTGGCACCATGCTTTCGAACCAGAAATCCCCACACTGAGTGAGGGTTAGTTGACGATGTATATGTATGTCACACCACACTTCAAGCCGATGACGGGGATTCATGCATGCATGCGTGCATAGTATGCGCTCAAACTTAATTAGGTCTGAATCTCACCATGACCTATACTACGATAACACGAACCAAAGGAAGAATCCACCATGGTAACCTATCTTGTTGTCGGTTAAGGTGGTCATGGATGTCCACGCGGGCCCATGAATATATAGGCTTGTCGCTGATAACCACGCGAGGGAGTGTACCGTTCGAAGACAACCACTACATGCATATGTATGGAGGTGATGCGTCCATGCATGTTTGAATACCATTTCACAACATTGATGTGGCGCGTGCGTCAAAAATCGTACAGTCCCCACACAGAGCGAGATCAGTTCATGACGTGTCATGGTACTAGCCACTTTGACTCGATGGGAGGGATTCATGCATACACATGCATGTGTGTGCTCAAACTGTATCATGTCATCCCAGAGCATGACCTATATATATACTGTATTACAAACAAGAAAATAATCCCCTCCTAAGTCAAATTAACCTATCTCGTTGTCAGGCAAAGTAGTGATGGACCAAGTGGGCCCAATAGATGGAAAGCATCGTTATCGCTGATAACCGCTTAAGTGGGTGCGAGAGGACAACCACCATCGCTTTGGATGTGGGCCAAACATATGTTGAATACCCAAAATGCATAACTTTGATGTGGCACATGCCTCGAAAAATCGCAAAGTCCCCACACAGAGCGAGGTTCATGAAGCGTACTACATATGATAGTCCCCCTCCCCCTCTTCGACGCATACTATATGCTCCTACCGTAATACAATCCAAAAAGAATTCTTCTTGATGGTGAAATTAATTAACCTCTCCCGATGTAGGTCAAAGTGATGCATGCATCGACGATGGCCTTGTGGGCCCACAGATGGAAGCGTCACACGTGAGTGTCCTAGGATAACCACCGCCTGCATGCATGTGGTCCAAAGAGGTGTTGTGTGATGTTTGAATAGCCAATTTCACAACTTTGATGTGGCACGTGCCTCGGAAACCGAAAAGTCCCGACACTGAGTGAGGTGTAATTGTTCACGGACGCGTACGTATAGTATATATGCTAGTCACCTCCCACCTCTTCGACGCGGACTATATACTCCCACCATAACACAAACAATTTTTTTTTACCTTGCTGGTCAAATTAACCTCTCTGTCGGCTGTTCGTCAAAGTGATGGACGACGACCTCGCGGGCCCATAGAAAGCGTCACACGCGAGTATCGAGTGTCGTGTAGGACAACCATCAACTGCATGTGGCCAAAACATGTATGTATGAAAGGGTTGTGTAATGTTTTAAATAACGAATTCACGACTCTGATGTGGCACCTGCCTCACAAAACGGCCAAACCCATACGGTGGCTCACGACTCGTAGTGTACTGCCAGCCACCCGCCACCCCCAGACGCACACACACACACACACACACACACCGCGAATCCACCGCAAGTACGATGCATGTTAAATTATCCCGCGGTGAAGATATGTTACCAAAGGAGGGACGTTTAATTTAAAAAAAAAGAGATCATTAAGACATTTTAGTACATTGATTGATTTTCTAGGGGTATAATGTGTAAAAATCAAATTTGAGCTACATGCACACGTGACAGTGCACCTAAATGGATTGCAAAAACACATGTGTCTCACTGGGTGCATGTTAACTCCCCGTGCAAGAAATTTCAAACATTGGGAATCTTGATTTTTAAATTCTAGTACATCCAAAACTTCTTTGAAATTCATGAAACTTATCGTGTTGTCGTATGGACACCAATACAAAGTGGCATTGTATTTTTTTTTGTCAAATTTAAGACCAGTTTTGATGTAATCTTTATCTTCTTACAAACGGGAGATTATTAATAATTGGGAACCAATATCCCAAACGGATTATTTATTCGAACCGTGAGCGTTAGACCAACAATGGATACGTGCCATGCTTCGGTTAAGCAATAAAGCGGCAGCATTAATCATCCAAATAGAAAAACAATATGCGCGCCGCCACGCGACCAGTGTGGCATGCGAGCAGGCGTGAGTTGACGGGACGCATGCGAGCAGTCCGCCGCGCAGGCAGACCGAGAGGCGTGCATGCAGGTGTGTGAATTGACAGGAGGCGTGCTCGCTGCGCAGTGTCATCGGGAGGCGTGCGAGTAGCTGTATGAAACGATGGTAGGCATGCCAGCAGTTCGGTGCGCAGGCTCACCGGGAGGCGAGTCAGCGGTTTGACCGCCGCCCGCCTCTCTCCCACTACTTCATATTAATGGCGCGCCCGAGCGGCCGCACCCCCATCCTCGCCACACACACAATCCTCTCTCTCCGCTTGCATCCTCGACGCCGCTCTCAGTCCTCAAAGCCGTCAGTGTGTGAGGATGCTGCCGAAGCGCCCCATCGGAGGGAGTGGCGACGCCGGGGCCGCTGAAGCACCGGAGCACGGCGTGGAGATGGAGATAGAGGTTGCCGTCACCGCCGGCGAGATATTGCTGCACCCTGACATCATCGACGGCGTCGAGCTTCCACAGCCGGAGGCGGAGGTCCACACTGACTCCGGTGACGACTCCGACGACCACTCTGGCGACGACTCCCACGACGACGGACAACTGGTTAGTCATCTATACCCATTTATGTGTCAAATAGATCCTAGGGTTTCTTTGGTTACTCCTGCCTCCTCCATTTTGGAATAGAAATCATATGGTTATATTCTCCCAATCCATGAAATCTGAGTAAGTTTCGTTAGATCCGTGTAGTGTATTGATTGTTTGAATGGTACAAGTGATAAGTGATTAGTTGTTTCATCTGTGCAAATAATTTCTGCTAGTAATCCGACTAGGGTTAGTGTTCGTGCTAATAATTCCTAGCCAGGACTTTACAATTGATTTTGAATGACCTACATATATGTTTGTGCCATTATTTTCTTCAAGATTGGTCCGTACATAGACGACTGTGCTTAAAAATCGAACCATAATCTCTGGATATGTATAAAAAATAGCCCTAAATTCCTAATCCTACTTCATGGCATGTAAACATTGATTTGATGCCAAATTTTGGCAACTGCCAATGTTCGCTAGAGACTAGTTTGTAAACATTAATTTGACGCCATATTTTTTTTACTATTTGTATAGGTGCTATCTGACGATGTGGACGCAAGGATGAAGATGGCCAGAGGAGGTACAAGAGGCAAATCCTGAGGGAGCTTTATGCGGGAATGCATAACAGGCGTATTAGGTCCTGGGACGGCGGCTATCGATGCCCATTTTGCAACCAAAAGCTTCATGACGCGTATGAAAGTGTTCTGGCGCATGCAAGAGGGCGAGTCGTTGGCTCCTTCAAGCAGAAGTATTCTCGCAGGGTGGCGCACGCCGCATACGCCGAGTACCTGGAGAAGCTTCGGGATCGTGCCGGCATATGAGATGAGATGTGGGATCGAACTATGTACGCTTGAGTATGCTTAATGACGGTTGAACTATGTACTTATGGTTGAACTATGCTTTTGTACACTTATTATGTATGTCTGAGTATGTTTAATCTATGTTTACTTATGTCTAAATATGGGATATGGATGCAATCAGTTTGATTGATGGAGGTAGTATGTCAATCACACACGGTTCCCAAAATTGGAACCGTGTGCAATGACTTTCATTTTACCTGTTACGTCAATCACACACGGTTGGCTCTAGCAAACCGTTACCTCCGAAACTCTTTGTGGGACAGAAAACCCTCATCACCCAATTCAAAAAAGAAAAAAGAAAACTCTCACCATCCCCACGTCACAAAAACCCTCACCCCGCCCGCCACCCCCTCAGGTCCCCATTCACACCTGCACAAGCTCCTCCGCGTCTATGCATGGCACCGCCTATCGCGGCGGCAACCACTTAGCTCGACGCCTGCTGCCGCCACCAGGCTGCCGGCAAACCCCACCGCATTTCGCCACTTCCGCCTGCCGCCGCCTATCGCCATCGACTTTCTCGACGCTGCTCGCAGTCGACCCAGCTCCCCCCGTTGAGGAATCCGCCGTATTGAGGGTTTTTTCTCATGGACAACAAGGTAACTAATTTAATGAGATATTATCTCATCTCTTATCCCAGTTCATCTGCCTCCTTTAATCACCCGGCAGAAATCGCCGTGAATTCATTTTATTCGAGCTGATTTGAGGGTTTTCTTTCATTCATAGAGTGTACAGTGCACGGACACATCAGGACTTTGCGGCCTCCGCCAAACATCCATGGAGTTCCATCTCACCGTACCATATGACTTGAGGATGCGTGCGGTATGTTCAATCTCACCCTAAATCAGTTGGCATGTCCTACTTTCCTGAACATATACTAAATATTGCTACATTTGGATAAAAGGTGCCACATGCACCATATACGTCAAAGTAGATTTTTTCCTCTTCTTTCTATATTAGGCAAATTAATGATGTATTATTTTTTCAATTACTCTCATATTTCCATGACATCATGTTTACCCTATCTGTTTAATTATAGATTTTTGTCCTTCGATTTCAACTGCTGTACAGTTCTTTCAATTTGGGCCCATATTTGCATGTTATCATATTTTCTTTAACAATCCTACCATCTTCTGCAGCGCGTCCCTTGCTATGCAACAGAATCTGTAGTACACAATCTTTTCCTTTACATAAATCAAGACTGCAGGGATGTCATACTGAACACAAACCATGGATTTACAATCGTTACTACTGTAAGACTTGATGAACGTGGTGACTCCTATTTTGGCACTGGCCTTTGGAAAGAAATTTCTAAGTTTTATGTACTGAAAGCTGGCACTAAAATATGCTAACTTCCCCGACGATATCATCCGTCCAGACTTTGTTCGAAATAAGTGTTATTTTCAAGTATCTGCATGTTGACTTACCCAGCAATATCAAATGAATTGTGTAGTATTTAAGCAACCACTTATTATTCCATTTTCTTACTCTATTCCTACCTACTAACTTCTAGTTACCAATACACTTTTCTATTGCCCTGTTTTAACTAAATATTCCCTGTACTCCCACTTCCATTAGAAAGCGCCGCTGACAAGGAAACTCCGGAGGTGGAGAACGGGGCTGCCAACAAGCGGAGGCGGGTCGAGCAAGAATCGCAAGCGACTCCAGCAGGCATAGACTTCATCAGCAGCCTCCCCAATGATATGTTGACAGTCATCATCTCCCTCCTCTCAATCAAATATGGGGCGCGGACAACCGTCCTTTTCCAGCGGTGGCGCCCCCTATGGAACTCCACCCCTCTCGACTTCATCGACACCCACGAGCTCTGCCATGGCTATCGCAAATGCTTGGATGTGTTCTCCAAGATCCTCGGCAGTCACCTTGGCCCAACCAGAGGCCTTAGCATGGGCAAGTTCCGTTTCAACGCCAAGGATCGAGCCAAGCTTGACGACTGGTTCCGATCCCCCACCCTATATCAGCTCGAGGAGCTCACTTTTGATGATGGGCATATGCGCTCGCTGCCAACGTCCGCGCTCCGCCTCGCGCCCACGCTGCGCGTCGCCAAGTTCAGGAACTGCCATCCCCCCTTAATGATGTGCCCGCTCTTATTCTACCATGACTGAAGCACCTCTAGCTCGTCGCCGTCTGCCTCCCAAACGGTGACATGGAGCGCCTGCTCCGTGGCTGTACTGCACTCGAGTACCTTCGTCTTCAGGCGATTAATGGGTTGAGTAGCTTCCACATCACCTCTATGACTCTCCGGACTATTTATGTGTGTTGCTGGTGCGGCAAGAAGACATCACAAGATGTGTACCACGGTATGGTCATTGAGGACACACCTTCACTTGAGAGATTACTTGTAGTTGATCAAGAAGGTCCAACAAGAATCAATGTCATTTCTGCGCCGAAATTGATAGTGGTGGGCTACTCGTCTGACAAATACTCCGTACTTGTTATTGGATCCACACCTGTTCAGGTACAACAGCCGCCTTCCACCTCTCCTTCTAGAAATTAACATTATTTCTAATTTTGAAGATGTATGTTCGTCTGTCTTCCAGAAAATGATTCCGACAAGCTTGACCCCGAAACTGCGCACAGCGAAGGTCTTGGCACTAGAATGTATCGGCCCTGATGTCTACTACGCAACCTTCTTCTTGTAGACTCGTGTTGGGCCTCCAAGCGCAGAGTTTTGTAGGACAGTAGCAAATTTCCCTCAAGTGGATGACCTAAGATTTATCAATCCGTGGGAGGCGTAGGATGAAGATGGTCTCTCTCAAACAACCCTGCAACCAAATAACAAAAAGTCTCTTGTGTCCCCAACACACCCAATACAATGGTAAATTGTATAGGTGCACTAGTTCGGCGAAGAGCTGGTGATACAAGTGTAGTATGGATAATAGATATAGGTTTTTGTAATCTGAAAATATAAAAACGGCAAGGTAGCAAGTAACAAAATGGTATTGCAATGCTTGAAAACAAGGCCTAGGGTTCATACTTTCACTAGTGCAAGTTCTCTCAACAATGATAACATAATTAGATCATATGGCAATCCCTCAACGTGCGACAAAAGTCACGCCAAAGTTCCTATCGCGGAGAAGATAAGATGAAATTGCTTGTAGGGTATGAAACCACCTCAAAGTTGTTCTTTCCGATCAATCCATTGAGCTATTCCTATAAGTGTCACAAACAGCCTAGAGTTCGTAGTAAAATAACACCATATGACACACATCAATCAACCCTAATGTCACCTAGATACTCCAATGTCACCACAAGTATCCGTGGGTCAATTATACGATATGCATCAAACAACTTCAAATTCATAATATTCAATCCAACACAAAGAACCTCAAAGAGTGCCCCAAGATTTCTACCAGAGAAATAAGGACGAAAACGTGCATCAACCCCTATGCATAGATTACCCCAATGTCACCTCGGGAATCCGCGAGTTGAGTGCAAAACATACATCAAGTGAATCAATAGAACACCCCATTGTCACCAAGGGTATCCCACGCAAGACATACATCAAGTGTTCTCAAATCCATAATAGTATTCAATCCGATAATAGTGAAACCTCAAAGGTAAAACTCAATTCATCACAAGAAGATAGAGGGGGAGAAACACCATATGATCCAACTATAGTAACAAAGCTCGCGGTACATCAAGATCGTGCCATATCAAGAACACGAGAGAGAGAGAGAGAGAGATCAAACACATAGCTACTGGTACATACCCTCAGCCCCGAGGGTGAACTACTCCCTCCTCGTCATGGAGACCGTCGGGATGATGAAGATGGCCACCGGTGATGGTTTCCCCCTCCGGCAGGGTGCCGGAACGGGCTCTCGATTTGTTTTTCATGGCTACAGAGGCTTGCAGCGGCGGAACTTCCGATCTAGGTTTCTTTTCGGGGGTTTCTGTATTTATAGGAATTTTTGGCGTCGGTCTCACGTCAACTAGGTCCACGAGGCAGCGGCAAGACAGGGGGGCGTGCTCTCCACCCTTATCGTTGCCTCGGGACTCTTCTGGCCCAACTCTTGTGCTTCGGGGGTCTCTTTTGGTCCATAAAAAATCACCGTAAATTTTCAGCCCATTCCGAGAACTTTTATTTCTGCACAAAAAACGACACCACGGTAGTTCTACTGAAAACAGCGCCAGTCCGGGTTAGTTCTAATAAAATCATACCAAAATCATATAAAATTGTTGTAAACATGGCATGAATACTTCATAAATTATAGATACGTTGGAGACGTATCAACATCCCCAAGCTTAATTCCTGCTCGTCCTCGAGCAGGTAAATGATAAAAGAAATAATTTATGAAGTGTGAATGCTTGCAAGTGCACAAGTTTGATCAATAATAATTTCAACCACTTTTTCTAGCATCATTATATATCATAACAGTAGCTCATATCATAAAACGTCTCATGATCAAGTAGCAAGCTATTCACATGTTAAAGCACAGACCATAAACTTTCTTGAAAACTAACAAACTATGTTCTCAGTCATCAAACAATTGCAATTCATCTTATTTTCAGGAAGGGTCTATGTAAGAGCTTTGATTTAGCAAATTCCACATACTCAACTATCATATAGTCTTCCATGATTGCTACCACTCAAAGCATATTTTTAGAACAAATAGCATCCATCAAACACAGAGAAAGATAGGGGCTTAGTGCTTCGCCTCCCAACTTATTTATCATATAGATAATTGTCAACAATAATAATTCATGATCAAATATATTTGAATGGCCATATATGCTTGGATCTTTCCCCACCACATGGTACTTGCCAACTAGAGAATAATTGAGGTTGGAATGAGAAGGAATACTATTGACTCTTGCATAAAAGTAAAAGATAGGCCCTTCACAGAGGGAAGCAGAGGTTGTCATGCGCTTTTTATTTTTGGATGTGCAAACCCTTAATGCAAAGGAACATCACGTTGTATTGCCCTTTGTGATGGCAACCTTTATTATGCAGTTCGTCGCTTTTATTTCTTTACCATCACAAGTTCGTACAACGCTTATTTTCCCTTACAATAAAAGATCATACATATTTAGGAGAAATTTTTATTGCTTTTTGCACCGATGACAACTTACTTGAAGGATCTTATTCAATCCATAGGTAGATATGGTGGACACTCATGGCATGAAACGGGGTTTAAGGGTTTTGGATGCACAAGCAGTATTTCCGCTTAGTACAGAAATTTTGGCTAGCAAAAAATTCTAAATAGCAAGCACCACATGTTGGAGGATCCATAACAATATAACTTCTATACAAATATACCCAAGCATAACTCATTATGTTGTCTTCCTTGTTCAACTTAAACTAATATGCTCAAGTTTGAAAATAATTAATGGGGCTCACAATCATAGAAGATGTCCAAGATAGTATATTTATATGTGAAATCTCTCTTCCTTCAATATTCTTTCATGAATTGTTCAAGTGACCAATACTATGTTTGCTAACTTTCAATAAATTTACCACCTCTACCTCTTATATGTGAAGTCATCATTCCCCATGGGATAAGCATATGAAACATATATAATTTCAGATTTATGATATTCAATTCATTCAACCATTTACTCATAGGATATAAGTGAAGCACACGAGTAAATGACAAACTACTCCAAAAAGATATAAGTGAAGATCAATGAGTAATCAAATAATTAAGTAGCTATGTGAAGACACTCTCTCATTTAAGAATTTCAGATCTTAAGTATTTTATTCAAACAGAAAGCAAAACAAAATAAAATGACATTCTAAAAATAGCACACATCATGTGAAGAAGCAAAAACTTAGGCTCAACCGATACTAACTGATAATTCTTGATGAAGAAAGGTGGGATGCCTACCGGGGCATCCCCAAGCTTAGATGCTTGAGACTTCTTGAAATATTAACTAGGGATGCCTTGGGCATCCCCAAGCTTGAGCTTTTGTGTCTCCTTAATTCCTCTCATATCACGGTTTCCCTAAATCTTAAAAGCTTCATCCACACAAAACTCAACAAGAACTCGTGAGATAAGTTAGTATAAATCAAATGCAAAACCTTATCATTCTCTACTGTAGCAAATCACTAAAATTATTATTTGACATTGCATACTAAATGCCTCTGCATATTTAATACTCCTATCCTCAAATAGAATCATTAAACAAGCAACCATATGCAAACATAACAGCAATCTGTCTAAACAGGACAGTCTGTAAAGAGTGCAATTGTACTCATACTTCCTTAACTCCAAAACTTCTGAAAAATTATCCAACTGTAGAAAATTTGTTGTTACTCATTTTGTAAAAATTTCAATATTTTATCATGTTCTGACTTTCCAGAAGAATTCAGACAACAAATGAAAACTTTCTGTTTTCAAAACAGCAACATATAGACTTGCAAAATAAGCATGGTAAAGGCTAAACTTGACACTTTTATTGAAATAAAAGATGAAAAACATTAATCTAAATAATAGCAAGCAAATACTAATAAAAGTAAATGACGCTCCAAGCAATACACATATCATGTGACGAATAAAAATATAGGTCCAAGTGAGGTTACCGATAATGTTGAAGACGAAAGAGGGGATGCCTTCCGGGGCATCCCCAAGCTTAGTTGCTTGGATCTTCCTTGAATATTACCTTGGGGTGCCTTGGGCATCCCCAAGTTTAGGGTATTGTCACTCCATATTCTCCTCATATCGATATCTCACCCAAAACTTGAAAACTTCAATCACACAAAACTTAACGGAACTTCGTGAGATGGGTTAGTATGATAAAACAAATCATTAACTTTGGTACTGTCAAGACAAGATTCAAAAATTTTCTCACATGATACCTACTGTAACCTATCATTTCTATAATTTATATTAAGCAATATAAGCCATAGAAACTAGAAAACAAGCAAACTATGCATCGAAAACAGAATCTGTCAAAAACAGAACAGTCTGTAAAGATCTGAAGTAAGCTCATACTTCTGTAACTCCAAATATTATGAAAATTTAGGAAAACGTATAAAATTTGTATACCAATCAACGGTAAAAAAATTCAGAAGCTTTCCACGTTCCAGTAAAAGATAGGAATTTCTGTACTGGACGCAAAAGTTTCTGTTTTTGCACGGAATCAAGTCAACTATCAACCACACTATCCCAAAGGCTTTACTTGGCACTTTATTCAAGCAAAAGCTATAAAACATGATTAATACAGTAGATTAATCATGTGAACACACAAAAACCGTAGGGGTAAATGTTGGGTTGTCTCCCAACAAGCGCTTTTCTTTAATGCCTTTTTAGCTAGGCATGATGATTTCAGTGATGCTCACATAAAATATAAGAATTGAAACATAATGGGAGCATCATGAAGCATATGACTAGCACATTTAAGTCTAACACACTTCCTATGCATAGGGATTTTGTGAGCAAACAGCTTATGGGAACAAGAATCAACTAGCATAGGAAGACAAAACAAGCAAAACATCAAGATTTTCAACACATAAAGAGGAAACTTGATATTATTGCAATTCCTACAAGCATATATTCCTCCCTCATAATAATTTTCAGTAGCATCATGAATGAATTCAACAATATAACTATCACATAAAGCATTCTTTTCATGATCCATAAGCATAGAATTTTTGTTACTCTCCACATAAGCAAATATATTCTCATGAATAGTAGTGGGAGCAAACTCAACAAAATAACTATCATGTGAGGCATAATCCAATTGAAAATTAAAATCATGATGACAAGTTTCATGGTTATCATTATTCTTTATAGCATACATGTCATCACAATAATCATCATAGATAGCAACTTTGTTCTCATAATCAATTGGAACTTCTTCCAAAATAGTGGATTCATTACTAAATAAAGTCATGACCTCTCCAAATCCACTTTTATCAATATTGTGAAAAGATTCAACACCCTTCAAAATAGTGGGATCATTAACTAGAGTTGACGCTCTTCCAAACCCACTTTCATCAACATAATCATCATAAACAGGAGGCATGCTATAATCATAATAAATTTGCTCATCAAAACTTGGGGGACAAAAAATATCATCTTCATCAAACATAGCATCCCCAAGCTTATGGCTTTGCATATCATTAGCATCATGGATATTCAAAGAAATCATACTAACAACATTGCAATCATGCTCATCATTCAAAGATTTAGTGCCAAACATTTTATTGACTTCTTCTTCTAACACTTGAGCACAATTTTCGTTTCCATCATTTTCACGAAAGACATTAAAAAGATGAAGCATATGAGGCAACCTCAATTCTATTTTTTTTTGTAGTTTTCTTTTATAGACTAAACTAGAGATAAAACAAGAAACTAAAAGATTCAATTGCAAGATCTAAAGATATACCTTCCAGCACTAACCTCCCCAGCAACGGCGCCAGAAAAGAGCTTCATGTCTACTATGCAACCTTCTTCTTGTAGACTCGTGTTGGGCCTCCAAGCGCAGAGTTTTGTAGGACAGTAGCAAATTTCCCTCAAGTGGATGACCTAAGGTTTATCAATCCGTGGGAGGCGCAGGATGAAGATGGTCTCTCTCAAACAACCCTGCAACCAAATAACAAAAAGTCTCTTGTGTCCCCAACACACCCAATACAATGGTAAATTGTATAGATGCACTAGTTCGGTGAAGAGATGGTGATACAAGTGTAGTATGGATAGTAGATATAGGTTTTTGTAATCTGAAAATATAAAAACAGCAAGGTAGCAAGTAATAAAAGTGAGCGAAAACGGTATTGCAATGCTTGAAAACAAGGCCTAGGGTTCATACTTTCACTAGTGCAAGTTCTCTCAACAATGATAACATAATTAGATCATATGGCAATCCCTCAACGTGCGACAAAAGCCACTCCAAAGTTCCTATCGCGGAGAACATAAGAAGAAATTGCTTGTAGGGTACGAAACCACCTCAAAGTTATTCTTTCCGATCAATCCATTGAGCTATTCCTATAAGTGTCACAAACAGCCCTAGAGTTCGTAGTAAAATAACACCATATGACACACATCAATCAACCCTAATGTCACCTAGATACTCCAATGTGACCACAAGTATCCGTGGGTTAATTATATGATATGCATCAAACAACTTCAGATTCATAATATTCAATCCAACACAAAGAACCTCAAAGAGTGCCCCAAGATTTCTACCGGAGAAACAAGGACGAAAATGTGCATCAACCCCTATGCATAGATTACCCCAATGTCACATCGGGAATCCGCGAGTTGAGTGCCAAAACATACATCAAGTGAATCAATAGAACAACCCATTGTCACCACGGGTATCCCACGCAAGACATACATCAAATGTTCTCAAATCCATAATAGTATTCAATCCGATAATAGTGAAACCTCAAAGGTAAAACTCAATTCATCACAAGAAGATAGAGGGGGAGAAACACCATATGATCCAACTATAGTAACAAAGCTCGCGGTACATCAAGATCGTGCCATATCAAGAACACGAGAGAGAGAGAGAGAGAGAGAGAGAGAGAGAGATGAAACACATAGCTACTGGTACATACTGTGACGCCCCCGGCCCGATCGTGCACTAATCATACACGCAAATGCACACGATCAAGCCTAAGGACTCACGGGAAGATATCACAACACAACTCTAAAACATAAATAAAGTCATACAAGCTTTATATTACAAGCCAGGGGCCTCGAGGGCTCGAATACATAAGCTTGCGAACAAGCGTCAGCGGAAGCATCAGATATTTGAGTACAGATATTAAAAGAGAAACAGAAAGGCCTTTAGAAAGGCGGGGCAAAATAAAACACTACGATCGAAAGGCGAAGGCCTCCTGCCTGGGACCCTCTGATCCTACTCCTAGTCGTCAGTCAACTCATAACAGAATCCGTCCTCTTGGTAGTAGTAGTAGTCGATCGACGGGGCCTCTGTCTCAGGGGGCTCCGTCCTCTGGTCACGTCAAACTGATAAGGGGAGAAAAGGAAAACAAAGCAACCGTGAGTACTCAGAAGTACTCAGCAAGCAAGGATCTACACTACATATGCAACATTTTCAAAGGGAGGCTGTATATATGGACTGGGCTGCAGAAATGCAAGAATAGAGAGAAGGCCTAGTCCTATCGAAGACTAGCATCTTCAGCGGTCTTGCAGCAATAGAAGGGAGCAGAACAGATCAATATAATGTAGCAGTATCATTAAGTCTCATCCTCACCCAGAGATCCTTTCTCGACTCCCTGCGAGAAAGCAATCCCAGAGCCATACAGTCATCAACCTCGTCCGGAGATCCCTTCTCGACTCCCTGCGAGAAGCAATCCCAGAGCCATATATACAGGTCTCATCACAGGTATCCAGTTCTAAATTGTATCAATCAGGATACAACTCCGAGTGTCCTTTACCGTAGGACCGGCTATCGATAGAAGTGTTCTTCCCTGCAGGGGTGCACCAACTTACCCAACATGCTCGATTAACTCCGGCCGGACACACTTTCCTGGGTCATGCCCGGCCTCGGCCAAATGACACATCGCAACCCTACCTACAGCTCAGCAGAGAGGTCCCCGCCGGTCTACATTCTAAGCGCAAGGGGGTCTTGGCCATCGCCCCTCGCCCTCCGGGTCGTTGCGCACAGGGTGGATACCAGCATCGCCTCGGGTGGCC
Source organism: Thinopyrum elongatum (assembly GCA_011799875.1). Taxonomy (NCBI): domain Eukaryota; kingdom Viridiplantae; phylum Streptophyta; class Magnoliopsida; order Poales; family Poaceae; genus Thinopyrum; species Thinopyrum elongatum. Next base: position 579,857,875 of record CM022302.1, on the reverse strand, counting down.
GACACGATCCGACCGTGCCGCCATGCTGAACTGGAAGTCTGACAGAGCTTTCGGCTGATGCATACGATGCAGAACGCCCATACTATGCCCACGTGATGGTTAGTGCTATCAGACCAGAGGCCTGCTCGGATCAAATATCCAAATCGTTAGGACTAGGGGCTTGCGGTAACGAGCAGAGACTCATGAAAGATGTGACCCCGTCGCCCCGTCTCGAGGACTTGCTGCAAGGGTTAAGAATTCCCGGCCGCGCCTCGTATTCACCACTCGGGCACCACACTGGCACCCGTCTTTACAACACTCGCCTCTCAGGCGCACGCGAGTACCCCTCAGGGTCGACCCGCCTATCCAAGTAACAGTGTAAAGTCCTAGTATCCGTGTGTCCATAACATCAGGGGAATCCGAGGTATCACCCTCGTTGGATTCCTACTCGATGTGTCTGTCAAGGTGAACTCGGAGGATTCACCCTCGATGGGTTCACAATTGATGTGTTGCACGACAGCGTCGTTACCGGAAGTGGTGAAGGAGGAATCACCCTCGATGACCACGACCGAATAGCTACTCTACAGAGTTAACATCAGAAGTGCTACAAGAGGTTTCACCCTCGGCACTCGATAGTAATGCTGCAGTGTCGTTACAACTAAAGGGGGTGATGTGCGGTGTCGGGGCCTGGTCTTCAATCCCGTTGATCGGGTCTTCTGACGATCCAGCGCGGCAGTCGGGTTAAGTGGGGTCACTGATAGGTCTCTACCCAGCCTAGACTAAACAGTTTAGGATATGCAGGTAATTATCAGCAGCAGGTTACAATGAACAGGCTATGCATCAGAATAGGTAAAGCAGCAGCAGCAGCAATTATAATGCAAGCATGAGAAATAGAATGGGCGATATCGGGATGATCAAAAGGGGGGGGGGGCTTGCCTGGTTGCTCGGCGGCAAGGGCAAGGTTGTCAATGGTGTCTTCGGGCTCCGGAGCTGCGTCGGTCTCGGGGATGACGTCGGTGTCGGGGTCTAACGAGAGAGTAGAGGAGGAGGAAACAGTATAAATATAGAGCAAACATGAGCATGACAAATACTATGCACGGTGCTAGGGGTAGTCTAACGCAGCATTACACGTATGAGACGGAGCGGGAGAATATCTGACGATATTTCCCGGGTCTTTGGAATTATCGGACAGAGGATCCGGAGGGGGACGGTTGCATGTTCAGATAGTTAGAGACTCGTGACGGACGAACGGACCACGTATTCGGATTCGTCTCGTCGTTCTGAGCAATTTTCATGTATAAAGTTTTTCGATCGGAGTTACGGATTAAAAGATATGATTTTCTAAAGTTTTATTGATTTTCTGGAATTTATTTAATTAATTAAATTCGAATTATCCAAAACAGTAGCAGGGTGACATCATCATGACGCAGTGCTGACGTCAGCAGTCAACACGCGGTCGGCCAGGTCAAACCTGACCAGTGGGGCCCACATGTCAGCCTCTGATTAGTCTAAATAGAGTTTATTTTAACTAATTAACTAATTAGGCTACTGGGCCCACATGTCAGTGACTGATTAGTGCTTAAACTAATTAAATTAAACATTTTAATTAGCAGTTAATTAACAAGGCCGTGGGGCCCGCGTGTCAGCGACACGGGCTGCCCAGTCAGCGGCCTAACCGGGTCAACTGGGGCCAACCGGGCCCAGCGGTCAGTGCCACAGGCGGTGGGGGCCACGTGCCACATCGGCGCCGGCCACCGGAGCACGCCGGCGAGCTCGCCCGTGGCGGCGCAACTCCGGCGAGTTCGGGAATCGCCCACAGGGCATTATTTGCGACGCGGTTGGCGGCAGTCGAACGGGGAGACGACGCCGCGTCGATCTAGGGCACTAGCACGAGGCGGGGCAGTCGGAGACGAGCACTGCGACGGCAATGGCGGACGGCGGCGTTCGGGCGGGACGGCGAACGGCGTTGCAGCGCGCGTGCGGGTGAGCCAAAAGGCTAGGCGTGGCCTACGCGGTGCGGTGAGTGCGATGGCCACGGGCACGGGGCCCAAAGGTCGCCGGGGACACGTCGGCGACATGCACAGGCGGCGGTGGGTTCGGGCACAGCGAAACCTAGCGCTACAAGCCACGGAGGGCCGTGAGGGGAGAGGGGGAAGGAGCAGGAGCTCACAGCGGGGCGTAGCCGGTCTAAGTGGGCTCGGGGGAGGTTTGGTGTAGCCGGAATCGGCGACGGAGTGCGGCGGCGATCCGAGGAGGAAGAAGACGGTGTGGAGGCGATGCAATGGCTCCGGGCTTCGGCTCGTTTGCGCGGTCGAAGGAGGCGACGATGGCGAGCACCGTGGACACGTTCGGCAGGCGGGGCGGTGACGGTGGCCGCGCAACTCAACCGCGGCCGTTCATGACGGCGTCGGGCGAGGTGGGAGAGAGCGAGGGAGGAAAGGGGAGCGGTGCTAGGGCTCGCCAGGGGGAAGCGGGGTGGCTCTTATACCCAGCGCGCGCGCGGGCGCGCTGGCGAGTGGCGAGCGAGGGGGGGCCGGGGCGCGGGCGGGCGTGCGCAGAGCGCTCGACAGCGAGGCGCGGGGTGAGCAGTGGGAGGTGGGAGGGGACGCCGGTTGGGCTGGGCCGGCCTGGTGGGGTGGCCGACTGGGCCAGCTGGGTCGAGGCCCAGTGGGGGGGAAGCGGGGGTTCTTTTCTTTTTTTTTTCTTTATTCCTATTCTCTGTTTTGTAAATTGTGAGGCCTCAAAATGACTTTTGTAAAATATGAGACCTAGCCCATAAATCACAGTCCATTATACTCTAACTCCGAAAACTAGTTTGGGCAAAACATAATTTCATATTTGTTTTAAATAAATTAAAAGGTTACTAAATGTTATTTTCAGCCACTGTTTTAAGTTGTTTGAGTCACTTACCCAACTCCAATGATGTTGGTTTCAATTTTAGAATTGTCTCTGATTTATTTGCTATTTAATGAACAATTTAGTTCTTATGTTGGACAACTTTTATATTCCACTTTCATTCAAATTTGAATTTGACTTAGGAGTTGAAATGCATTATGATGCAAATGATGATCATGCACTGTTAAACATGATGACTTGTCATTATCAAAATGGAATTACTGTGGCTAACCACTGGGGGTGTTACAAATCTCCTCCACTAATAAGAATTCTCGTCCCGAGAATTAAGAGATAGAAGGAAAAAGTTCAGGGTATTCCGCGCGAAGATTATGCTCGCGTTCCCAAGTGGCTTCATCTTCAGTATGATTTGACCACTGCACTTTGAGGAACTTGGTAACCTTCTGACGGGTCCGACGTTCAGCGTCATCGAGAATGCGGATCGGATGCTCCTTATAAGATAGATCATCTTGCAATTCAAGCACCTCGTGATCTACAGCTCGGTGCGGAGATTCCTTAAAGCATTGACGAAGCTGTGACACGTGGAAGACGTCGTGGATATGAGAGAATTGCGGCGGCAATTCCAATTTATATGCCACCTGACCACGTCTAGCAATAATTCGGAAAGGACCAATGTAGCGTGGAGCTAGCTTGCCCTTGATTCCAAAACGGTGAGTGCCCTTCATAGGAGTGACACGAAGATAAGCTTGATCACCAGGTTGATAAGTCAAACCCCATCGTTTGCGATCATAGTTGCTCTTTTGGCGGTCCTGAGCCGCCTTGAGATTTTCCCGGACAATACGAACTTGTTCTTCAGCGTGTTGAATAATATCCGGACCCACGAGCGGTCGTTCCCCAGTTTCTGACCAATTCAGAGGGGCTCGACACTTATGTCCATAGAGTACTTCGAAGGGGGCCATTTTCAAGCTGGCTTGATAGCTGTTGTTATAAGCGAACTCGGCATATGGAAGAGATTCTTCCCACTTCTTGCCAAAAGAAATAACACAAGCCCGAAGCATGTCTTCAAGCACTTGATTGACTCATTCGACTTGGCCTTGAGATTGAGGGTGATAAGCTGAACTCCAGGTAATATGAGTTCCCATAGCTATTTGAAAAACTTTCCCAGAATTTGGAAGTGAAAAGGCCGCCACGGTCCGAACTGATCTCCTTCGGAATACCGTGGAGTGATACAATTCTGGAGATATACAACTCTGCTAACTGACTAGCAGTGATAGTCTCTTTGACAGGCAGAAAGTGTGCAACTTTAGAGAGTTGGTCGACGACGACAAGAATAGCATCGTGACCCTTCTGTGACCTGGGAAGTCCTGTAACGAAATCCATCTGAACCTTATCCCATTTCCATAGAGGAATAGGAAGTGGTTGCAGAATTCCAGCAGGTTTCTGATGTTCTGCTTTAACGCGACGACACACATCACATTCAGCAACATATCGAGTAATATCCTGCTTCATTTTAGACCACCAGTACCTTTGACGGAGATCATGATACATCTTGGTGCTACCCGGATGAATAGACAATGGTGTGTCATGTGCCTCCTTCATGACTTTGTCAGTCATGAGTTCGAAAGGAGGTACGACAATGCGGTTTCTGAAATACAAGGTTCCATCTTCAGACAGCGAGAAATCCTTGTACTTTACAAGGTGAAGGTCTTTCTTCATCAGATCAATTTCAGCATCTTTAGCTTGCGCATTCTTAATAGCTTTCCCAAGATCTGGTTGTATCACAAGGTTATTTAGAGAGCCCTGTGGAACAATACGCAGATTCAGCTTGCACAGTTCTTCAAAAAGACGATGTTGAGCTCGCCTAACCATGAGGTTGTCGCAATAGGACTTGCGGCTTAAGGCATCAGCCATCACGTTAGCCTTGCCAGGGGTATAGGAAATACCCAAATCATAGTCCGCAATGGCCTCCATCCATCTTTGCTGACGGAGGTTTAGAGATGGCTGAGTAAACAAGTACTTCAGACTTTTATGATCCGTGTAGATCTCGCAACGATTACCGAGAAGGTAATGTCGCCACAACTGCAATGCATAGATGACATCAGCTAGTTCTAGATCATGTACCGGATAATTCTCTTCATGTGGGCGCAACTGACGAGAGCCATAGGCAATCACTTTACGCTCTTGCATTAGGACACAGCCTAATCCTTCACGGGATGCATCACAATAAATCACAAAGTCTTTGCGGGTATCTGGAGGAGATAGTACTGGGGCAGATGTCAGCTTGTCTTTGAGTGTCTGGAAACTTTCCTGACATTTTTCTGTCCATTCAAACTTAATGCCCTTGTGAAGCAGATCAGTCAAAGGCTTAGCAATCTTGGAAAAGTTCTCGACAAATCGACGGCAATAGCTTGCAAGGCCGAGAAAACTTCTCACTTGCTTGACGTTCTTCGGAGGAGTCCAGTCCAGAATAGCCTGAACTCGTTCTGGGTTAACGGCAATTCCATCTTTTGAAATCACATGACCAAGATATGTCACTTCAGATAACCAGAACTCGCATTTGGAGTATTTGGCATACAACTGGTGTTCTCGGAGCCTTTCCAGTACAAGACGGAGGTGTTCGGCATGTTCTTCCTTATTCTTCGAATATACCAGAATATCATCCAGATATACCACGACGAACTTGTCGAGGTAATCCATGAAAATATAATTCATCAGACGGGAGAATGTGGCTGGAGCATTTGTTAAGCCGAAGGACATGACCGTGTACTCGTAGGAGCCATAGCGAGTAACAAATGCAGTCTTCGGAATATCCTCTTTGCGAACACGGATCTGATGGTATCCCAATCTCAAATCAAGCATAGAGAATACTGAGGAACCGGCAAGTTGATCATACAAATCATTGATCCGAGGAAGCGGATATTTATTCTGGATTGTAGCTTGGTTAATGGGCCGATAATCCTGAACCAATCGGTTAGTTCCATCCTTCTTCTTAACGAAGAGTGAAGGTGCTCCCCAAGCAGAGGAACTGGGGCAGATGAAACCTTTCTTAAGTGACTTGTCGATTTCCTCCTTAAGTTCAAGAAGGTGGTGCGGAGGCATTTTATAAGGACGCTTCGCAATAGGAGTTGTGCCAGGCTTCAAGTCGATGACGAACTCAACAGCTCTAGCAGGGGGTATCCCTGGAAGTTCTTCTGGAAATACATCTTGAAAATCACGAACAACTGGAACGTTCTCGATGCCTTCAAGAGGTGAAGCGTTCAATGCATTTAGAACATATATCTGAGCTTCAGCGTCCTGCACTGTACGAGCTGAGTATCTGACAGTCTGACCGGAAGGGTGTGTGAGGCGGACTGTTTCAGTGGCACAGTCAATCAAAGCTTTATGAGGCTTCAACCAGTCCATACCGAGAATAATGTCTATGTTGGAGGTCTTGAGAGCAATGAGTGAAACGGGGAACATCAATCCTCCGATCACAATGTGGTTACCGTGGCTAACCATGGTAGTTTGCCAATTAGCCCCAGGTGAATGGATTACTAATGGGATGGACATCACCTCGCAAAGTATATCATGGCTTCGCGCAAAACTTTCGGACATGAAGGAGTGCGATGCTCCAGAATCAAAGAGGACTGAAGCTGGGATTGAATTCACTAGAAGGGTGCCCATTTCAATGTTGGGGTCCTGTCGAGCTTCTTCTATGTTAACTTGGTTGACATGGACACGAACTATAGCAGACGGCCTGGCATTAGAGCTTCTGAGACGACGGTTCCGACAGCTCTTCTTGCAACCAACAGGAGGACGTGGTGCATCCTGATGAAAAGCCATAGCATCAGGCGGTCCATCATGAACCGATAGCTGTCTCGGCGGTGAAGGCAAACGAGGTGCAACATATGACGGCCTTGGTGTTGGAGCAGGTCGGTGGTAAACATTGTGTGGAATCCAGACTCGACGTTTCTGAACAGGTCGACCCGAAGACGAACCAACATCACGAGTGCGCTTGAGCGACTCCTGGTATTCAGTCAGAGCTGTTTCAATTTGGAATGATTTGCTGACAAGCGTTGCGAAGTCTGTGCAATCATGGACTGCAAGTGCGAGCTTTATGTCAGTATGTAGTCCTTCACGGAATTTCTCCTGCTTGCGAGTGTCAGTGTCGACGTCATCTTCAGCATAGCGGGATAGTTCGAGAAATTTCCTCTGATATTCATCCACAGTCATTTTGCCCTGTGAGAGTTTGCGGAACTCCTGCTTCTTCTGGTCCATCAGACCTTGAGGGATGTACCGTGCATGAAAAGCTGACTGAAATTCCTGCCAAGTGGTTACAGTCTCCGCAGGCAACATAGCCTTGTGGCTTTCCCACCATTGAGCAGCTGGGCCCTTCAGGTGGAATGTCGCAAAGGTGACGTAACTGTCAGGAGCAACATTAGCTGATTCCATTTCAAACAGGATGTCACGAAGCCAATCATCAGCATCCATAGGATTGGTGGAGTTGCGGAAAACGGACGGGTTGAGGCGCACAAATTCTGCCAGAGTTATTGGAACATTCTGTTGCTGAGCATTCTGATTTGGGAACTGAGCCAATAGTCCGGTCATAAACTGCTGCATCATTGCGGCCATATAGGGTGGAGGTGGAGGATCGTCAGCCATCCTGCCAAATCAACAGGGGCAGTTTAGCAAGAAAAACTGTAGGAGTATGGAATAATTTATGAAGTATCACGCTCAACAGAAGGAAGCGCAATAGATACTTCATCATATTCGCACCTGACATTCAAATGCACACATAGCCTCGGTTACAATCCGGCATTACGACAGCAGAAAAGGGAGGGCTAGACATCTAGGCGGCGCGCAGGCACGCGGTAAGGAAGTACACAACGAGACATAGCAAAGGCTACATCAACGTCGGAGAAAACTGACGGAGCGAGGAATCTGCAAGTGACAACACAGGGTGCCCTCGATAAAAGGATCCTGCAAGCAGATCCTGGCCCACAATCTTGAAGCAAGGGGGGATATTTCAGAACTCCGGGTGGATGTGAGCACGAGAACCTAATGTTGAAGTTAGTAAAATTTCATTTAACCCGAATAGAAGAGAGGTCAGAGGCCCAGAGTAAAGGTCGAGGAGTAAAAGATCCTAATACCACCCAATTGGCGACGTGGGCCCGTAAGCCACACAGCCAAGTTAGTAAAATAGTTTTGGACCACTAGACTCAACTTCGGCCAAGGAGTTGGAAAGGGGGATTCCTACAGTCAGTCGGCTCTGATACCAACTTGTGACGCCCCCGGCCCGATCGTGCACTAATCATACACGCAAATGCACACGATCAAGCCTAAGGACTCACGGGAAGATATCACAACACAACTCTAAAACATAAATAAAGTCATACAAGCTTTATATTACAAGCCAGGGGCCTCGAGGGCTCGAATACATAAGCTTGCGAACAAGCGTCAGCGGAAGCATCAGATATCTGAGTACAGATATTAAAAGAGAAACAGAAAGGCCTTTAGAAAGGCGGGGCAAAATAAAACACTACGATCGAAAGGCGAAGGCCTCCTGCCTGGGACCCTCCGATCCTACTCCTAGTCGTCAGTCAACTCATAACAGAATCCATCCTCTGGGTAGTAGTAGTAGTCGATCGACGGGGCCTCTGTCTCAGGGGGCTCCGTCCTCTGGTCACGTCAAACTGATAAGGGGAGAAAAGGAAAACAAAGCAACCATGAGTTTCTCTCCTCGCGCGCCGGGATGGGGATGGGGATGGCCATGAAGTTGGTGTCACGGGCACGGGTATGGGAGGGCAATACCCGGTTGGGTATTCCCCATTTCCAGGCTGAGCTATGCATAGGGGGCTGATGCCCTCCCTCCTCCGACTTGGAAAGAATTTCATACGATTTCTTAACACCACTTTTTCATATGATTTCCATGGATCATGGTGTTGTACTAGAAGCATTCCACGTGAATGCCCCGAACCCTCACAAGCACAGCCGTCAGATGCTTCAGACCTTTGTTCAGCCGCAGGCCACGCGCGCCGACCACATCTTAGACTTGTCGTTTCTCATTGCAAAACGATCCAACGCCGATACGTATGGACCACAGGGAGGGCAGACAAAACAGGTGACCGATAAAGAACTGACCCATCCACTGGCTGCCAAGGCGGACCCACGCGCCCTTTGCAGCATGAACGAGGAGAGATCCCCATTTTTTGGGAGCCTAGTAACTACTAGTAAGCGTGCACGTGCACACACGTATACTCATATAAAGAAATTTCCTCCATCATCCTAGTTAGGACACAATGATTTCAAATCTTAATTTGTACTACATATAGCTTTTGCAGATATAGTTTTTTCATGAGCACCATATCTCAATGGACTTCTCAACCATACAGACTTAACAAAAACACATTACATATGATAGTCAATTTTGTCCCATAGATTGACACTTTAGTAACACACACATAGACAACATTTGGTCATCGGCTCTGGGTCCATATACAATAAAATGTGAAAGTAAATTATACATTGAGCGTATTTCACCTATTATAGACACTCGAGCATTTAAAACGACTCACACAACTTTGCATGATAAAATCTATGTCGATCCCATTTTCATGTACCTCGATATCATGACATCTTCATCTACATCTTCGCCTACGATGACAATAGTCAACATGAGGTACACTCAATGCACACCTGAAGAATGCGCACACCATAATACAATTCAGGAAAGCATCAACACCAACACAAATTCTTCTCTTGTTCTTTGATCCCATTTTTATGTACCTCTATATCGCGACATCTTCACCTCTGCCGACAATAGTCAACATGAGTTTATTCAGTGACCATGAGCCGATGTATTTTCACAACAAAAGAACATAGAAGCAAGTTTCACTAGTACAGCGAGGTGTTATACAAACGGTTTTTAACCCCTTTCCGCGATGGCATTTGGAACCGTCGCCAACTGAGTGACTGCGATAGGGGGGTCCTTCCCACATGACCCAGAAACCATCGGGGATAGGGAGCCACCCAGACGCTGCATCCTTGCAACTCGTTTGTGCTCGCATTGCCATCGCAGTCGGTATTCTATGGTGCTACGTTTACGATGCGCGACCCATCACAAACGGTTCATGATTATAGAACGTGTATGATAAGCAGACAATTACACACATTCGCTTTTCCCAAACCGTATGCGATAACTAATTAAGAAGATTGGCTAATCCTCGTACGAGTGTCGGACAGGATTACGAAACGTCGGACCATCGTAACATCGTCTTACACGACAACTATTGCACATGCTATTCTGTGGTGCAACGTTTACGATGCATACCACATTAGAAACAGTTCGTGGTTGCGAATCGTGTACGATAAGGCAACTATCACAACCGTTTAGTTTGCCCGCACCATTTGTGATATTATCTGACATCGCACACGCTTTGCAAACGGCAACTGTGTGCATGCTTGCACACGTTTTCTCTCTGTGAACCGTGTCAGATTATGGTGTATATCGCAAACGTTTGTGTTTTACCAACCGTGTGTGCCGTAACGACCTGCAGAGCGTATTTTCATCGTAATTTAATTGCTGCTATTTCAAATTGTACCGGATTTGAATTTGAATGTATGCTATAGCTTTTTTTCAACTCCATCAGGTTCAAACAACCAATGCATTATTCGATTGATAGGTACATATGTTCAAGAATTACATAAGAACCAAATAAAGAATGATGAACCATAGTTGTATACTTGTACTATTAAAGACGGTAAAGAAAGGGGCGAAATACATTCTGGTTGCTGAACAAGGTGAAGCGGAATGCCCATATTGTGCCCTCCTCCATGCAGAAGGCACGCACGACTCTAGTCCAACCCCTTGTGATGGTCGACCACCCATCCTTCACGGTCTTCATGAAAATATCTAGATAATCATCGTGTTCTGGTAGAAATACTTTAACCTTTGCATGCCCACCACTCATGTAGTTTGAGAGGTAATCTTGAGTAAACTGCTTTGGGAACCACTGCAAAGAAAAAAGATTCAGACATTGTCATCTAACACAACTCATTATGGGCAATAAAAAGAAGGCTGCAGAGTTCTTACTTATCATCCTGCAGTTCGCTGTTGTCTTGAATAAAGTGTAAATAAATAGTTTAATTGCCATCTTTTGACCCATTTTACTAACAATCTATATCAGCTTCCTCGCTTGATGCTGGTTCATCAATATCTCATTGCCCCATACGGAGAAAGGGTCGAAGCGCGGATCTTTACCAATGACATATGTACCTAAAAAACACCAAGTTAATATTAGAAGCTAAACAACAATTGCACAATAATGTAGTACAACACTCTTTTATAATATCTTATAACATCCAATATACTCACATATTAGATGAATTAACATCTTATATTATGGGCCAGAAGGAGTTTATTGCATTTTTACAAATTATCGGCTAATTAACTGCTGCTGTATCCATGGGTTAGAGTTAGTTTGAGCTAGTTCAGGCTCAAATAACCCTAAAGTATATCAAAAAATGAGGGCTAGTTTGAGCTAGTTGCATCTAACCCACCCAAAAAAACTATCCCACCCAAGAGGTGCTAATTGGAGCTAGTTCTCCTAGTGCATTTATTGTCAATCTAACCCTGCCATGCAAACACCTCTTTGGATGGAGTTAGTTCAGGGTTAGTCATGAGCTAGAAACTAACTCTAACCTCTAGCTAAGTTGAGTATCCAAACAGGGTTGTGTTGTTGTTATTGCTGCTGCTCTTCTACGTATATCTAGACATCATCAGAATATTAAGGTAACACTCTTCCTTGTTGCTATGTAGCATAGGATTGCATATTTAGACATTAAGTACAGTGTATGTTGCTATGTAGCCTCAGATATATTACATATGGCCCTAGTTAACCTAACGATAAATGGGTTACAGATATATTCAATTAAAAGTCCGATTCACCGATTAGTCCCTTATCAGCCCCCGGTCTATATGGTACCAGCTACCGATATCCTGAACAGTGAGTATATATAAGCCATGGGATGAAACTAATCTCGATGGAAAACAGCAGTCGTTCCCAAAATTGTCCTGTGTAGGTACATCAAGAGGCATGTTAAGCACAACAGGCTAAACATCAACCAAATATATCCATGGTAGACAAAATAATCTCCAAAAGATAGCTTCAGTGTGCAGGTTTAAGCATGCTAGTAAAGCAAAACAAGTGGAAATATGTGTTAACTGCAATAGGCCTAACATTTAACAACAAGCAAACATAGTCATTCAAACTGGTATTGTGCCGGTCTAAGTACACTGGTTATTGTTAAATAAAAATGGAAAGGCGTGTTAACTACAAGATGCAGCAACCAAATGTAGTCATTCATAGTGGTATTGTTGAAACTGGTATTGATGAAATTGAACTACACAGTTCATACTTGCACATATAGAACATCATGTTGTGAATAACTGAAATAAACAAGGCATACTACGAACAACCAAAGATAGTATTTGAAACTGGACATATGCTAACTACAAACAACCGAACAATCAAAAAACTTTAAAAGAGGCATATGCTAGCTATAACAGGCTTAACAGCAAGCAAATATATGCATTCCTATCGGTATGTTTAAAACTGGATTGATGAAATGTACTGCACAGTAAATAATTGCACATATAGAGCATCACATTGTGAAAAACTGAAATAAACAAGGCATACTGCAAACAACCAAATATAGCAATTAAAACTGGACATATTCTCACTACACTACAAAAGAGACTCGACAAAATAAATCATGGGTTCCCCCCTGTGAAGAGGCATGGAAAAACAAATCATGGGTTTCCTCACTTGTCATAGATGGGCTCGTTCCCGTGGGAAGAGCACGGACCCTGGATGCACTCCATGTTGTCGCAGATGGGCTCCTTCCCCTTGGAAGAGCACGGCTGTAGGGTGCCCTCCCTGATGTCGCAGACGGGCTTTTTCCGCTTGGAAGAGCAGATAGGCTCTTTCCCCTTGGATGAGCCGGAGAGGGTGCCTTCCTCGTGGTCGCCGTCGATGAGGTCTGACTTGGAAGCTGTGGATCCCAAGCCAGCGTCGCAGAACGTGTCCTTCAGAAATGACAAAAGGGGCTCGATGGCGATGTAGGATGGCAAATTCTTGACAGCGAGCCAAAGGAGATCAGTGGCGGGGCCATGGATGAGATCGACGGCGGTTGAACCCGAGGGGTTGGGGGTGGGCCACTTAACCTGTGACATAGCCCACGTCAGGTCATCGCTGTCGATGACCTCGATGTCGTCCCCGGCGTCCGCGACATACCCCCATACTCTAGTCCGCTGATTGAGTGCCTGCGGCCAGTAATGGTCGTCAGCTTCCTCGGCGACGTCGGGCGAAGAGACCGCGATACACCTCTTTTCGGCCAGTCGCTCTTTGAGCTCCACGAGAAGCGTAGCCGGGCTTAGGCTGCGACGCTCTGGAGTGGGGGATGGGGATGGGGATGGGGATCTGTGGGAAAGGGGGCGTTTGGCAGGCGTCATCTAAGAAACTTAGGGCGGCCTGAGTAAGGAGATCGGTGGGTAAGCTACACGGGTAAACCGGCAGATGTTGACAATGGAGGCCAGCGGCGGCGACCTTGCTAGGGTTTCGAGCGAGGGAGAGGGTGTGTGTGTGTGCGCGTGCGCTCGCCTGAGGAGGTTTTGGTGTGTGTGTGTGTGTGTGGAGGGGGGGGGGGTGTGTTTGAGGAAATGACGCGGCTACTGAAAATTTTACTACGCGGGAGTCAAATGCCGGGGCTATTGAAAATTTGGATGGTGGTGCATCGCACACGGTCCGGAGATAACAACCATGTGTTATGAAACAGAAAAACCCTCGAGGCGGGCAGATATTTTCGAGGGATGCAGGCGGGAGCGGGAACAAGAAACATCACACACGGTCGAAACAAAATAACCGTGTGTTATCAAATAGAAAAAAGCTGCAGGCGGGTAGATATTTTTGAGAGGGGAAGCCTCGTGGAGCCCATTGTACTGTGCGGATGTGCGTGACAGGGGCACCGGCGTGGCACATGGTTAGTGTGAGTGAACCATGTCTGCTGCGTCATCCGACTTGTCTAATGTTCATAAATTTCGCGAAAAATGACGCGGGAGAGGGTCAGAACACGAACACACTTGCATGTGGACCAAATATATGTATGAAAAGGGTGATTTGATGTTCAAATACCAAATGCAACTTCGATGTGGCACCTATCTTGCAAAACGCACCGTATTGCTTGCCCCCCTCGTGTCGGCAGGAAGGGAATCTTAAGCTATATATGAATGCATGCCCCGCCCCCCACGGAGGTTCACCTAGCAAAGTTTTGGGGGGGGGGGGCGAAGGCCGCCCCCCACCCCCCGACACACACACCCACTTTCAGTCGGTGGGCCAGAGAGGCATCTCACCAAGATGAATCGTAAAACGGACCAAGAATAATCCACCTTGGTCGTACAACCTCTCTCTTGTTGTTGGTCAAAGTGATGGTCGTCCATGCGACCCCGGAGATGGGCTAGCTCGCCAATAATCACGCAAGTAGCTAGTCCCTGAAGATAACCACTGCCTGCGTGTGGCCCAAACATATGTATGGAGAGGTGTGTTTGAATACACAATGGAACAACTTTGATGTGGCACCGTACTTTCGAACCAGAAATCCCCACACTGAGTGAGGGTTAGTTGACGATGTATATGTATGTCACACCACACTTCAAGCCGATGACGGGGATTCATGCATGCATGCGTGCATAGTATGCGCTCAAACTTAATTAGGTCTGAATCTCACCATGACCTATACTACGATAACACGAACCAAAGGAAGAATCCGCCATGGTAACCTATCTTGTTGTCGGTCAAGGTGGTCATGGATGTCCACGCGGGCCCATGAATATATAGGCTTGTCGCTAATAACCACGCGAGGGAGTGTACCATTCGAAGACAACCACTACATGCATATGTATGGAGGTGATGCGTCCATGCATGTTTGAATACCATTTCACAACATTGATGTGGCGCGTGCGTCGAAAATCGTACAGTCCCCACACAGAGCGAGATCAGTTCATGACGTGTCGTGGTACTAGCCACTTTGACTCGATGGGAGGGATTCATGCATACACATGCATGTGTGTGCTCAAACTGTATCATGTCATCCCAGAGCATGACCTATATATATATACTATATTACAAACAAGAAAATAATCCCCTCCTAAGTCAAATTAACCTATCTCGTTGTCAGGCAAAGTAGTGATGGACCAAGTGGGCCCAATAGATGGAAAGCATCGTTATCGCTGATAACCGCTTAAGTGGGTGCGAGAGGACAACCACCATCGCTTTGCATGTGGGCCAAACATATGTTGAATACCCAAAATGCATAACTTTGATGTGGCACATGCCTCGAAAAATCGCAAAGTCCCCACACAGAGCGAGGTTCATGAAGCGTACTACATATGATAGTCCCCCTCCCCCTCTTCGACGCATACTATATGCTCCTACCGTAATACAATCCAAAAAGAATTCTTCTTGATGGTGAAATTAATTAACCTCTCCCGATGTAGGTCAAAGTGATGCATGCATCGACGATGGCCTTGTGGGCCCACAGATGGAAGCATCACACGTGACTGTCCTAGGATAACCACCGCCTGCATGCATGTGGTCCAAAGAGGTGTTGTGTGATGTTTGAATAGCCAATTTCACAACTTTGATGTGGCACGTGCCTCGGAAACCGAAAAGTCCCGACATTGAGTGAGGTGTAATTGTTCACGGACGCGTACGTATAGTATATATGCTAGTCACCTCCCACCTCTTCGACGCGGACTATATACTCCCACCATAACACAAACAATTTTTTTTTACCTTGCTGGTCAAATTAACCTCTCTGTCGGCTGTTCGTCAAAGTGATGGACGACGACCTCGCGGGCCCATAGAAAGCGTCACACGCGAGTATCGAGTGTCGTGTAGGACAACCATCAACTGCATGTGGCCAAAACATGTATGTATGAAAGGGTTGTGTAATGTTTTAAATAACGAATTCACGACTCTGATGTGGCACCTGCCTCACAAAACGGCCAAACCCATACGGTGGCTCACGACTCGTAGTGTACTGCCAGCCACCCGCCACCCCCAGACGCACACACACACACACACACCGCGAATCCACCGCAAGTACGATGCATGTTAAATTATCCCGCGGTGAAGATATGTTACCAAAGGAGGGACGTTTAATTTAAAAAAAAAAAGATCATTAAGACATTTTAGTACATTGATTGATTTTCTAGGGGTATAATGTGTAAAAATCAAATTTGAGCTACATGCACACGTGACAGTGCACCTAAATGGATTGCAAAAACACATGTGTCTCACTGGGTGCATGTTAACTCCCCGTGCAAGAAATTTCAAACATTGGGAATCTTGATTTTTAAATTCTAGAACATCCAAAACTTCTTTGAAATTCATGAAACTTATCGTGTTGTCGTATGGACACCAATACAAAGTGGCATTGTATTTTTTTTTGTCAAATTCAAGACCAGTTTTGATGTAATCTTTATCTTCTTACAAACGGGAGATTATTAATAATTGGGAACCAATATCCCAAACGGATTATTTATTCGAATTGTGAGCGTTAGACCAACAATGGATACGTGCCATGCTTCGGTTAAGCAATAAAGCGGCAGCATTAATCATCCAAATAGAAAAACAATATGCGCGCCGCCACGCGACCAGTGTGGCATGCGAGCAGGCGTGAGTTGACGGGACGCATGCGAGCAGTCCGGCGTGCAGGCAGACCGAGAGGCGTGCATGCAGGTGTGTGAATTGACGGGAGGCGTGCTCGCTGCGCAGTGTCATCGGGAGGCGTGCGAGTAGCTGTATGAAACGACGGTAGGCATGCCAGCAGTTCGGTGCGGAGGCTCACCGGGAGGCGAGTCAGCGGTTTGACCGCCGCCCGCCTCTCTCCCACTACTTCATATTAATGGCGCGCCCGAGCGGCCGCACCCCCATCCTCGCCACACACACAATCCTCTCTCTCCGCTTGCATCCTCGACGCCGCTCTCAGTCCTCAAAACCGTCAGTGTGTGAGGATGCCGCCGAAGCGCCCCATCGGAGGGAGTGGCGACGCCGGGGCCGCTGAAGCACCGGAGCACGGCGTGGAGATGGAGATAGAGGTTGCCGTCACCGCCGGCGAGATATTGCTGCACCCTGACATCATCGACGGCGTCGAGCTTCCACAGCCGGAGGCGGAGGTCCACACCGACTCCGTTGACGACTCCGACGACCACTCTGGCGACGACTCCCACGACGACGGACAACTGGTTAGTCATCTATACCCATTTATGTGTCAAATAGATCCTAGGGTTTCTTTGGTTACTCCTGCCTCCTCCTTTTTGGAATAGAAATCATATGGTTATATTCTCCCAATCCATGAAATCTGAGTAAGTTTCGTTAGATCCGTGTAGTGTATTGATTGTTTGAATGGTACAAGTGATAAGTGATTAGTTGTTTCATCTGTGCAAATAATTTCTGCTAGTAATCCGACTAGGGTTAGTGTTCGTGCTAATAATTCCTAGCCAGGACTTTACAATTGATTTTGAATGACCTACATATATGTTTGTGCCATTATTTTCTTCAAGATTGGTCCGTACATAGACGACTGTGCTTAAAAATCGAACCATAATCTCTGGATATGTATAAAAAATAGCCCTAAATTCCTAATCCTACTTCATGGCATGTAAACATTGATTTGATGCCAAATTTTGGCAACTGCCAATGTTCGCTAGAGACTAGTTTGTAAACATTAATTTGACGCCATATTTTTTTTACTATTTGTATAGGTGCTGTCTGACGATGTGGACGCAAGGATGAAGATGGCCAGAGGAGGTACAAGAGGCAAATCCTGAGGGAGCTTTATGCGGGAATGCATAACAGGCGTATTAGGACCTGGGACGGCGGCTATCGATGACCATTTTGCAACCAAAAGCTTCATGACACGTATGAAAGTGTTCTGGCGCATGCAAGAGGGCGAGTCGTTGGCTCCTTCAAGCAGAAGTATTCTCGCAGGGTGGCGCACGCCGCATACGCCGAGTACCTGGAGAAGCTTCGGGATCGTGCCGGCATATGAGATGAGATGTGGGATCGAACTATGTACGCTTGAGTATGCTTAATGACGGTTGAACTATGTACTTATGGTTGAACTATGCTTTTGTACACTTATTATGTATGTCTGAGTATGTTTAATCTATGTTTACTTATGTCTAAATATGGGATATGGATGCAATCAGTTTGATTGATGGAGGTAGTATGTCAATCACACACGGTTCCCAAAATTGGAACCGTGTGCAATGACTTTCATTTTACCTGTTACGTCAATCACACACGGTTGGCTCTAGCAAACCGTTACCTCCGAAACTCTTTGTGGGACAGAAAACCCTCATCACCCAATTCAAAAAAGAAAAAAGAAAACTCTCACCATCCCCACGTCACAAAAACCCTCACCCCGCCCGCCACCCCCTCTGGTCCCCATTCACACCTGCACAAGCTCCTCCGCGTCTATGCATGGCACCGCCTATCGCGGCGGCAACCACTTAGCTCGACGCCTGCTGCCGCCACCAGGCTGCCGGCAAACCCCACCGCATTTCGCCACTTCCGCCTGCCGCCGCCTATCGCCATCGACTTTCTCGACGCTGCTCGCAGTCGACCCAGCTCCCCCCGTTGAGGAATCCGCCGTATTGAGGGTTTTTTCTCATGGACAACAAGGTAACTAATTTAATGAGATATTATCTCATCTCTTATCCCAGTTCATCTGCCTCCTTTAATCACCCGGCAGAAATCGCCGTGAATTCATTTTATTCGAGCTGATTTGAGGGTTTTCTTTCATTCATAGAGTGTACAGTGCATGGACACATCGGGACTTTGCGGCCTCCGCCAAACATCCATGGAGTTCCATCTCACCGTACCATATGACTTGAGGATGCGTGCGGTATGTTCAATCTCACCCTAAATCGGTTGGCATGGCCTACTTTCCTGAACATATACTAAATATTGCTACATTTGGATAAAAGGTGCCACATGCACCATATACGTCAAAGGAGATTTTTTCCTCTTCTTTCTATATTAGGCAAATTAATGATGTATTATTTTTTCGATTACTCTCATATTTCCATGACATCATGTTTACCCTATCTGTTTAATTATAGATTTTTGTCCTTCGATTTCAACTGCTGTACAGTTCTTTCAATTTGGGCCCATATTTGCATGTTATCATATTTTCTTTAACAATCCTACCATCTTCTGCAGCGCGTCCCTTGCTATGCAACAGAATCTGTAGTACACAATCTTTTCCTTTACATAAATCAAGACTGCAGGGATGTCATACTGAACACAAACCATGGATTTACAATCGTTACTACTGTAAGACTTGATGAACGTGGTGACTCCTATTTTGGCACTGGCCTTTGGAAAGAAATTTCTAAGTTTTATGTACTGAAAGCTGGCACTAAAATATGGTAACTTCCCCGACGATATCATCCGTCCAGACTTTGTTCGAAATAAGTGTTATTTTCAAGTATCTGCATGTTGACTTACCCAGCAATATCAAATGAATTGTGTAGTATTTAAGCAACCACTTATTATTCCATTTTCTTACTCTATTCCTACCTACTAACTTCTAGTTACTAATACACTTTTCTATTGCCCTGTTTTAACTAAATATTCCCTGTACTCCCACTTCCATTAGAAAGCGCCGCTGACAAGGAGACTCCGGAGGTGGAGAACGGGGCTGCCAACAAGCGGAGGCGGGTCGAGCAAGAACCGCAAGCGACTCCAGCAGGCATAGACTTCATCAGCAGCCTCCCCGATGATATGTTGACAGTCATCATCTCCCTCCTCTCAATCAAATATGGGGCGCGGACAACCGTCCTTTTCCGGCGGTGGCGCCCCCTATGGAACTCCACCCCTCTCGACTTCATCGACACCCACGAGCTCTGCCATGGCTATCGCAAATGCTTGGATGTGTTCTCCAAGATCCTCGGCAGTCACCTTGGCCCAACCAGAGGCCTTAGCATGGGCAAGTTCCGTTCCAACGCCAAGGACCGAGCCAAGCTTGACGACTGGTTCCGATCCCCCACCCTATATCAGCTCGAGGAGCTCACTTTTGATGATGGGCATATGCGCTCGCTGCCAACGTCCGCGCTCCGCCTCGCGCCCACGCTGCGCGTCGCCAAGTTCAGGAACTGCCATCCCCCTTAATGACGTGCCCGCTCTTATTCTACCATGACTGAAGCACCTCTAGCTCGTCGCCGTCTGCCTCCCAAACGGTGACATGGAGCGCCTGCTCCGTGGCTGTACTGCACTCGAGTACCTTCGTCTTCAGGCGATTAATGGGTTGAGTAGCTTCCACATCACCTCTATGACTCTCCGGATTATTTATGTGTGTTGCTGGTGCGGCAAGAAGACATCACAAGATGTGTACCACGGTATGGTCATTGAGGACACACCTTCACTTGAGAGATTACTTGTAGTTGATCAAGAAGGTCCAACAAGAATCAATGTCATTTCTGCACCGAAATTGATAGTGGTGGGCTACTCGTCTGACAAATACTCCGAACTTGTTATTGGATCCACACCCGTTCAGGTACAACAGCCGCCTTCCACCTCTCCTTCTAGAAATTAACATTATTTCTAATTATGAAGATGTATGTTCGTCTGTCTTCCAGAAAATGATTCCGACAAGCTTGACCCCGAAACTGCGCACAGTGAAGGTCTTGGCACTAGAATGTATCGGCCCTGATGTCTACTACGCAACCTTCTTGTAGACTCGTGTTGGGCCTCCAAGCGCAGAGTTTTGTAGGACAGTAGCAAATTTCCCACAAGTGGATGACCTAAGATTTATCAATCCGTGGGAGGCGTAGGATGAAGATGGTCTCTCTCAAACAACCCTGCAACCAAATAACAAAAAGTCTCTTGTGTCCCCAACACACCCAATACAATGGTAAATTGTATAGGTGCACTAGTTCGGCGAAGAGATGGTGATACAAGTGTAGTATGGATAATAGATATAGGTTTTTGTAATCTGAAAATATAAAAACGGCAAGGTAGCAAGTAACAAAATGGTATTGCAATGCTTGAAAACAAGGCCTAGGGTTCATACTTTCACTAGTGCAAGTTCTCTCAACAATGGTAACATAATTAGATCATATGGCAATCCCTCAACGTGCGACAAAAGTCACTCCAAAGTTCCTATCGCGGAGAAGATAAGATGAAATTGCTTGTAGGGTATGAAACCACCTCAAAGTTGTTCTTTTCGATCAATCCATTGAGCTATTCCTATAAGTGTCACAAACAGCCCTAGAGTTCGTAGTAAAATAACACCATATGACACACATCAATCAACCCTAATGTCACCTAGATACTCCAATGTGACCACAAGTATCCGTGGGTCAATTATACGATATGCATCAAACAACTTCAAATTCATAATATTCAATCCAACACAAAGAACCTCAAAGAGTGCCCCAAGATTTCTACCGGAGAAATAAGGACGAAAACGTGCATCAACCCCTATGCATAGATTACCCCAATGTCACCTCGGGAATCCGCGAGTTGAGTGCAAAACATACATCAAGTGAATCAATAGAACACCCCATTGTCACCAAGGGTATCCCACGCAAGACATACATCAAGTGTTCTCAAATCCATAATAGTATTCAATCCGATAATAGTGAAACCTCAAAGGTAAAACTCAATTCAACACAAGAAGATAGAGGGGGAGAAACACCATATGATCCAACTATAGTAACAAAGCTCGCGGTACATCAAGATCTTGCCATATCAAGAACACGAGAGAGAGAGAGAGAGAGATCAAACACATAGCTACTGGTACATACCCTCAGCCCCGAGGGTGAACTACTCCCTCCTCGTCATGGAGACCGTCGGGATGATGAAGATGGCCACCGGTGATGGTTTCCCCCTCCGACAGGGTGCCCGAACGGGCTCTCGATTTGTTTTTCATGGCTACAGAGGCTTGCGGCGGCGGAACTTCCGATCTAGGTTTCTTTTCGGGGGTTTCTGTATTTATAGGAATTTTTGGCGTCGGTCTCACGTCAACTAGGTCCACGAGGCAGCGGCAAGACAGGGGGGCGTGCTCTCCACCCTTGTCGTTGCCTCGGGACTCTTCTGGCCCAACTCTTGTGCTTCGGGAGTCTCTTTTGGTCCATAAAAAATCACCGTAAATTTTCAGCCCATTCCGAGAACTTTTATTTCTGCACAAAAAACGACACCACGGTAGTTCTACTGAAAACAGCGCCAGTCTGGGTTAGTTCTAATAAAATCATACCAAAATCATATAAAATTGTTGTAAACATGGCATGAATACTTCATAAATTATAGATACGTTGGAGACGTATCAACATCCCCAAGCTTAATTCCTGCTCGTCCTCGAGCAGGTAAATGATAAAAGAAATAATTTATGAAGTGTGAATGCTTGCAAGTGCACAAGTTTGATCAATAATAATTTCAACCACTTTTTCTAGCATCATTATATATCATAACAGTAGCTCATATCATAAAACTTCTCATGATCAAGTAGCAAGCTATTCACATGTTAAAGCACAGACCATAAACTTTCTTGAAAACTAACAAACTATGTTCTCAGTCATCAAACAATTGCAATTCATCTTATTTTCAGGAAGGGTCTATGTAAGAGCTTTGATTTAGCAAATTCCACATACTCAACTATCATATAGTCTTCCATGATTGCTACCACTCAAAGCATATTTTTAGAACAAATAGCATCCATCAAACACAGAGAAAGATAGGGGCTTAGTGCTTCGCCTCCCAACTTATTTATCATATAGATAATTGTCAACAATAATAATTCATGATCAAATATATTTGAATGGCCATATATGCTTGGATCTTTCCCCACCACATGGTACTTGCCAACTAGAGAATAATTGAGGTTGGAATGAGAAGGAATACTATTGACTCTTGCATAAAAGTAAAAGATAGGCCCTTCACAGAGGGAAGCAGAGGTTGTCATGCGCTTTTTATTTTTGGATGTGCAAACCCTTAATGCAAAGGAACATCACGTTGTATTGCCCTTTGTGATGGCAACCTTTATTATGCAGTTCGTCGCTTTTATTTCTTTACCATCACAAGTTCGTACAACGCTTATTTTCCCTTACAATAAAAGATCATACATATTTAGGAGAAATTTTTATTGCTTTTTGCACCGATGACAACTTACTTGAAGGATCTTATTCAATCCATAGGTAGATATGGTGGACACTCATGGCATGAAACGGGGTTTAAGGGTTTTGGATGCACAAGCAGTATTTCCGCTTAGTACAGAAATTTTGGCTAGCAAAAAATTCTAAATAGCAAGCACCACATGTTGGAGGATCCATAACAATATAACTTCTATACAAATATACCCAAGCATAACTCATTATGTTGTCTTCCTTGTTCAACTTAAACTAATATGCTCAAGTTTGAAAATAATTAATGGGGCTCACAATCATAGAAGATGTCCAAGATAGTATATTTATATGTGAAATCTCTCTTCCTTCAATATTCTTTCATGAATTGTTCAAGTGACCAATACTATGTTTGCTAACTTTCAATAAATTTACCACCTCTACCTCTTATATGTGAAGTCATCACTCCCCATGGGATAAGCATATGAAACATATATAATTTCAGATTTATGATATTCAATTCATTCAACCATTTACTCATAGGATATAAGTGAAGCACACGAGTAAATGACAAACTACTCCAAAAAGATATAAGTGAAGATCAATGAGTAATCAAATAATTAAGTAGCTATGTGAAGACACTCTCTCATTTAAGAATTTCAGATCTTAAGTATTTTATTCAAACAGAAAGCAAAACAAAATAAAATGACATTCTAAAAATAGCACACATCATGTGAAGAAGCAAAAACTTAGGCTCAACCGATACTAACTGATAATTCTTGATGAAGAAAGGTGGGATGCCTACCGGGGCATCCCCAAGCTTAGATGCTTGAGACTTCTTGAAATATTAACTAGGGATGCCTTGGGCATCCCCAAGCTTGAGCTTTTGTGTCTCCTTAATTCCTCTCATATCACGGTTTCCCTAAATCTTAAAAGCTTCATCCACACAAAACTCAACAAGAACTCGTGAGATAAGTTAGTATAAATCAAATGCAAAACCTTATCATTCTCTACTGTAGCAAATCACTAAAATTATTATTTGACATTGCATACTAAATGCCTCTGCATATTTAATACTCCTATCCTCAAATAGAATCATTAAACAAGCAACCATATGCAAACATAACAGCAATCTGTCTAAACAGGACAGTCTGTAAAGAGTGCAATTGTACTCATACTTCCTTAACTCCAAAACTTCTGAAAAATTATCCAACTGTAGAAAATTTGTTGTTACTCATTGTGTAAAAATTTCAATATTTTATCATGTTCTGACTTTCCAGAAGAATTCAGACAACAAATGAAAACTTTCTGTTTTCAAAACAGCAACATATAGACTTGCAAAATAAGCATGGTAAAGGCTAAACTTGACACTTTTATTGAAATAAAAGATGAAAAACATTAATCTAAATAACAGCAAGCAAAAAAATTAATCTAAATAACAGAAGTTTTCCACGTTCCAGTAAAAGATAGGAATTTCTGTACTGGACGCAAAAGTTTCTGTTTTTGCATGGAATCAAGTCAACTATCAACCACACTATCCCAAAGGCTTTACTTGGCACTTTATTCAAGCAAAAGCTATAAAACATGATTAATACAGTAGATTAATCATGTGAACACACAAAAACCGTAGGGGTAAATGTTGGGTTGTCTCCCAACAAGCGCTTTTCTTTAATGCCTTTTTAGCTAGGCATGATGATTTCAGTGATGCTCACATAAAATATAAGAATTGAAACATAATGGGAGCATCATGAAGCATATGACTAGCACATTTAAGTCTAACACACTTCCTATGCATAGGGATTTTGTGAGCAAACAGCTTATGGGAACAAGAATCAACTAGCATAGGAAGACAAAACAAGCAAAACATCAAGATTTTCAACACATAAAGAGGAAACTTGATATTATTGCAATTCCTACAAGCATATATTCCTCCCTCATAATAATTTTCAGTAGCATCATGAATGAATTCAACAATATAACTATCACATAAAGCATTCTTTTCATGATCCATAAGCATAGAATTTTTGTTACTCTCCACATAAGCAAATATATTCTCATGAATAGTAGTGGGAGCAAACTCAACAAAATAACTATCATGTGAGGCATAATCCAATTGAAAATTAAAATCATGATGACAAGTTTCATGGTTATCATTATTCTTTATAGCATACATGTCATCACAATAATCATCATAGATAGCAACTTTGTTCTCATAATCAATTGGAACTTCTTCCAAAATAGTGGATTCATTACTAAATAAAGTCATGACCTCTCCAAATCCACTTTTATCAATATTGTGAAAAGATTCAACACCCTTCAAAATAGTGGGATCATTAACTAGAGTTGACGCTCTTCCAAACCCACTTTCATCAACATAATCATCATAAACAGGAGGCATGCTATAATCATAATAAATTTGCTCATCAAAACTTGGGGGACAAAAAATATCATCTTCATCAAACATAGCATCCCCAAGCTTATGGCTTTGCATATCATTAGCATCATGGATATTCAAAGAAATCATACTAACAACATTGCAATCATGATCATCATTCAAAGATTTAGTGCCAAACATTTTATTGACTTCTTCTTCTAACACTTGAGCACAATTTTCGTTTCCATCATTTTCACGAAAGACATTAAAAAGATGAAGCATATGAGGCAACCTCAATTCTAATTTTTTTTGTAGTTTTCTTTTATAGACTAAACTAGAGATAAAACAAGAAACTAAAAGATTCAATTGCAAGATCTAAAGATATACCTTCCAGCACTAACCTCCCCAGCAACGGCGCCAGAAAAGAGCTTCATGTCTACTATGCAACCTTCTTCTTGTAGACTCGTGTTGGGCCTCCAAGCGCAGAGTTTTGTAGGACAGTAGCAAATTTCCCTCAAGTGGATGACCTAAGGTTTATCAATCCGTGGGAGGCGTAGGATGAAGATGGTCTCTCTCAAACAACCCTGCAACCAAATAACAAAGAGTCTCTTGTGTCCCCAACACACCCAATACAATGGTAAATTGTATAGGTGCACTAGTTCGGTGAAGAGATGGTGATACAAGTGTAGTATGGATAGTAGATATAGGTTTTTGTAATCTGAAAATATAAAAACAGCAAGGTAGCAAGTAATAAAAGTGAGCGAAAACGGTATTGCAATGCTTGAAAACAAGGCCTAGGGTTCATACTTTCACTAGTGCAAGTTCTCTCAACAATGATAACATAATTAGATCATATGGCAATCCCTCAACGTGCGACAAAAGCCACTCCAAAGTTCCTATCGCGGAGAACATAAGAAGAAATTGCTTGTAGGGTACGAAACCACCTCAAAGTTATTCTTTCCGATCAATCCATTGAGCTATTCCTATAAGTGTCACAAACAGCCCTAGAGTTCGTAGTAAAATAACACCATATGACACACATCAATCAACCCTAATGTCACCTAGATACTCCAATGTGACCACAAGTATCCGTGGGTCAATTATACGATATGCATCAAACAACTTCAGATTCATAATATTCAATCCAACACAAAGAACCTCAAAGAGTGCCCCAAGATTTCTACCGGAGAAACAAGGACGAAAATGTGCATCAACCCCTATGCATAGATTACCCCAATGTCACCTCGGGAATCCGCGAGTTGAGTGCCAAAACATACATCAAGTGAATCAATAGAACAACCCATTGTCACCACGGGTATCCCACGCAAGACATACATCAAATGTTCTCAAATCCATAATAGTATTCAATCCGATAATAGTGAAACCTCAAAGGTAAAACTCAATTCATCACAAGAAGATAGAGGGGGAGAAACACCATATGATCCAACTATAGTAACAAAGCTCGCGGTACATCAAGATCGTGCCATATCAAGAACACGAGAGAGAGAGAGAGAGAGAGAGATGAAACACATAGCTACTGGTACATACTGTGACGCCCCCGGCCTGATCGTGCACTAATCATACACGCAAATGCACACGATCAAGCCTAAGGACTCATGGGAAGATATCACAACACAACTCTAAAACATAAATAAAGTCATACAAGCTTTATATTACAAGCCAGGGGCCTCGAGGGCTCGAATACATAAGCTTGTGAACAAGCGTCAGCGGAAGCATCAGATATCTGAGTACAGATATTAAAAGAGAAACAGAAAGGCCTTTAGAAAGGCGGGGCAAAATAAAACACTACGATCGAAAGGCGAAGGCCTCCTGCCTGGGACCCTCTGATCCTACTCCTAGTCGTCAGTCAACTCATAACAGAATCCGTCCTCTGGGTAGTAGTAGTAGTCGATCGACGGGGCCTCTGTCTCAGGGGGCTCCGTCCTCTGCTCACGTCAAACTGATAAGGGGAGAAAAGGAAAACAAAGCAACCGTGAGTACTCAGAAGTACTCAGCAAGCAAGGATCTACACTACATATGCAACATTTTCAAAGGGAGGCTGTATATGTGGACTGGGCTGCAGAAATGCAAGAATAGAGAGAAGGCCTAGTCCTATCGAAGACTAGCATCTTCAGCGGTCTTGCAGCAATAGAAGGGAGCAGCACAGATCAATATAATGTAGCTGTATCATTAAGTCTCATCATCACCCAGAGATCCTTTCTTGACTCCCTGCGAGAAAGCAATCCCAGAGCCATACAGTCATCAACCTCGTCCGGAGATCCCTTCTCGACTCCCTGCGAGAAGCAATCCCAGAGCCATATATACAGGTCTCATCACAGGTATCCAGTTCTAAATTGTATCAATCAGGATACAACTCCAAGTGTCCTTTACCGTAGGACCGGCTATCGATAGAAGTGTTCTTCCCTGCAGGGGTGCACCAACTTACCCAACACGCTCGATTAACTCCGGCCGGACACACTTTCCTGGGTCATGCCCGGCCTCGGCCAAACGACACATCGCAACCCTGCCTACAGCTCAGCAGAGAGGTCCCCGCCGGTCTACATCCTAAGCGCAAGGGGGTCTTGGCCATCGCCCCTCGCCCTCCGGGTCGTTGCGCACAGGGTGGATACCAGCATCGCCTCGGGTGGCCGACACGATCTGACCGTGCCGCCATGCTGAACTGGACGTCTGACAGAGCTTTCGGCTGATGCATACGATGCAGAACGCCCATACTATGCCCACGTGATGGTTAGTGCTATCAGACCAGAGGCCTGCTCGGATCAAATATCCAAATCGTTAGGACTAGGGGCTTGCGGTAACGAGCAGAGACTCATGAAAGATGTGACCCCGTCGCCCCGTCTCGAGGACTTGCTGCAAGGGTTAAGAATGCCCGGCCGCGCCTCGTATTCACCACTCGGGCACCACACTGGCACCCGTCTTTACAACACTCGCCTCTCAGGCGCACGCGAGTACCCCTCAGGGTCGACCCGCCTATCCAAGTAACAGTGTAAAGTCCTAGTATCCGTGTGTCCATAACATCAGGGGAATCCGAGGTATCACCCTCGTTGGATTCCTACTCGATGTGTCTGTCAAGGTGAACTTGGAGGATTCACCCTCGATGGGTTCACACTTGATGTGTTGCACGACAGCGTCGTTACCGGAAGTGGTGAAGGAGGAATCACCCTCGATGACCACGACCGAATAGCTACTCTACAGAGTTAACATCAGAATTGCTACAAGAGGTTTCATCCTCGGCACTCGATAGTAATGCTGCAGTGTCGTTACAACTAAAGGGGGTGATGTGCGGTGTCGGGGCCTGGTCTTCAATCCCGTTGATCGGATCTTCTGACGATCCAGCGCGGCAGTCGGGTTAAGTGGGGTCACTGATAGGTCTCTACCCAGCCTAGACTAAACAGTTTAGGATATGCAGGTAATTATCAGCAGCAGGTTACAATGAACAGGCTATGCATCAGAATAGGTAAAGCAGCAGCAGCAGCAATTATAATGCAAGCATGAGAAATAGAATGGGCGATATCGGGATGATCAAAAGGGGGGGGGGGCTTGCCTGGTTGCTCGGCGGCAAGGGCAAGGTTGTCAATGGTGTCTTCGGGCTCCGGAGCTGCGTCGGTCTCGGGGACGACGTCGGTGTCGGGGTCTAACGAGAGAGTAGAGGGGGAGGAAACAGTATAAATATAGAGCAAACATGAGCATGACAAATACGATGCACGGTGCTAGGGGTAGTCTAACGCAGCATTACACATATCAGACGGAGCGGGGGAATATCTGACGATATTTCCCGGGTCTTTGGAATTATCGGACAGAGGATCCGGTGGGGGACGGTTGCATGTTCGGATAGTTAGAGATGCGTGATGGACGAACGGACCGCGAATCCGGATTCGTCTCGTCGTTCTGAGCAATTTTCATGTATAAAGTTTTTCGATCGGAGTTACGGATTAAAAGATATGATTTTCTAAAGTTTTATTGATTTTCTGGAATTTATTTAGTTAATTAAATTCGAATTATCCAAAACAGTAGCAGGGTGACGTCATCATGATGCAGTGCTGACGTCAGCAGTCAACAGGGGGCCGGCCAGGTCAAACCTGACCAGTGGGGCCCACATGTCAGCCTCTGATTAGTCTAAACAGAGTTTATTTTAACTAATTAACTAATTAGGCTACTGGGCCCACATGTCAGTGACTGATTAGTGCTTAAACTAATTAAATTAAACATTTTAATTAGCAGTTAATTAATAGGGCCGTGGGGCCCGCGTGTCAGCGACACGGGCTGCCCAGTCAGCGGCCTGACCGGGTCAACTGGGGCCAACCGGGCCCAGCGGTCAGTGGCACAGGCGGTGGGGGCCACATGCCACATCGGCGCCGGCCACCGGAGCACGCCGGCGAGCTCGCCCGCGGCGGCGCAACTCCGGCGAGTTCGGGAATCGCCCACAGGGCATTATTTGCGACGCGGTTGGCGGCAGTCGAACGGGGAGACGACGCCGCGTTGATCTAGGGCACTAGCACGAGGCGGGGCAGTCAGAGACGAGCGCTACGACGGCAATGGCGGACGGCGGCGTTCGGGCGGGACGGCGAACGGCGTTGCAGCGCGCGTGCGGGCAAGCCAAAAGGCTAGGCGTGGCCTACGCGGTGCGGTGAGTGCGATGGCCATGGGCACGGGGCCCAAAGGTCGCCGGGGACACGTCGGCGACGTGCACAGGCGGCGGTGGGTTCGGGCACGGCGAAACCTAGCGCTACAAGCCATGGAGGGCCGTGAGGGGAGAGGGGGAAGGAGCACGAGCTCACAGCGGGGCGTAGCCGGTCTAAGTGCGCTCGGGGGAGGTTTGGTGTAGCCGGAATCGGCGACGGAGTGCGGCGGCGATCCGAGGAGGAAGAAGACGGCGTGGAGGCGATGCAATGGCTCCGGGCTTCGGCTCGTTTGCGCGGTCGAAGGAGGCGACGATGGCGAGCACCGTGGACACGTTCGGGAGGCGGGGCGGTGACGGTGGCCGCGTAGCTCAACCGCGGCCGTTCATGACGGCGTCGGGCGAGCTGGGAGAGAGCGAGGGAGGAAAGGGGAGGGGTGCTAGGGCTCGCCAGGGGGAAGCGGGGTGGCTCTTATACCCAGCGCGCGCGCGGGCGCGCTGGCGAGCGGCGAGCGAGGGGGGGGCCGGGGCGTCGGGCGGCGTGCGTGTCAGAGCGCTCGAACAGCGAGGCGCAGGGTGAGCAGTGGGGAGGTGGGAGGGTACGCCGGTTGGGCTGGGCCGCCTGGTGGGGTGGCCGACTGGGCCAGCTGGGTCGAGGCCCAGTGGGGGGGGGGGGAAGCGGGGGTTCTTTTCCTTTTTTTTTCTTTATTCCTATTCTCTGTTTTGTAAATTGTGAGGCCTCAAAATGACTTTTGTAAAATATGAGACCTAGCCCTAAATCACAGTGCATTAACTCTAACTCCGAAAACTAGTTTGGGCAAAACATAATTTCATATTTGTTTTAAATAAATTAAAAGGTTACTAAATGTTATTTTCAGCCACTGTTTTAAGTTGTTTGAGTCACTTACCCAACTCCAATGATGTTGGTTTCAATTTTAGAATTGTCTCTGATTTATTTGCTATTTAATGAACAATTTAGTTCTTATGTTGGACAACTTTTATATTCCACTTTCATTCAAATTTGAATTTGACTTAGGAGTTGAAATGCATTATGATGCAAATGATGATCATGCACTGTTAAACATGATGACTTGTCATTGTCAAAATGGAATTACTGTGGCTAACCACTGGGGGTGTTACAAATCTCCTCCACTAATAAGAATTCTCGTCCCGAGAATTAAGAGATAGAAGGAAAAAGTTTGGGGTATTCCGCGCGAAGATTATCCTCGCGTTCCCAAGTGGCTTCATCTTCAGTATGATTTGACCACTGCACTTTGAGGAACTTGGTAACCTTCTGACGGGTCCGACGTTCAGCTTCATCGAGAATGCGGATCGGATGCTCCTTATAAGATAGATCATCTTGCAATTCAAGCACCTCGTGATCCACAGCTCGGTGCGGAGATTCCTTGAAGCATTGACGAAGCTGCGACACGTGGAAGACGTCGTGGATATGAGAGAATTGCGGCGGCAATTCCAATTTATATGCCACCTGACCACGTCTAGCAATAATGCGGAAAGGACCAATGTAGCGTGGAGCTAGCTTGCCCTTGATTCCAAAATGGTGAGTGCCCTTCATAGGAGTGACACGAAGATAAGCTTGATCACCAGGTTGATAAGTCAAACCCCATCGTTTGCGATCATAGTTGCTCTTTTGGCGGTCCTGAGCCGCCTTGAGATTTTCCCGGACAATACGAACTTGTTCTTCAGCGTGTTGAATAATATCCGGACCCACGAGCAGTCGTTCCCCAGTTTCTGACCAATTCAGAGGGGCTCGACACTTACGTCCATAGAGTACTTCGAAGGGGGCCATTTTCAAGCTGGCTTGATAGCTGTTGTTATAAGAGAACTCGGCATATGGAAGAGATTCTTCCCATTTCTTGCCAAAAGAAATAACACAAGCCCGAAGCATGTCTTCAAGCACTTGATTGACTCGTTCGACTTGGCCTTGAGATTGAGGGTGATAAGCTGAACTCCAGGTAATATGAGTTCCCATAGCTGTTTGAAAACTTTCCCAGAATTTGGAAGTGAAAAGGCCGCCACGGTCCGAACTGATCTCCTTCGGAATACCGTGGAGTGATACAATTCTGGAGATATACAACTCTGCTAACTGACTAGCAGTGATAGTCTCTTTGACAGGCAGAAAGTGTGCAACTTTAGAGAGTTGGTCGACGACGACAAGAATAGCATCGTGACCCTTCTGTGACCTGGGAAGTCCTGTAACGAAATCCATCTGAACCTTATCCCATTTCCATAGAGGAATAGGAAGTGGTTGCAGAATTCCAGCAGGTTTCTGATGTTCTGCTTTAACGCGACGACACACATCACATTCAGCAACATATCGAGCAATATCCTGCTTCATTTTAGACCACCAGTACCTTTGACGAAGATCACGATACATCTTGGTGCTACCCGGATGAATAGACAATGGTGTGTCATGTGCCTCCTTCATGACTTTGTCAGTCATGAGTTCGAAAGGAGGTACGACAATGCGGTTTCTGAAATACAAGGTTCCATCTTCAGACAGCGAGAAATCCTTGTACTTTACAAGGTGAAGGTCTTTCTTTATCAGATCAATTTCAGCATCTTTAGCTTGCGCATTCTTAACAGCTTTCTCAAGATCTGGTTGTATCACAAGGTTATTTAGAGAGCCCTGTGGAACAATACGCAGATTCGGCTTGCACAGTTCTTCAAAAAGACGAGGTTGAGCTCCCCTAACCATGAGGTTGTCGCAATAGGACTTGCGGCTTAAGGCATCAGCCATCACGTTAGCCTTGCCAGGGGTATAGGAAATACCCAAATCATAGTCCGCAATGGCCTCCATCCATCTTTGCTGATGGAGGTTTAGAGATGGCTGAGTAAACAAGTACTTCAGACTTTTATGATCCGTGTAGATCTCGCAACGATTACCGAGAAGGTAATGTCGCCACAACTGCAATGCATAGATGACAGCAGCTAGTTCTAGATCATGTACCGGATAATTCTCTTCATGTGGGCGCAACTGACGAGAGCCATAGGCAATCACTTTACGCTCTTGCATTAGGACACAGCCTAATCCTTCACGGGATACATCACAATAAATCACAAAGTCTTTGCGGGTATCTGGAGGAGATAGTACTGGGGCAGATGTCAGCTTGTCTTTGAGTGTCTGGAAACTTTCCTGACATTTTTCTGTCCATTCAAACTTAATGCCCTTGTGAAGCAGATCAGTCAAAGGCTTAGCAATCTTGGAAAAGTTCTCGACAAATCGACGGCAATAGCTTGCAAGGCCGAGAAAACTTCTCACTTGCTTGACGTTCTTCGGAGGAGTCCAGTCCAGAATAGCCTGAACTCCTTCTGGGTTAACGGCAATTCCATCTTTTGAAATCACATGACCAAGATATGTCACTTCAGATAACCAGAACTCGCATTTGGAGTATTTGGCATACAACTGGTGTTCTCGGAGCCTTTCCAGTACAAGATGGAGGTGTTCGGCATGTTCTTCCTTATTCTTCGAATATACCAGAATATCATGCAGATATACCACGACGAACTTGTCGAGGTAATCCATGAAAATATAATTCATCAGACGGGAGAATGTGGCTGGAGCATTTGTTAAGCCGAAGGACATGACCGTGTACTCGTAGGAGCCATAGCGAGTAACAAATGCAGTCTTCGGAATATCCTCTTCGTGAACACGGATCTGATGGTATTCGAATCTCAAATCAAGCTTAGAGAATACTAAGGAACCGGCAAGTTGATCATACAAATCATTGATCCGAGGAAGCGGATATTTATTCTGGATTGTAGCTTGGTTAATGGGCCGATAATCCTGAACCAATCGGTTAGTTCCATCCTTCTTCTTAACGAAGAGTGAAGGTGCTCCCCAAGCAGAGGAACTGGGGCGGATGAAACCTTTCTTAAGTGACGTGTCGATTTCCTCCTTAAGTTCAAGAAGGTGGTGCGGAGGCATTTTATAAGGACGCTTCGCAATAGGAGTTGTGCCAGGCTTCAAGTCGATGACGAACTCAACAGCTCTAGCAGGGGGTATCCCTGGAAGTTCTTCTGGAAATACATCTTGA
The DNA here is from genome assembly GCA_011799875.1 of Thinopyrum elongatum. Lineage (NCBI taxonomy): Eukaryota > Viridiplantae > Streptophyta > Magnoliopsida > Poales > Poaceae > Thinopyrum > Thinopyrum elongatum. The sequence goes on along the minus strand of CM022302.1, from coordinate 579,823,808 downwards.
AAATCACGAACAACTGGAACGTTCTTGATGCCTTCAAGAGGTGAAGCGTTCAATGCATTTAGAACATATATCTGAGCTTCGGCGTCCTGCACTGTACGAGCTGAGTATCTGACAGTCTGACCGGAAGGGTGTGTGAGGCGGACTGTTTCAGTGGCACAGTCAATCAAAGCTTTATGAGGCTTCAACCAGTCCATACCGAGAATAATGTCTATGTTGGAGGTCTTGAGAGCAATGAGTGAAACGGGGAACATCAATCCTCCGATCACAATGTGGTTACCGTGGCTAACCATGGTAGTTTGCCAATTAGCCCCAGGTGAATGGATTACTAATGGGATGGACATCTCCTCGAAAAGTATATCATGGCTTCGCGCAAAACTTTCGGACATGAAGGAGTGCGATGCTCCAGAATCAAAGAGGGCTGAAGCTGGGATTGAATTCACTAGAAGGGTGCCCATCACAATGTTGGGGTCCTGTCGAGCTTCTTCTATGTTAACTTGGTTGACATGGACACGAACTATAGCAGACGGCCTGGCATTAGAGCTTCTGAGACGACGGTTCCGACAGCTCTTCTTGCAACCAACGGGAGGACGTGGTGCATCCTGATGAAAAGCCATAGCATCAGGCGGTCCATCATGAACCGATAGCTGTCTCGGCGGTGAAGGCAAACGAGGTGCAACATATGACGGCCTTGGTGTTGGAGCAGGTCGGTGGTAAACATTGTGTGGAATCCAGACTCGACGTTTCTGAACAGGTCGACCCGAAGACGAACCAACATCACGAGTGCGCTTGAGCGACTCCTGGTATTCAGTCAGAGCTGTTTCAATTTGGAATGATTTGCTGACAAGCGTTGCGAAGTCTATGCAATCATGGACTGCAAGTGCGAGCTTTATGTCAGTATGTAGTCCTTCACGGAATTTCTCCTGCTTGCGAGTGTCAGTGTCGACGTCATCTTCAGCATAGCGGGATAGTTCGAGAAATTTCCTCTGATATTCATCCACAGTCATTTTGCCCTGTGAGAGTTTGCGGAACTCCTGCTTCTTCTGGTCCATCAGACCTTGAGGGATGTACCGTGCATGAAAAGCTGACTGAAATTCCTGCCAAGTGGTTACAGTCTCCGCAGGCAACATAGCCTTGTGGCTTTCCCACCATTGAGCAGCTGGGCCCTTCAGGTGGAATGTCGCAAAGGTGACGTAACTGTCAGGAGCAACATTAGTTGATTCCATTTCAAACAGGATGTCACGAAGCCAATCATCAGCATCCATAGGATTGGTGGAGTTGCGGAAAACGGACGGGTTGAGGCGCACAAATTCTGCCAGAGTTATTGGAACATTCTGTTGCTGAGCATTCTGATTTGGGAACTGAGCCAATAGTCCGGTCATAAACTGCTGCATCATTGCGGCCATATAGGGTGGAGGTGGAGGATCGTCAGCCATCCTGCCAAATCAACAGGGGCAGTTTAGCAAGAAAAACTGCAGGAGTATGGAATAATTTATGAAGTATCACGCTCAACAGAAGGAAGCGCAATAGATACTTCATCATATTCGCACCTGACATTCAAATGCACACATAGCCTCGGTTACAATCCGGCATTACGACAGCAGAAAAGGGAGGGCTAGACATCTAGGCGGCGCGCAGGCACGCGGTAAGGAAGTACACAATGAGACATAGCAAAGGCTACATCAACGTCGGAGAAAACTGACGGAGCGAGGAATCTGCAAGTGACAACACAGGGTGCCCTCGATAAAAGGATCCTGCAAGCAAATCCTGGCCCACAATCTTGAAGCAAGGGGGGATATTTCAGAACTCCGGGTGGATGTGAGCACGAGAACCTAATGTTGAAGTTAGTAAAATTTCATTTAACCCGAATAGAAGAGAGGTCAGAGGCCCAGAGTAAAGGTCGAGGAGTAAAAGATCCTAATACCACCCAATTGGCGACGTGGGCCCGTAAGCCACACAGCCAAGTTAGTAAAATAGTTTTGGACCACTAGACTCAACTTCGGCCAAGGAGTTGGAAAGGGGGATTCCTACAGTCAGTCGGCTCTGATACCAACTTGTGACGCCCTCGGCCCGATCGTGCACTAATCATACACGCAAATGCACACGATCAAGCCTAAGGACTCACGGGAAGATATCACAACACAACTCTAAAACATAAATAAAGTCATACAAGCTTTATATTACAAGCCAGGGGCCTCGAGGGCTCGAATACATAAGCTTGCGAACAAGCGTCAGCGGAAGCATCAGATATCTGAGTACAGATATTAAAAGAGAAACAGAAAGGCCTTTAGAAAGGCGGGGCAAAATAAAACACTACGATCGAAAGGCGAAGGCCTCCTGCCTGGGACCCTCCGATCCTACTCCTAGTCGTCAGTCAACTCATAACAGAATCCATCCTCTGGGTAGTAGTAGTAGTCAATCGACGGGGCCTCTGTCTCAGGGGGCTCCGTCCTCTGGTCACGTCAAACTGATAAGGGGAGAAAAGGAAAACAAAGCAACCATGAGTTTCTCTCCCCGCGTGCCGGGATGGGGATGGGGACGGCCATGAAGTTGGTGTCACGGGCACGGGTATGGGAGGGCAATACCCGGTTGGGTATTCCCCATTTCCAGGCTGAGCTATGCATAGGGGGCTGATGCCCTCCCTCCTCCGACTTGGAAAGAATTTCATACGATTTCTTAACACCACTTTTTCATATGATTTCCATGGATCATGGTGTTGTACTAGAAGCATTCCAGGTGAATGCCCCGAACCCTCACAAGCACAGCCGTCAGATGCTTCAGACCTTTGTTCAGCCGCAGGCCACACGCGCCGACCACATCTTAGACTTGTCGTTTCTCATTGCAAAACGATCCAACGCCGATGCGTATGGACCACAGGGAGGGCAGACAAAACAGGTGACCGATAAAGAACTGACCCATCCACTGGCTGCCAAGGCGGACCCACGCGCCCTTTGCAGCATGAACGAGGAGAGATCCCCATTTTTTGGGAGCCTAGTAACTACTAGTAAGCGTGCACGTGCACACACGTATACTCATATAAAGAAATTTCCTCCATCATCCTAGTTAGGACACAATGATTTCAAATCTTAATTTGTACTACATATAGCTTTTGCAGATATAGTTTTTTCATGAGCACCATATCTCAATGGACTTCTCAACCATACAGACTTAACAAAAACACATTACATATGATAGTCAATTTTGTCCCATAGATTGACACTTTAGTAACACACACATAGACAACATTTGGTCATCGGCTCTGGGTCCATATACAATAAAATGTGAAAGTAAATTATACCTGCGAGAAAGCAATCCCAGAGCCATACAGTCATCAACCTCGTCCGGAGATCCCTTCTCGACTCCCTGCGAGAAGCAATTCCAGAGCCATATATACATGTCTCATCACAAGTATCCAGTTCTAAATTGTATCAATCAAGATACAACTCCGAGTGTCCTTTACCGTTGGACCGGCTATCGATAGAAGTGTTCTTCCCTGCAGGGGTGCACCAACTTACCCAACACGCTCGATTAACTTCGGCCGGACACACTTTCCTGGGTCATGCCCGGCCTCGGCCAAACGACACATCGCAACCCTACCTACCGCTCAGCAGAGAGGTCCCCGCCGGTCTACATCCTAAGCGCAAGGGGGTCTTGGCCATCGCCCCTCGCCCTCCGGGTCGTTGTGCACAGGGTGGATACCAGCATCGCCTCGGGTGGCCGACACGATCCGACCGTGCCGCCATGCTGAACTGGATGTCTGACAGAGCTTTCGGCTGATGCATACGATGCAGAACGCCCATACTATGCCCACGTGATGGTTAGTGCTATCAGACCAGAGGCCTGCTCAGATCAAATATGCAAATCGTTAGGACTAGGGGCTTGCGGAAACGAGCAGAGACTCACGAAAGATGTGACCCCGTCGCCCCGTCTCGAGGACTTGCTGCAAGGGTTAAGAATGCCCGGCCGCGCCTCGTATTCACCACTCGGGCACCACACTGGCACCCTTCTTTACAACACTCGCCTCTCAGGCGCACGCGAGTACCCCTCAGGGTCGACCCGCCTATCCAAGTAACAGTGTAAAGACCAAGTATCCGTGTGTCCATAACATCAGGGGAATCCGAGGTATCACCCTCGTTGGATTCCTACTCGATGTGTCTGTCAAGGTGAACTCGGAGGATTCACCCTCAATGGGTTCACACTTGATGTGTTGCACGACAGCGTCGTTACCGGAAGTGGTGAAGGAGGAATCACCCTCGATGACCACGACCGAATAGCAACTCTACATAGTTAACATCAGAAGTGCTACAAGAGGTTTCACCCTCGGCACTCGATAGTAATGCTGCAGTGTCGTTACAACTAAAGGGGGTGATGTGCGGTGTCGGGGCCTGGTCTTCAATCCCGCTGATCGGGTCTTCTGACGATCCAGCGCGGCAGTCGGGTTAAGTGGGGTCACTGATAGGTCTCTACCCAGCCTAGACTAAACAGTTTAGGATATGCAGGTAATTATCAACAGCAGGTTACAATGAACAGGCTATGCATCAGAATAGGTAAAGCAGCAGCAGCAATTCTAATGCAAGCATGAGAAATAGAATGGGCGATATCGGGATGATCAAAAGGGGGGGCTTGCCTGGTTGCTCGGCGGCAAGGGCAAGGTTGTCAATGGTGTCTTCGGGATCCGGAGCTGCGTCGGTCTCGGGGACGACGTCGGTGTCGGGGTCTAATGAGAGAGTAGAGGGGGAGGAAACAGTATAAATATAGAGCAAACATGAGCATGACAAATACGATGCACGGTGCTAGGGGTAGTCTAACGCACCATTACACGTATCAGACGGAGCGGGAGAATATCTGACGATATTTCCCGGGTCTTTGGAATTATCGGACAGAGGATCCGGAGGGGGACGGTTGCATGTTCAGATTGTTAGACACGCGTGACGGACGAACGGACCGCGAATTCGGATTTGTCTCGTCGTTCTGAGCAATTTTCATGTATAAAGTTTTTCGATCGGAGTTACGGATTAAAAGATATGATTTTCTAAAGAATTATCCAAAATAGTAGCAGGGTGACGTCATCATGACGCAGTGCTGACGTCAGCAGTCAACAGGGGGTCGGCCAGGTCAAACCTGACCAGTGGGGCCCACATGTCAGCCTCTGATTAGTCTAAACAGAGTTTATTTTAACTAATTAACTAATTAGGCTACTGGGTCCACATGTCAGTGACTGATTAGTGCTTAAACTAATTAAATTAAACATTTTAATTAGCAGTTAATTAACAGGGCCGTGGGGCCCGCGTGTCAGCGACACGGGCTGCCCAGTCAGCGGGCTGACCGGGTCAACTGGGGCCAACCGGGCCCAGCGGTCAGTGGCACAGGCGGTGGGGGCCACGTGCCACGTCGGCGCCGGCCACCGGAGCACGCCGGCGAGCTCGCCCGCGGCGGCGCAACTCCGGCGAGTTCGGGAATCGCCCACAGGGCATTATTTGCGACGCGGTTGGCGGCAGTCGAACGGGGAGACGACGCCGCGTTGATCTAGGGCACTAGCACGAGGCGGGGCAGTCGGTGTAGGAGATATGCCCTAGAGGCAATAATAAATGTTATTATTTATCTCCATGCTCATTATTATGTTTATGTTCCATGCTATAACTGCTATGGTTCTCGAGTCTGCAATAACCACGAGGCTCGGAGGAAGACTCATATGCACGTGTGGAATAATAAACGGTAAAATGTATTCCTAGTCAAGCCTCTATGACTGGCTCAAGTGTTGCATGATGGTTCTGTTTTCCTGATCATGGGCATGTCTATGCCAGCAACTTTGAGGGCACAATGTTAGAAGAACATTTGTGTTGAATCGACCCGAATTGATGTTATGCTATGAGATACATTCGTCATGAGTTAATGGTTAATAACACAGAGATAGTTAACGTTTGCATGATTCCTCAGACCATGAGAGTATCGAGTTTCTTCATGCTTGATTCATGAACTTTGGGGTTTGTTAAACGTCATCCGTAAATGGATGGCTATTACGGTGGCTTACGGGTTCATGGGAAAGTATGTCAAGTAACTTGATAGCTCAAGATTGGGATTTGCTCCTCCGACGATGGAGAGATATCTCTGGGCCCTCTCGGTGTTACGGTATCCATCATCGTCTGGCCAGACACTTTGTGATTTGATCACGGGGATGCCGGAACACGGTAACGAGAAAAGAGAACAATACCGGTAACGAGGTAACTAGCATAGTGGACAAGTTGTTGATCCACGGGAATGCCAACATGTCTCACCTCGGGTATTTGTAACATATCGCGAAGCAACAGGAATAGCACACGGCAACTGGAGGTTCACTCGAATATTCATTCGTGTGGGTATAGGGGTCAATATGGGTGTCCACGGCTCCGATGCTGATCATTGATCGGAAAGTGTTCCGGTCATGTCTATACTTCACCAAACCTATAGGGTCACACGCTTAAGGGTCATCTATCTGTTGAACGCTAGACAGGGAGTCTGAGAGAAAGTCACCGAAAATGTTTCGGAGACAACGGAAGAGTTCCGAGAGAGAGAACACCGAAAGAGTTTCGGTAAAACCAAAAAGTTGTTTCGGAATATATTATTTGGTCAAAAAGGGTTTCGGCACCGCCTGGAAATTTTCAGAGGATGCCAGAATTGGTCTGGGAACTTCTGGGAATTTTCGGAGAGAAAAACCGGAAATGTTTCGAAACTGCCGTAACCGCTGTTAATGCTTTCCGCTGATGAAAACCACCGCACCGAAAATGTTTCGGATCATGCCCAGAATAATTTTAGAGGGTGCCGGAAATGTTCTGGGACCTTCTGGAATTTTTCAGAAAAAGTTTCGCGGAAAACATCTTGTCTCAGCGCGAGGGGACAAGATCCCACGAATCGGGGGTTGCATGTTTGGTGGCTTTTTGTCTAGGGAGCATGCATGTTTCATGGAGACATGTTGGTGGCTTGTTGGGCCCCCCCCCCCCATGGGGAGACAAGGTGTGGGCCGGCCCAAGGGCTGCCATGGTGGTGTCCCCTTGGTGCCCCCCTTATGTTACCATTATGCCCTTTCATGTGTGACATGAAGCTTGGGTATTTTGGTATTTCAACATCCCACCCACCCCTTGCCTTGGCCTATAAAAGGAGGAGAAGGGGCTGCCATTCTCCCCATCCCTTGCTCTCATACACATGCCAAGATGTTATCTGGCTTCTCTCTCCCTCCCACGAAAAGAGTTTCGTAGAGCCGAAAGGCTGTCTGGGTTCCGGCAGGGACTAGTTCTGGACGGCGAAGCCCTGCCGGATAGATGACACCGTATGTGTGCAACCCCGTAGAGAGGTCGTAGTTTCGATCTTAGTGCCCGAGGGGCTGTTCGAGAGTGCCTCCCGAAGGGCTGTCCAAGTGACGGTCCGAGTTCTGTGAGTCCTCCCGAAGGGCTGTCCGAGTGACCGCTCGAGTTTCGAAGGTCCTCCCGAAGGGCTGTCCGCGACACCGTCCGGGGGACTGTTCGACCGCCTCCCGGAGGGCTGTCCGAAGGGAAGATGAGGGTATACATCCTCGCGGTTGGGAGGTTGTAAATCCTAGCTGCGGGGATCTGCACCAACGATCGTCATCGACTCTACTTCCGCTGCGCTACGAGTCGGTAACAAAAATGATCAAACCTTGTATGCAGTCTCCATAGTGGTCCTGGGCTGGTGCGTAGGTCGGAAAATTTTTGTTTTCTGCTGCGTTCCCCTACAGTGGCATCATGAGCCGTGCTATGCGTAGATGCAGGTTGCGATCTAGAATACATAGAGATGTATGGGTGTTGCACAATATAATTAGGTAGTAGATGAGTTCTATTACTGAAAATTATTTGTGCGGGTAGCAGATGAAATCTGTTACCCGATGTTCTTGTTGCTTCCCTTGAATTTGCGTAGTCCTGATCTTGACAGCATTGTGGAATCTCACAAAGTTCTGGCAATCCGCGATCCTTTCATGCTGCTCCTGAGTATGCTGATTGACAGATCAACGAAGTGCTAACAGTTCTTTGGGTTCCACTTTAGTCAAAGAAAGATGGATGTTTCGCAGATGAAAGGGCAATGCAGATATGATCTGCACGGGGGTCATGCGTATGACGAAGTTCAGTATGGGGCTCGAGATTTAATTATCTCGTGTTTCATACACCCCGCGTTGTTAATCTAGCGCTTGAATTATCATACTTGATGATGGACGTTGGTAGCTTCGGTTTGTTTCGAAACCTTAGAAGCCACGTAAAACAAGTTTTTGCATGAACCGATTAGAGGCGTCTAACTTGGTTTTGCAGGAGGGTTTGCATGTGCATGTGATGTGGTATAGAAGTGCTCATAATAATTTGATTATGTATGAGATGACTATATGATGTAAATTGATTAACATGACCTGCGTGTCATGATTTGGCATGATGGCTGGAGCCATATGATTGCACTTTAAATGACCTGCGTGTCGACCTTGTGTAATGCATTATTTTATTAGCTATAGAGATAGCAATATTATCTGGTGCATCGACAAGGTGGTGGCAATCTTCGCGAAGGTGAACACCGACGCGAATGCTGAAGATGAAGAAATACAAGACTTCTCCGTCAGAAAGGGCTATACCATATCATGCTATTATGAATTGCCTGAGATGTTTATCCCTTATGATGCACCCTTCTTGATTGCGCGGTAGTCGCTTTTATTAGGGTGATCTCTCACAAAAATATCAAGTAGTTAGTGTTCTCCCAAGTGTAGCACCGTCTACAACACGTATCTTTTCGGGGTGCGCCATGTACACATGAGCACGAACGATTAGAGAGGTGTAAGGCGGGTGAAGGTCAGACCTCACTGCGTGATCACTTGGTTGTCTTGACGTTCAGGCAGGACAGTCCTGAGCTCGGAACACACGCATCGAAAGATGGACAAGAGTCACATAGAGATGTGATTGGCAAGTTGGCCTACCGATTGAAATTCACGTCATCAGTGATGAACCCGTCAATGACGTTGAATTGATATGCGGATCTTGAATCACTCACAATCAATTATGAGAGATATTGATTTGAGTGGGAGCGCACTGATGAATTAACTTGTTTAATTCTCAGTGCAATTAATTTTGAACACTGTCTAAGTGTTTTTTGCATAATAGTTGTAGAATAATGGCTCGCATTTCCACCTTCCCTATTAAAATTGAATAGCTGTTAAATATCTGGTTAAAACTTTACGGTTGGTAACGTAATGTGAGGATTGTCCTCAAGAGTGCCGAGAAGGACTTTGTCCTATCGCATACTTTCGGTATTCTTTCGCTTATGCTATGGATCATGTGACTCTCGTCCTTCGATCCAAAAGCTAGAATTCCGTTTCAGTCAAGTGCAATACATTTGCTTCCATGAGACCCGAACTTCGAAAGTTTGGATAGTTATGTGATATTCATGGAATCTGAAAATCATTTTCAGAGACAGACAAAGGCTAAAAGATATGAGATATCCAAAGCAATGTTTGTTTGCAAACTATTAGTAAAGGAGTTTACTATGCATTATACTGATAAGAGAGGGATCCAGAAGAACGCCTGTCATATGATGAAAGGTGAATAAAACAACAACTTAAAGAGAAAGGAAGTGTCCGAAGGGTGTTAGTGAAACTTTCACGCCTAGGAAGTCCAGGGCTAACGCCACTCTTAAGTTGGGTGCTTCTTCTGAGAGTAGGAGAAATACTGAAAGTTAAACTGTTAGAAGTATAATGGCAATAAGAAAGAAGACTGGAATATCCAGCTCATGTATGAATGTCATACAAGTTTTTGATGTATAGAAGGCTGGTCAAAGATATAGTTCTTGGGAATTATGATTAAATTGTTAATCATTGATTCTTGGGTATTGTGAGTTAATCACAAAGATACCCGCTCGATTGCTTTCTGTTGCAACTCGATGTAAGATCTACTATGGCCTGAAAGACTAGCCAGGAATGAGGTTTAGGTATACACAGGGAACATAGTAAATGTTACTGTACCTTCCATCGGTGTATTACCGTCTGTGTTTATTTTCATAATTCAATTGGAGTTTTACACACTCTAGCCCATTGCATAAGTTATCTTGCAAGAAGGTTGTTCATAAGAGAACTTTTGATGTTCGGTGTTATGAATAACATAAGGGCCATACTTTCATTATGAATGAGATGTATGTTATGAATATTGATAATAATACATTACCTCAGTATTAACTTTGATAATTCATTTTAGAGTTTTACACACTCTAGCCCATTGCACAATGTTTGTTGCAAAAGGGTTGTTCATAGAAGAACAATTGCTGTTCAGTATTATGAATAACATGAGGGCCATACTTCCATCATCGATGGGACGTATGTTATGAATATTGATGGTAATATGATACATCCATAACACTGACGCTAAATGTCGTAAGACTAAAAGAATACCACACAAGTGTGGCACTACATTTGGTCACATTGGAGAAGCCCGCATGGAAAATTCCATTATGATGGATTTTGAAGTCGTTTGATTTTGAATCATCTGACACTTGCAACTTTCCTCTGAAAGTGAAGTGACTGAAATACCGTTCACAGGCCATAAGGAACGAGCAACAAACTTATTGGTGATCATACATTTTGATGTGTGTAGTTCAATAAAGGTTGCAAGTAGTGGATTTATCTGTCTTCAGAAATGACTCAAGTAGATATATGGATATTTACTTGATGAGACGTAAGTCTGGATCTTTTGAAATCATTCGAAAGGTTTTCAAATATGAAGTAGAAGTTATTGTAACAAGAAAATTATGTTTCTACAATTCGATTGCAGAAAGAAATATTTGAGTTACAAGTTTAGCGAATGTCTGATGAGTTGTGAAAAGAGTTTCATAACTTACACCTCCCGGAACACCACTGTGAGTGGAAAGTCCGTGAAGATGTAATCGAACCATTTATGACATGGTAAGATCAAAGATGACATAAATAAATTTGCCATTATCCCTTTTAAAGTGATGCTTTAGAGACTGCAGCTTTTACACTGAAAAGAGCTCCATCAGGTCTGTTGAAATGACACCATGGTATGGTACGCCCAACCATGTTATATCTTTTCTTAACATTTGGAATATGGGGCTTGTGTAAAAGGTTACAAACCTATTCCAAATCAGACAAGTGCTACTTTGTAGGTTATCCCAAGTCATTGGGTATTCCTCCCTCACTATACCAAGGCAAATAGGTTTGCCACAAAGAACAGTATGCTTTTTGAAGAAAATGGTTCTTTCAAAAAGGTGAGTGGGAGAATAATGCAACTCGACGAGATAACCAGTATCTCCGTCATCAGGTCAAAAGAAAGAGACATTGGAAGTAATTCCAGAGTTTCCTACTGCGACTGATACGGAAGTCTCTACAATAAAATGTATGGACTTCGGTCGAACTTGCAGCTGAACCACGTAGGCAAGGCTCGTGCAAACCTCTCAGGTGCGCAAACGAGATATTGTTGTTAGACAACAATATACCTACGATACACAAGGAAGCGTTGATGGGCCCTGACTCCGGAATTGGCTAAATGCCAATGCAACCTGATTTAGTTTCCACATAAGTGATTCAAGATTAAAACCTTGATACACCTTTCGGAAGACTTAGAGTCTAACGAATATTTATGGAACTTAAAACTGATACGGATAAAAATGTTTTATCCATAAAGCTCGACTTGTTGCAATAACAAGTTCAAAGAGTTGACTACGATGAGATTGTCTCACCGTAGCGATGCTTAAAGTCGGTTCGGGTTGAACTAGCAATTAATACATATTTCAATCATAAGATATGAAACATGGATGACAAAAGGATTTCCATCTGATGGAAATAAAACCTAGGACTTGTATGTGATACAGTCCAAAGTAATTTGTCGATCCAGAGGATGCTAGTAGGTATGCAAACTTCAGAGTTCCAGCGATGGACAGAAGAGAGCAAAATGGAGTCGGAATCTTCATGTTTTGATGAAATGGTCAAAGGGGTTTGACTTCATCAATGGGTAACGAAGATACTTGTAATTCAAGAAAGTAAGTGGGAGCATAATAATATTTCTAAAAACCTTGTGTGCTTGACACATTGGTAATTGGAAATAAATTTCTTGACACGAATTAGGACTTCGTTTGAAAATAGTTTTTCGATGAAGTGCTTGGGCTAAAAAGCCTTTATATTAGGCATGATAATCTATGGAGATAGATTTACCTAATGGGGCTTAGCAAAGATACATATTGACAAAATGCTAAAACCTTTTAGCATTAAAAACGTCAAGGAGTGATTCTTGCCGAAGTCACATGGAAAGAGTTTTTGCATGACTCGGTGTCCCAAAACACTGATGAGCAAAATACATGATGGAGATTCCACACACTCTTGTGTTTGGATTAATCATGTATTCCATGGTATGTAAAACAACCAGATATGTCCAATACTCCCAAAGTTGTTACGAGTATAGATACCAAAGTGATCAAAAGTACTGATCATGGGACAACAGTGAAAAAGGGTCATTGAGTACTATAGTAGCACTGATGGCATGTTTTCTCGCAAGCGGAGATCATGAAGAGTTCGTTGTAAAAGGTTACATCGATACAGTCTTCATCCATGCCCCAAGCGATTTTCGATTTAAATTGAGGGTTTTGTGCAACACACAATATGGTGGCACAGTAGTTGGAAATTGTTCCAAACAAGTTACTGTGGCGAATTCTATAACAGAGGCGAAGTATGTTGCCGCTTTTAAAAGCGACAAAGAAGATGTTGAATCGTATAGTTCATTCATGAACTTAGTATGGTTCCAAGATGGCTTTTGTCAATGGGACACTACTGCAGGTAGTTGCTCCATGACTCAGTCTGAGGAATCCAGGTTCGACCTGTGATTCACATACATACAAAACCAAGTCCACACAAAATATGAATTTTGTGAAAGCGTGAAAACGCGAGGATATGCAAAGATACACACAGAGCTGAAGTCGTCAGATCCGTTGGACATCAGGCTATACCACAAGCGAAGCATATTTACACCAGTGTGCCACAGGTGTAAAGTGCATTAGCATTAACTAGATTATTGACTCTAGTGCAAGTGGGAGTCTGTAGGAGATATGCCCTAGAGGCAATAATAAATGTTATTATTTATCTCCATGCTCATTATTATGTTTATGTTCCATGCTATAACTGCTATGGTTCTCGAGTCTGCAATAACCACGAGGCTCGGAGGAAGACTCATATGCACGTGTGGAATAATAAACGGTAAAATGTATTCCTAGTCAAGCCTCTATGACTGGCTCAAGTGTTGCGTGATGGTTCTGTTTTCCTGATCATGGGCATGTCTATGCCAGCAACTTTGAGGGCACAATGTTAGAAGAACATTTGTGTTGAATCGACCCGAATTGATGTTATGCTATGAGATACATTCGTCATGAGTTAATGGTTAATAACACAGAGATAGTTAACGTTTGCATGATTCCTCAGACCATGAGAGTATCGAGTTTCTTCATGCTTGATTCATGAACTTTGGGGTTTGTTAAACGTCATCCGTAAATGGATGGCTATTACGGCGGCTTACGGGTTCATGGGAAAGTATGTCAAGTAACTTGATAGCTCAAGATTGGGATTTGCTCCTCCGACGATGGAGAGATATCTCTGGGCCCTCTCGGTGTTACGGTATCCATCATCGTCTGGCCAGACACTTTGTGATTTGATCACGGGGATGCCGGAACACGGTAACGAGAAAAGAGAACAATACCGGTAACGAGGTAACTAGCATAGTGGACAAGTTGTTGATCCACGGGAATGCCAACATGTCTCACCTCGGGTATTTGTAACATATCGCGAAGCAACAGGAATAGCACACGGCAACTGGAGGTTCACTCGAATATTCATTCGTGTGGGTATAGGGGTCAACATGGGTGTCCACGGCTCCGATGTTGATCATTGATCGGAAGGGGTTCCGTGTCATGTCTATACTTCACCGAACCTATAGGGTCACACGCTTAAGGGTCATCTATCTGTTGAACGCTAGACAGGGAGTCTGAGAGAAAGTCACCGAAAATGTTTCGGACACAACGGAAGAGTTCCGAGAGAGAGAACACCGAAAGAGTTTCGGTAAAACCGAAAAGTTGTTTCGGAATATATTATTTGGTCAAAAAGGGTTTCGGCACCGCCTGAAAATTTTCAGAGGATGCCAGAATTGGTCTGGGAACTTCTGGGAATTTTCGGAGAGAAAAACCGGAAATGTTCCGAAACTGCCGTAACCGCTGTTAATGCTTTCCGCTGATGAAAACCACCGCACCGAAAATGTTTCGGATCATGCCCAGAATAATTTTAGAGGGTGCCGGAAATGTTCTGGGACCTTCTGGAATTTTTCAGAAAAAGTTTCGCGGAAAACATCTTGTCTCAGCGCGAGGGGACAAGATCCCACGAATCGGGGGTTGCATGTTTGGTGGCTTTTTGTCTAGGGAGCATGCATGTTTCATGGAGACATGTTGGTGGCTTGTTGGGGGGGCCCCCCCCATGGGGAGACAAGGTGTGGGCCGGCCCAAGGGCTGCCATGGTGGTGTCTCCTTGGTGCCCCCCTTGTGTTACCATTATGCCCTTTCATGTGTGACATGAAGCTTGGGTATTTTGGTATTTCAACATCCCACCCCACCCCTTGCCTTGGCCTATAAAAGGAGGAGAAGGGGCTGCCATTCTCCCCATCCCTTGCTCTCATACACATGCCAAGATGTTATCTGGCTTCTCTCTCCCTCCCACGAAAAGAGTTTCGTAGAGCCGAAAGGCTGTCTGGGTTCCGGCAAGGACTAGTTCTGGACGGCGAAGCCCTGCCGGATAGATGACACCGTATGTGTGCAACCCCGTAGAGAGGTCGTAGTTTCGATCTTAGTGCCCGAGGGGCTGTTCGAGAGTGCCTCCCGAAGGGCTGTCCAAGTGACGGTCCGAGTTCTGTGAGTCCTCCCGAAGGGCTGTCCGAGTGACCGCTCGAGTTTCGAAGGTCCTCCCGAAGGGCTGTCCGCGACACCGTCCGGGGGACTGTTCGACCGCCTCCCGGAGGGCTGTCCGAAGGGAAGATGAGGGTATACATCCTCGCGGTTGGGAGGTTGTAAATCCTAGCTGCGGGGATCTGCACCAACGATCGTCATCGACTCTACTTCCGCTGCGCTACGAGTCGGTAACGAAAATGATCAAACCTTGTATGCAGTCTCCATAGTGGTCCTGGGCTGGTGCGTAGGTCGGAAAATTTTTGTTTTCTGCTGCGTTCCCCTACAGTCGGAGGCGAGCGCTGCGACGGCAATGGCGGACGGCGGTGTTCGGGTGGGACGGCGAACAGCGTTGCAGCGCGCGTGCGGGCGAGCCAAAAGGCTAGGCGTGGCCTACGCGGTGCGGTGAGTGCGATGGCCACGGGCACGGGGCCCAAAGGTCGCCGGGGACACGTCGGCGACGTGCACAGGCGGCGGTGGGTTCGGGCACGGCGAAACCTAGCGCTACAAGCCACGGAGGGCCATGAGGGGAGAGGGGGAAGGAGCAGGAGCTCACAGCGGGGCGTAGCCGGTCTAAGTGGGCTCGGGGGAGGTTTGGTGTAGCCGGAATCGGCGACGGAGTGCGGCGGCGATCTGAGGAGGAAGAAGACGGCGTGGAGGCGATGCAATGGCTCCGGGCTTCGGCTCGTTTGCGCGGTCGAAGGAGGCGACGATGGCGAGCACCGTGGACACGTTCGGGAGGCGGGGCGGTGACGGTGGCCGCGCAGCTCAACCGCGGCCTTTCATGGCGGCGTTGGGCGAGGTGGGAGAGAGCGAGGGAGGAAAGGGGAGGGGTGCTAGGGCTCGCCAGGGGGAGGGATAGAGGGGGGGGCAGGTGGGGGAGAGGAGAAAAAGAGGAGACCACCGGGACGGGAGAACTGGAGCCGACAAAGCAGGATGACCTCGAGAGAGGGGGCTGCGGAAGAGCAGGGAAGAGAGGAGCAGGGAGGGATTGAGTTTGAGAGAAGACGCAGCTAGAAAGCGAGGATGGAGGAGCGTGAGCAGTGGGGTGGGATGGGGGGGGAGCCGGTGGGTGGGCCGGCCTGGTGGGGTGGCCGATGGGCCAGCTGGGTCGAGGCCCAGTGGGGGGGGGGGGGAACGGGCGGGGTTCTTTTCCTTTTTTTTTTTTATTCCTATTCTCTGTTTTGTAAATTGTGAGGCCTCAAAATGACTTTTGTAAAATATGAGACCTAGCCCATAAATCACAGTGCATTATACTCTAACTCCGAAAACTAGTTTGGGCAAAACATAATTTCATATTTGTTTTAAATAGATTAAAAGGTTACTAAATGTTATTTTCAGCCACTGTTTTAAGTTGTTTGAGTCACTTACCCAACTCCAATGATGTTGGTTTCAATTTTAGAATTGTCTCTGATTTATTTGCTATTTAATGAACAATTTAGTTCTTATGTTGGACAACTTTTATATTCCACTTTCATTCAAATTTGAATTTGACTTAGGAGTTGAAATGCATTATGATGCAAATGATGATCATGCACTGTTAAACATGATGACTTGTCATTATCAAAATGGAATTACTGTGGCTAACCACTGGGGGTGTTACACATACCCTCAGCCCCGAGGGTGAACTACTCCCTCCTTGTCATGGAGACCGCCGGGATGATGAAGATGGCCATCGGTGATGGTTTTGTAGCGTAACGCAGCAGAAAACAAAAATTTTCCGACCTACGCACCAGCCCAGGACCACTATCGAGACTGCATACAAGGTTTGATCATTTTCGTTACCGACTCGTAGCGCAGCGGAAGTAGAGTCGATGACGATCGGCGGTGCAGATCCCCGCAGCTAGGATTTACAACCTCCCAACTGCGAGGATGTATACCCTCGTCTTCCCTTCGGACTGTAGGGTAACGCAGCAGAAAACAAAAAAATTCCGACCTACGCACCAGCCCAGGACCACTATGGAGACTGCAAACAAGGTTTGATCATTTTCGTTACCGACTCGTAGCGCAGCGGAAGTAGAGTCGATGACGATCGGCGGTGCAGATCCCCGCAGCTAGGATTTACAACCTCCCAACCGCGAGGATGTATACCCTCGTCTTCCCTTCGAACAGCCCTCCGGGAGGCGGTCGAACAGTCCCGCAGACGGTGTCGCGGACAGCCCTTCGGGAGGACCTTCGAAACTCGAACGGTCACTCGGACAGCCCTTCGGGAGGACTCACAGAACTTGGACCGTCACTTGGAAAGCCCTTCGCGAGGCACTCTCGAACAGCCCCTCGGGCACTAAGATCGAAACTACGACCTCTCTACAGAGTTGCACACATACGGTGTCATCTATCTGGCAGGGCTTCGCCGTCCAGAACTAGTTCCCACCGGAACCCAGACAGCCTTTCGGCTCTACGAAACTCTTTCCGTGGGAGGGAGAGAGAAGCCAGATCATTGCAATGGCATGTATGTGAGAAGGGATGAGTGTGGAGGGCTGCCCCTCCACCTCTATTTATAGGATAGCCAAGGGGTAAAGATGTCATACAAAAAAACCCCAAAGTACCCCCACTTTATGCCTTTCCACAAAAGAATAAAGATAAAAGGGGTGCCATGTGGAGCTCCAAGGAGCTCCACCATGCTTGGCCGGCCACATCCTTGGGGGACCCCCCAAGGGGGCTTCCTTAGTGCCTAAGGCATTCTAGAAGCCTTTTGGGAAATTCCCAAAAGGTGCTTTCCATAAAATTCCCAAAAAGCACTTTCACTATTCACGACGACATTTTTCAGCGTCCGTTCGAACTGAAAATATTTATGTGGGCTTAGAACATTTCCAGTACCCACTAAAATAATTTTCAATGCGTTCTGGAACAATTCCAGTTTAGTGATTTCATCTGCGAAAAGCATCTGAAGCGGTTCCGGCAGCCCCGGAACATTTCTGGTTTTTCTTCCAGAAAATTCCCAGAAGTTTCCAGAATGATCCTAGTATCCTCCAAGAATTATCAGGCATGTGCCGAAACCATTTTGACTTAATTGTATCCCCTGAAACAACTTTTCAGTTTCACCGGAACTCATCCGGTGACCTCTCTCTGCGGAACTTTTCCGCTGTCCGAAATTTTTCGGTGTCCGAAACTTTTTCGGTGATTTTCTCTCAGACTCCCTGTCTAGTATTCAGCAGATAGATGACCCTTAAGCGTGTGACCCTATAGGTTCGGTGAAGTATAGACATGACACGGAACCCCTTCCGATCAATGATCAACATCGGAGCCGTGGACACCCATATTGACCCCTATACCCACACGAATGAATATTCGAGTGAACCTCCAGTTGCCGTGTGCTATTCCTGTTGCTTCGCGATATGTTACAAATACCCGAGGTGAGACATGTTGGCATTCCCGTGGATCAAAAACTTGTCCACTATGCTAGTTACCTCGTTACCGGTATTGTTCTCTTTTCTCGTTACTGTGTTCCGGCATCCCTGTGATCAAATCACCCTGTGTCTGGCCAGACGATGATGGATACCGTAACACCGAGAGGGCCCAGAGATATCTCTCCATCGTCGGAGGAGCAAATCCCAATCTTGAGCTATCAAGTTACTTGACATACTTGCCCATGAACCCGTAAGCCGCCGTAATAGCCATCCAGTTACGGATGACGTTTAACAAACCCCAAAGTTCATGAATCAAGCATGAAGAAACTCGATACTCTCATGGTCTGAGGAATTATGCAAACATTAACCATCTCTGTGTTATTAACCATTAACTTGTGACGAATGAATCTCATAGCATAACATCAAACGGGTCGATTCAACACAAATGTTCTTATAACATTGTGCCCTCAAAGTTGCTAGCATAGACATGCCCATGATCAGGAAAACAGAACCATCATGCAACACTTGAGCCAGTCATAGAGGCTTGACTAGGAATACATTTTATCGTTTATTATCCCACATGTGCATATGAGTCTTCCTCCAAGCCTCGTTTTATTTGTAGACTCGAGAATCATTGCAGTTATAGCATGGAACATAAACATAATTATGAACATGGAGATAATCAATAACATTTATTATTGCCTCTAGGGCATATCTCCTACAGACTCCCACTTGCACTTGAGTCAATAATCTAGTTAATGCTAATGCACTTCACACCTATGGCACACCGGTGTAAATATGCTTCGCTTGTGGTATAGCCTGATGTCCAACGGATCTGACGACTTCAGCTCCGTGTGTATCTTTGCATATCCTCGCGTTTTTACGCTTTCACAAAATTCATATTTTGCGTGGACTTGGCTTTGTATGTATGTGAATCACAGGTCGAACCTGGATTCCTCAGACTGAGTTATGGAGCAACTACCCGCAGTAGTGTCCCATTGACAAAAGCCATCTTGGAACCATACTAAGTTCATGAATGAACTATATGATTCAACATCTTCTTTGTCGCTTTAAAAGCGGCAACATACTTCGCCTCTATTATAGAATTCGCCACAGTAACTTGTTTGAACAAATTCCAACTAACTGTGCCACCAGATTGTGTGTTACACAAAACCCTCAATTTAAATCGAAAATCGCATGGAGCATGGATGAAGACTGTATCGATGTAACCTTTTACAACGAACTCTTCATGATCTCCGCATGCGAGAAAACATGTCATCAGTGCTATTATAGTACTCAATGACCCTTTTTCACTGTTGTCCCATGATCAGTACTTTTGATCAATTTGGTATCTATACTCGCAACAACTTTGGGAGTATTGGACATATCTGGTTTGTTTTTACATACCATGGAATACATGATTAATCGAAACACAAGAGTGTGTGGAATCTCCATCATGTATTTTGCTCATCAGTGTTTTGGGACACCGAGTCTTGCAAAAACTCTTTCCATGTGACTTCGGCAAGAATCACTCCTTGACGTTTTTAATGCTAAAAGGTTTTAGCATCTTGTCAATATGTATCTTTTCTCAGCCCCATTAGGTAAATCTATCTCCATAGATCATCATGCCTAATATAAAGGCTATTTATCCCAAGCACTTCATCGAAAAACTATTTTCAAATGAAGTCCTAATTCGTGTCAAGAAATTTATTTCCAATTAACAATGTGTCAAGCACACAACGTTTTTTTTTAGAAATTTATTATGCTCCCACTTACTTTCTTGAATCACAAGTATCTTCGTTACCCATTGATGAAGTCAAACCCTTTTGACCATTTCATCAAAACACGAAGATTCCAACTCCATTATGCTCTCTTCTGTCCATTGCTGGAACTCTGAAGTTTGCACACTCACTAGCATCCTCTGGAATGACAAAATACCTTGGACTGTAACACATGCAAGTCCTTGGTTTCATTTCCATCATATGGAAATCCTATTGTCATCCATGTTTCATATCTCATGACTGAAATATGTATTAATTGCTAGTTCAACCCGAACCGACTTTAAGCATCGCTACGGTGAAACAACCTCATCGCAGTCAACTCCTTGAACTTGTTATTTCAACAAGTCGAGCTTTATGGATAAAACATTTTATCCATATCAGTTTATAGTTCCATAAAAGTTCGTTAGACTCTAAGTCTTCTGAAGGGGTCATCAAGATATGATCTTGAATCATTTATATGGAAACTATCTCGGATTATATTGGCATTTAGCCAATCCCGGAGTCAGGGCCCATCAACGCTTCCTTGTGTATCGTAGGTATACTGTTGTCTAACAACAATATCTCGTATGCGCACCTGAGAGGTTTGCACGAGCCTTGCCTACGTGGTTCAGTTGCAAGTTCGACCGAAGTCCATACATTTTATTGTAGAGACTTCCGTATCAGTCGCAGTAGGAAACTTCGGAATCACTTCCAAGGTTCCTTTCCTTTGACCTGATGACGAAGATACTGGTTATCTCGTCGAGTTGCACTGTCCTCCCACTCACCTTTTGCAAGAACAATTCTCTTTAAAAGCATACCATTTTGTGGCAAAAACTTTTGCCTCGGTATAGTGGTGGGGGAATACCCAATGACTTGGGATAACCTACAAAGTAGCACTTGTCTGATTTGGAATAGGTTTGTAACCTTTTACACAAGCCCCATATTCCAAATGTTAAGAAAAGATATAACATGGTTGGGCGTACCATACCATGGTGTCATTTCAACAGACCCGATGGAGCTCTTTTCAGTGTAAAAGCCGCAGTCTCTAAAGCATCACTCTTTAAAAGGGATAATGGCAAATTTATTTATGCCATCTTTGATCTTACCATGTCATAAATGGTTTGATTACATCTTCACGGACTTTCCACTTGCAGTGGTGTTCCGGGAGGTGCAAGTTATGAAACCCCTTTCACAACTCATCAGACATTCGCTAAACTTGTAACTCAAATATTCTTTTCTGCAATCGAATTGTAGAAACATAATCTTCTTGTTACAATTACTTCTACTTCATATTTGAAAACCTTTTGAATGAATTCAAAAAATTCAGACTTACGTCTCATCAAGTAAATATCCATATATCTACTTGAGTCATTTCTGAAGATTGATAAATCCACTACTTGCAAAAACATTTATCGGACTACATACATCAAAATGTATGATCACCAATAAATTCTTTGCTCGTTCCTTATGGCCTGTGAACGGTATTTCAGTCACTTCACTTTTCGAAGGAAAGTTGCAAGTGTCAGATGATTAAAAAATCAAACGACTTCAAAATCCATCATAATGGAATCTTTCATGCGGGTTTCTCCAATGTGACCAAATGCAGTGCCACACTTGTGTGGTATTCTTTTAGTCTTGCGACATTTAGCGTCAGTGTTATGGATGTATCATTTTACCATCAATATTCATAACATACATCCCATCTTGGATGGAAGTATGGCCCTTCATGTTATTCATAATACTGAACAACAATTGTTCTTTTATGAACAACTCTTTTGCAACAAACATTGTGCAATGGGCTAGAGTGTGTAAAACTCTAAAATGAATTATGAAAGTAAATCCAGAGGTAATATATTATTATCATTATTCATAACATGCATCTCATTCTCAATGAAAGTATGGCCCTTATGTTATTCATAACATCGAACATAAAAAGTTCTCTTCTGAACAACCTTCTTGCAAGATTACTTTATGCAAAGGCTAGAGTTTGTAAAACTCTAAATGAATTATGAAAATAAATACAGACGGTAATACACCGATGGAAGGTATAGTAACATTTACTATGTTCCCTGTGTATACCTAAACCTCATTCCTGGCTAGTCTTTCAGGCCATAGTAGTTCTTACATCGAGTTGCAACAGAATGCAATCGAGCGGGTATCTCTATGATTAACTCACAATACCCAAGAATCAGTGATTAACAAATTAATCATAATTCCCAAGAACTATATCTTTGACTAGCCTTCTATACATCAAAAACTTGTATGACATTCATACATGAGCTGGATATTCCAGTCTTCTTTCTTTCTGCCATTATACTTCTAACAGTTTAACTTTTAGTATTTCTCCTACTCTCAGAAGAAGCACCCAACTTAAGATTGGCGTTAGCCCCGGACTTCCTAGGCGTGAAAGTTTCACTAACACCCTTTGGACACTTCCTTTCTCTTTAAGTTGTTGTTTTATTCACCTTTCATCATATGACAGGCGTTCTTCTGGATCCCTCTCTTATCAGTCTAATGCATAGTAAACTCTTTTACTAATAGTTTGCAAACAAACATTGCTTTGGATATCTAATATCTTTTAGCCTTTGTCTGTCTCTGAAAATGATTTTCAGATTCCATGAATATCACATAACTATCCAAACTTTCGAAGTTTGGGTCTCATGGAAACAAACATATTGCGCTTGACTGAAATGGAATTCTAGCTTTTGGATCAACGGACGAGAGTCACATGATCCATAGCATAAGCGAGAGAATACCGAAAGTATGCGATAGGACAAAGTCCTTCTCGGCACTCTTGAGGACAATCCTCACATTACGTTACCAACCGTAAAGTTTTAACCAGATATTTAACAGCTATTCAATTTTAATAGGGAAGGTGGAAATGCGAGCCATTATTCTACAACTATTATGCAAACCACACTTAGACAGTGTTCATAATTAATTGCACTGAGAATTAAACAAGTTAATTCAACAGTGCGCTCCCACTCAAATCAATATCTCTCATAATTGATTGTGAGTGATACAAGACCCGCATTTCCATTCAACGCCATTGAACGAGATGAACACTGATGGCGCGAACTTCAATCGGTAGGCAAACTTGCCGATCACATCTCTATGTGACTCTTGTTCATCTTTTGATGGGCGTGTTCCGAGCTCAGGGAGATCCTTCCAGAACGTCAAGACAACCAAGTGATCTTGCTGCGAGGTCTCAACTCACCCGCCTCACACATCCCTAATCGTTCGTACCCAGGGAGATCCTGTGATACCCCGAAAAGTTAGGTGCCGTGACGGTGCTACACTTGGGAGAACACTAACTACTTGATATTTTTGTGAGAGATCACCCTAATAAAAAGCGACTACCGCGCAATCAAGAAGGGTGCATCATAAGGGATAAACATCTCAAGCAATTCATAAAAGCATGATATGGTATAGCCCTTTCTGACGGAGAAGCCTTGTATTTCTTCGTCTTCGGCATTCGCGTCGGTGTTCTCCTTCGCGAAGATTGCCACCACCTTGTTGATGCACCAGATAATATTGCTATCTCTATAGCTAATAAAATAATGCATTACAACAAGGTTGACACGCAGGTCATTAAAGTGCAATCATATGGCTCCAGCCATCATGCCGAATCATGACACGCAGGTCATGTTAATAAATTTACATTATATAGTCATCTCATACATAATCAAATTATTATGAGCACTGCTATACCACATCACATGCACATGCAAACCCTCCTGCAAAACCAAGTTAGACGCCTCTAATTGGTTCAAGCAAAAACTTGTTTTACGTGGCTTCTAAGGTTTCGAAACAAACCGAAGCTACCAACGTCCATCATCAAGTATGATAATTCAAGTCGCTAGATTAACAATGCGGGGTGTATGAAGCACGAGATAATAAAATCTTGAACCCCATACTAAACTTCGTCATACGCATGACCCCCGTGCAGATCATATCTGCATTGCCCTTTTGTCTGCGAAATTTCATCTTTCTTTTTAACTACGGTGGAATTCAATGAACTGTTAGCACTTCGTTGATCAATCAGGATCGTGGATTGCCAGAACATTGAAACTCCACCATGCTGTTATCAAGATCAGAAATATGCGAATTCCAGGGAAGCAACAAGAACATCGGGTAACAGATTTCATCTGCTACCCGCACAAATAATTTTCAGTAATAGAACTCATCTACTACCTAATTATATTGTGCAACACCCATACATCACTATGTATTCTAGATCGCAACCTGCATCTACGCATAGCACCGCTCTTGATGCCACTGTAGGGTAACGCAGCAGAAAACAAAAAATTTCCGACCTACGCACCAGCCCAGGACCACTATGGAGACTGCATATAAGGTTTGATCATTTTCGTTACCGACTCGTAGCGCAGCGGAAGTAGAGTCGATGACGATCGGCGGTGCAGATCCCCGCAGCTAGGATTTACAACCTCCCAACCGCGAGGATGTATACCCTCATCCGCGCCCAGGACAGCCCTCCGAGAGGCAGTTGAACAGTCCCCCGGACAGTGTCGCGGACAGCCCTTCGGGAGGACCCACAGAATTTGGACCGTCACTTGGACAGCCCTTCGGGAGGCACTCTCGAACAGCCCCTCGGGCACTAAGATCGAAACTATGACCTCTCTACAAAGTTGCACACATACGGTGTCATCTATCCGGCAGGGCTTCGCCGTCCAGAACTAGTTCCCACCGGAACCCAGACAGCCTTTCGGCTCTACGAAACTATTTCGCGGGGAGGGAGAGAGAAGCCAGATCATTGCAATGGCACTTGTATGTGAGAAGGAGTGAGTCTTTAGGCAGCCCCCTCCACCCCTATTTATAGGCCAAGCCCAAGGGTGGCTTCTCCAAGAAGCCAAGGGGAAAAATACCAAAGGACCCTCAAGGTGGCTTCTCCAAGAAGCCACCCAAAAAGCACTTTCACTATTCACGACGACATTTTTCAGCGTCCGTTCGAACTGAAAATATTTATGTGGGCTTAGAACATTTCCAGTACCCACTAAAATAATTTTCAACGCGTTCTGGAACAATTCCAGATTAGTGATTTTCATCTGCGAAAAGCATCTGAAGTGGTTCCGGCAGCTCCGGAACATTTCTGGTTTTTCTTCCAGAAAATTCCCAAAAGTTTCCAGAATGATTCTGGTACCCTCCAAGAATTATCGGGCATGTGCCGAAACCAATTTGACTTTATGGTATCCTCTGAAACAACTTTTCAGTTTCACCGGAACTCATCCGGTGACCTCTCTCTGCGGAACTTTTCCGCTGTCCGAAACTTTTTCGGTGTCCGAAACTTTTTCGGTGATTTTCTCTCAGACTCCCTGTCTAGTATTCAGCAGATAGATGACCCTTAAGCGTGTGACCCTATAGGTTCGGTGAAGTATAGACATGACACGGAACCCCTTCCGATCAATGATCAACATCGGAGCCGTGGACACCCATATTGACCCCTATACCCACACGAATGAATATTCGAGTGAACCTCCAGTTGCCGTGTGCTATTCCTGTTGCTTCGCGATATGTTACAAATACCCGAGGTGAGACATGTTGGCATTCCCATGGATCAACAACTTGTCCACTATGCTAGTTACCTCGTTACCGGTATTGTTCTCTTTTCTCGTTACTGTGTTCCGGCATCCCTGTGATCAAATCACCCTGTGTCTGGCCAGACGATGATGGATACCGTAACACCGAGAGGGCCCAGAGATATCTCTCCATCGTCGGAGGAGCAAATCCCAATCTTGAGCTATCAAGTTACTTGACATACTTTCCCATGAACCCGTAAGCCGCCGTAATAGCCATCCAGTTACGGATGACGTTTAACAAACCCCAAAGTTCATGAATCAAGCATGAAGAAACTCGATACTCTCATGGTCTGAGGAATTATGCAAACATTAACCATCTCTGTGTTATTAACCATTAACTTGTGACGAATGAATCTCATAGCATAACATCAAACGGGTCGATTCAACACAAATGTTCTTATAACATTGTGCCCTCAAAGTTGCTGGCATAGACATGCCCATGATCAGGAAAACAGAACCATCATGCAACACTTGAGCCAGTCATAGAGGCTTGACTAGGAATACATTTTATCGTTTATTATCCCACACGTGCATATGAGTCTTCCTCCAAGCCTCGTTTTATTTGTAGACTCGAGAATCATTGCAGTTATAGCATGGAACATAAACATAATTATGAACATGGAGATAATCAATAACATTTATTATTGCCTCTAGGGCATATCTCCTACACGGACAGCCCTCCGGGAGGCGGTCGAACAGTCCCCGGGACGGTGTCGCGGACAGCCCTTCGGGAGGACCTTCGAAACTCGAACGGTCACTCGGACAGCCCTTCGGGAGGACTCACAGAACTTGGACCGTCACTTGGACAGCCCTTCGGGAGGCACTCACGAACAGCCCCTCGGGCACTAAGATCGAAACTACGACCTCTCTACAGAGTTGCACACATACGGTGTCATCTATCCGGCAGGGCTTCGCCGTCCAGAACTAGTTCCCACCGGAACCCAGACAGCCTTTCGGCTCTACGAAACTCTTTTCGTGGGAGGGAGAGAGAAGCCAGATCATTGCATGGCACTTGTATGTGAGAAGGGATGAAGTTTGTGGGCAGCCCACTCTCCTCTATTTATAGGAAAGCCAAGGGGTAAAGTTGGCATTCACAAATACCAAAAGTACCCCCACTTTATGTCATTTACGTAAAGAATAAAGCAAAAAGGAGTGCCATGTGGAGCTCCAGCCTCCATGGCCGGCCACCCCTTGGGGGCCCCCCCCAAGGGGGCTTCCTTAGTGCCCAAGGCTTCTAGAAGCCTTTTGGGAAATTTCCCAAAAGGTGCTTTCCATAAAAAATCCCAAAAAGCACTTTCACTATTCACGACGACATTTTTCAGCGTTCGTTCGAACTGAAAATATTTATGTGGGCTTAGAACATTTCCAGTACCCACTAAAATAATTTTCAACGCATTCTGGAACAATTCCAGTTTAGTGATTTCATCTGCGAAAAGCATCTGAAGCGGTTTCGGCAGCTCCGGAACATTTCCGGTTTTCATCTCCGAAAATTCCAGAAAGTTTCCAGAATGATTCTGGCACCTTCCAAGAATTATCAGGCATGTCCCGAAACCAATTTGACTTTATGGTATCCTCTGAAACAACTTTTCAGTATCACCGGAACTCATCCGGTGACCTCTCTCGTCGGAACTTTTCCGCTGTCTCCGGAAAACTTTTTCCGAAAACTTTCTCTCAGACTCCCTGTCTAGTATTCAGTAGATAGATGACCCTTAAGCATGTGACCCTATAGGTTCGGTGAAGTATAGACATGACCCGGAACCCCTTCCGATCAATGATCAACATCGGAGCCGTGGACACCCATATTGACCCCTATACCCACACGAATGAATATTCGAGTGAACCTCCAGTTGCCGTGTGCTATTCCTATTGCTTCGTGATATGTTACAAATACCCGAGGTGAGACATGATGGCATCCCCGTGGGTCAACAACTTGTCCACTATGCCAGTTACCTCGTTACCGGTATTTGTTCTCTTTTCTCGTTCCCGTGTTCCGGCATCCCCGTGATCAAATCACAAAGTGTCTGGCCAGACGATGATGGATACCGTAACACCGAGAGGGCCCAGAGATATCTCTCCATCGTCGGAGGAGCAAATCCCAATCTCGAGCTATCAAGTTACTTGACACACCTTTCCATGAACCCGTAAGCCGCCGTAATAGCCACCCATTTACGGATGACGTTTAACAAACCCCAAAGTTCATGAATCAAGCATGAAGAAACTCGATACTCTCATGGTCCGAGGAATCATGCAAACGTTAACCATCTCTGTGTTATTAACCATTAACTTGTGACGAAAGTATCCCATAGCATAACATCAATTCGGGTCGATTCAACACAAATGTTCTTCTAACATTGTGCTCTCAAAGTTGCCGGCATAGTCATGCCCATGATCAGGAAAACAGAACCATCATGCTACACTTGAGCTAGTCTCAGAGGCCAGACTAGGAATACATTTTACCGTTTATTATTCCACACGTGCATATGAGTCTTCCTCCGAGCCTCGTGGTTATTGTAGACTCGAGAACCATAGCAGTTATAGCATGGAACATAAACCTAATTATGAACAGGGAGATAATCAATAACATTTATTATTGCCTCTAGGGCATATATCCTACAGGTTTCCCCCTCCGGCAGGGTGCCGGAACGGGCTCCCGATTGGTTTTTCGTGGCTACAGAGGCTTGCGGTGGCGGAACTTCCGATCTAGGTTTCTTTTCGGGGGTTTCTGTATTTATAGGAATTTTTGGCATCGGTCTCACGTCAAGGGGGTCCAGGAGGCAGCGGCAAGACAGGGGGGGCGCGCTGTCGTTGCCTCGGGACTCTTCTCGCCAAACTCTTGTGCTTCGGGGGTCTCTTTTGGTCCATAAAAAATCACCGTAAATTTTCAGCCCATTCCGAGAACTTTTATTTCTGCACAAAAAACAACACCACGGTAGTTCTGCTGAAAACAGCGTCAGTCCGGGTTAGTTCTAATAAAATCATACCAAAATCATATAAAATTGTTGTAAACATGGCATGAATACTTCATAAATTATAGATACGTTGGAGACGTATCAGGCCCCAACCTGGAGCAAGTTGTCAGTTTCTTGAGATGCTTTCCGTGCCTGGAGAAGCTATATATCGTGGTGATATTCCTTTCCTGTTAAATGAGTTCAAATTTGTGACACCTTTTTCCAAGTTTACAATGACAATGTACTATGATTTCTAAAGGATTTTTTGGAGGATTTCAGTACATACATGGTTTCCCCACCATATTGGTTGCTTGATCCATATGGTTACAATCCATACGCATTTCTCCTTTGGATTCATCTGTAGTAGTTTTCTTAGGGAGCTTTTCATCCACTCCAACCTCTTATGAAGAAGGCTACATTTTTCTAGATTGTAATCAAATGCCCATGTTAATCATGCCGGATCAAAGATGGCATGTTAGTGCATTTTACAAATCCTGCAAACCAAATAGGCCTGTAGTAGTGTTCAAAACTGCATATAGGCACTAACATGTTTTCTTCTTTTACAGATAAGATTAGGCCCGGTGGTGGATAATGTGATACAATATAACAATCACATCGAATGCCTAGATCTGCATCTCTCAGAAATTACTTTGAACTCTTATCGAGGGACCTTACCGGAGATTATATTTGCCAGGTTCTTTGTTGTCAGAGCAAGGGTGCTGAAGGTAATGAGGTTTGCCATATATTTATTTCGCAAAAATGAATGGTTTGTTGATCAGCGCCGGCGGCTGCGGCAGAATGGAATAGGCTCCGAAAATGCTGAATTTCATTTTGGAACTTCAGATGACAGAGTTATCGGAAGTCATCGTGTCAACCCCATACATGACTTCTCAGTGGCTGACCCCTTTGCAAAAATTATGAAGTTTCGAAACCAGACTTACAAGTGGTAATATTAGTTTGAACCTCTCTGATATTCATGTTCAGCGGATCAACCCGAGTGTTTGCAGCTGATGAGCTGAATTTCATTTCTAATATCAGTTTGAACCTTGTAATCTTCGAATTTGAGCCATATAACTCCGGAATTTGAACCTTGTAATATTTCAAGCTTTTGTGGTACAATCGTTGAAATGGCACCGTATGAGACTCGTTTATTGGTAGCACTATTTTGACCTTAATATGGAATGGACTTAGATTTTATTAACCATTCTCGAATCTGTTTACCTTGTCGATCTCATAGCACATGATCTGTATAGCTAACTCGACTGCGATCTTCGACATTATTGCACACAGTTGGTTTCTTCAACCGTGTGCCCTTTAGAGCGCATAATTAATTATCGCACTCGAGTGTCCATCATCACCCTTCTGTGTAACTTTGACTTCATCACCCACTGTTAAACTTATGACCGAAGTCATTCCACACACTTCGTTTTTACAAAGCTTTTTGCCAATAAACGCCCATGATTTGTCCCTCTTCTAGCCGACGCGTGGCCAAACTAGCCGGGCGGGAAGCATGCGCTGTAGCGCAGGAACAGCCTCACCGATGATACATTTGGCGCCTCTTCGAGCCCACGCGTGGTAAAATGAAACGCGTGCGGTGCGGTGTTGTCAAGCGTGCACTAGAATCCTCCGCTATGAACGCGATGACAAGACGTGACGATTACAGGCCGGCCGGCCCCCATTTATTACAGCGGCCATTTAAACCTTGTGTCTCTTCAACCTTTCGATCGCGCCCCACCATTGCAAGAAGCACACCCACCACGACAAATTCTTAGAGGGTATCCTGCGCGGCTCCAATGGCGCTCCGAGTGGCTGCCGACGACGAGCAGCAGTTCACCATGCATGCCGTGGTGGACACCCACAGAAGGTTCACGGAGCTCTCGGTGGTGTACACCAACAACCCGGTCTGGGTGGAGCACTCCATCCACATCATGGAGCTGTTGCTTGCCGAGGAGAAGTACAAGGTGGTCGGGTTTGACCTCGAGTACACCCGCGCTCGTGCCGGGTCTCGTCCCAAGGTCGCCGTCACCGAGATGTGTGTGCGCAACCACGTCCTCGTCTACCACTACTGCTTGGCCACAAGGCCTTGCGAGCGTTTCGCCAGGTTTGTCAACAGACCTCACTACATGTTCGCTACGGTGGACATCACCAACGATGTAAAGGTGCTCAAGAATTTAGGCATCGCCTGCCAGAATCTTGTCGACATCCAGGGCCAATACAAGATCTGGGGCAGCAACGAACATGAGGACTCACTGGTTCACCTCGCCGAGGCCATCATCGACCCCTACTACAGAGACATGAAGGATTCCTGCAACAAGGACAAGCGTACCTGGCACTCGGCCTGGATGGAGAAACTCAACAAAGCTCATGTCGTGTACGCGGCCAAGGAGGCATACACGAGCTACGAGATGTACAGGCGGATCATTGACATGAGGAAGTGCCTCCTTCCGCAAAACGGCCAGGGATCCAGCCGGAAGCAGAGCAATGGCAAGCGTCGTCGCAACAATAAGTAGATGATTAGATCCTCGTTTCTCCTAGTTTAGTATGCATGTAATTGCTTACTTTGATGTGTGGAAATGTTATGTGTGTAGTCACTTGTGTAATTGTATGCTTAATTTGGTTTTGCAATGCTGTCTTTTTAAGTATATATGTTGATGCTCTGTAGACAGAGCAAATCACATCGCACACGGACACGGACTAAACAATGGAACCCGTCGGTGATGATTTCATCAGTCACTGACAATTGTATACCAGCAATCGTTTGCTCACAATACACACGGCTTGTTAACAGGAATCGTTTGTGTTGTTATCGGTCTTCCCACACATTTCTGATTACAGACCTGTTTGCCGCATATCACACACATCTTATTAAGTTGAACCGTTTCTATTCTCTTGGCTCAACTCAAACAGTTCATCCGAGTGAACTATATGTCGTATATCGCACACACTTTCATCTGGCTGCCCGTTTCTATTATTCCGCCTCATCACAAACAGTTTATCCGAGTGAACTGTATGCCGTATATCGCATATGCCTTCATCTGGCTGCCCATTTCTTTTGTTCTGCCTCATCGCAAACAGTTCATTGAACTGAACCGTATGCCCCTCATCGCACACATAACTAAAATCTGAACCGTGATTGATGTATCCTTCATCGCAAACGTTTTGCATCTTTTTTGACGGTTATTTTACATCACCGTTTGCGATTAATGCATCGCACACAGTTTCGTCAAAGGGTCTCTGATCGTAGTGTCGCGTTAGCAGCATCCTGCAGTAGTGTTTAATGGAATTGTATATATTGTATATACAACATGGGCAAGTTGACTGAAAACTATTAAGAAGCAACTTGTTGGCAACTACTGATTGTTCAGACACAAGAGTGGAACATCTAGCCTTCACCTTCGATGGCAACACACCTTTGAGAATCTGATTACGTAGAATAGAGTATACACAATAGGCAAATGGTCACAATTATCTCTCCTGCAATGTGAAAATAGTACGTACACATCTATTCCTCCCAAATCAGAGTATCTTAATTTCAAAAACTAATGACCAGTCCAAAAAGACATACAAATTATCAGAAAGTCGTCACCAAACCGGCAATCAGATAGAAGGGAGAAATGAATTAGTCATACATCAGACCCTCATTAGAGAAAAGAAAATACAAAACATCAGAAGAAATTTTATTGAGCAGTCAGTCACAAAGTGTAAGCTTAAGCTAAAAAGAATACAAAAAAAGAGGCCGGACAATTACTTCCATATTTACACTTCATAGTGCCGCTAATATCATCTCATACTCAAATTGGTACAACAGCAACATCAAACTAACTACTGCCATGTAATATTTTTTTGAGAAGAGACTCAAAATATCCTAGATCTGATGCTTATACAAGTTTCAGTGAAAAAAAAAAATGCTTGTACAAGTATGCAGACTGAAAATATATTGACTACCTACATAACAAAAATTGTAGGATTTCACATCAACTCATAATATATAGTAGCGAATAGAGGATTTCACATCAACTTACCGTAGTACTACCACAAGTAGCTCGTGAAACAAAACACTACAGAATCAAACAATAATGTTAGTTTGCAAAGCAGAGTCCATTGAATAGTCATGAAGAGTAGATTGCATCAACAACGCATAACTTGAAATGCGGAATTACTAAAATAATCAAACTCAGCAAGCAAGGCAAGGGTACAAGTTAACCGACTGTATGGGCATAGATCATATTGACTTCGGTCTTATGCACGTTACCCAGACTAACATGGTCCATACAATAGTCATCTACCAAATTTTTGGGGGATGGAAGTTAAAAAGTACAGAAGCATAACAACTCACCTATTCAAAAATGGATTCGTGCCCGATTTCTACACGACAATATATAGCAGCCATCGATCACCTCGGTTCACGTGGGCCGCAACCATCGATCACAAGGTCATGTGAAAATCGTCATGCAAAGGGTCATGTGCACAGTAATTTCGTTAAACAAATTCTGGAAAAATTAACACTCTGCATTCACAATAGTCAATAGTTAATCAATAAAAGCACCATGGGTGAGGATCCTCTGCTGTTCTGTAATTCTGCACGTGACGCAAAATTGCTGCTTAGCCTCCTCATCCATGCTCTGAGTATCATTTTCTCCATTCTACCACATGCTGCATAATAAAAACTGGAGCTAGCGTTTACTAACAAAGATTATACAACAAAGAATGGTAAAAGAAAACAGTACACGGGCTGTACGTAGTAGACATAGAAAAAAAGCAAGGACAGAGATAAGATGTGCAACTGAACATGGAAAAAGAGAGGAGTTGTGCAGGTGGGTGTACATGCAGAGATAACATGTGCAACTGAACATGGAGAAAGAAGGTTTCAGCGGTGGTGGAACTCACCTTTGCGACGCCGTTCTCGTTGCCTTCGCCGTCACGTCGCCTCCTGGTTGTCCACTCCTTGCTATTCAATTTGTGTGGATCATCCTGGGCTTCCTGGGTGTGTTGGGTCAGCTCTAGCTAGCTCTCTCTCGCTACGGACGGAGGAAGACGAAGGTTGTACAAGCAGATAGTTTTGGTGGCCGGCCGCACACACGGCCTCGGCCTTTTCTCCCTTCTATTCTCCTTGCGCTAACAAGCAAACATGGTACAACCTTTAAGTAGCAGACTCACGCATGCGTAGCCGGCCCGTCATGCTAGTCACTAACTGCATGAACCACACGACCTGGCATTCAGCGAATGAGCCCACGATCTAACTACCAGCTAACTACATGCACGCAACACTCAGGTGCTTGGGCCGCGCACACAACACGCTCCCACGCGCACACCGCGGCCGCCCGCAACGGAACCGCCAATGCATCTAGCTAGCTAGCTCACGCGACTGTACCATCACGCCATGTGCCCATACGCACACGACGCGCGCGCGCGCACACCCATACGTACACACACTGCCGTGACCCAGCCCGCGGACCCGACCTGACGCACCGACGCCGGTCGCACCGTCACAGACCCGACCTGGCGCACTTACGCCGGTCACACCGTGCTCCGTCACGGCTTATTCCCAACAGGGTGGTCACTCCACCGGGCCTCGATGGCGTGCCACAGGCTGCTGGCGGCGGAGCGGCCGATGCGGGTGGCGATGGAGCTCCGCAGGGACTCGAGGACGCCTGACTTCCTGCTGCTCTCGCCAACCTTCTGCGTCCTGGCGCTCGAGCTACTCGACCTCTCGCTGGCCTTGCTGTAGGGCCACCCGCTGTTCTCCCTGGCCTCGCGAATCGTGGGGGCGCCCGCCTCCTCCTCCTCCAACCACCTCCCGCTCTACCAAGAGATCGCCGAGCGGAACGCCTTCGTTGCGACACGCCTCGCCACCTACTTCCCTGTCGTGTCCGACCTCGCCATCTACTGCCACGACCCCTCCATGCATGCCAGCCTCGGACCCTGCTGGCAGGCTAAGCTCCGTAGCGTCTATCTCTCCAGCGCCGCGGATCTTGACCCGCTGCTCCAGGCCTGCCCCGCGCTCACCACGCTCGACCTCTCCAAGTTTTACTGCTGGACGGAGGATGTCATGCTGGCGCTCGATGTGCGCCCGACCGCCGCCGCCAGGCTCACCAACCTCGGCCTCGGCCTTGCCGGCGCCTCCAATGGCTTCCACGCTGCCGAGCTTGGACCATCGCGGCCGCGTGCCCCGGCCTCCGGTGATGGCATCCGGCAATGTGGGAACAGAGAGAGAGAGAGAGAGAGAGAGAGAGAGAGAGAGATTAGTGAGGAGAGGAAGCTACAAGAATCTTGTTAATCCATGACGGACTTAAGCTGTCACAGAATAGTGAAAAACCGTCAAGGAGGGAGGTCCGTGACGGATATGGAATCCGTCATGTATATCGCGTCATAATTTGACAACTGCACCACCATGACAGTTCCTGGCCGTCACCGATCAATCCCAGGCCCGCCCCAGGCCCGGTCCTCCATGACAGACTAGTCCGTCATGAATTTACATGACACTGTAGCAATGCATGGACCTCACATCGCATCTATGTGGCACCAGTGTATGGCATCTTGCCCTACTGTTATGTCCAGCCAGGCCATTACCACATTTTTTTATTGTTGCTGTTTAGTGCATTTTTTTTAAATAAAGTCCATGATATTCATCCAACCAGCTACAACACGAACCACTACACATAATCAATCAAGCATTCACAACACAACGAATTTCCATTGAACAGGCCAATAATTTTGCCATTTCATAAATTTCTATTCAATTATTTCACTGAGTAAAGGCCTTTCTAAATGTGCCCCAGAACACATCCAACAACAGATCACATGCCCTCACTAACCAGATTACATCAACAAATATACAACATTGTACAGCCCCTCTTAATCATCAACTTCACCTCTACAGCTTAAGAGAGAAGGAAGGATGGCATTGGGCGCGGCTGACCAACAGATGAGGTCGGCGGCGGCTTGCAGGAGTGCTGGCGGCAACCAGAGGCAGGGTCAACTCGGGGGCAAGCGCACGAAAGGTAGGGAAGGGAGGAGCGGCGGCGATCCGTATTTCTCGATCCAGTGAGTAAAGTAGGGTCGGGGAGGCACGATCCTGATGGAATCAACCCGAAAATCAAGGAGCTGTGGGAGGGGCCGCAGGAATCGGGGATGGGGAGCACTAGAAGATTGGCAGACGATGGCGTCTGCAAGACATTTCATCCAAGATGTTCATCTTTAGGTTTACTTGATCTGAGAGTCCTGGTTATTGCGTGTACAATTTGTTGTGTGGCTTTGAGGGAATTTATGTTTGCTTTTTTAATAGTAGTATAGATATAGAAGGAGACTCATTGAAACATTTTTGAAAAGAATTTAGAAAATATCCATATGAAAAAGATTTTATTGTGCGATGGGTATAATTATTTTTTACTCCTATATGATTTCTTTTTCTTTTTAGCTCGGTTTCTAATCTCACAAATTAGGACAAGATTTATGACAGCCGAGTTAACAAAAAAATTATCTAAAACACGAGGATCGACATGTGGTTCAACGGTTGACATCGGCCGTCAATCAACGATTAAAAAAAATCTCTATATAACACCTAAGAATTTTTTTTTCGAATCGAAGCTGGCCGTAAGAAGCTGAGAAAAGGCCGAGAACAGGCCGCGACGGGCCAGCAGCGCGGTGAGAGAAGGCGGCCCACGCAAGCAAAAGGCCCGGTGGCCCGCCAACGGTTACTTAGCAGGCAGGCAGGTCGGTTTTCTCCTCCTCCTTCCCGTTCCTTCCGCAGAAATTCAAAATCCAAATCCCACCCGCACCCCCAACCCCCACCTCCTCCCCTCGCCGGCGGCGAAGCCACCGGCCGACCGACCGATCGATCGATCCATGGCGCCGGCATACGGCAAGGACGCCTCCCCTCCCCCCCGCCCTCCGCCTCCCCCCGCCGGGCCCGCGCTCCCCGGCGGCGCAGAGGAGTACGTGCGCGACTCCATCGAGGCCTCCCTCGGCCTCCCCGTGCCGGACCGCTCGCTCCGCGCCAAGCTCGCCGCCTCAGAGGACCTGCGCCGCCGCCTCCAGGACCGCGTCTTCGCGCTCGAGGAGGACCTCCACGCCGCCGCCCGCCGCATCGACCTCCTCAGGGTCAGTCCCTTTCCCCCTTCCCCATTTCCCCGTCCATTCCGCTGCGGCGGTTACTGGCGCACCCAACCTGTTCGGCGGAATGCCTGACGGATCGGAACGGCCCCCGTGCGTGCAGAACGAGTCGGCGATGAACGCGGAGGGGATCCGGCGCTGCGTGGAGGAGAAGGAGGCCGTGGCGGCCGCGCGCGACCAGCTCGCCTCCCACGCCGCCAGGCTCGAGAAGGAGTGCGGTCTTTACGAGCGCGACCTGGAGCGCACCATGGAGTCCTGCGACGAGCTCGCCAGGGAGAGCGATGAGCTGCGCAAGCGCCTCAGGGACGCCCCCGACGTCAGTAACACCCCCTGTATCCTTCCCCTTCCCTTTCCTCGCTGTCAGATAATCTGCATATCTATCATGATCAGCACAGATACATCAAGAGCTTCCATTTGGGACACTTGGCTAGCTGCCCATATCAGTTGATGAACTATAGTACTATACTATTATCCACTGCTTTTATGCTCTGTTTTCCTGATGAACTATACTATCCCATACAAGGACAAGTTGTACATTCTCTGTTTTCCTAGGCCTATTACTGTGCAGTATAAACTGTCTGCATTTATGCTCTGCTGTTTATTCTGATCCCCTCCAACATTCATCTTGCTCGTGTGCAGGTTACTGCACTGAATAATGAAGTGGAAGCCCTGCAGAGGGACAAGGAGATACTCAAGACCAACCTAAACAAAGCAGAGGAGGAGGTACGATGTATACTGAACCTCCCTTGTCCTTGCAACAGCCATGTGAATGAAGCACCTGCGACTTTTATCGCCTTCTCAGTGAATGTCAATAGATTTGCGCGACGCTAACTTGGTTCTGACGGTTAGAAGT
The DNA here is from genome assembly GCA_011799875.1 of Thinopyrum elongatum. Classification (NCBI taxonomy): domain Eukaryota; kingdom Viridiplantae; phylum Streptophyta; class Magnoliopsida; order Poales; family Poaceae; genus Thinopyrum; species Thinopyrum elongatum. The sequence continues at coordinate 579,786,248 of CM022302.1, read as the reverse complement.
TTCTTGCGTGTTTCAATTCAAGGTTAAGTTGCTATTCGAGGAGAACAGAGCACTCGACGAAGCGAACAAGAGGCTGCTGTGCTTGCTGGAGAAGGAGCAGAAGCATCGGTCCGAAAGAAAGCACTCCGCCAGTAATTCCACCAAGGTAAAAACACCAACCAACCATAGAAGCTCAAGTGTGTACTGATTTAATTTAATTTAGTTACTACACACATACACACAGGCAGTAGAGCTGTTAGTCGAAACCATGAATTACCTACCCTACTGTCAGTGTCAGTCTGGTTACCTTGACTATATTAACAATGCCGTCCTTTGAGTTGCAGCAGAAACGCAAGTCGTCGAGCCTGAAGGACACGAGCCCGGTCGGCCTGGCCATCGATTTCAACAGTGCGGACGTGTCGAGGCAGCCCCTGTTGCCCTTGCAGCCAAACTCTCCGGACTGCAGGGTGCATAAGAAGTGAAGCTGGCCGTCCCGACATTGTCCTCTGGATGGCTTAAACTGAAGTGAACTGAACAACTACCCCTTAGCTAGGCATCGTCGCTTGCTGCTTGCCTGATCGATCTGACTAACTTGCTGGGTTAATTTGGTTGGTTCTTGTCGGTAGAACCTCAGTCATATGTAGCCTGCGTTTTCCACTTTCTTCTTCCGCTTGTCTTGGCAGCTGCCTGTGTCTATCATGATCCTTTCATGACAAAATTAGTAGTATTATCTTAGTAGTTTTGTGTCTGGTGATGAGCGTGTAAGGCGCTGATTCGACGCTTATTGTGGCCAGTTCGTCGTGTCTCTATATCACTTCTCTGTTCCCTGGCTGTCAATACTGCAGCGTTTTCTTACAGGAAGGGTAAACTTGTGTCAGGCAGATGTATCATGCCTGGTTCGACATCCTGAAGACGTATGTTATCCATCTCAGCGAACGCGTTTGACCTGACCTGTGCTGTAAATATCAGTTGATGTACATATATTCCTAGCTGCTCTCTTGTCCATGGAAAGATGGCACTCTCGCGTCATCCATGGCTTGCATACATACAGATACAGGTGAGGTGTGAGGTAGCAAGAAGATGTACCCTGGCTGTGCTGTAAATTGCAGATGGATAAAGCGGAATACAGGTGAGTTTGGTGCTTCGTGAGGATCTCTGTTGGCTCGTGGTTGATTCCCTGATGTTTGCGTTCCATGGAAGCTCGGCAATGGAGATAGCTGTCTTGTTTTCCTTTTTAATCCTGCTAATATGCCATGAAAACGGTTTGATTCAGATTGCTGTTGACAGCTTCTCATAGTATGTATGCACAAGTCTTTCTTTGACATGTAAGTTTTCCGAGGCTCCCAAGTGACTTGCTGCAAGTGTAATTAACTTCTATGTGATGCCATTCACAATGAAACTGCAAAACGGATAGTGTATCGGCAACAAGATTTTAGAGACTTTGGTATTGGTAGTTCAGAAAACATATCTCTGAATGAGCTAAAAACAGAGCACGAACCTAATTCTGCAGTGCTATATATATAGTACTCCCTTCATTCACAAATATAAGAAGTTTGGATAGTTTAATATATGGACTACATACGAACTGAAATGAAGTGCAAAGGAAGTAGAAAGGGGGTTATAATAGAACTGGAATGCCAACATGATTATTATCTGGCTGAGAAATGCCCACACCACATGGTTTTTAATTTTGTGCAGAATGCTTATCTTGCTGCTTAGTCCATTCCCTTGCCCCACTTGTACTTGTGCCCCAATCCAGTAGACTAGAATATACTACGTCTTATTCCACTCTCTTTGTTGGAATATAAGGCAGTACAAGGAAACAAAGAATGTAGGATGTATACTCGACAACACAACAGGGTAGGATGATCATGGATGGTATGTGCTCCTTTCCTATCTTCTCCGGCTTCGGCGCTGATGGTTCTTCCGCCGAATTATTGTCGCCGGGACTTACATCTGAGGGCGTGCCGGGCTCCGACATTGATCGTGGGGGGCATCCAGCACCAAACCTGTATGATATGTCCAGCCTTATGGCCCAACGCATGATCTTGGATGGAATGCTAAGGATTTGTCAACTTGCAGGAGCGGGCCGTCAAGGTTCTATGCTGGCAAGTCGCGGTCATTCAAATCGCTGGGCAGCGTGAAGGCACGGGAGGATCTACCAGAGCCAGAGCCCGGAAGCAGAAAAATTAGAAGGGGACGAGGAGGGAGATGCAGCTGCAAGAAAAAGATGCGAGCAGCAAACCTGCATGGCCCCACCAACCTGTCCAAGTTCATCAGGAAGAAGCCGGGAGTAGCAACCTGAGAAACGATGAGACTGCGATGCCTTGTGAATTAGTACAACTATTTGTGTTTGGCAAGAAATTCAGACCATCCTAACTCAGCCCAACAAACGGGTGCCGACGTTAAGAAGCATCAGTGCTACCTATCATGGGCGTGCTCGCGTGTGATATGTAGGTTTTTATCTAAAAATGGAAGAACCGACCTGTTGAACTATCCACACTTATGGTGGTTCTATGTGATTTACTCCCGGTTCAACTCTTCGGCGACGCTCATGTTGGTATCATCTCCCTTCCACGTCGGCAAAATCACCTTCAAAATCCAGGACGTCGAGAGGTGATTTAACTATAAAGTTGATTAATCTATTTTTGAGTATTTTACCAAATGGCAACCAACCTTAGGTACGTAAATACTACAAGGCTACTTTGCTTATGGGTAAATAAACAATTTTCCTGTGGAGGTAGCTATGGAAGGAAACCAAGCGAGTCCAGGGATCGGTAGTTATTTCGGTGGCCTTTCTCTCTCTCTGCGCAACGGTGCTCATGTAGGTTATGGCTCGACGGCTGAAAAGCGGCTGGTGTCAGGTAGCGGCAATAGATTAGAGGATGAAAATCAGAAAATTGACCAATTCTTTCCTCCATTTCAAAGAAAAGATCGATTGAGCTATATTCAATGATTGATAATTTTTCCAATTTGTAAATAGATTCTCAAATTTGCTCAATTGATGGTTGAAACCAAAAGGATGATACAACTTTTTTTTTCTGTTGATATACCACCTTGACGAGTTCACTTGATCCTTCCGATTGCTAAATATTTTATTCAATGAGTATTGTCGAGATGGACCGGATCGTGTGCTAAACCGAGGAAGAGAGTTTCAAAAATATCCATGATGCTAAAACTATATATTAGAGTGTTTCGAAGCACAAAGAACATTAATTTACCTAAAAAGGAAGTGTAGGATCTTAGTGGTATGCCAAATGCAGACATTGGTCTAAGTTGGAGCTTGATAAGGGAGAACTCTAATTAAGCCTGAATATTCCAAGCAACCATCAAAACTAACTAGGCTAATATGAAATGTACTTTCAAGTTATTATTTATTATGAGAGCAGTTATGGTGCCTAGAACAAATTGTTTCCTCTTGTGAGGCGACGAGGCGTTCCACCACTGAACCCTATCCAACACTCGTCATCTATCCCTCTCGCCGCCACCAGGGAGCATCGTTGGCGGCGGACAGGGATGTCCGGATCGGGGGGGGGGGGGGGGGGGGGCTGTTGTGGAGGCGCTGGAAGGTTCGCGTGGATGCCAAAGGAGATGTGTGCTTGAGCGACGACATTCATGAGATGGTGCGCGACAACGGCATTGGTGAAGTCGGCGGGCCGGAGGGATCCAGCGTGGAGATCCTCATCGGTAGTCCGTTGGGCTGGATCATCGGAGAAGAGGGCGTCGGTGCACGATACTAGACGGCGAGAATCTTGACATCAGACCCAGACCTATCGTATAGTGCCATGGATGATTTTTTAGGTTTTCTTTATGGTGTTTTCGTGTTTGGTTTGGGGCAGCGAAGCGGTGCCCCGTGGTAGGAATAATGTACTCCTCACTATATCCCATTCCGTTGGGTTTTTTTTTTTTTGCCAATTGAGGGCATGTGGAGTTGTCTCTCAGCCGGTCTCCTAGGATACGATCGGTTGAGGTTTTTGCCGGATCCGTCTGGATTTAGCTAGCTTTTTTGGTCTATGTGGTATTCGGAGTTTGTACAAGCACATATCGGCGTATTTTTCTCCAGGTTGGCAATTTTCTTCACAGATCACGGCCGCCGACATCTCCTGGTCTGCATCGATGACTCCCCGATTGCTGCTTCTACATGCTCCCGGGGTTCAAAAAATTTTGACCGACGAGGCAGAGGCCCATAGGAGTAATCAAGCTATGGTCACGTCGCGCCACGCGGTGGATGCAGAAGGAAGAAGACTTTGGCACCCTCAAATTTTGAATATATTTATATATCTTGTATGGGTGTGTTTGTAACGACATATGATACTTAATATATGGCCTTATGCCTTTTCGTAAAAAAGAGTTGTAATTTATTTCAAGAATAAAAAATACCACTTTATAAATTAATATCTTGTACAATCAGCAAAGCTATTATGGTTGACACCATTGCTAGAGTTATTGGGGCACAAATAAAGTTTTGTTAGTATTGTAGAATTTATCATTGGTCTAGGAAACTTGTACCTCCTCGGATCGATACTCCAGTTCTCATTCGAAACTTCTTGGTACAATCTCATGCACTCAGTGGGGCCAACTAACTTACATCATAACAAGGCTGGTGTAAGCACCACCCGGCTAGAAGATTCCCAAGCCCTTCCATATACTCTAGATTTTTCTATTTGCATAGAAGTCTATGTCTAACTGAAGTTCTCTATCATGATAATTATTATACTCTTCACTGTTCGAGTCTCAACTAATATATTTAAGAATACACAAAACACATATACACTATATTTATGCAAGTGTCACAAATTATTCAAAGAAGCATATGATTTGTCATTTTCTCTCACATTTGGATTTGGTTTATTTATATTTTAAGATACAATACATTGAAATATATAACTTCAGAATAGTTTTCAAATTATAATGATTCATTAGCAATGTTTGTGATTTAACATAAATAATTTATAAACAAGTATTAAAGTTCAGTATGAATAATCTATAAACAAGTACGAAAGTTCAGTATAAATAATTTGTGGGGCTGCTCCTGTCGGCATATTGGACCAACATGTATCTAATAGAGAAAAATGACATTGATTCCCATAAAATAAAATTTGTGGGGCTGCTCCTGTCGGCGTATTGTCTTCTTAGTGAGTATCATTATGTGCGGCCGATACGTCTCCAATGTATCTATAACTTATAAAGTATTCATGCCATGTTTACAACAATTTTATATGATTTTTGTGCACTTTTATATGATTTTTATGGAACTAACCTAATAACTTAGTGCCCAGTGCCAATTGTTATTTTCTGCATGTATTTGGTTTCCAGAAAATTCATACCAAACGAAGTCCAAATGCAACAAAATTTTACGGTGATTTTTTCTGGACAATAAGAGACCCAGGAAGACTCGATCGAAGGAAGGAAGTCATCATCGGAGGCCATCTTCATCATCCCTGCTGCCTCTATGATAAAGGGGGAGTAGTCTACCCTCGGGGCTGAGGGTATGTATCAGTAGCTATGTGTTTGATCTCTCTCTCTCTCTCGTGCTCTTGATAGCGCACGGTCTTGATGTACCATGAGCTTTATTAATATAGTTGGATAATGTGATGTTCTTTTCTCTCTTTGTTGTGAAGAATTGAGTCTTGCACTTAGAGGTTCATTATTATCCGATTGAATATTGAATTTGAGATCACTTGATGTATGTCTTGCATTTGGATACCCGTGGTGACAACGGAGTACTCTATCGGGTCACTTGATATATGTTTTGGTAATCAAGTTGTGGATTCCCGTGGTGACATTGGGGTAATATAGGCATAGGCATAGTTTCTAAGCATTGAGATACCGTTTGTGTTCACTTTTATCATTTGCTATCTTGCTGTTTTTATTATTTCAGATTACAAAAACCTATATCTACTATCCGTACTACACTTGTATCACCATCTCTTCGTCGAACTAATGCACCTATACAATTTACCATTGTATTGAGTGTGTTGGGGACTCAAGAGATTTCTTGTATTTGATTGTAGAGTTGTTTGAGAGAGACCATCTCATCCTACATCTCCCATGAATTGATAAATTTTAGGTCATCCACTTGAGAAAAATTTATTGCTGTCCTACAAAACTCTGCGCTTGAAGGCCCAATAGAGTCTACAAGAATAAATTAAGCACTCCGCCAGTAACTCCACCAAGGTAACTCCGCCGGTAACTCCACCAAGGTAAAAACACCAACCATGAATTACTGATGTGATTTAGTACAAACACAGATGAGCTGCTAGTCGAAACCATGAATTACCCTAGTGTCTGGCTACATTGGCCATATTAACAATGTCACTCTTCGTGTTGCAGCAGAAGCGCAAATCGTCAAGCCTGAAGGAGACGAGCCTGGTCGGCCTGGCCATCGATTTCAAGCAGTGCAGATGCGTTGTGGCAGCCGTTGTCGCCGGGTGCACAAGAAGTGAAACCGGCCGTTCTGACATTCTTCTGGATGGCTTGAACCGAAGTGAACTGAATATCCACCCTTAGGAACCGTCGAGGGCTGTGGCTTGCTACTTGCCAATCTGACTAACTCGCCGGGTTATTTCGGTGGTTCTTGTCGGTAGAATCTTCAGTTTTTCTTCTTCCTCTTGGTACGCAGTTGTCAGTCAGTCATGATCCATTCATGAGAAAAATTAGGAGTATATTAGTTTCTTGTCTGTGATGAGAATGTAAGGGACTGTTATCGTAGTGCTAATTCGACCCTTATCACGGCCAGTTTCTCATGTCTTTATACCATTTCCGTGTCCCCTCGCCTGTCGATATTGCGTTTGTTTACCAGAAGGGTAAGCTTGCCTTAGGCAGATGTGGCGTACCCCCGGTTTGGCATTCCGAAAAGAAATGTTATCCTTCTCAGTGAACCCGTCTGACCTGTACTGCGATATTAGTTGTTGTAGCTGTTCCTAGGTGCTCTCTTACCCATGACACGTCTGGAGTGTCAAATCTTGTTGTGTGCTCTTGCTGAGTTGCCTATAGCTGCAGCAAAGTTTGGTGCTTTATCTGATGAGTACCCTGATTTTTGAGTTCCATGGAAGGTCGGCAATGGAGTTGCCTGTCTTGTTTTCTTTTCCAGTCCTGCTAGTGATAATTTCGCATCAGATGTTTTGTGATAGTTTCTCATAGTATGTATGCATCGGAGTGAGGGCTTTTGGCGGGCGACCTCCATGGAGGTGGATATTTTAAAAAATTCAATAATTACATTTTGGAGTTTCAAAAAATTCTACACATTCATATGAATGTATTCTACATGTGTATAAATTCTCACAACGAAATACATTATGGTGAGAGCCACACAAAAAAGAGAAAATCCTGCATTTCTAATACTGAACAGTATTTGCACTGTTCATCAGTTTGAAAAACGCGATTTGTCTTTTTTGTGTAACTCTCATCATAATGTATTTCATCTTCAAAATTTACACACATGTAGAATACATCCATGTTAACACGTATGATTTTTTTCAGAATTTTTTGAAACTTTAAAATATGTTTTTCAATTTTTTCAAAATACCCACCTCCATGGAGGTCGACCGCCGTTGGCACTTTGCGGTATGCATCGGCTTTTCTTTCTTTGACATGTAAGATTTCCGAGGCTTCCAAGTGACTTGCCATTTCTACGTGATGCCATTCATTCACAATGAAACCGCAAAACGGATGCCGTATCAGCAACAAGATTTAGAGACTCAAGTACTTATAATTCAGAAAGCATATCTCCGAACGAGCCAAAGAGAAAGAAAAATAAAGAGCCCGAGCCTAATGATGTCAGTATCTGTTAATTAAATGGCAGAATGGATGGTATTATACAATGGCTTGTGTGCAAACATATAGGTGAGGTGGCGAGAAGATAGAAGCGCAAAGGGTCGGGAGAAAAAGGTGGGCATAATAGAACTGGAATGTCAACAAATTATTATTATCTTGCTGAGAAATGCCCACGCCACACGGTTCTTAATTTTGTGCAGAATGCTTATCTTGCTGCTTATTCCATTCCCTTGCTCCACTTGTACTTGTGCCCCAATCCAGTAGACTGGAATATACCGCGTCTTATTCCACTCTCTTTGTTGGAATGAATATAAGGCGGTACAAACTAGTAGGCGGACTTTTTTCAAACCCGTGACCATTTTTTAAATCCACAAACTCTTTTCAATTTCTACCTTCTTTTCTAACAATCTGTGAACTTTTTTTCAAATTGGTCAACATTTTTTTTTTCAAAATTGATGAAATTTTCTCAGAATCGATGAACTATTTTTCAAGTTTATGATTTTTTTCAAATTCGTGAACTTTTTTCAAAATTGATGATTTTTTTAAAATTTGTGAACTTTTTCAACTTTTGATGAACTTTTTTCGGATGGATGAACTTTTTTCGAAATCGATGAAAATTTTGAATTTTTCACGAACCTTTTCTAATTTTTGTTTTTTTAATTCGTGTTTTTAATATATTTTTTGAATTTCTTTTCAAATAATTAATACTGGATATGTAACCAAAATGAAAGCGAACCGCATGGACAGTTCATCACTGCCAAGCTCTTCCTTGCCTGGAGATACGAGTAACCAAAATGTTTCACAGTGATCCCGTCTTGGTCCCAATAGAGGGAGCCCCAGGCTATTAATAGATGTAGCCGAATTCCGTGAAAATCTCTGTCATGAACATGTCATTCATAGCTCTGCAGCCGTATCTGGACAGCAAGAAGGAACTAACTATAACCAAGGTCCAGTAACTTTGGAAGCTCTTATGGGTTACGGATCCCCGCGCTGGAAGATCTAAGTCAACCATGTCGCGTTTAAAGGGTTGGATGGTCATGTTCACAAGGCTCTGCTCGCTTGCTGTTGCTCATGATGCACCTCGCGTTGTTTGCTCGGCGCGTTACCTGTACCCGTATCTATTGTATATATAGTGTTGGAAGTCAGTACCATTTACTGAATTCATGTGTGTACTCTTTTGCACTTGGTATCTTTGTTCAATTGAAGCTGGTAGGGATTACATTTGGCCCTGATAGTTTATGTGTTATGCTGGTCGTTCTATCTGTTCCGGTTGTGGCACGGCATATGCCCCTGTCACAAATCTTTGGAGTGCTTGGAGGTGTTGGCTGATGGTAGTCTCTTTTCATTCTATGAAAAGATGGGAACTCCTGCAGGATTCCATATATACTCTCTCTGTTTCAAAATATTTAAAGTTTTAGCCTTGTCCAGAATGAAACCCCTTTAAATTTGATCAACTTTATAGAAAATATACAAACACGGAAAAATTAGTTTCACTAGATGCATCATGTTATATATATTTCGTGTTATAGATATTAGCAATTTTTTCTATAATCTTGCTCGTCTACACATTCAAATATTTTGGAATGGAGGGAGTATATCCCTCTTGAAACAGAAGACTCACGTGAGTTTTTAGATCATTAGTTTGATCAACAAAATCTGAATTATGTATCATAAATAGTACTCCTACAATATAATAGACAAAACATTGGTCAAATTAATGATCTATGAACACATGTGAAACATTTCTTTTATACCAAATTGATGATCTATTTTGTTGCAAAGAAAGATGAGTAATATCTTTGATTTTTTTAGCTTGACTTAATCATAAGACGTTTGGTTATTTTGCAAGTTTTTGCAAATTCTTCGTCGATTCAATTTAGCAGTACTATCTATATTTTCTATCCAGTAAGACATCACAAGGAAAATAAGCTCACAGAAAAATATGGCTTCAATTTTATACCTTCTACACAATATAATATAATACTTCTATATATAATATAATAGACAAATCATCGTCAAATTGATGATCTATGAGCACACACAGAACATTTCTTTTATACCGAAGTGTAGTCAATAACATCTTTTTGTAAAAAAAACATTGTAGTATCTACTTTAGCTTAACTTAATCATAGGATGTTTGGATATATTTGCAAATTTCTCGCACATTCTTCGTCGATTCAATTTGCCGTTACGATCTATATTTTCTCTCTGGTAAGACATCACAAGGAAAATAAGCTCACAGAAAACGAAAAGCCTAACAGGCATGCTACTTGCAGCCTTAGATATCATTTGCTGGTTCAATCCTTCTTGTCAACCAAAATATTCCATCAGCCACATATACAACCAACGGACACGCATGGCAGTAACCATAAGATCGTTGTACCAATCTGTAAAACTATCCTACCCCGACGACGGAAACTAGATATATATATATATATGGTATGTGTTTACTGGCAAACTATATATGGTCCATACAAAAGTACAAACATTCTATAGCGTATTTCAGGTTAACTTGTGTAGTAGCGCCCACTCATCGGATCAAACGTTTCTCGTTCGACCGCGTCAATGGCTCGTCAAATTCTGTGACATGGCCAAGAACCGCCCGCTCCCAGATCAGTCCCAAGGCTCGTGGAGGTTCAGACTCTCCAAGTCTCCATGCTCGCCTCGATGTCTCCCTGCATGTGGAAATGGGCATGGTCAGGAAATATGGCATGACAATGCAAGGCAGCTGCAGGGGTCAGCTTCACTGTAAACGACGGCGGCAACTAGACAGTTTCTAGGGGAGAAAAATCAACTCCCCCAAGCTTAGAGGTTCGCTCGTCCCCGAACAAAATGTGGCGACTTGTGAGAAAGAGGTATCTTGATCATGAGGTGCCGATAATATAAATGCATGAGTTGATCGCAAGATTCAAATTTTCATGTAACATAAATGATCATAGCGAACCCTATCATGTCTTCACTCGGTTAGATGATCGTGAATGCTTCCACGCCATTACTATTCCATCCGTTAGCAAATGCGTCACAACTCCATGTGATACTTCACCCGTCCTTTCAGGCGACGAAGCAGCAACGGTCTCAAAAGGTCAATTTTAGTTTACCCTTCTATTTAGACTTAAGTACCCATGTCATGTCCGGTTTCATTCAAGTGTGACATGAAAACTATGCATGAGTCCTTGTGTCGATATTGGGTTTTTTTTAGGAAAGGCTTGTATTATAAAGGGGAGTTCTGTCATTGAAGCCACTTGCTCTTTATCAATTTGTTTTGCCGAGGAGACAATCGTCCGCACCGATGTTTTGTTCAACACACGTCAACATTTTTCAGTACACATTCAACATTTTTCGTACACATCCGAAACATATTTATATACACGGTTAACATTTTTGAAATTCATTTTCTTAAAAATAATATTTTTTATGTTTGCTTTTTCATATACATTGTAGTACATTTTTTGTATATATCTAATACATTTTTTCAATACATGTTTAACTTTTTTAATATAAAATTGTTTTTTAATACAAGGAAAACATTTTTGAATACATGGTGATCATTTTTTTAATGGCAATAAACAAATTTTCACATACAATATACACTTTTCGTGTGCACCATAAACATTTTTTTAAAACACACTTAATAATATTTAAGTACATGATATACAATTTTTTTTCATGCACATTGTTTTTATATATTTTTTCGTATACATGACGAACATTCCTTCTACAGACATTTAACATTTATATATATATATATATATATATATATATATATATATAGACATAGCGCTGCCCGGGAATGTGGCGGTTTACTTTGGGCTTTTTGGTGCGGGTTTTGCCTTGGACTGGGCTGTATTGGACTAGGCGGACGGGAAATACGAGCGCAGTGCTCCATGGCGGCCTCTGGAGTCTAGAGTCTCAAGCGCCGCTCAGCTCCCTCCGTCCCCCTTCCCTAGCGCGACAGCTAGGGTTCCATCCAAGCCGCTGCGGCGCGCCTAGCCGGCCAAACCCTCCGCTGCCCCGCTGCCGGTCCCTCCCTCCCTCCTTGGAGAAGCCGCTCCAGCCCGGAGCTGCGTCGTTGACTGTAACACCCCCAATGGTTGATTACAGTAATCCCCTTTTGATAATGCCATGTCATCATGATCAATAGTGCTTAAACATCATTTGGATCTTATCTCTTTTCAAATTCAAATTCAAACTGAAAGTGCAAATAAAAGTTGTTCAAATCCAGAAACTAAAATGTTCATTAAATAGGAAATAATCCAGGAGCATTTATAAAATTGTAATAAACATTAATAAAATTAACTAAGTGACTCTAACAGCAAGAAACAGTAGCGAAGCAGAAGTATTTAATCCGTTTATAATTAAATAAAATTTAGATGAAAATATTTGGACCTCAAACCTTTTTATAACAGAGCTAGAAATAACACTGCAATTATGTGGCTAAGCCACCCATTTTACAAAACTCAAATGGGGGCCACACATTTCGCAAAACAGAAAAGAAAAGATAAAGCAGAAGAGAAAAGAAAGTAAAGGAAAAGGGCCGCACTGACTGGGCCTATGTCAGCCGCCTGGCCCAGCCCACCTAAACCCCTCATCCCCTACCCCTCTCTCTCTCCCCGTGCGTGCCGCACCCGCAGCGCCCGCGCGCGCCATGGCCTTCCCTCTCCTGCGCGACAGCGCGTCGCTGTGCCCGTCCCTGGTGGATAAGAGCACCCCCAGTGCTCCCTCGACTAACCCTAGCTCGCTCATCATTTTCCTCGTGCCGTTCCCTCTCTCCCGCACAGCGCCCGAACGCGCCGTCACCGCCGCAGCTCGCCTGCGTGGCCACCGGCCTCCTCGCGCCTCCTACTGATGTCTGGGAGGACCACTGTGCTCTTGTGCATCACCCACCACCACCGGATCGAGTCGGGACGCCGCCAAGCCGTCGCCATCGCCGTTTTTCCCCGACGGGATCCCCTTCTGCTCGCCGCCGATCCGCGACGACCAGCTCCTCCCCGAGCTCGCTGCCCTTCCCTACAAGTTCGCTGTGAGCACACGATCCTCCCCGACCGCTTTGCTCCTCTCCCCGTGCCGCGTAGACGTCACTCCGAAGAGCTCCGAAACCGACCGCCGCCGTTCGTCGTTGCAGCGCACGGCTCCGGCTGTTGCTGCTCGTGCCACTAGGCCCGTTCGATGCGCCGCGTTGTGGCCGTCCTGGAGAGCCTAGGCCCGGTCCAAACGGACGCCGGAATCGGCTAGACGGCCATCACCGCCGTCCCCTGTTATCGCCGGCGGTTAGCCGCCGTTAACCCCGTCGACGTGGCGTACTTAACTGCTAACCCTCACCACTAATCCCCACTGACAGCCGGGCCCCGCGCTGGTTAATTAGTTTAACAGAAACCGGTTTAATTAAATGACTAACTGACCAGTGGGGCCCACCGTTTACTGTCCTAACGGATAAGGTCTGCTGACTGTGCCCTGCTGACTCAGCAGAGGGCCCACACGTCAGCCACTACTGACTGGGCGATTGACTTGGTCAACCTGGCCCACTGGTCAGCCACTGTGTGCACTCTGTGTACACAGGGCTGGGTACCCGTAGCGTTTTCCTATTTAATTTCGAATTTAAATTAATTCCAGTAAATTTCAGAAAATCAATAAAACTTTGAAAAATCATATAAAATAAACCGTAACTCCGATGAAAAAGTTTTATATATGAAAGTTGCTCTGAACGACGAGACGAATCCGAATACGTGGACCGTTCGTCCACCACACGTCCCTAGCATAGCGAACATACAACCGTTCCCCTCCGTTTCATCTGTCCGAGATACCGAACTTCGGGAAAACATTCCCGGATGTTTTCCCTCTTCACCTATATCATGTAGCACCGCGTCAGAACACCCCTAGCTCTGCGTATTGTCATGTCATGCTCTTGTTTGCTGTGTATTTATACTGTTTCCTCCCACTCTTCTCTCTCGTTAGACCCCGACGTCGTCCCCGAGACTGACGCAGCTCCGGAGACCGACGACACCATTGACGACCTTGCCCTTGCCGCCGAGCAACCAGGCAAGCCCCCCCTTCTTTCTTTCTCATGCTTGCATTAGAAACGCTGCTGCTACTTCTTTACCTATTCTGATGCATAGCCTGTTTATTGTAACCTGCATTTGAACCCTTACCTGCTTATCCTAAACTGTCTAGTATAGGCTGGGTAGAGACCTATCAGTGACCCCACTAGTCCCGACTGCCCCGCTGGATTATCAAAAGACCCGATCAACGGGATCGAAGACCAGGCCCCGGCACCGCACATCACCCCCTTAGTTGTAACGACACTGCAGCGTTACTATCGAGTGCCGAGGGTGATACCTCGTGTAGCACTTCTGATGTTAACTCTGTAGAGTAGCTATTCGGTCGTGGTCATCGAGGGTGATTCCTCCTTCACCACTTCCGATAACGACGCTGTCGTGCAACACATCAAGTGTGAACCCATCGAGGGTGATTCCTCTGAGTTCACCTTGACGGATACATCAAGTAGGCATCCAACGAGGGTGATACCTCGGATTCCCCTGATGTTATGGACACACGGATACTTGGAATTTACACTGCTACTTGGAAAGGCGGTTCGACCCTGAGGGGTACCCGCGTGAGCCTAAGTGGCGAGTGTTGTGGAGACGGGTTGACCTGGAGGTTGCCCGAGATATGAATACAAGGCGTGGCCGGGCATTCTTGGCCCTTGCCGCAAGTCCTCGAGACGGGGCGACGGGGTCACATCGATCGTGAGTCTCTGCTCGTTACCGCAAGCCCCTAGTCCGCCAAAGATTTAAATATTTGATCCGAGCAGGCCTCTGGCCTGATAGCACTAACCATCACGTGGGAAGAGTTATGGGCACTCCGCATCATAGCATCAGCCGAAAGCTCTGTCAGACGTCCAGTTCAGCCTCGTGGCCGGGCCGGGCCAGTGCCATCCAGGATTGAGATGGTGCTCGTCCCGACCCTACACACACCGACCCGGAGTGCACAGGGCGATGGCCCAAGACCCCTGAGCGCTTAGGATTTAGACCGACGGGGACCTCTCTGCTGAGCTGTAGGTAGGGTTACGGTGTATCGTTTGGCCGAGGCCGGGCATGACCCGGAAATGTGTGTCCGGCCGGAGTGAAGCGAGCGTGGTGGGTAAGTTGGTGCACCCCTGCAGGGAAGAACACATCTATCGATAGCCGGTCCTACGGTAAAGGACACTCGGAGTTGTATCCCGATCGATACAACTAGAACTTGAGATGAGACATGGATATATGGCTCTGGGATTGCTTCTCGCAGGGAGTCGAGAAGGGATCTCAGGACGAGGTTGATGACTGCATGGCTCTGGGATTGTTTTCTCGCAGGGAGTCGAGAAATGATCTCTGGGTGAGGATGAGACTTAATGATACTACTACTTAATACGGTACTAATCTACACTCTTCTAATGCTGCAAGACCTCTGAAGATGCTAGTCTTCGATAGGACTAGGCATTCTCTCTATTCTGGCATTTCTGCAGCCCAGTCCATATATACAGCCTCCCCTTGATAATGTTGCATATGTAGTGTAGATCCTTGCTTGCTGAGTACTTCGGATGAGTACTCACGGTTGCTTTGCTTTCTTTTTCCCCCATATCCTTTTGATGCAATCAGATGACAGAGCCCCGGATACAGCTGCCCACGCCGACGATCGCTACTACTACCCTGAGGGTGGATACTACTATGAGTTGGCCGACGACCAGTAGTAGGTTCGAAGGGTCCCAGGCAGGAGGCCTACGCCTTTCGATCGTAGTGTTTTCTTTTGCCCCGCCTTTTAAGGGCCTATCTGTGTTTTCTTTTATATCTGTACTCAGATATCTGATGCTTCCGCTGACGCTTGTACGCAAGTTTATGTATTCGAGCCCTCGAGGCCCCTGGCTTGTAATATAAAGCTTGTATGACTTTATTTATGTTTTAGAGTTGTGTTGTGATATCTTCCCGTGAGTCCTTAGGCTTGATCGTGTGCATTTGCGTGTATGATTAGTGCACGATTGAGCCGGGGGCGTCACACTGACCAGGCCATAGGCAGCAGGTAGCCGCCACTCCCTCCCTTCCTCTCGCATACTCTGTCTGATACAATAGGTGTTTGTGGTAATGTTTGCTAGGTGTTTCTCGTAATGCTTGCAGGGGCAAATGCTTACAAATTGCAGTTTGAATTTGATTTCTGATGAGCACATGTTATCAGTGAAACATGCAATGCTTACCTGCAGGTTATTTCCTGGAGAGCCTCGAGCAATGAGCAGCCAACTGCTGCCGCCGCCGCCGGCTGCGCCAGCAGCGAAACCTCCGTCGACCTCCTCCACGGCTACTACCACTACCCTCGCTACCGCCACTGATGGAACCACCACCATATCCTCGCTCGGCCAAGATCAGCTCCTCGAGATCTTCCTCCGCCTGCC
Source organism: Thinopyrum elongatum (assembly GCA_011799875.1). Classification (NCBI taxonomy): domain Eukaryota; kingdom Viridiplantae; phylum Streptophyta; class Magnoliopsida; order Poales; family Poaceae; genus Thinopyrum; species Thinopyrum elongatum. Next base: position 579,770,077 of record CM022302.1, on the reverse strand, counting down.
GAGCCTGCCGGCCCTCGTCCGTGCCGCGCTCACTTGCCGCTCGTGGCTCAGCGCCGTCCGCTCCTCCCGGTCCTTCCGCAGCCTCTTCCGCGCCCTCCACCCGGCGCCCCTCGTTGGGATCTTCCTCGAACTTGATGAGGGCGTCGTCCACTCCTTCGCCCCCTTCCGCCGCTCAGATCCCGACGTCACCGCCGCACTCCGCCGCGGTGACTTCTTCCTCACCTCCCTCCCTGCGGAGGACGACCCACACACAGTCTGCTTGAGCATCATGGACTGGCGTGACGGTCACATCCTCCTGTGGAACATGGTGTCCATCGCTGTCGTGAACCCTATGACCTGGGCCGTGAACATCGTCCCGATGCCCGAGGAGGCTAGAGAAGACAGTCTACTTGGTTCCGCCTCCCTTGAGTTCCATCTGCTGTCTTCAGCGGAGAACCCCTGGTCGTTCAGCGTGGTTTTCTTGTGCGCGCGCATGTCTAGGCTTCAGGCCATCGTCTTCTCGTCGGAAACGAGGGATTGGGTCGTCCACCCCTGGATGGAAATCGGTGGTGGATTCAACATGATGGACACTGATGCCACACTGGTGGGTGGTTATATTTATCAGCCTCTCTATGGCTTAGGACACGCGATCAGGATAAACACAGCCACCATGGATGTCTCCTCTCTTTATCTACCCCCGCTAGCAACAGACGGTGATTCCATGGTTGGAGATACCGAGGATGGAAAGCTCTGCATGGTCTATGCATCAACTGACGATCTTCTTCTCCATGTTTGGATCCGCAGCGGGGACGGCAATGGGATTGAGAGCTGGGTGCTGCAGGACACAATCTCCTTGAGGGCAGAAATTGATGAGATCACTCCTACCCCCTGGGAGTGGCAGGACCAAGTCACAATTGTGGAAGCCATGTCTGGATATGTGTACTTCTCCATGACGTGCATAACTGCTGGCACAAAGCGCAACTGGTTCTTCTGCCTTTCAATTGAGACAATGGAGATTGAGTTGCTGATGCAAGGCACGTCTCACGACTTTGCATTTCCATATACTATGGCCTGGCCTCCTTGCTTGATTGGTGATGACAGACAGGAGCACTGAACAGGTACAAGGCTCATCCGGTGCAAGTTTAATTTGAATTGCAGGAGGTTTGAATGTAACGAGGCAGCGGAGTGGGTGGAACTGTGTTTCCTGTGTGACTTGGTCCTGCCACAAGACGAAAATACTATCTAAGATGGTTGTAGTAGAATTTTGAGATAAGATCATTCATGCCAGCAGATATCTTCTCGGTCTTAGAGAAAATGCTGATGGTAGCTTTAGATTATTATATATGTGAGATTTTTTCAGTCTGAGCAAAAGTGCCAAGGTATGTAATATGTATGCTGATGATCCAAACTTGGAATTTATCAACTCGTTGTAGAGCTCATGCAAGTCCAAGTACCGGCCAAATGCTTCCTACTATCAAAACACAAAGCAACAACATGTCTCGGTTGATTTTTGCCTGTAGCTGCAGATAGTTTGGTGCTCTATGAGGATCTCTGCTGGCTGATTCCCTGATGTTTAAGTGACGTGTATTTTGTATCAGATTGTTAGTGACAGCTTCTCATAGTATCTATGCATCAGTCTTTCTTTCTTTCTTTGACATGTATAAGATTCCAAGGCTTCCAAGTGGTTTGCCATTTCTATATGATGCCATTCGTTCACAATGAAACTCCAGAACGGATGGCGTATTGGCAATAAAATTTTAGATACTTATAAAGTGTTGTTAGTTTAGAAAGCATACCTCTGAATGAGCTAAAAAAAAAGAGTATGAACCTAATCATGCAGTGCTATACTTATAAAATGGCAGGATGCCATTCTACAATGGCTTTTGTATATAAACTTAAGGTAGCGACAAGATAAAAGTGCAAAAGGAGAAGGGGAAAAGGTGGGTATAATACAACTGGAATGTCAACAAGATTATTATCTGGCTGAGAAATGCATGCCCACATGGTTTTTAATTTTGTGTCGATGCTTATCTTGCTACTTGTTTCATTCCTTTGCTCCACTTGTACTTGTGCCCCAATCCAATAGACTGGAATACTCCCCTCTTATTCCAACCTCCCATCTAGTACAATGGCTTTTGTATATAAACTTAAAGGCGACAATTAGAAAACTGACTAATGATTTCCTCCATTTCAAAGAAAAGTATGGCCTGAAGTATATCCAGTGATCGATACATTTTTGATTTGTCAATAGATTTTCAAATTTGTTCAATTGATGGTTGAAACCAAAAGGACGATACAACTTTTCTTTCTGTTGATATACCATGTTGACGAGTTCACATTGATCCTTCCGATGCCTCAATATTTTATTCAACTAGATAGATATCCCACAAGTTACTGCAGAATATTTGTTCAAAATCATAAATTAGATAAAGATGAGCACACCCAAGAAAATAGAAATGAATTTTTTTTATCGAAACAACACATTTTGAAAAAAAAATTGGAATGTTGAACAATTTTTGAAAGTGCAAACAAAAAAATTAAACACTTTATGAAAAATTAAATGAATTTTGAAATTCTAAACATTTCCTGAAAATTTAAACAATTTTTTTAAATATGGATATGTTTAGAAAATTTAAACACATTTTTGGAATTTTGAACATTTTTCAAAAATTTACACAAAATTTGAAAACCTGAAGATATTTTGAAAATTTAAAATAAAATTCAGAACATTTTCTGTAAATTTAAATCTAAATATTTTCTGAAATTTTGATCAGTTTTTGAAAATTTAAACAAAATTTGAATTTTCTTTGATTTTTTGGAAGTTTGATTTTTTTTAAATTTTTTAAAAACTTTTGGAATTTTGAATATATTTGAAAAAACAAAATAATTTTGGAGTTTTGAACATTTTTTGAAGCACGCTTCGCTCGTGCATGCTGACCAACGAATGACTGCCGGAGTGTTCTCTCCTCGTGCATGCTACGAGGATATTTGGGCCAAGCTCGTGTTGGCTGAGGAGGGCCCCGTGCAGACTACCAAACACCCAAAAGTGGGTTGAGTAGGTAACTTTTACGCTCATGCACCCTCCACGAACCCTACCAAACATACCCTAAGGCTGATGAGGGCCCTCTAGCTGAGTGTTGTAGCACACTGATACGTACATTTTGCATCATATTTTTTATTATATTTATTGTTTTAAATTTATATTTCACTTTTTGATGCAATTTTAATGCATTTTCTCTCTTAAAATGCAAGATACATAAAAAGAAAAGAAGATTGCCGGCAGCTGGAATTCTGACATGAAAAAGATACAACATTCTTGTGTGGACGACGAAATTCGTCGGAGGCCCGAAAGTCCCTCCGAGATTTCGAAAGCCCAATAGTTGAAACAAAGGAAACCATGAATGAAAAGGAGAAGACCCAATTTTGGGCCTCCGCGCGCTCAAATTTTCGTTTTGGGCTGCCACCCACCAAAACCCAACCTCTCCCTCGCGGCCGCCGCCCGATAATGCAACTGGAATGTCAACAAGATTATTATCTGCCTGAGAAATGACCACATGGTTTTAAATTTTGTACTGATGCTTATCTTGCTATTTGTTCCATTCCTTTGCTCCACTTGTACTTGTGCCCCAATCCAGTAGACTGGAATATACTCCCCTCTTATTCCAGCCTCCCATCTAGTACAATGGCTTTTGTATATAAACCTAAAGGTGACCAATTCTGTACATTTTCTGTAAATTTGAAATTAACATATTTTGAAATTCTGATCAGTTTTTTAAAATTTAAACAAATTTTGAATTTTGGAAGTTTGATTTTTTTAAATTAATTTTTTTGGAATTTGAATATGTTTTAAAAATAGGAGTTTTGAACATTTTTTGAAGCACGTCGTCTCTTGTGCATGCTGACCAGCAAACGGCCGCCGGAGTGTTCTCTCTTCGTACATGCTACGAGAATATTTTGGCTAAGCTCGTGTTGGCTGAGGAGGTCCCTGTGCAGACTACCAAACACCCAAAAGTGGGTTGAGTAGGTAACTATTGCGCTCATGCACCCTCCACGAACGGACCCTAAGGCTGATGAGGGCCCTCTAGCTGAGTGTTGTGGCACACTGATACATACATTTTACATCATGTTTTCTTATTGTTATCTTTATTGTCTTAAATTTATATTTCACTTTTTTCATGCAATTCTAATGCCTTTTTTCTTTCTTAAAATGCAAGATATATATTAAAAAAAGATTGCCGACAGCTGGAATTCTGACATGAAAAAGCTACAACATTCTTGTGTGGACGACAAAATTCGTCGGCTCCCGCCGAGGCCCGAAAGCCCAATATATAGTTGAAACAAAGGAAACAAAGAAAAGAAAAGGAGAAAACCCAATTTCGGGCCTCCGCGCGCTCAATTTTTTGTTTTGGGCTCCCACCCACCAAAACCCAACCTCTCCCTCGCCGCCGCCGCCGCCCGATTCCGGCGACCTCCGGCGGCGCGCAGCACCTTCCCGGGGCCCCCTCTCTCCGCTAAGTCCTCCCCTCGGACCAGATTCGCCTCGCGCATCCTCCCATCCCCGCGGCTAGGGTTTCGGCCACCACATCGCCGGCGAGTTAGGTGAGTAATCAAATAATAAAACCTGTAACATACTAACCTACTATATATATATCTCTCCTCTCTCTCTCTCTCTTATCTCTCTCTATCTCTCATCTCTCCTCTCTCTCTCTCTCTCTCTCTCTCTCTCTCTCTCTCTCTCTCTCTTCTCTCTCTCCTCCTCTCTCTCTCTCTCTCTCTCTCTGACGCCGCTCCACCACTGCCCTGCCTCACGCACGCAGACTCACTCGATGGATGCAGGGAGCCCAGCCATGGATGAGCAGCAGCAGTTCAATGTCAATGTCAAGGTGCAACTCGATGGATGTGTAGTTAGTTGTGTCATAAATCGGCACTGGATCGATCCTACCGAATCCTTTCCTTTTGCCAAATGCTAGCTATAATCTGAATGAAACAATTTGCTTGCTTTGCTGCTACTCTGAATCTACATACATACATACATACATACATGCTTTACTGAATTATTAATTTTGCCTGGTGCTATTGCTGTCAGACTCTAGTGTTGAATAAGATGGACACTGCATTGTTTGCTAATTAATTAATTTGCTTGCTTGCTTGCTTGCTGCCACAAAAAATTACTAGAATTTACTTTAGTTTGCCAATTGGTCTAGTTGGATTTCTCAAGATGTTAGCACAGTGCGCCACACTGCTGCTATTTGTCAACTGAATGAAGCTGCAAAATTTGGCACTTCTCTGTAAAAATAGTTGCTAGCTCTTCCTGTGATCCATCTTTATTTCTTTGTTCCGTTTGGATGGAGCAGGAGCCCTCTATGGTCGACATGCATGAGGAGGAGGAAATTGTCTCCCCACACAAGGTTGATCCCTCTCGACTTGACTGTGAGGTTTTTTCTATCACTGCTATGTTGTAGCCTAGTTTTTGTTGTGGCCCTTAAACCAAGCTCATATCATATTTGCACCTGTATGATGCGTGCATGCTTGATGCTCGCGTACTAAGTAAGGTTGGTGGTTGTTTTGCGACTGAATTGTGTTTTAGTTTTTTTTTTTGAATTTTCACCCGGGGGGGGGGGGGGGGGTTCCTCCCCCACCTGAATTGTATTCATTTGCCTATGAGGCTTTGCAGCCTGTTGCAAGATGGGTTCAAATGAACCAGAGATACAGGGGACACGGGAGGAGAAGAGATAAAAGAAAACAACAAGCACCGACAAAACACCTCACAGGGGGAACAAAGAGGGAAAACACAACACAACACAAGCAAAAGCACCACCAGTGTAGTCGAACGACATCGGCCAACCGAGACCAAGCCAAGACACTGCACCGTCGACGCCATCGAAAGGCATCGCGCACCGAGACTGCACAACGCCGCGACACCACCTGTGTCGTGGGGTACATTCGAAAGGACACGCAAGGCCGAGACGGCGCCACGACACCTGTGCGTGAAGGAAATATGCCCTAGAGGCAATAATAAAGTTGTTATTTATATTTCCTTATATCATGATAAATGTTTATTATTCATGCTAGAATTGTATTAACCGGAAACTTGATACATGTGTGAATACATAGACAAAACATTGTGTCCCTAGTATGCCTCTACTAGACTAGCTCGTTAATCAAAGATGGTTAAGTTTCCTGACCATAGACATGTGTTGTCATTTGATGAATGGGATCACATCATTAGGAGAATGATGTGATGGACAAGACCCATCCGTTAGCTTAGCATAATGATCGTTAAGTTTTATTGCTATTGCTTTCTTCATGACTTATACATATTCCTTTGACTATGAGATTATGCAACTCCCGAATACCGGAGGAACACCTTGTGTGCTATCAAACGTCACAACGTAACTGGGTGATTATAAAGATGCTCTATAGGTGTCTCCGAAGGTGTTTGTTGGGTTGGCATAGATCAAGATTAGGATTTGTCACTCCGAGTATCGGGGAGGTATCTCTGGGCCCTCTCGGTAATGCATATCATGATAAGCCTTACAAGCAATGTGACTAATGAGTTAGTTGCGGGATGATGCATTACGGAATGAGTAAAGAGACTTGCCAGTAACGAGATTAAACTAGGTATGAAGATACCGACGATCGAATCTCGGGCAAGTAACATACCGGTGACAAAGGGAATGACATATGTTGTCATTACGGTTTGACCGATAAAGATCTTCGTAGAATATGTAGGAACCAATATGAGCATCCAGGTTCCGCTGTTGGTTATTGATCGGAGATATGTCTCGGTCATGTCTACATAGTTCTCGAACCCGTAGGGTCCGCACGCTTAACGTTCGATGACGATTTGTATTATGAGTTATGTGTTTTGGTGACCGAAGATTGTTCGGAGTCCCGGATGAGATCACGGACATGACGAGGAGTCTCAAAATGGTCGAGAGGTAAAGATTGATATATTGGACGATAGTGTTCGGACACCGGAATAGTTTCGGAATGATTCGGATATTTATCGGAGTACCGAGGGGTTACCGGAACCCCCCGGGGGAAGTAATGGGCCTCATGGGCCATAGGGGAGAGGCAAGGCAGGCCACAAGGAGGTGGCGCCCCCCCCCCCCCCCCCATGGGGAGTTCGAATTGGACTAGGGGAGGGGGGCAGCCCCCCTTTCCTTCTCCCTCTCCCTCTCCTTCCCCCTTTCCTCCTCCATGAGAAGGAATAAGAGGGGGGGGGGGGGCAAATCCTACTAGGACTGGGAGTCCTAGTAGGACTCCCCTCTCTTGGCACGCCCCTAGGGCCGGCCTCCTCCCCTCTCCTCCTTTATATACGGGGGCAGGGGGGGCACCCCAAAGCACATCAATTGTTCTCTTAGCCGTGTGCGGTGCCCCCCTCCACGGTTTACTCCTCCGGTCATATTGTCGTAGTGCTTAGGCGAAGCGCTGCGTGGATCACATCACCATCACCGTAACCACGCCGTCGTGCTGACAAAACTCTTCCTCGACACTTTGCTGGATCAAGAGTTCGAGGGACATCATCGAGCTGAACGTGTGCAGAACTCGGAGGTGCCGTACGTTCGGTGCTTGATCGGTTGGATCGCGAAGACGTTCGACTACATCAACCGTGTTAAGCTAACGGTTCCGCTTTGGTCTACGAGGGTACGTGGACACACTCTCCCCCTCTCGTTGCTATGCATCTCCTAGATAGATCTTGCGTGATCGTAGGAATTTTTTTGAAATTGCATGCTACGTTCCCCAACAGTGCGCCGCCGGCGAAGTCGAAGGGCATCTCCTGGCAGACCCAACCAAGACAGTGTACCGTCGACGCAATCGAAGACGACACGCTTCCGAGACTACACAACGCCGCGGCACCACCTGTGCCGTGGGGCGCAGTCGAAAGGTCACGCGAGGACAAGACGGCGCCACGGCACCTGTGTGCCACCGGTGAGGTCGCCGGGCACCGCCTAGCAGAGACACACGAAGGAGCACTCGAGCACGACCCATAAGAACACCAATGAGAATGAAATCCTGTCAGGAAGGAAAGACGGCCAGCCCCAAGCCACGGCCCTCCCGGGTGGGAGGAAGCCACATCCATGGCCACCACAGCGAAGCCATGAAGCTCGACAACCCGACGGACAAGCGTCCATCCAGACTGACAGCAAGACAAGGGGGACCTCTCCGACCGCCCGCGGCTGCACCCCACGTGGAGAGCAAGCCGCATCGATGGCCGCCATCTGCCTGCCAAGGAACCGCCGACCGGTGCAAACGCAGCAGGCTGATAGACGATAGAAGAGCTGACCAACGGCGTCGCCCGGCACCACGCCGGCTATCACCACACCGGGAAGCCCAAGGCCACCCATCAAGCACCACCCAACGCCTACGCATGCAAGCAACAGGGGAAGCCCGAACTTCAGCAGAGAAGAGGAACGACGGGGGGGGGGGGGGGGGGGGGCGCAATGGATCCAAGCCGGATCCGGCCGCGCACGCCGTAGCACGCCCAGGCAGCGACAGATCTGGGGCGAGCCCAGTGGAGCGCCGCCGCCTGGGAACCACCTCCTGCACCGCACAGAGGCCCCCAACGCCGAACCACCCCGCAGCTGTGGACGCAGGACGGCCGCAAGAACCGGAGCACCGCTGGGAGCAGTCAGCGGCCGGCACGCACGCACCACCACCGGAGCGCCCAAAACGCCGCAGATCTCGCACGAGAGAGCCGACAACCACGCGAGGAATGAGACCCGCCGCTGCTAGCCGCCGCCGGGGCTTTGCCTAGCGACGTGTGCTGGCGGCGGCAGGGGAGGGAGGGGGTGGAGGGGGCGGCGGTGGGTAGCGGCTGGGGTTTCCGCCCGAGCTGCTCCACGGGAGCGACGCGGGGGAGGGGACGGATGTCCCACTCCGTCATTGTGTTTCAGTTTGATACTACGATGCTTTCTCTTGTCATGTGCTAGTATGGATCAAAACAGAGGAGGATCCTTTTGTGGTTTCTCTTGTGCTGTAATGTATAACACATTCATGTATGTAGCTTGCTTGGATATTTTTTTTTGGCAACAAATACATCAACTCGGAACCATTAATTAATTCTGTGCAGTGTATTGCACAAATTTGTTGGCTGTTGCAGCACTTGGAGTATTTAATTTTAACGCCTGCAGTGTGCTATAAGTTGCAAAAGACTCAAATCTTGAGCTTTCTGTATGGAGTTGCTGCTGCTTCTTGTGTTGATTTCCTTGCTGTCAAATTCGTCCCTGGCTAGTATTGTTAGTACTATTGCAGCAGGTTGATTGAGGGAAAACTCATGCCTCTCCTTAACATATCTAAAATCTAGTCAAATTCCTCAACAACATATTTGTTTTTTTTACAACAACAATGCATTCAACACTAGTATATACACACTTTGAGGAAGAAACAGGATATATATGTGCTTCTGTTGCTTCTATATGATATACATGTATGTTTAGTTATTCGACATGCTTCAACATTTTTCTCTTCGATTTGGTGCAGGAGGACACCCTCGTCCACCCTGGCCACCACACAAGGTCGTCCTTCTATTTTTTTTTTTCGCTGTTTGTTCATGTGCTACTTGTGTTTCAGTTCCATTGGCTCCTATTGCAAACAGGTCTATATATTAGACTAGCCCAAGTGTCGTGAGTGCTGGGTGTCCTAGATACAAAAATATACCAAGTGCAAGTGGGTGCTTGTGTTCTGCATAGTAGTAGCAGATCTGTTTATGTGAGCTACAATGGCCTATTTCTTCCTAATGATATGAACACTATCTTATCTTGCCATTTTCCCCTCTCTCCTGCAGGTTAACACCTGGAGAGTCTCGAGCAATGAGCAGTGAACTGCTGCCGCCGCCGCAGGCCGCGCCAGCAGCAAAACCTCCGTCGATCCCCTCCACGGCCACTACCACCACCCTCGCTACCTCCGCCAACGGAACCACCATCATATCCTCGCTTGGCCAAGACCAGCTACTCGAGATCTTCCTCCGCCTGCCGAGCCTGCCGGCCCTCGTCCGCGCCGCGCTCACTTGCCGCTCGTGTCTCGGCGCCGTCCGCTCCTCCCGGTCCTTCCGCAGCCTCTTCTGCGCCCTCCACCCGGCGCCCCTCATCGGCATCTTCCTCGAAGTCGACGAAGGCACCGTCCGCTCGTTCGCCCCCTTCCGCCGCTCAGATCCCGACGTCACTGCCGTACTCCACCGCGGCGACTTCTTTCTCACCTCCCTCCCTGCGGAGGATGACCCGCACGTGGTCTGCTGGAGCATCATGGACTGCCGCAACGGTTACATCCTCTTGTGGAACATGGTGTCCGTCGCTGTCGTGAACCCTATGACCTGGGCCGTGGACATCATCCCGGTACCCGAGGATGCTATGGAAGGGAGTGACCGTTCGTTGGCCTCCCTTTGGTTCCATCTGCTGTCTTCAGAGGAGAACCCCTGGTCATTCCGCGTGGTATGTGTGTGCGCGCACGTGTCTAGGGTTCGGGCAGCCGTATTCTTGTCGGAAACGGAGGATTGGGTCATCCACCCCTGGACGGAAATCGGTGGTGGAATCTACCTAAATGACGGTGGTTTCACGCTGGTGGGTGGTTCTTTTTATCGGCCTCTCTATGGCAAAGGACGTGCGATCAGGATAAACACAGCCACCATGGATGTCTCCTCTCTGTGTCTCCCCTCGCAGGCAAAGGACGGTGATTCCAAGGTTGGGGATACCGAAGATGGAAAACTCTGCATGGTCCATGCAACTGAAGATGTTCTTCTCCATGTTTGGATCCGCAGCGGGGACGGTGACGGAACTGAGAGTTGGGTGCTGCAGAACATTATCTATTTGAGGGCAGAAATGGATCAGATCACTCGTATCCCCTGGGAGTGGGAGGGCCAAGTCGAAGTTGTGCAAGTTAGGTCTGGATGCATGTACTTGTGCATGACAAGCTTAACTGCTGCTGGCACACAGCGCAACTCGTTCTTCTACCTTTCATTGGAGACCATGGACATTGAGCTTCTGATCCACGGCACATCTAATGACTCTGACTATCCGTACATTATGGCCTGGCCTCCTTGTTTGATTGGTGATGACAGGAGCACGGAACATGAGGCTGAAGGATCCTGCAGTTGTTTGCTGTAGTCCAGTAACTCCACCAAGGTAAAGATAACAACCAACCGTAAAGCTCAAGTGTTTACTGATTTGATTTAATACACACACATGCAGCAGAGCTGTTAGTCTGGCTATATTGACTACATTAACAATGTCGTTCTTCGTGTTGCAGCAGAAGCAAGTCCTCAAGCCTGAAGGAGACGAGCCCCGTCGGTCTGGCCATGGATTTCAACAGTGTAGACGCGTCGAGGCAGCCGCTGTCGCCCTTGCAGCCAAACTCTCCAGACTGCAGGGTGCACAAGAAGTGAAGCCGGCCGTCCTGACATTCTCTTCTGGAAGGCTTAAACTGAAGTGAATTGAACATCTAGCTCTTAGCTAGGCATCATCGAGGGCCGTGGCTTACTGCTTGCCTGATCTGACTAACTTGTTGGGTTAATTTGGTTGGTTCTTATCGGTAGAACCTCATTCGTATGTAACCCGCTTCTTTCATTTTCTTCTTCCTCTTGGTAGCTACCTGTCTCCCATGAGAAAAATTAGGAGTATTATCTTCGTTTTGTGTCTGTGAGCATGTAAGAGACTGTTATGTAGCGCTGATTCAACCCTTACCTCGGCCAGTTGGTCATGTTTCTGTACCATTTTTGTGTTCCCTTGGCTGTCGATTCCGCGTTTGTTTACTGGATGGGTAAGCTTGTGTCTGACAGATGTGGCATTGGCATCTCGAAAATGTTATCCTCGTGACGAGGAAATTACACAAACCACCTACTTTTGGCGCTAGTGTTGCATAAAACACCTACTTTACAGGTTTGTTGCACAAAGCACCATATATTTGGGTAATTCATTGCAGCTAGGTCTAATTCATCATTTAGGTGTGTTGACATGATTCCTAACAAGTGGGTCCACCTTGTAAGTGCACCGGTGGCAAAAAGAAAAAACCGGCCACATCAGCAGCCAACTAGAACTCTCAATGCCTCACAATCCTTTGCTCCAGTTGAGCTGAATTTCCCCCAGAATATTAGTGAGTGCATTTATGATTATTTGGATTATTTTTGCATTTATAAATGTTAAATTTTGAACAAAAAAGTACATCCATTCTTAAACCCTTCGATTGGAGGTGAGATATTTACCAATGCAAGGCCTGCATCCATTCTTAAACCCTTTGATTTGCGCATGTAGACCAAATAAAAGACCATGAAAACTTGTCTTTTTAGGTTTGTTGATAGGACAGATTGTCCGTGTATGAAATATAGAACTAGGATTCTTTCCATTACAGTGCGCAAACAGTCTTTAAAAAAAAAAACTCCACCCATATATTGATCAAATAACAAGAGTCTTACAATCGTTCATTACATAATTAGCCACGCAGGGCGGAACAGAATTCCACAATATACCATCAGACATGCTATCAAAACTAAATTTAGCTATCTCATGCGCCGTCTTGTTAGCCCGCCTATCAATCTTAACAATCTTGAGATCAACAATAAACTTGGAGGCGCTGATCGCTTCCATTTTTAGATCCACATAAGGAGACCTATCAACAGTTTCTTTCGCTAGGAAAGATGCAGCAAAGGAGCAGTCAGTTTCGAAGATAATTGGTTTGTGAAGGGTAATACCAATGTACAGCCTGACAAGGCACGCACGAAGTTCCGTCTCCTCCGCTCCGGAGCACACTTGAATAAAATCCCAAGAAGACACCAGGACTTCTCCCAGATGATTTCCGCAAACAGTCTTTTTAGATTCACGCTACCGCGAGAGATGACTCATAACCGCCGCCTCATGTACTGCATAGTTCTGCTCTCACTCATAGTGATAGCTCTTCTCGCGTATATCATTGTTTAGATGGATGACGATGTAGTTGCAAGTATTCGAGACTTGTATCGCTATTTTCTAGATGACGATGAGAGACCACTTTGTGTTGGATGATGATTATGATGATGACATGATTTGATGAGACTATTTGTATGTATATGCTATGATTACATTTGTATGTGTATGATGATGACATTTGTATGTGCTAAAGATTATTGTATAAAGCCTGTTCAAATACAAAACAAATATGCAGGAAAAAATCAGAAACTAATAAAACTACCAGTAGCGAGGGGAGTAAAGTTAGCAGCAGCGTGCTCTTACCAGTACCGCGGCTTAATTCAAAGCGCTGCAGCTATTAGCAGTAGCGCGTTGCTGTAAAACTCGCTACTGCTACTCATGTATAGCAGTAGCGCGGGCCAACATGCGCTACTGCTACAAGTTAGCTGTAGCGCCGTATCAGTAGCGCGGGGGCCCGCGCTACTGATACACCTAATACCCGTGCTACTACTAGGCTTTTCCCTAGTAGTGGGGAGCGGCCGATGATACATCTCAAGCGTATCTATAAGTTTTGATTGTTTCATGCTATGACACAAACGCCCAAACATTTAGGTTCCTAAACAAATATACGTCGACTGACGACAAAATTTCCGCCTAAAAATATTGGGTTTCACGGGGGAGAAGAATACCTAACGAACATGCAGAGGTAGGGGGGAGACAAGAAAACCTTTGGGTGGGGAGGGAGGTGTGGAGGGGGGGCGTGGAGACACGCTTACCCGGCGACGTAGGAGAGCTGGCTAGGCTCCATCACCGATGGCCACTTTGCCAGCGAAGGGACGGCCGCCGCCGCCTGCTCTTCTGTGCGAAGTGTTTATGTGCAAAAAAATGCAAAAAACAATCCAATAAATCATAAATGCACTCTCTAATATTCTGGGGGAAATTCAGCTCAATTGGAGCAAAGGATTGTGAGATGTTGACAGTTCTAGTTGGCTGCTGATGTGGACGGTTTTTCTTTTGTGCCACCGGCGCACTTACAAACCGGACTCACTTGTAGGAATCATGTCAACACACCTAAATTTTGTCCAATAAAAGTGTCAACACACCTAAATGGTAGATTAGACCTAGCTGCAACGAATTACATCAATATATGGTGTTTTGTGCAACAAACCTGCAAAGTAGGTGTTTTGTGCAACGGTAGCACCAAAAGTAGGTGGTTTGTGCTATTTCCTCTCCTTGTGACGGAGCCCGTCTGACCTGTACTGTGATATTAGTTGGTGTAACTGTTCCTGGCTGCTTTCTTACCCATGGCTGATCTGGAGTGCCGTCAAATCTTGTTGTGTGCTGTTGTCATAGCTGCAGGATGGAGAGTTTGGTGCTTTCATGAGGATATATCTATCCCTGCTGGATGATTCCCTGTTGTTTGGGTTCCATGGAATGGAAGGTCGGCACTGAAGATGTTTTTTTTTCTTCAGTCCTGCTACATTGCCATGAAAACGGTCAGCAGTTCACATCAGATTGCTATTGACAGCTTCTCATGGTATACTCTTTGACATGTAAGATTTCCGAGGCTTTCAAGTGACTTGCCATTTTTATGTGATGCCATTCACAATGAAACCGCAGAAAGGTTGGCGTATCGGCAACCGAGATTTTAGAGACTTCAGTACTGGCATAGTTGAGAGAGCATATCTCTGAATGAGCTGAAGAGAGGATGGGCCTGAGCCTAATCCTGCAGTGCTACTGTATCTGTAAATTGAAATGGCAGGATAGTACTCTATTCTACAACGGAATGGCACGCAAGTGAGGCGAGGCGGCGAGAAGATAAAAGTGCAGAGGGGAAGGAGAAAACGTAGGTGGCTATAATAAACTGGAATGTCTTCATAATGGTTTTTAGTTTCAGTACAGAATGCTAGCTTATACTCCGGCCGTCTTATTCCACTTTCTTTGCTGGTTGGTCTTATATACAGACTAGTACTAGAAGAAGACGAAGACAATATAGATTATAGATGGACCGCCAAGGTACATAGGATGGTCATGGATGGTATGTGCTCCATTCCCATCTTCTCCGTCTCTGGCACCAATGGTTTCTTTCGACGAGGCACCGTTGCCGTCACTTACAGCTGAGGCTCTGACGATGATGGCCGTGAGGGGCATCCACCGCACTTGTAAGATATGTCCAGCCTCATGGCCCAACTGCCCCCAGTCAGGTAAGTCCTACCTAACCTAACATTCCATCATCATCATCATCATCATCACGACATCACCACCATGAGCCATATGTTTCCACTTGCACTGCAGGATCAATTCATGGATGAAACATTGTTAATTTGCATGAGACGGCTGTCAAGGTTCGACGATGGCAAGTCACAATCGTTCCGCTCCCTGGGAAACGTGAAGGCAGTGGAGGATCTGCTGGAGCCTGCCAGAGTAAAACAAAGTAGAAGCATCCGCAAGAAGCAGATGAGTGCCACGAAAACCACCGAAGATGAAAGCCATACGGGGATGCCCATTCCTCAGACCAGCCAGCAAGCATTATACAAACCTCAATTTCTGATAAATCTGTTTGATACTCAGAAAGTTCTATTTAATTATTTAATTTTGTTTAACATTCCAAAATTGGAAAATTTTGGTATGTTACAGGCCCACCGCCTTAATATCTTATTATATGTTGCTTCACATCCTGAAGCATCATCACCCGTGTTTCTGGCAACAACAAGAGTACAATGCCAACTCAAAGACCTCACACCTCCCTGTAGTGAATCCCTCATTCCGGCAACGCTGGTCGCATGTTTCGTGCATGCAATTACCAAAGGCGTAGATCCCTCTCCAGTGCCAGCAAGTGCCTTCAGATCCTGTAGTAAAATATGGAGGACGTTTTGCGTAACAACATCAGAAAATACAACATCGTTAAATGGCTATATTCTTCCGATAATTATTCCTGTCATGGCTTACCAGGAAGCAACGGGAGTGCCATGAGCAAGAATATGCACAAGCCTAACATCTTGACCTTCGGTACCTCCATATTTCCAGGAGTAAACACCCAAGAAACCAAGGAAGGGAGGAAATCCAAATTGGTTAACTTACTAGTGATGTTGATCCCTTCTAATAGATCTCTTCTAAGAAATGGATGATGGAACCTTACAATAAACCAAACAGAAAGTGTTATACTTATCTGGATGATATAGTTGTACATATCTGGATGACGCGACGATGTGTTGTACAAACAAAAAAGATACTTTGAGACATGATAAAAGACACTATAGGTTGTTGGTAAGTGTGTGTTGGTGTGAGTCGTGGCGTGATATTTGTGCTTCTTGAAATGGTGCCTTTGTTGTTTAGTTGGGACCTTTACAAGAAAAAATGTCATAGTTATACGGATGATGCAGTTGTACATATCTGCAACGATATGTTGTACACTGAAAAAGGCACTTTAAGACGTGTAAAATATACTCTAGGTTGTTGGTACATGAGTGTGTTGTTGGTGTGAGGTATGGAAAAATGTTCATGGTCGCCAAGTGTACATGAGGTAAAGCAAAATTCCACAAACCCTCCTAGACGGTGCCACGCAGAATCTGGAGTAGATCTTATGAAAACTGGTCCAGAATATGTGTCGAGAAATCAGGTCTACCAGACTTGGTAATGTTTGCGAAGTCTAACCCTTCCTTTTCTTTTACACAATTGGCAATATGTCTATTTTTAAGCCAAGTCACCTAGAACTCTGCTAACTCGCTGGGTTCTTGTCGGCAGAACTTAATTATGTGGCCTAGGTTTTTTTTCTTCTTCCTTTTCATAGCTGTCTATCACTCATGATCCTTTCATGATAAAACTTTTTTTTTCGACAAATGGTGGATTTTTTGATTTAAAATGAAGCATTAAGTGGATACAAACAAAACATGTACACATTCACCGGCCTCTGCATAGCTAGAATGCATATTGCTAACACAAAAACACACACACACACACACACAACTAAATATGCCGGCAAATAGCAAAGTCATATAAAACCAAAGCTATGCCATAGATAGGGAAAAAACCCGAATTGATCAAAGCTAGGACCGACAGACTATAGCAATGACCATATTTACACCAACCATCTCTTAACACCGCAAGGACAACGAGGTTCTTCAACAAAAACGTCTTCAAGAAGGAAACGACGCTCAAGTGCCACCGTTGCTGGAGCCAGACACCAAAAGGCTAGATTTTTACGTTTTCACCTAAAAAAGAAGTCTAACCATATCCGAGCAATGTCTTCAACAAGGTGACGATGCAAAATCATCGTCATTGTCAGGTATAACCAACTCGGTTCAGAACTAGGAATTTCACCCCAAAGCTCGACACCAGTTACTCGAGAAGCACCACCAAATAAAAGTCAATCACGTGTTGTCGCCACCACTTTTCCACGATCCCAACAACTACATGTGTTGGGTTAGAAATCCCACCAGTCCACCACCGCCGCTACACCACCATACCCTCTACATCAAGCCATCATCCATAGGTTGCATCGCACCATCAATGGCAAACTGGGCGGAGTGAGAGCCATCAAAACTCACAGTGGAGCTTTCCAGCTGCACCCCGCAACCTTGCCAATACGAGCTGTCGGCCGGTGTCATCACGGTCAGGTCTGTAGGACAAATCCTCCCAAATCACGGTCACGGTTTGTCAAACCCTCCTAAGGAGGAAATATATGGGTTCCAAGGCGGTATCCCAAGTATATTGGAAGCCTGGGGATTCCCAATTTTGGGCGGGTCTAATGGCTACGAAGAAATATTTCTTCTGCTATGGATCCTTCTCGATTAAGGACGGCTCGGAAATTAGATTCTGGGAGGACAAGTGGCTAGGAAATGCCACACTCCGGGAACAATATCGGGCTCTGTACAACATTGTGCGCCACAAAGGTGATACTATCGCCACGGTAATGGAATCATTTTCGCCAAATGTGACGTTCAGAAGAGACTTAATTGGACCCAGACTCCAATCGTGGAACATCCTGCTCCGACGGTTGTCCACGGTGCAATTATCACATGGGTCTGATGTACTCTGGTGGAACCTCCATGGGAATGGACAATTCTCAGTGGATTCTATGTATAGAGTGTTAATCCAGTCTGATGTGCCAGTTGTTAATAACAAGAAGATCTGGAAGATAAAGATACCTCTTAAGAATAAAATCTTTGCATGGTATCTTCGTCGCGGAGTCATTCTTACTAAAGATAACCTTATTAAGAGGAATTGGCATGGAAGCCCGCAATGTGTCTTTTGTCACCATGAGGAGACAATAAAACATTTATTCTTCCAATGCAAATTGGCTCGTTCTATATGGTCAGTCATCCAAATAGCTTCTGGCTTGTATCCTCCCTGTAGTATTGCTAATCTATTTGGCAACTGGTTACATGGGATTGATCACAGGTTTAGAACTCTTCTCAGGGTGGGAGCGCTTGCCGTTATTTGGTCGCTTTGGCTATGTAGAAATGATAAGATTTTTAACGATAAAATTACTTCTCTGTTGCAGGTTATCTATAGATGTACCGGGACTTTTCGTTTATGGTCCTATCTACAACGCGCGGAGAATCGAGGCCTGTTTACGGAGGTGTGTAGACGATTGGAGGCTACGACAAGGGATACTTTTACCTAACATGGATGGCAGCATGATCTAAGGATTGCCCCCCCTCTGCTTTAGGCGTTATACAGACTCTACATGTTTCGTTGTAATTCGCCTTTTTATTTTTATTTTGTGTGAGAGGATCTTATTTGGCTGTGTGCATCTTAGTTATGCAGAGACCGGGTGTAATGCTTAAATCTTTTAAGTAATAAAGCGCTCTTTTCGAAAAACCGAGATGTTTGCCGATCTGATCGGATGCGACCACTAGAGAGAAATGGAGTGACCACCCCCAACCCTCACTAGCAGCCATTGTCGGGTGCGTCGCCTTTGCCCCCATCCAAGACGGCCCTTGCAAAACCAAATCCCGCGCCCGCGCCATCGCATAGCAGCACGAGATCCTCGACCAGCATGGCAAGCAGTGGAGGCTGGGCTGCACCACGTTAGGAGGGAGCTCCAGAGGACGGAAGGGGCAGCAACCACGACGGACCTCGACAGGGTGGAGAGTGAAGAGACTCGTGATGTCGGCAAGGTGTAGAACCCCGTTGCCACTTTCCTCGGATAAAAACATAGGAGTATCTTACTTTCCTGGAGGTAGTCGTCATGTCTGTGATAAATATGTACGAGACTGTTACAGTAGTACTAATTCGATCCTAATCATGGCTAGTTCGTCATGTCTATATACCATAAATAAGTTTTTACCCCTGCCCCTGCGTCGTCCCCCAGGGCGACACGGGCGGATTCCAGTCTCGCCTCAACCGGCCCCTCCTCCTTCGCCGCTTCCCGCGCCGCCGCCGGTAGTCCCTTTCGGACTAAGCCCCGGTGTGGGTTGGCGGCGGCGGGGCCGGCCCACTTCTCCTTCCCCTCCCTCGCTCCCCACGCTGCTCCTTCTGAACCCTAGCGCCTAAGATGCACCGCCGCCGGTTGTCCCTACTCTCCGTCGTCCAGCTCAGGTAGCCGCCGGCTTGGAGCTCGTTGTCCGCGGCAAGGTAGGCCCGCATCTGGCCACGTCCGTGGTGCGGAGCTACCATCCCTCGAGCTCATCCCTATGCAGATCCGGCTGGAGGTCGGGTCGTTGATCCAGAGAGGCTACGGCTAGGTGGGCTGGCCGGTACTGCTTGTCTAGGGAGGATGGGGCTGGTTGCCGGCGGAATCTCATGTCTCCCAATATAACCGGCCGGGCAGTGGCCCTCGTGGTCTTCGCGTGAAGTCACCGTCCTACCTGTGATCGATCCTCTTTGATCTGGCCATCGACGAGTTCCGGACATCTCCTTCGAAGGAAGACAAGGACTGGCGTATATGACGCTCTTTGGACATCTTGATTGGATAAGGGCCGGTCGTGTGCACCCGTAATATCGGCACAACCAGCTTCACCGGGGTATCGCGAAGCTCTGTTTTTGTTGACACCTTGGGACATGTCTGCTTCACGATTTTCAAGGGATCGATCAACACACGCGGAGAATTCCTTGGCGTGATTGGAGGACCTGCAAGTGGCAAAAGCGGGGTCTTGGATGCGATGAAGACTTTGCTTCACAGGCAGTTGTTCATAATTGGCTTGCGGGATATGTTCCCGTCCAGATCGGGCACGAGTTTATGTGAGCCTGGTGGTAAGTGACTTGTAGTAGTAGCCTCCGCGGGTGGGGGCGGCAGCATTGGGGGACTTCTTTGTTGGTGGTGCTCTTCTGAGTACCTAGTCGTGATTTCCAGGGTGAAAACCCAAGGTCTGGCCTTTATTGGTTGTGCCTGACAATGGCCTTGTTGAAGGCATTGTTTTGGGAACGCGGTCTTTCTCCAGGGTGAAAAGCTATGATCTTTGATCGGGCAACGACAACGCTTATGCATTGTTTCCTTCCTGAAGGCGTTGCTTTTGGAAAACCATCTTTCTAGTCCGGGTGTTGTCTTTGGTGGTGGTTATAGTGTTACTACCGCGGGTTATTAATCACCGTGGCAGGGTCTTTTTTTCTCTCTTATTATTTTCTTTTTGGCTGTGTGCATCCTGAATGTTCTTGGGCATCTTATTGATGCAGAGGCTGGGTGTAATTGGTATCTACTTGATATTAATATATTCTCCTTTTCAAAAAAAATGTCTCTATATCATTTATGTGTTCCCTCGGCTGCCAATACCGTGTTTATTTACACGAGGATTAAAATTTGCGTCAGACAATTGTATTATGCCCAGTTTCGACATCCTAAAAATATTAAACTGGAATGTCAACAGATTATTATCTGTATGAGAAATGCTCACATGGTTTTATTTTTATAATGATGCTTATCTTACTACTTGTTCTATTCCTTTGTTCCACTTGTACTTGTGCGCCAATCCAATACACAAGAATATAATGCGTCTTCACTACTGGAATTTAACTCTACGCCAAGAACCACATACGCTCGGTGAAGGGTCAAATAACTCAGCAAAGTCTTTGCCGAGCATTGTTCTTGATAAATAGTACTCAGCGTACACCTCTCAGGCAAACAGAACTTCGCCGAGAGCCAATCATCGAGCACTCGGCAAATAGTTTGCTGAGAACCAAATAGGGCTTCCTGCCAAAAATAAAGCAACTTCACGGCCGCTGGTGTCCTCAGGTCTTTGCCGATAGCTCACCTAGTACTCAGCAAACATATGCACATTGCCGAGAGCCAATACTCGGCTTACCTGTACCAAGCAGCTCCCATTTACCGAGTATCTTTCTCAGCCTCTCGGCAAAATGACAACCAAGCTGCCAATGCATGTCACGTGTCCTTTCTGCCGAGTGTAGTTATCGGAAAAGGTACCTTTGTCGAGTGGTGCTCTTGGCAAAGATTGATTGTCAGCCTGGTTTCTACTTCTTTTTCATGTAACCCTGTAGCAAAAGCAGATATAACTGTAATATTCACTTAAAAAAATTTGTATACTCTATAAGGATGACATACATAACAACAAACTCACGAAAGCAATATATATGGTCCACACAAACTTCATACGAAGTCACAAAGTAGTTGTTTAGTATGAGTGCCTTCTCACTAAACAACAAAGTGGCCAATGCATGTTTTTTTTGGCGGGGAGTGGCCAATGCATGTTTACATACGATCACATAATAAAAGCAACACCATAATTAGGACGAGCTGATTTCCTATCTTCTTTGGCTCCGGCTTTGGCTCCGGCGCGGATGGCTTCTTCGCCGAGTCAGCGTAACCATGCCTGCCAGCTGAGCCGGGCACGGGCTTCGAGTCACGCCCGTATGATATGTCCAGCCTCATGGCCCAACTGCCCCAGTCAGGTAAGTCCATCATCATATTCATCCCTATGTTTGCACTGCATGATCTTGGATGGAATGCTGAGGCCTGAGGATCTGTTAACCTGCAGGAGAGGGCTGTAAAGGTTCTTCGCTGGCAAGTCGCAGTCGTTCAGATCTCATCTCTGGGCAGCGTGAAGGTACTGCAACCCCACCTCCGTGGCGTCGATGGTTGTCATTGTCCCGCTGCTGCCTGCACGAGTCCCTGCAGGCAGAGGCAGAGGACCATGGCCTACTTCTCTAGGTCGTGAACACGGCGATCGTGTTGGAGTTGATGGGACTCCTGGGCTCGTACGCTAACAAGAGCGGCCGTGTCCGGGTATGTCATCGCTGGCAGCCACCGTGCCCACCTAAGTCGGCATCCACCTCTTGCTCTGGTTCTTGAACAGCCGAGTGAAGGAAATATGCCCTAGAGGCAATAATAAAATTGTTATTTTATATTTCCTTATTCATGATAAAAGGTTTATTATTCATGCTAGAATTGTATTGATCGGAAACCTTAATATATGTGTGAATACATAAACAAACACCGTGTCCCTAGTGAGCCTCTACTAGACTAGCTCGTTGATCAAAGATGGTTAAGGTTTCCTAACCATTGACATGAGTTGTCATTTGATAACGGGATCACATTATTAGGAGATTGATGTGATGGACAAGACCCATCCGTTAGCTTAGCATACTGATCGTTCAGTTTTATTGCTATTGCTTTCTTCATGTCAAATACATATTCCTTCAACTATGAGATTATGCAACTCCCGGATACCGGAGGAATGCCTTGTGTGCTATCAAACGTCACAACGTAACTGGGTGATTATAAAGATGCTCTACAGGTATCTCCAAAGGTGTTTGTTGAGTTGGCATAGATCGAGATTAGGATTTGTCACTCCGAGTATCGGAGAGGTATCTCTGGGCCCTCTCGGTAATACACATCATAAGCTTGCAAGCAAACGACTAAGGAGTTAGTCACGAGGTGATGTATTACGAAGCTAGTAAAGAGACTTGCCGGTAACAAGATTGAACTAGGTATGAAGATACCGACGATCGAATCTTGGGCAAGTAACATACCGATGGCAAATGGAATTACGTATGTTGTCATAACGGTTCGACTGATAAAGATCTTCGTAGAATATATAGGAGCCAATATGGGCATCCAGGTTCCGCTATTGGTTATTGACCGGAGAGGTGTCTCGGTCATGTCTACATAGTTCTCGAACCCGTAGGGTCCGCACGCTTAACGTTCGATGACGATATAGCATTATATGAGTTATATGTTTTGATGACCGAATGTTGTTCGGAGTCCCGGATGAGATCACGAACATGACGAGGAGTCTCAAAATGGTCGAGAGGTAAAGATTCATATATAGGACGATAGTATTCGGACACCGAAAGTGTTTCGGGGGGTACTGAGTACTTATCGGGTCATCGGAAGGGGTTCCGGGCACCCCCGGCAAAAGATATGGGCCTTATGGGCCAAGAGGGGAAACACACCAGCCACAAGAGGCCGGCCATATATGGGGTGCGCCCCCCATGTGGGCTGGCCTAAGGAGGAGAAGGAAAGGGGGAAGGGAAAGGAAAGTGTGGATTAGGATTCCCACCTCCTTCCCTCTCTCCCACCTCTTTCCTTCCCCCTTGGGAATACATGGCAGGGGGCGCGGCCAGGGCAAGAGCCCTAGGGCCGGCCGGCCACCTATGTGGTGCGCCAGGTTGCCTCCCCTCCCCCTCCCACCTATATATATGTGGGAGGGGGCGCCTAGCACACCCCAGACAATTGTTAGCCGTGTGCTGCGACCCCCTCCACCGTTTACACCCCCGGTCATATTTTCGTAGTGCTTAGGCGAAGCCCTGCGGAGATCACTTCACCATCACCGTCACCACGCCTTCGTGCTGACGGAACTCATCTACTACCTCGACATCTTGCTAGATCAAGAAGGCGAGGGACGTCACCGAGCTGAACGTGTGCAGAACACGGAGGTGTCGTGCGTTCGGTATTTGATCGGTTGAAGCGCGAAGAAGTTCGACTACATCAACCGCATTGTGAAACGCTTCCGCTTACGGTCTACGAGGGTACGTAGACACACTATGCATCTCCATGGATAGATCATTGCGTGTGCATAGAATTTTTTTTGTTTTCCATGCAACGATTCCCAACAGTGGTATCAGAGCCAGGTCTATGCGTAGATGTTTTGCGCGTGTAGAACACAAAGAGTTATGGGCGGTGATATTCATACTGCTTACCACCAACGTCTTATTTTGATTCGGCGGTATTGTGGGATGAAGCGGCCCGGACCAACCTTACATGTCCATGTACATGAGACCGGTTCCACCGACTGACATGCAACTAGTTTTGCATAAAGGTGGCTGGCGGGTGTCTATTTCTCCTACTTTAGTTGAATCGAATTTGACTGCGGCCGGTCCTTGAAGAAGGTTAAAACAGCAAACTTGACGAAACATCGTTGTGGTTTTAGCCGTAGGTAAGAACGGTTCTTGCTAGAAACCCGTAGCAGCCACGTAAAACTTGCAACAACAAAGTAGATGACGTCTAACTTGTTTTTGCAGGGTATGTTGTGCTACTTCTTGAGCTTGCGTTGTTTTTTCCCTTGAAGAGAAAAGGGTGATGCAGCAAAGTAGAGATAAGTATTTCCCTCAGTTAGAGAACCAAGGTATCAATCCAGTAGGAGACAACGCACAAATCACCAATACCTGCACAAACAATCAAACACTTGCACCCAACGCGATAAAGGGGTTGTCAATCCCTTCACGGTCACTTGCAAAAGTGAGATCTGATAGAGATAGATAAAACTAAACAAAAGATAAAGTAAATATTTTTAGAATTTTTGGTTTATAGATCTGAAAATAAAAGATTGCAAAATAGTAGATCGGAATGTAATATGATGGAAAATAGACCCGGGGGCCATAGGTTTCACTAGAGGCTTCTCTCAAGATAGCAAATAATACGGTGGGTGAACAAATTACTGTCGAGCAATTGATAGAAAAGCGCAAAGTTATGACGATATCCAAGGTAATGATTATGAAATATATGCATCACATCCATGTCAAGTAGACCGACTCCTGCCTGCATCTACTACTATTACTCCACACATCGACCGACTCCTGCCTGCATCTAGAGTATTAAGTTCATGAAGAACAGAGTAACGCTTTAAGTAAGATGACATGATGTAGAGGAATAAACTCAAGCAATATGATGTAAACCCCATCTTTTTATTCTCGATGTCAACAATACAATATGTGCCTCGCTGCTCCTACTGTCACTGGGAGAGGACACCGCAAGATTGAACCCAAAGCCAAGTACTTCTCCTATTGCAAGAAAAACCAATCTAGTTGGCCAAACCAAACCGATAGTTCGAAGAGAATTACAAGGATATCAAATCATGCATAAAAGAATTCAGAGAAGATTCAAATAATATTCATAGGTAAGCTGATCATAAATCCACAATTCATCGGATCTCGACAAACACACCGCAAAAGAAGATTACATCGGATAGATCTCCAAGAACATCAAGGAGAACGTTGTATTGAGAATCAAAGAGAGAGAAGAAGCCATCTAGCTACTAACTATGGACCCGTAGGTTTGAGGTAAACTACTCACGCTTCATCGGAAGGGCAATATAGTTGATGTAGAAGCCCTCCGTGATCGAATCCCCCTCCGGCAGGATGCCGGAAAAGGCCCCAAGATGGGATCTCACGGGAACAGAAGGTTGCGGCGGTGGAAAAGTGTTTTCGTGGATGCTTCTGGTGGTTTAGGAATATATGTGAATATATAGGAGGAAGATCTAGGTCAGGGGGTCACCGAGGGGCCCACAAGGCAGGGGGCGCGCCCTCCCCCCTTGTGGCCGCCTCGTGTCTCTTCTGACTTGCACTCCAAGTCTCCTGGGTGTCTTCTGGTCCAAGAAAAATCATCGCGAAGGTTTTATTCCGTTTGGACTCCGTTTGGTATTCCTTTTTTGCGAAGCTCAAAAACAAGGAAAAAACAGAAATTGGCACTGGGCTCTAGGTTAATAAGTTAGTCCCAAAAATAATATAAAATAGCATATTAATGCATATAAAACATCCAAAACAGATAATATAATAGCATGGAACAATCAAAAATTATAGATACGTTGGGGACGTATCAAGCATCCCCAAGCTTAATTCCTGCTCGTCCTCGAGTAGGTAAATGATAAAAACAGAATTTTTGATGTGGAATGCTACCTAACATATTTATCCATGTAATTTTCTTTATTGTGGCATGAATGTTCAGATCCATAAGATTCAAAACAAAAGTTTAATATTGACATAAAAACAATAATACTTCAAGCATACTAACAAGTCAATTATGTCTTCTCAAAATAACATGGCCAAAGAATGTTTATCCCTACAAAATCATATAGTCTGGCTATGCTCCATCTTCATCACACAAAGTATTCAAATCATGCACAACCCCGATGACAAGCCAATCAATTGTTTCATACTTTTGGTATTCTCAAACCTTTTCAACTTTCACGCAATACATGAGCGTGATCCATGGACATAGCACTATAGGTGGAATAGAATATGGTGGTTGTGGAGAAAACAAAAAGAGGGAGATAGTCTCACATCAACTAGGCATATTAACGGGCTATGGAGATGCCCATCAATAGATATCAATGTGAGTGAGTAGGGATTGCCATGCAACGGATGCACTAGAGCTATAAGTTTATGAAAGCTCAAAAGAAAACTAAGTGGGTGTGCATGCAACTTGCTTGCTTATGAAGACCTAGGGCAATTTGAGGAAGCCCATCGTTGGAATATACAAGCCAAGTTCTATAATGAATTCCCACTAGCATATGAAAGTGACAACATAGGAGACTCTCTATCATGAAGATCAAGGTGCTACTTTGAAGCACAAGTGTGGAAAAAAAAGGATAGTAACATTGCCCCTTCTCTCTTTTTCTCTCATTTCTTTTTGTTTGGCTTCTTTGGCCTTCCTTTTATTTTTTTCCTCACATGGGACAATGCTCTAATAATGAAGATCATCACACTCTTATTTACTTACAACTCAAAAATTACAACTCGATACTTAGAACAAAAATATGACTCTATATGAATGCCTCCGGCGGTGTACCAGGATGTGCAATGACTCAAGAGTGACATGTATGAAAGAATTATGAAAGGTGGCTTTGCCACAAATACGATGTCAACTAAATGATCATGCAAAGCAATATGACACTGATGGAATGTGTCATAATAAAACGGAACGGTGGAAAGTTGCATGGAAATATATCTCGGAATGGCTATGGAAATGCCATAATAGGTAGGTATGGTGGCTGTTTTGAGGAAGTTATATGGTGGGTTTATGGTACCGGCAAAAGTTGCGCGACACTAGAGAGGCTAGCAAAGGTGGAAGGGTGAGAGTGCGTATAATCCATGGACTCAACATTAGTCATAAAGAACTCACATACTTATTGCAAAAATCTATTAGTCATCGAAACAAAGTACTACGCGCATGCTCCTAGGGGGATAGATTGGTAGGAAAAGACCATCGCTCGTCCCCGACCGCCACTCATAAGGAAGACAATCAAAAAATACCTCATGCTCCAACTTCGTTACATAACGGTTCACCATACGTGCATGCTACGGGAATCACAAACCTCAACACAAGTATTTCTCCAATTCACAATTACTCACTAGCATGACTCTAATATCACCATCTCTATATCTCAAACAATCATAAGGAATCAAACTTCTCATAGTATTCAATGCACTTTATATGAAAGTTTTTATTATATCCCTCTTGGATGCCTATCATATTAGGACTAAATTCATAACCAGAGCAAATTACCACGCTGTTTAGAGACTCTCAAAATAATATAAGTGAAGCACGAGAGTTCAATAATTTCTACAAAATAAGGCCACCGTCGTGCTCTAAAAAGATATAAGTGAAGCACTAGAGCAAAATTGCCTAGCTCAAAAGATATAAGTGAAGCACATAGAGTATTCTAATAAATCATGATTCATGCGTGTCCCTCTCAAAAGGTGTGTAAAGCAAGGATGATTGTGGCAAACTAAAAAGCAATGACTCAAATCATACAAGACGTCCAAGCAAAACACATATCATGTGGTGAATAAAAATATAGCCTCAAGTAAAGTTACCGATAGACGAAGACGAAAGAGGGGATGCCTTCCGGGGCATCCCCAAGCTTAGGCTCTTGGTTGTCCTTGAATATTACCTTGGGGTGCCTTGGGCATCCCCAAGCTTAGGCTCTTGCCACTCCTTATTCCATAGTCCATCAAATCCTTACCCAAAACTTGAAAACTTCACAACACAAAACTCAACAGAAAATCTTATAAGCTCCGTTAGTATAAGAAAATAAATCACCACTTTTGGTACTGTTGTGAACTCATTATTTATTTATATTGGTGTATTATCTACTGTATTCCAACTTCTCCATGGCTCATACCCCCCGATACTACCCATAGATTCATCAAAATAAGCAAACAACACATAGAAAACAGAATCTGTCAAAAACAGAACAGTCTGCGAAGATCTGAATTGTTCTCATACTTCTGTAACTCAAAAAATTCTGAAAACTTTGGACAACATATTAAATTTGTATATAAATCTTGTGTAAAACATTCAGAGTTTTTCCAGGCTCCAGTGAGTCTAAACAATTCTGTGACTGGACGCAAAAGTTTCTGTTTTTCAGCAAGATCAAATCAACTATCACCGTAAGCCATCCCAAAGGTCTTACTTGGCACAAACACTAATTAAAACACAAAAAAACATCTAACTAGAGGCTAGATGAATTATTTATTGAAAAACAGAACCAAAAAGCAAAGAACAAAAATAAAATTGGGTTGCCTCCCAACAAGCGCTATTGTTTAACGCACTTAGCTAGGCATAAAAATACATAGATCTAGGTATTGTCATCTTTGGTATGCAATCCATAAGTAGCTCTCATAATAGATTCATATGGAAACTTAATTTTCTTTTTAGGAAAGTGTTCCATGCCCTTCCTTAACGGAAATTGAAATCTAATGTTTTCTTCTTTCATATCAATAATTGCACCAATCGTTCTAATGAAAGGTCTACCAAGAATAATAGGACATGTAGGATTGCAATCTATATCAAGAACGATGAAATCTACGGGCACATAATTCCCATTTGCAACAATAAGAATATCATTAATCCTTCCCATAGGTTTCTTAATAGTGGAATTTGCAAGATGCAAATTTAAAGAACAATCATCAAATTCACGGAAACCTAGCACATCACATAAAGTTTTTGGAATCGTGGAAATGCTAACACCCAAATCACACAAAGCATGGCACTCATAATCTTTAATATTAATCTTAATAGTAGGTTCCCACTCATCATAAAGTTTTCTAGGGATAGAAACTTCCAATTCAAGCTTTTCTTCAAAAGATTGAATCATGGCATCAACGATATGTTTAGTAAAAGCTTTGTTTTGATTATAAGCATGAGGAGAATTCAACATGGATTGCAACAAGGAAATACAATCTATCAAAGAACAATTATCATAAAAAAAATCCTTGAAATCCAAAAGAGTGGGTTCATTGCTACTTAAAGTTTTGACATCTCCAATCCCACTTCTATCAATTTTTGCATCTAGATCTATAAACTCCGAATCATTGGGACGCCTTTTAACTAAAGTTGACTCATCTCTAGTCCCATCTTTATCAAGATTTATATTGGAAAACAAAAATTCAATAGGAGTCACATCAATCACTTTAAGATCTTCATCATTATTTTCACAAAAACTAGAAGAACACGATTTTACAAACCAATCTCGTTTACCACGCATCTTAGCGGTTCTTTCTTTGCACTCATCAATGGAGATTCTCATAGCCTTTAGAGATTCATTGATATCATGCTTGGGTGAAATAGATCTAATTTTAAAAGAATCAACATCAAGAGAAATTCTATCCACGTTCCTAGCCAAATCATCCATCTTAAGCAATTTTTCTTCAACCAAAGCATTAAAATTCTTTTGCGAACTCATAAATTCTTTAACACTATTCTCAAAATCAGAGGGCATATTATTATAATTTTTATAAGAATTATTGTAGGAATTACCATAATTATTAGAGGAATTACTAGGAAACGACCTAGGATTAAAATTACCTCTATACGCGTTATTACCAAAATTGTTCCTACCAACAAAATTCACATCCATATATTCATTATTATTTTCAATCAAAGTAGACAAAGGCATATCATTAGGATCAATAGGAGCACTCTTGCTAGCAAATAATTTCATAAGTTCATCCATCTTTCCACTCAAAACATTAATCTCTTCAATGGCATGCACTTTTTTACTAGTGGAAGATCTTTCGGTATGCCATTGAGAATAATTAACCATAATACTCCCTCCGTCCGGAAATATTTGTCGAAGAAATGCATAAAAATGAATGTATCTAGAACTAAAATACATCTAGATACATCCATTCCTCCGACGAGTATTTCCGGACGGAGGGAGTATTATCTAGGAGTTTAGTAGCTTCTCCTAGTGTAATTTTCATAAAAGTACCTCCCGCGGCCGAATCTTAAAGATTTCAAGAAGCAAAATTCAATCCGGCATAAATTTTTTGTATGATCATCCATAAATTTAAACCATGAGTAGGGCAATTTCGTATTATCAATTTCATTCTCTCCCAATATTGTGCAACATGTTCATGATCAAGTTGCTTAAAATTCATAATATCGTTCCTAAGGGAGATGATCTTAGCGGGAGAAAAATACTTGGAAATAAAAATATCTTTGCACTTATTCCATGAATCAATACTATTTTTAGGCAAAGATGAAAACCAAGTTTTAGCACGATCTCGAAGTGAAAACGGAAATAGCTTCAATTTAACAATATCATTATCCACATCTTTTTTCTTTTGCATATCACACAACTCAACGAAACTATTCAGATGGGATGCGGCATCTTCACTAGGATTTTTTTTTCATAAATGTAACATCATTTTATTATGCTAAGGGGTTTACGAGTTTGTTAGATTGATCTCATGATAAATCTTTTGTTTACACTGTCTATGCAATATGACTATTAATAATCTCACTCAACCCTTTGAGACTTCCAGTAGCCAGTTTATGATTCGTGTTATGCTCTAGAGAGATGGTCAACAAAATATTACAAATTTCCGCAGCAACTAGATACGCTTAGCTACGAGCTCTCCGTTAGTTCGGTTTGAACATACTCTACATGGCTGATACTCGGATGCGGAGGTACCAACTCGAATCGATTTATGATGCATTCACAAATGAAGGCGGATATAGAAAACAGAATCTATTGCAAGACTGATAATAGACGAGGATAGAACTCACAAACGACGGATTTTCCTGTGTAGAATACTAACACTGGTTGGCCACGTGTCTGAGATACCTTAGCACCTATGTCGTGGCGCGAAAGGCGAGCACAACACGTAATTAATTTACGTATGCTAGGGATGTATGGATCCGTCTGACGAAATCAACGCCGCTGTAGACGCCATGGCGCAGCAAAAATCCTCAGCTATTTTTTGGCGCGAGATGTGTTTTCGAAAGCGACTGTGGTAATCTTACCAAAACCACCCTATGAAACTATAAAACACGTGGGCCGCTCCAATGTGCGTAATGCGTTTGGATTAAATAAACACAAACATGCACGGATGCCTGTAGACTGTTTCAATGGAAGCAGCATTGGTTGTTTTGCCGCCACGAATGTCCCGGATATTTTTTTTTCCAGTTGGGGTTGCTACGTGTGCTGGGATGGATGTCCCGGATAGTTTAATGGTTGCAGTTTCTGCTTCTATGTTCGCTTTCCAGCAGCTGTAGTTTTCATGCACGGGATGCGTGAGACCCACAGGGAAACGAATCCGAGTTTTGGTCGACGACCAAGAGTTGTCAGTTATTGACACCGGATTGAAGATGCGCATCCATCAATCAATAGTGACGGGCGCATACACAATAATCGAAGGTGACCATGACGTTCTTTTGTCGCGGTCTTCTTGCGCAATAGGATAATGGAGGTGGCGGCGAGGGGGCAGGAAGTGTCGCCGACTTAAGTGTGTGGTCATCGTTGTTCCCATTTCACAAGATTGGTGTATAGAGATCGGCGTAGAGATGTATATGCTTCCAAACTTGGTGTTGATGTATATGTTTTGTACATGCTCCTATTCATAGTCTAGAGTACATGCAAAAGGAAAAATTCATAGTCCAGACTCTAGAGTAAGGCCCGGGCCAATGTGACCCTGTATATGTCTCCCTTCCAGAATAAATAAAAGTTTTTCGCTATCATTCTCTTCCTCACACTTGGAAACACTCATCAAAAGCACAATTCCATCAGGTGGCGTTACCTCTTCCTCAACTGAATTTGCTTCTAAGTTTCTGAATGGTGCTGACGATTGGGAAGCTGACACAATCAGCGGATAAGTAGGTGCTCCATTGGGAAACAGGACACACCCAAAACTAGTGGTTCAATTATGAAGGACAGTTCAAACAAGTTCTTTGGCAATGCATTGTCTTTAATTTTCTCCAAGACGCATTCATTGGACATGCCGGCCGCAGGGGCAGAGCTTAGTTGGGTCTGGGATTTTGGTGAACATTTTAATATCTATGCTTTTATAGGACAGTCCACTAAGCAGTGATCATCTCTATTTGGGTTATTCCAATCTAAAAGGGCGCGGCTATGTTCAAGAACGCTTCAGCTTGGGTCGTCGAAAATGTAGGCTTGAAGAATTCAGTCACTGAGCCACCTATCCAATAGCTTGTTCGGTAAACTGTCCTACTAAGGTTGAGACACTTATTTTGGGACGGAGTAAGTAATACTCATCGTCATCGCCCAAAATATTGTCTCGACGAATGGCACAACACATGAAGGATCCATAAATTGAGCTAGATGTTGGTGTTTCTGTGGATATATATCCCCCCTATCTTTCTCTTGGCTAATGAGGATCCATACCTTTGTAATTCGCTTGCATTTTGGACCTTGAGTTAGAACCATTCAGGCGCCTTCCACGGCATTTGTTTGGTAAAAACACGAGCAGCTGCAATCCTCACCTCCTAACTCAACACACACAAAAGTCGCACCTGTAGAGTAATTCAGAAAATCGGATATTATAGTGTGCTAGCTGACGTTATGTGCCTGTCGGATCAACTGCATGCACGCTTCGCTCGCGGCCTATAAAACACGACCACCAACGGCAGCTTCTCTCTATCCACAGCAACAACAACCCTCTCCTCGCACCACGAAAAGAAATGGCGCCTGCATTTGCTGGAGGCCGGATTGCAGCCTCGTCCTCCATCGTCGGCATCTTCGCCACCGGGCTCCGCTTGGCATAGTTGCAAGCATCACCTCCCACCATCCTCTTCCATTGTTTTCTACAGTATTTCAAAAGATGGATCATTCTCTTCACTTCTATTCTAGGTGCTTCGATTTGGACTTCAATGGAGCTGGTGAGATGGTCCTGGAAAACTTCCTTCTCATGGACAAATTGGTCACCTGCTTCAAGCTCTTCTTCTCAGCATACCGTCAAGTCCATGCCGAGGGAGTTGGCATGTTTGCCTTCTCCTGTTTGTTTGGGTTGTCAATTCACTTGTTTACCATTGTCATTCATCTCTACAAGGACCACACGTCCTTGGCTAGAGCTTGGGTAAGCTCATATTGTCATATAATAAGTAGACTGTTTCCTCAAAAAATCATAAGTAGACTTAGTGTTGTACCCACGAACGTTCTTCAATTTTATTTTATTTTACAGATTCCCGGCATGGCATTCTTAGCGGCGGCTGGAGCTGTTTTGCTTGCGATGAAGATCCCAGAGGATTATGCTTGCCACAATACTGCAGTCGAAGCCATTTTAATTTGTTTTGCCTGTCTTGAGGCCTTTCTGTTAGTACGCAACAAGGTACTACTCCCTCCATTCCTTTATATAAGGTGAATTTGTTTTTTGATAAAATTCCACAATGTAAGGTGCATTTCTTCTAAATCCTCATAATTCCCTTTTTATCCCTACAGAAAGAGGAAAGTATCTCTCTCTTGATTTCCTATATCTCTCCTTGTATCAAAAGAAGGAAACTATCTTTCTCTCGATTGCAAGTATCTCTTACTTTCCTGGACTCATTGATTTACTTGCCACTAACCAACAAATTTGCTAAGGGTACTTTTGTCCTAACACCTCTATAATTGTGCGCCTTGGTCACCGTGCCCAAAATAATACACCTTACATAAAGGAATGGAGGGAGTATTTCATAAAAAAGAAAAAAACAATAGAGCACCCTAGAGAACATGTGTTGATGAGACATACTAATATATCTGAGGTAGGAAATACTAAAAAAAATTAATACTAATTTTTGGCACAGATGAGCGAGCATGGAGGCAATGAAAACTTGTTCCGGGATCTACTCATGATACTGGCCGACACACTTGTCGCCGTTTACCTATTGGTCGATTATATAGGACAAACACGTAGCCCCTGGGGTACAGAGAAGATATAGGACAAACACGTAACCCCGAACACACCACGTACAATCTAGTACGTTCGGGTAGGCCGGAAGGGCAAGTCTCGAACCACTTTTCTTTCCACCTCCTCTGAACACGCCCAAATTTTTTCCACACCTTGGCATCACCCATGGCCAGTATGCATGCCAAGTTTCGTTGGTTTCTGACATTCTATGCTTTTTCTAGGTTTTTTCGGACGTGACGCAACATGTGTTCGATGTCCGAATTCATTCAAATTTTGCGTGGGGGACAACCTTGGAAATGCCCAACCGCAGGTAAAATTTTGTGTCATATCATACTTTCAACCAAATACACCGTGTACAACCTGGTACGTTCGGGTAGGCCCGAAGGGCAAGTCTCGGACCACTTTTTTTTCCACCTCCTCCGAGCGCACCCAAAATTTTCCACACATTGGAATTACCATGGACAACATGCGTGCCAAGTTTCGTTGGTTTCAGACATTCTATGCTTTTTCTAGGGGTTTTCCGGTGAAAACCCCTAAAACACAGGCCGGGCGTGACACAACATGCGTTCGGTGTCCGAATTCGTTCAAATTTTGCATGGGCGACATCCTTGGGCATGCCCAACTGTTGTCAAAATTTGTTGTCATATCATGCTTCCAACCAAACACACAGTATACAACCTGGTACGTTCGGGTAGGCCGGAAGGGCAAGTCTCGAACCACTTTTTTTCACCTTCTTCGAATGCACCCAATTTTTTTTTCACACATTGGCATTACCATGGACAGCATGCATGCCAAGTTTCTCTGGGTTCAAACGTTCTATGCTTTTTCTAGGGTTTTCCCAGTGAAAAAACCCTAAAACACATGTCGGACGTGACGCAACCTGCGGTCGGTGTCTGAATTCGTTCAAATTTTGCCTGGGGGACAACCTTGGGAATGCCCAACCGCTGGCATAATTTGGTGTCATTTCATGCTTGCAACCAAATACACTATGTGCAACCTGATACGTTCGGTAGGCCGGAAGTGCAAGTCTCGAACCACTTTTTTTTACCTCCTCCGAACTCACTCAATTTTTTCCACACCCTAGCATCACCATGGCCAGCATGCATGTTGGTTTCTGACATTTTATGTTTTTTCTAGATTTTTTCGGTGAAAAAACCCTAAAACACAAGACTGAATCCGTTCAAAGCTTGCATGGGGGACAACCTTGGGCATGCCCAACTGTTGGCAAAATTTGTTGTCATTTCTATTTTCATTTTTTATTTATTGTTTTTTCCTGTTTCTTTTCCTTTTTTCTTGTTTTTCACATTTTTTATATTTTTTTCACAAATTTTGTTCACAAAGTCAATAAAGTTCTTGTTGAAAAAGATTTAGAAAATTAGTTTATTTTTATCATGTTTCAGAAAACATGTTTCTTGATAACATGCGTGTGTGCATGCGTATACATGTAGGCATGATAAACGAATGCAGGTTTTCTTCTATCGATACAGTAGTTGACCCTTATACATTTCCTGCTTTTAAATATCACGAGCGGCAGCGTAGTCGGATGGCAAGCAGTGTAATCAAGATGATGAGGTTACAAAATTTGTTCCCAAATTCCAAAAATATTCTTGATTTCAATAAATGTTTGGGAATTTCAAAAAAATGTTCACACTTTGAAACAATTGTTCGTAATTTTGAAAAATGTTCGTGTTTTTAGTTTAGTTCCTGTTTTTAAAAAATGTTCTCCTTTTCATTGCTTTTTCCTTTGTAAAACAAATGTTTGAGAGTCCCAAAACTCGCGTTTGCACAAAATGTTTTATGTTTTTTTTTAAACACAAATTTGAAAATGTTAGCATCTCCCAAAAAATTGTTTGCAATTCCAAAAAATGTTATCATTTTCAGTTTTGTTCCTTTTATGATTCCCAAAAAACGTTCACGTTTTCACAAAATGTTCTAGTTCTTTTTAAAATATCACAAATTTTTAAATGACTGTGTTTCTAAAAGTATTTACCTTTTCCAATTAGAAATGAGGTCCGAAATTTAAAAAAAAATTGTCGCGACTTTTAGTTCATTTAGACTGGGTTACCTTTTTGGGCATGAAATCTCTGTTGGTATAGTGGCTACTGTCATGGTTGACTGGTGTGATGTCCTTGGTTCGTTCCCTATTGCACACTTTGCTTTATCTTAATTTTGCAAACTCTTGTTTTAAATTTGCCGCGATCTTTAGTTTCTTAATGATTAGGGCTGGAACTCCAACACAGCAGATTGATTGTCACACTGGTTAGCTCAGCGTCCACATAGACTGTAGATGCAGGTTCGATTCCTGCCGCACTCCTTTTTTCTCGTTATTTTTCTCCAAGTGAACGCGGCACACCTGCAGATGGGCCGGCCCAAGTGAGGCGCCCTTGTGCAAAGCGACGACATCTTGCCTCTACGGGCCTCCCGTATTGTATGCAGGCAGGGTATCGAAAGTCTCGGCGCGACGGCGTACATTGAAAAAAAGACCATCACACCCTTTATTATGAAGGGGTATGAAGTAATCTTAATCGTCGATGTGTTCGTGGGGTGTACCGAAGCAGAAGTGGTTGTTTTTGTCATTCGATGACCACAGAAGAGCTGAAGAATGAACTAGTGTCATCTCTTTTATTCACAGGTCGGTAGCTGTCTGGCCGTGCTAATTGGATTCAGTCACGTGGTCTGGGTCATATATGAGGCATACGTCAACGGAGTTTTTGGTGGGGCAGAAGAGCAAACCGACGGAGCTGCCATCGACGGCGGTGATGTGGAGCAGCAGAGGGTGGACAAATGTGCCAAGGTTGTCGCGATGGATCTGCATTCCCCTTGCACGGTCAATCAAGATCTCAAGGATGAATTATAACCATGCTCGCTCTGTTTTGGTCGCAGGTGGTGGGAGAAGGGGACAGCAAGACTGCTCCACTTGCATTTTCTGTAGTTGCCTTGGCACCTCCAGTTTTCACCGAGAAAGTAGAGACGACTGCCATAGAGGACGGTGCAGGCGGCGAGGACGGGGAGGAAGTGCTGCCAGACCAAGTCGGCGTCGAGGTGGTGGTGCCGTCACCGGCTTAGGTGTGTGGATACATGGTCAATGTCTGCAACTTTTTTTTGCGGGTGTAGAATGCCTGCAATTTGTACAACGTTGACCTGCTATCCAAACGTCATGAACAAAAACCAAAAGAAGTTATTATATTGCCGAGTTCCATCTCTTGTGCAAGCCAATCAATAGAATAGAATATCAGTCATAAGGGGCATCTCCAACGGCAACCCGTAAATTTTCTCCCGCATTCGTCTGCAAACAGAGAGGGACCAGTCCGCAGACACGGATATGGAAGGCCGCCATCTAACCATAGCCGCATACATCCGGCATCCCTTTTTTTTAAAGTCCACACGATCAAATAGCCGCATACATAGATTGCAGACGTTCAAATAGCTGCATGCAGCACTAGTTCAATTTTTTAAAAGTTCAAATATTACATCCCAACATTGTTGTCCTTTTTAACCGCCCACTAATGCTCAATCAGATCTTCCTTCAGCTTTGGTCGATGCCAAATTTATTGATGCATTTGAATAAACTCTTCAAATGTGGTCGGATCCTGGTCTGGAAGTTGGATAGGATCATCCATGTTCTCAAATTCTAGAGCTGCGGCAGCATCCTCGCTCTGATCCTCGACGATCATGTTTTCACTTTAGAGCTAACTATCGCATGAGAATTTTGGGAAGCTAATAGTCACTCTGTGTCCGATTTGGTTCGCTCGATGGCAAGCAATCCATCTTCAGAGCTCCGGTGCAACCTATGCTTTTGTCAGCCGGTTCATTGCCGAGCTTGAAATCCTAAAGGAACCATCGACTAGTGTAAGGACAGTAGCGGCACGTGCTGGACGTTCCCGCCCTAGGGCGTCAACCTAGAGGGGCTGCAGCTGGTGTATCGAACTCGAGAGGGGCTGCAGCTGGTGTTTGTCGGGACTCCCATGGGAATTATTCGGGAAGTTCAGCTCAAGTGATTTTGGTATGCACAACCCGAACACACTTGAGACAATAGCTTGGACTCCACAATTTGGTTGTTGCCTCAGATGAGAAGCAGGTTGTCAATGCTCTGGAAAAAGGTAGTCGAGGACGAAAATCCATCAATTTTGTAAAGAGTTCATAAATTTGAAATAAATCATCAAATTTGAAAAAAGTACATCAACTTTGAAAGAGGTTCAAGAATTTTAAAAAAGTTCATAAGATTCGAAAAAGTTCACAAATTTAAGAAAAGATTCATGATTTAAAGAAAAGTTCATGAATTATGAAAAAAGTAAAAGAAAATGAAAAAAGAAAGAAAAAGAGAAAAAAAACAACAACAAAAAAATTGGCCAAAACAAAACCGAAGAAAAGAAAACCAAAATAGAAACCAGTGCGGTTTCTTAAGCGTTGAAGAAGTAAAAAAGGGCAAATTAGGCACAACATGTCAGGAGTCCCATTTGATGAATGCCTTTGGTACTGAACTGCGCTGCACAGGAATTGGGTGGTTTAGTTTGGGAGTTTTGGTGCGGGTTTTACTTGGTTTTGCCTTGGATTCGGCTGTAATGGGAAGAAAAAACAAATTGGATGGGGCGGTGTGGGTTCACAGAAAAGGCGGCCTGAATCAGTTACAGCCGGCCACGGCGTCCCAAGCCCAGAAGGCGGCATCCAGGCTAGGCTCGGGCTCAGCTTTTCCGTCCGAAGCCTGACCCGAAAGCCCGAACTAAGTCCGGAAGTCATTAAAATAATTGTTTTAATTAAAAGTAGGTATACTTATATTAAAATACCCTGACGTTGATTATTATAATAAAAAGATGCACTGTTTGGGCTCGGGTTTGGGATTTTGACTTCGGGCTTTGGAAAGCCCGGCCCGAAATCCGGCCCGGGCTGGGGTTTGAACAGCTCTAGTTTCTCCCCATCACTCACTCCTGCAGCTGCGTTCCCCTTCCCCACTCCTGGGTTCCATTCCATGGCGGCCGCCCTGCTCCCACGCCTTAGTCTAGTCTAGACCTGCAACTCCGACTCTCAAGCCCCGCCCAGCTCCCTCCGACCGTTCGTACGCCGCCCTGCAACGCCGGAGTCCTTCCCGAGCGGGACAGCCAGGGTTCCAAGCCATGGTGGCGCGCCCAGCCGGCCGAGCCCTCCGCCACCCTGCCACCACAGGCAGCACAGCAGGTAGCTGCCACTCCTTCGCCCCCTCCCTCCTTACTCTTGCATCTTCCGTCTGCTCAAACAACTTCCCCTGATTTCTGCATTGGATGAGCACCTGCTGTAGAGTCGGGTATCGTGATAATATGATGACGATGATGATGATCTCTTGATGACTACTTGCCGCATGATATGCATTTTCCAGTGCATGTTCAAGCCTACATGTGAAATGGTTTTTTAGCTTGCTTGACAGGTGTTTGTGATAATGCTTGCAGGGGCAAACACTTACAAATTGCAGTTTGAGTTTGGTTTCAGATGAGCACATGTTTTGGTTTATGTAACATCCCCAGATCTTAACCCTATCATTAAGCTAATTAAGTTGCCTTGTCATCTTGATCACTAAACTGATGTGCCACTTGTCCAAAATCAAAGTCATTTTCCAATTCAAATTGCATGTCAAATAATTATTTCTTCAAAATTGCAAAACTAAAATGTTCGTAGTATTTCAAATAATCCCAGATCAATTATAAAAATAAAACCAACATTAAGAAAATTTCCAAATTGCCCCTGGAAATTAATTCAGAGGTCCAACAACAATTAAACTGGTCTTTCCAATTTCTAATAATACCTAACCTTTTCTTTTTGCCTCCAAACTTTTTGTGGCAGTGCCGGTCATTGCCTAGTATTAGATTTGGCAAGTCCCATATTTTACAAAATACAATTGCTAGCTAAAAGAAAATGCAACAGAAAAGAATAAATGAAAGCAGAAAATAGAAATAGAAAAAGGCCTAAAACTCTACTGTGCAACTGGGCTTCTGTTCAACAGTACCTGGCAGCCCGACCCATCTATGTCGTCTCTCACCTCCGTCACCGTGTCGACCGCGCGCGCACCCGAGCAGGCGATGGCCAGTTGTTGGCCATCCCCCGGCGCCGCCGCCGCCGCGATGAGGATAAGGGCATCACCACGGACCCCAGGGCGGAACCCTAGACCTTTTTCCCCCCTCTCTCGCTCGCCCGAGCTCTCTCCTCCTCTCCCATACGCTCCCATCACCGCGCCACCATGGTTGCCATGGCTACCGGCCTCCTCGCGCCTCGTGAGGATGACCAGGAGAAGCATCGTCGTCGTCTACATCGACATCGAGGAGCAGCTCGAGCCGGGGATCACCACCGCGCCGGGATCGAGTCGATCCCCTCCGCCATGGCCATCATCGTTCTTCTCCGAATGCCGCCACTCCGGTGCCTCCCCGACTCCATCGACTGCCGCATCGAGCTCGTGGTGAGCATGCGCACCCAACCCCTCCTGTTTTGCTTCGATTTCGAGCTCGAGCACGCTCGCCGCCGCACCAGTAGCTCCGGCCGCCGCCTACCTCGTCGCCGCCGCCTCCTCCGGTCACCCCCGCCCCTACCGCTTGCTCCACTGGATGCGCCGCATCGCCAGCTACCCTTAGCCGCAAACCGCGTCGCAAACGAGCCCCCGTAGCGCAATCCCGAGCTTCTCTGGCGAGACAGCCGCCACGAAGCGCTCGCCGGCGCGTTTCCAGCGACGCCGCCGGCGTGGCAAGTCGTGGGGCCCCACTCGGAGACACTGCCAGTGGGCCCCTGGCCTTTGTTGACTTAGTTGACCGGGTCAACTCGGATGACGTGGCGCTTACTGCCACTGACCATTGGGCCCGCGTGTTTATTTAGTTAAATAGGATTTCACAATAAATCTAATAAATAAACAGACACTGACATGTGTGGTCCATCCCCGTAATTAACCTAGTTTAGTTTAGTTAACCACTAATCAGCCCTGAGTCACTGACCAGTGGGTCCCACTGGACCCACAGGTCAGGTTTGACCTGGTCAGCGTCCTGTTGACTGCTGACATCATCAATACATCATGCTGACATCATAAATCTTTTTCAATAATTCTGTTAATTTAAATAATTTCAGAAAATGCTAAAATCTTTAGAAAATCATAGAATTTAAACCGTAGCTCAGATGGAAAAACTTTATACATGAAAATTGCTCAGAACGATGAGACGAATCCAACCGTGCTGTCTGTTTCCGTGTCGGGACCCTCTACGGAGGTGAACCCGCAACTTTTAGCCTGTTTTCGGTAGATGAATAATGCATATACACCTGTTAATAATTCCAACTTTAATCCTAACATAACTAAAATGATTTAGACATGTCTTTAGGCAACCCTGCGCTGCACGTTAGCATGCTACGCTCTGTGTTCCATATGTTTGCTGTGTGTTTATCTGTTTCTTTCCCCTCTTTTCTCTCTGAAGACCCCGACACCGACGCAGTCCCCGAGACCGACGCAGCTCAGGAGCCCGACGACACCACTGACGACCTTGCCTTTGCCGCCGAGCAACCAGGCAAGCACCCTCCCTTTGAACATTCCGATATCGCCTATTCTCTTCTCTCTTATGCTTGCATTAGAAATTGCTGCTGCTACTGCTTTACCTATTCTAATGCACGGTCTGATTTTGTAACCTGCTGTTGATAATTACCTGCTTATCCTAAACTGCTTAGAATAGGCTGGTTAGTACCCCAGTGACCCCCAGTTGTTCAGTTGCCCCGCTGGATTATCAGAGGACCTGATCATCGTCATCAACAACCAGGCCCCGGCACCGCACATCACCTCCCCTCTTTCTGCACGACACCGCAGCGTTACTATCGCATGCCGAGGGTGAAACCTCGTAAGCACTTCTGATGAAAACTCTGTGGAGTAGTTACCCGAGCGTGGTCATCGAGGGTGATTCCTCTTTCTCCACCACCGATAACGACGCTGTCGTGCAACACCTCAAGTGTGGACCTCGAGGGTGATGCCTCTTAAGTTCACCTTGATGTTACATCAGCTGGGAATCCAACGAGGGTGATGCCTCGGATTCCTTCTTGATGTGGTAGCCACACGGATTGCCTTTACATTA
Organism: Thinopyrum elongatum; assembly: GCA_011799875.1. Lineage (NCBI taxonomy): Eukaryota > Viridiplantae > Streptophyta > Magnoliopsida > Poales > Poaceae > Thinopyrum > Thinopyrum elongatum. Next base: position 579,727,851 of record CM022302.1, on the reverse strand, counting down.
CTGTTGATACTGTTAAACTGGATAAAGACGGGTCGGCCCTGAGGGGTACCCGCGCGAGCATATTTGCGAGTGATGTGGAGTCGGGTTGACCTGGAAGGTGCCCGCGAGATAACTATGAGGCGTGGCCGGGCATTCTTAGCCCTTGCCGCAAGTCCTCGAGACGGGGCGACGGGGTCACATCGATCGTGAATCTCTGCTCATTTCCGCGCGCTCCTAATTCACTAACGGTTTGGATATTTGATCCGAGTGGGCCTCTGGCCCGATTGCACTAACCATCATGTGGGAACAGTTATGGGCACTCTGCGTCGTATGCATCAGCCGAAGCTTAATAGACATCATGCAACTGAGTGGCGCGCGCTGGGTTGGACCGCGTTAAGCACCCTCCATTGTACTGGAGGCTGCTAGGTCTGCTCACCGGCCATGTACGCAACGTGCAGGAGCGCCCGGGGCGATGGCCCAAGACCCCTGGGTGCATAGGTTTAGTCCGGCGTGCTGACCTCTCTGTTAAGCTTAAGCCTAGGTCGGGTTGTGGCGTATCGTTTGGCCGAGGCCGGGCATGACCCAGTGGTGGGTAAGTTGGTGCACCCCTACAGGGAAGAACTAATCTATGCATAGCCGGATCCTCGGTAACGGACGCTTAGAGTTGTATCCCGATCGATACAACTAGAACTGGACACTTGTGATGAGAAATGGATAGTAGGGCTCTGATATTTCTTTCTCGCAGGGAGTCGAGGAAGGATCTCTGGCCGAGGTTGATGACACTACTATTACTACTTTACATTATGCTATTCTGTACTCTTCTAATGCTGCAAGACCGCTGAAGATGCTAGTCTTCGATAGGACTAGGCCTTCTCCCTATTCTGGTATTTCTACAGCCCAGTCCACATATACAGCCTTCCTTTGATAATGTTGCATATGTAGTGTAGATCTTTGCTTGCTGAGTACTTCGGATGAGTACTCACGGTTGCTTTGCTTTCTTTTTCTTCCCATATCCGATTGATGCAACCAGATGACAGAGCCCGAGAGACCGCTGCCCCCGCCGATGACTACCACTACTACCCCGATGGTGGCTACTACTACGAGCTGGCCGACGACTAGGAGTAGGTTCGGAGGGTCCCAGGCAGGAGGCCTGCGCCTTTCAATCATAGTGTTTTCTTTTGCCCCGCCTTCTTAAAGGCTTATTTGTCTTTTCTTTATATATCTGTACTCAGATAACTGATGCTTCCGCCGACGCTTGTATGCGAGCTTATGTATTCGAGCCCTCGAGGCCCCTGGCTTGTAACATAAAGCTTGTATGACTTTATTTATGTTTTAGAGTTGTGTTGTGATATCTTCAGGTGAGTCCTTAGGCTTGATCATGTGCATTTGCGTGTATGGTTAGTGCACGATTAAGCCGGGGGTGTCACAGTTTAAACATACTAGTAGTGAAACATGCAATGACTGGATGATATATATGAAAAAAGAAAAGATTGACTTGTTATATCTGCTTCACCTTGGCCTGAAACCAAAGCTTAGCAGTAACATGCACCATTTGAGAGAGCAGGGGAGGTTGTCTTGATTATTATGCTGGCATGATAGATGCCCCAAATCTTGTTTGCCATTGGGACTACAGTGGTGCTGTTACGCTGTGTTGTTGATTTTAACAGCCAGACATGAAATACTATTACCGTTTAAAATTATCGTTTCTCCTTCTGCGTGTTAGCTGATTGACTGATTGATCTTCAGGTTCCACCTTTCATGTTATGCCACGATAGATGTACAGCTAGATAATGATTTGATTTGCTGCTCCATATTCATTGTGCACTTGCTAAAAGTCTAATTCTACCCCTTTGGAACTTGGGAGTTGGAACAGGGCATCAACATTGTCAATTGGAGAGGCTCGGAGCTGCTTCGGCATCCACAACAGAGCAAACAACAAGGCATCAGTTCTAGAAGCTTGCAGGGCCCTTGCCCGCTTGGGAAGGGCTCTGGTCGTTCGCGCTTGGGAAGGGCTCTGGTCCATCCACACCACTCCCTGGAGCAGCCACTCCCGCCCAGCAACGCCACAGGCTGCAGGTAGCGGCCACTCCTTCGTCCCCCCTCCTTCCTCTTGCATCCTCTCTCTGATAGGTGCTTGTGGTAATGCTTGATAGGTGTTTGTGGTGATGCTTGCTGGGGCAAATGCTTGCAAATTGCAATTTGAATTTGATTTCAGATGAGCACATGTTATGCACTGAAACATGCAATGATTGATGATATATATGAAAAAGGAAAAGATTGACTTGTTTTATCTGCTTCGCCTTGACCTGAAACCAAAGCTTAGCAATGAGCAGTTAGTATCTTTTTTTTTAGTAATTTATAAAGTTCATTGTTTTTCAACCTACAGGTTATTTCCTGGAGAGTCTCGAGCAATGAGCAGCCAACTGCTGCCGCCGCCGCCCGCTGCGCAAGCAGCAAAACCTCTGTCGATCCCCTCCACGGCCACTACCACCACCCTCGCTACCGCCGCCGACGGAACCACCACCATATCCTCGCTCGGCCAAGACCTACTCCTTGAGATCTTCCTCCGCCTGCCAAGCCTGCTGGCCCTTGTCTGCGCCGCGCTCACTTGACGCTCGTGGCTCGGCGCCGTCCGCTCCTCCCGGTCCTTCCGCAGCCTCTTCCGAGCCCTCCACCCGGCGCCCCTCGTCGGGATCTTCCTCGAACTCAACGAGGGCGCCGTCCGATCCTTCGCCCCCTTCCGCCGCTCAGATCCCGACGTCACCGCAGCACTCCGCCGCGGTGACTTCTTCCTCACCTCCCTCACTGCGGAGGACGAACCGCATGCGGTCTGCTGGGACATCATGGACTGCTGTGACGGTTACATCCTCCTGTGGAACATGGTGTCCGTCGCTGTCATGAACCCTATGACCTAGGCCGTGAACATCATTCCGGTGCCTGAGGAGGCTCTAGAAGGCAGTCTCCTTGATTCCGCCTCCTTTGAGTTCCATCTGCTGTCTTCAGAGGAGAACCCCTGGTCGTTCAGCGTTGTCTTCTTGTGCGCGCACATGTCTAGGCTTCAGGCCATCGTCTTCTCGTCGAAAACGATGGGTCGTCCACCCCTGGTGAGGGAGTCTTGGATTAGGGGGTCCTCGGGTGTCCGGACTATATGATATGGGCCGGACTGATCGGCCGTGAAGATAAAACTAAAGGCTGTATCCCCCATGTCCGGGTGGGACTCCTATATGCGTGGACGGCAAGTTTGATGTCCGGATATGTTATTTCCTTCCTCTACAAACTGACTCTGTTCAACGCTAGGCCCTTCCGGTGTGTATATAAACCGGAGGGTCTTAGTCCATAGAGGCTATCAGAATTCTCATAGGCTAGACAGCTAGGGTTTAGCCATTACGATCTCGAGGTAGATCAACTCTTGTAACCCCTATACTCATCGAATATAATCAAGCAGGATGTAGGGTTTTACCTCCCTTAAGAGGGCCCGAACCTAGGTAAACGTCGTGTCCCCATCGTCCCTTGTTACCATTGATCCTCGAACGCACAGTTCGGGACCCCCTACCCGAGATCCGCGGGTTTTGACACCGACATTGGTGCTTTCATTGAGAGTTCCACTGTGTCGTCAAGAGAAGGATCGATGGCTCAACTTGTCGTCAACGACGATGCTGTTTCCAGGGAGACTTTTCTCCCTGGTCAACTCTTTGTGTTTGGCGGCTTCGCTCTGCGTGCCAATTCAACTGGTCACTTCGAGCAGATCGACAGCTACGCCTCTAGTCATCAGATCAGGTTTGGAGGCTTGAGTTACATCATGGATATCCGAGGAGACTTAATCTTCGAAGGGTTCTCGGCCTCGGCCGCCACTCTTCATCCACATGAAGGAAGCCCGTCGGATCCGCCATCAGATTCCGCTCAAGGATTGACTCTCATGCTTGCCCTGGCCTTAGATCCAGGGGGGACCACTCTGTCCGAAGACAGGAAGATAAACCCCGCCGGAGTCTCTCCCATTACGGAGCTTCCTGCCGGAGACCCAGAGGCGACTATACTGTCAGCAGACCCGCAGTCAAACGTGACTCTTCCTAACATCGGGGAGCCGGGCTCACCTCTGGACGTCAACTCCGAACTCTCGAGGTCCGCTTCCATTGAGCTCGGTCAAGTGGTTATTACCGAACCTAGCTCCGCAGATCATCATACGCCCGTCCGGCTTTCGCTCTTAAATGAGACACTGGACCTAATGCGATCTCTTGCCATCACGGAAGTATCATCTCCGAACTACGCCTAGCCTAAGCTGGGGGCTGAGAGCAGGGAATTTTACATCCCACCCACCACCCACTTAATAGCCACTGTCGAGGATCTAACTGACATGCTAGACTACGCCTCCAAAGACATCGACGGTATGGACGACGATGTCGGAGCCGAACCAGGTCAAGACCCGCCTATCACTGGGCGTTGGACGACCACTTCTACCTATGATGTATACATGGTGGACACACCTGAGAAGTAGGACGACGATGTCACTCAAGATCCAGATCAGGACAAGCCCGTCGATGATCCACCAAAGCGCTGGCGTCAGCGGCGCCGCTCACGATCACGTCGGGCGAAGGACAGCAACACCGGCACCGGAGATAATGACACTCCGGACAATGCCGAAGACCCCGACCACCCCATCGACCCTGCGTTCGAGCAGGATGATAGGGAAGAGGGACAAGTCAACTCCGGCGAACTTGTTGACCATGAGGATTCGGAAGATAGTAACTATCTACCGGCCTCCGAGGAGGATGTTAGCCTTGGTAACGAAGATTTCATCGTGCCATAGGAACCCCTCGAACAAGAACGCTTCAAGCGACAGCTCATCGCCACTGCGAGGAGCTTGAAAAAGAAACAGCAACAGCTTCAAGCCAAATAGGATACGCTCAATGACAGATGGACCAAGGTCCTAGCTGCCGAAGAATACGGCCTCAAGCGCCAGATAAAGAGCTACCCAAAGCGCAGGCTACTACCACAATTCGACGATGAGGCCCTTGAGCCAATACCGTCAAGATATAACCATACTGATCAACCAGACCGACCACCACGTGGACGTGACAAAGCGGCCAATTATGCCGAACAACAGCCCGCGCCACCTCGCCATAGAGGCAAGGAGGCAGCGGCTCCGGGCTACACGTACGACTTACGTCAGGACCTGGACAATAGAGCCGGCCAGACCAGATCAATGTATGGATCAAGGGGACGTGCTCCAACACGAGACGACGGCCATCAAGCCTGGCACGACAAACATAATCAAGTTCGGGCCGAGAACCAAACACGGATGTCATCCGAACTCCGTCGCGATGTTGCCCGATATAGAGGCACCGCACACCCCATGTGCTTTACTGATGAGGTAATGCAGCACCAGTTTCCGGAAGGGTTTAAACCCGTAAACATCGAGGCATACGATGGAACGACAGATCCCGCAATGTGGATTGAAGATTTTCTTCTCCACATTCACATGGCTCGTGGTGATGATCTCCACGCCATTAAATACCTTCCTCTAAAGCTAAAAGGGCCAGCACGGCACTGGTTGAATAGCCTCCCAGAGAACTCCATTGGCAGTTGGGAGGATTTAGAGGATGCTTTTCGGGACAACTTTCAGGGCACTTATGTCCGGCCACCGGACGCTGATGACCTGAGTCACATAGTCCAGCAACCCGGAGAGTCAGCTCGCAAACTCTGGACTCGGTTCTTAATTAAAAAGAACCAAATTGTCGACTGTCCGGACGCCGAAGCCTTAGCGGCATTTAAACACAGCGTCCGCGACGAATGGCTCACCCGACACCTCGGTCAGGAAAAGCTGAAGACTATGACAGCTCTCACTGCACTCATGACCCGCTTCTGTGCGGGCGAAGATAGCTGGTTGGCTCGTAGAAGCAATAGTACCAGTGACCCTGGCACCTCTGAGGCCTGGGACGGCAATGGAAGGCCACGACGCAGCAAAAATAAGCGTCGGAACAACAATGAAGAAACCGAGGATACGGCGGTCAACACCGGATTCAGCGGCTATAAACCCGGTCAGCGGAAGAAGCCATTCAAAGGGAATAGAGACGGCCCGTCCAACTTGGATAAAATACTGTATAGGCCCTGTCAAATCCATGGCACCCCTGACAAGCCTACCAACCACACCAACAGAAATTGCTGGGTTTTTAAACAGGCCGGTAAATTAAATACCGAACATAAAGGGAAAGGACCTCAAAGTGAGGACGACGATGAACCCCGCCCTCCGAACACCGAGGGACAAAAGAAGTTTCCCCCCGAGGTGAAAACAGTGAACATGATATATGTCACGCATATCCCCAAGAGGGAGCGCAAGCGCGCACCGAGGGACGTCTACGCCATAGAGCCTGTCGCCCCGAAATTCAACCCTTGGTCGGCTTGTCCGATCACCTTCGATCGCAGGGACCACCCAACCAGTATCCATCACGGAGGTTCAGCGGCCCTGGTACTCGATCACATCATCGACGGATACCATCTCACTAGAGTCCTTATGGACGGCGGCAGCAGTCTCAACTTGATTTACCAAGACACTGTCCGTAAGATGGGTATTGACCCGTCAAGAATCAGGCCCAGCAACACTACCTTTAAAGGAGTGATACCTGGCGTAGAGGCCCGCTGCACGGGTTCCTTAACACTGGAAGTGGTATTCGGCTCTCCAGATAACTTTCGAAGTGAAGAATTGATCTTCGATATCGTCCCTTTTCGCAGTGGTTATCATGCATTGCTTGGACGAACTGCTTTCGCTCGCTTTAATGCAGTCCCACACTATGCTTATTTGAAGCTCAAAATGCCCGGACCACGCGGCGTCATCACAGTCAATGGAAATATGGAACGCTCCCTCCGTACTGAGGAGCACACCGCGGCCCTAGCAGCCGAAGTACAGAACGGCCTCAACAGTTCATCGGTCATCAAGACCCATGACACCGCTAAGCGAGTCCGATCAACATTACAGCATGACAGCCCGGTGCATCCGGAGCTTGAATAGCAGTTCGGCCTCCGCCGATCGCCCCATAAGGTTGCGGCATACGTACCGCGCGTGCATAATTATGCACTTAAAATACCTTGGGCCGCACCGGAGGCATACTGCGGAACAGGTCTATAGTACGGCTTAACCCTATTCGGACCTTAACTTTCTTTTTTTCCTTTCTTTCTCTTTTTACCACAGGTTCATTAAAAACCTACCTACTCTACGGTTGTACAGGAATTCCTTTCTAGGTTCCCCTTTCTTATAGACGACCATCGACTCCTCCTCTCAAAGGATTTCCAACCAAGGCGAAACGGCGCAGACGTGCAGCAGGGCATCATTAGGACCTTCAAGCTACTATTTTCTCAAAAAAGCCCTGTATAAACCTTTCCCTTGTGTAAACTTTCAGCATGTAAAATGGCCTTGGCCTTCGGGCATTATCTGTAATGACACGTCTCGACGTATTAATCAGGGCATAAAGGAAGCGGATTGATCACCACTTTTGCTTGGTACTCATCCATTTTATATTCTCATCTGTCTTCCCTCCCTATGCCCGACAGCCACATGTGCCTTAGTCCGGTCTTAAACACCGGGGGCTGTATCCGGCCCGGCACATCTTAAAGTCCGAACTACTATGGGGTACTCTTCGGCGTCCCGAATATTGCATTATATGCATCGGCTCCGAATCATATCTTTGGTCTATAGTTGGGTTGCCCGGCTCCTGTGCTTACCATCTTACGTTCCGCTCGTTCGGCTAAGGTAGTAAAGGGAGAACTACTACGATTGTATTTCTGGTTCGTTCGGTCAAATAACTCAGTAGAGAAAGCCGAAAGCTGACTGTCATGATAAAGCGAGAGCTGGTCGGCGATTCGGTGACTTAGTCTTATACTACAATAGTTAGCGATTTACTCCGTATTATACGAGGGGCTGGTCTTCGTCCAAGCCGCGTGGAAATGGCTATTTAGCCCGGATTGCCGCACACGCACAAGGGGCTAGTACTTAGCCCCACCGTCAAACTCCTATGGCTAAGTGAAAGTAATAAAGCCGCATAGTCTGATTGCCCGGTTCACCTCGCGGACACCTCCTTTACGGACCAACGCGTTGGATAAAGTGTGGTCACGCGTCACTATGAACACCCCCATAGCATCTACGTGGGGGCTGAAGCCGATGACTGGCAACTTTCAGAAATAAATGGCCGCACAGGAGGAAAACATTGCTTGAAACAAAACGCGCAATACACAGATATATTACAAGCATGGGTTCATAACATAGTTTTTACAACCCGAATACATCTACTCAAATATGACGTCCTTAGAACATTGGCCCTCTACTATTCGGGCCCCTGCCAGGACGTCGTCGAAATATCTCTCCGGCCTCCGATGATCTTTGCCTTCGGGTGGGCCTGCGGTCGCCACATCGGTGGCCTTCATCTTTGCCCATTGCATCTTAACACGGGCGAAGGCCATCCGGGCACCTTCTATGCAGGCCGAACGCTTCACAGCATCAATCCGAGGCAGCGCGCCGACGAGCCGCTTCACCAAACCAAAGTAGCTACTGGGAATTGGCTCGGCGGGTCAAAGTTGGACTATTAGATCCTTCATGGCCAAACCGGACACCCTATGTAGCTCCATCAGCTGCTTCATCTGGTCGTTCAGGAGCGCCGGGTGCTCCGGTGCAAGAAACTGCGACCAGAATAGCTTCTCGGTCAAGTTCCCCTCCTGGGCTCGGAAGAACTGTGCGGCATCGCCGGCACTCCTCGGGAGATCCGCAAATGCGTCTAGAGAACTCCACACTCGAGTGAGCAAAGCATATCTTTGTCCTCCAAAAATACTCTGCAAAGGAAAGGCCTTACCAGCCGCTATCTGCCTCGCTTAACGGATCTCTTCGCGAGCACTCCGGGACTCACTCCGCGCCTCTTTGGCATCATCGAGAGCCTTCGCAAGCTCGGACGACTGGGCCGAAGTCTTCTGCTCCAATGTCTCGCATTTGCTGATGGCATCCTTCAACTCCTGCTCGACTTCGGCCACCCGAGCTTCGTGTTGGCGGCGGGCAACTTGTTCGGCTTCTAGTTCAGCAGCCGCTTTATCAGCGGCTGCCTTGCTCTCCTCGGCTTCCTTCTTGGCCTGGGCAAGGGCGCCTTTGAGGGTCTCGACCTCGGCTGCGCCAACTATGCTCATAATCAACGCATCCTATGAGTTAACCTCTCAACATACATATCACTTCTGACATGCAAAGGAATTTTTGCATCATGCACATACCTTGTGTCTCATCGAACCACTTGTTGATGCGGTCGAGCTCTTCATTGGCCGCTTCAAGCTTCCGATTGAGTTCGGAAACCTCTGCGGCCTGGGCGGTGGCCGCCAACAGGGAAGCCTGTTGCAACAGCAGAATAGTATGATAACACGCCCGAATACTATGTGGATCCTCTGTTCGGTTCTTTTCAAACCGAACAGAGCCTCAGGGGCTACTGTCTGTATACAGGTATATTCCTCTAAATGAAACAAAAATGTTTAGGACATTACGTCGCATACCTCAAAGCCTGTCAGTAGGCTAGTGAAGGCTTCGTTCAGTCCGCTTTTCGCAGACTGAACCTTTTCCACCACCGCACCCATCAAGGTGCGTTGCTCCTCCACGATGGAAGCACGTTGCAGTGCTTCCGCTAGAGCGTTCAGCGCCTCCGAATTAGCGGAGGTCGCTGACGGAGCTGAGGCTCCTCCCCCCTCTTTTGAAGGGGGCAGCTCACCTGATCCCGGAGCCGCATTGGTCTCCGGAATGGTGTCCAGCTGGGGCCCGGATTGTTGGGGGTCCCCACCATCGGTTGTCATAGGGGTCGCCTCCCCTATGTCTTCGGCGACCGAGGTATTAACCTCGGGCGCTTTTTTAGCCTCGCCCACCCCTCCGTGGCCAGGAGAGGTCCTTCGGGATAGCACCTCGGTGTCATCCATGGTGATAGGCGAGGGGGCTCGTGGCGGCGTCTCGCTCTCTGCCATCTCGGGTGGCAGAGAGTTCCCCTCCGATAACGCAGTGTTCGGAAGCTCGCGTGGAGGGCTGAAAGGCACACAACAAATGGCTTATATAATGGAAAACCGAAAAGGTGAACCGGTAAGTCTATGAATACTTACGATTCGGCCAGGGGCTTCGCCCTGGGAGGTTTTTTGGAGACTAGTTCAGAATCCGAGTCCGAACTGTCCGGGAGGTTCATCTTCCCTCTTTTGGGCGCCTCCCCCTTCGGGTCTTCGGAGGCCGCCCTCTTCTTTTTCCTTCCCTTACGAGGGGAGTCGCTTTCCACTTCCTCCTCCTCTTCTTCCTCGTCGCCGTCACGGGAAGAGAGGGCTTCGGTCTCTCCGGATACTGTGTCCGCAGGACCCTTATGGCGGGTCCCCCCTTGGCCTCCTTGCCCTTCGTCTTCTTGGCCTTCTTCTCCGGCGCCTGATACGGCGCCGGGACCAGCATATCTGTTAGCTGGGTTGTGGCTAGGTTCTCAGGCAGCGGTGCCGGACAATTGATCCGCTCCGCCTTTGCCGTCCAGCCCTGTTCAGAAGGCAGCCAATATGACTTACATTATATTCAAACTACTGACCGGATAAGTCTTCGGAAAGGTTATGCTTACTGGTGAGGCCGGGTTCTCGATGTCGAGTCCGATGTCCTCGGTCTTCTTCGGCCACGTTTTTTGGGCCTTGAAGAGCTGCTTCCAAATATCTTCGTGCGTTGTGCCGAAGAAGCGCTTCAGGGTCCGTGGCTCCTCCGGATTAAACTCCCACATGTAAGAGGCCCGGAGTTGGCAAGGAAGAGTGCGGCGGAAGAGCATCACCTGAATCACGTTTGCGAGACTAGTGTTTTTGCCTATCATGTTGGTGATGCGTGTCTGTAGCGTCCGCACCTCCGTGGTGGACCCCCAATCAAGGCCCTTAGTGGTCCAGGAGGTGAGCCTCGTGGGGGGTCCGGATCTGAAGTCAGGTGTGGCCGCCCAGTTGGCGTTGCGAGGTTCGGTGATGTAAAACCACTCCTGCCGCCACACCTTGACCATCTCCACAAACGCCCCTTTAGGCCAGACGGCGTTGGGGAGCTTGCTTACCATGGCCCCGCCGCAATCCGCATGCTGACCATCGACCACCTTCGGCTTGAGATTGAAAACCTTAAGCCATAGGCCGAAGTGTGGTGGGATGCGGAGGAGAGCCTCGCACACGACGATGAACGCTGAGATGTGGAGGAAGGAATTTGGGGCTAGATCATGGAAATCTAGCCCGTAGTAGAACATGAGGCCCCGGACGAAGGGATGGAGGGGAAACCCTAGACCTCGGAGGAAATGGGGAATGAATACAACCCTCTCGCCGGGCTCCGGAGTGGGGATGACCTGATCCTTGTCAGGGAGCCTGTGCGCAATATCCGCGGATAGATATCCCGCGCTCCGGAGCTCCTTGATGTCCTTCTCAGTGACAGAGGAGGCCTCCCACTTGCCCTTGGAACCGGATCCAGCCATGGCTGGGGAGGGTGGTGGCGGTGGGAAAGATTGAAGTTTTGGGCGCTGGAGCTCGAAGGTGGGAAGGCAGGAGCTAGGAGAAGGCGTGGGGAAAAAAGGAGGAATCTTTACCCTCTTATAGGCAGTGAAATACCAAACGCCCCCCTCTTAAGCCTTAAAACTCGCCTGTTCCCAAAGAGATCGTGCGAACGGCGCGGTTGGATTACCCAAACCACATTAATGTGAATCCCGTAATGGGTGGGCACGATATCTGCTTTGACAAGATGTGCCAATGAGAGCTAGGCCTCGAAACGCGAAACGGAAAGCGTGAAAACGGTTCAAAATGTTGAAGGGTCAAGTGTGATGCTTCGCCGAAAAAGTTGTCAGTGAAAGACACTGTTCCTATTTTGACATCTTCGCGGCTAAGGGTTGTATTGATTATGCAGAGCCGGATATAGTTCCTTTGTGCAGGAAACTAACTTGAAGTATTCAGGAGAAGGAACCCGCCTTGCGATGCCGAAGATAATCCGCGCGCCGAACACATCGTCATCGAAGACTGGTTCAGGGGCTACTGAGGGAGTCCTGGATTAGGGGGTCCTCGGGTGTCCGAACTATTTGATATGGGCCGGACTGATGGGCCGTGAAGATAAAACTAAAGGCTGTATCCCCCGTGTCCGTGTGGGACTCCTATATGCATGGACGGCAAGTTTGATGTCCGGATATGTTATTTCCTTCCTCTACAAACCGACTCTGTTCAACCCTAGGCCCCTCCGGTGTGTATATAAACCGGAGGGTCTTAGTCCGTAGAGGCTATCAGAATTCTCATAGGCTAGACAGCTAGGGTTTAGCCATTACGATCTCGAGGTAGATCAACTCTTGTAACCCCTATACTCATCGAATATAATCAAGCAGGACGTAGGGTTTTACCTCCTTTAAGAGGGCCCAAACCTGGGTAAACATCGTGTCCCCATCGTCCCTTGTTACCATTGATCCTCAGACGCACAGTTCGGTACCGCCTACCCGAGATCCGCCGGTTTTGACACCGACACCTGGATGGAAATCGGTGGTGAATTCAGCATGATGGACTGTGCTGCCACACTGGTGGGTGGTTATATTTATGGGCCTCTCTATGGCGAAACACGCGCGATCAGGATAAACACAGCCACCATGGATGTCTCCTCTCTTGGATCTACCCTCGCTGGCAACAGACGGTGATTCCATGGTTGGGGATACCGAGGATGGAAAGCTCTGCATGGTCTATGCATCAACTGATGATCTTCTTCTCCATGTTTGGATCGGCAGCGGGGACGGCGATGGGATCGAGAGCTGGGTGCTGCAGGACATAATCTCTTTTGAGGGCAGAAATTGATGAGATCACTCCTACCCCCTGGGAGTGGCAGGACCAAGTCAGAATTGTTGAAGTCAGGTCTGGATGCATGTACTTCTCCATGACGTGCATAACTGCTGGCACAGAGCACAGTGTTTGATGAGAATTTGTCGCGCTGAAGTATCTATGAGCACGAGTATATATCATAATGTTCTTCCTAAAGAATCAAAGGAAGAATAATTTTGGTAGTGTTTGATATGCACACGTACAAAGGAAAGCTCTGTCCAGTGTCCACGCCTACGTGCATTTAGCAAAGCTCACAAAGGTGACCTTAACTCATGCACTAATGATTTATTTAATGAGGAACCTGATGAATGCATGCATCCCATGCAAGCGCATGCTTGATCAAAGAGATACCATTAAAATATTTCGGTCAACGCTCTAAACCTGACACGATGTAAGTGTTTTGGCAACTCGGTTGCTAACCTCCTGGAGCGGCGGATGCACGCGTCTTGCTTGGGTCCATTAGGCAGCCACCTAAATATACGAGTTAATCAAGTACGTCCGGTTGATTGCAATTAGATAAACATGCACCTCGAGCGAGAAACGGACAGTTTACTTAGGTTTACGGGGCTAGTGCTGAATTGGCATGATTTGGTTGGATTAAGGGGAGGTGAGGGGCCCCACCCGGGTTAAAAATCAGGGGGGGCATGTAGAAAATTTATGGAAGGGCCCGTAACACTCTGTAGAAGGCCCGTGAGTGTAGCATTTTTGCACGTCGAGCTTACGGTTTGAAGGGATAAGCGTTTGCTCCACATTTCCCGGCGCTGGTGCACTGGCTCAACTGAAAATCGGTGGTGTTGTTGGGGCTGCGCGACGCTCCTTCCAGCCCTAGCTTCTGTCTATATAAGAAGCACATCTCACGTTCAGAAGGGGGCGCACGCACATACACGGCCGGCCGCCAGGCCGCTCACAGGGAAGCACAGGCGCACACGCACGGCCATCAGGCCGCTCACGCACACGCACACACGGCGGTACACCGCTGGGGCCAGGCGGCTCATACGCGCAGCCGGCGGCGAGGCCACCACAGACCCATGAGAGAGTTGGCCGTCAGGCCGCTCGCATGCATACACACAGGTCAGAGAGAGAGGTTCGTCCATGGCGGGACTGCTCGAGCGTCCTCTCTCCTCTCGCCCATGGTGGCTTGGAGAATTAGATCTGTTTTTTCCGATCATGGGTTGGCTTGTCAACCCAAATACAGATGCAGGTGATGAACAGAGCCATGGTAGATTACATCGGTTCACACCGGTTATGGGTGTTCCTTCAACCCCAGATACAGGTGCTGGTGATGGACATGTCGGCTCAACAGATCATATCGTGGGTGTTTTGTCAGCTCCAAATATACAGGTACAAGTGATGAACAAGGACATGAAGGATTTGATTGGTTTACACCGGCCATGGCTTTGCTCGCCAACTCGGATACATGTGCAGATGAATGAGATGATTTAGAAGATTTGATCGGTTTACACCGGTCCAAATACAGGCACAGGTGGGCGATGAGCAAAAACGCATGCCGACACCTTGATAAAAAGCTGAGAGATTGAATAACAGGGCCAGCACACAAGATACACAGATGCACGCGTACACACGCAAGGCTGGCCGAGGCGTACATAGCCGGCCGCTATCTTACCCATGCACGTTTTGTGCCTTGGACCCTTGGTCCTTTTCTAGATGTATAACATACACGTGCGGTGGCCGCATCGACGGGCCACGTTGCTCCTATAGTAAGAAATGGTGAGATGATCATGTGATTCGCTTGCTTCTCAAATGTTGGCTTGATGCTTGTGCCCAAGGAACAAGCAAGTAGAAAATAAATGTTGTGCTCCAGATGATGAAATGGACATGCAAGTACATGACGTTTGAGGCAGGAACAATAAACCAACGGATCAGAAATCTTTGTACATGCTAATTAGAGCCAACTGAGGTTCAGTTCGATATTTCTTCCGGACAGCAGGCATGTAGTTTTGAGCTGCAAATTTTACGAGAGATAGAAAACACGCCGAGTAAAGCCGTGTAACATTTTCAGCACGATTGGTGAATGGGAATACCTTTAGAAAATTGGCGAGATGGGGATCAGCTTGCTGATGTGTAGAACCGGCATGGTTACACTTAGAAAACTATCACGGGCAAAACGTTATGAGTAAGGCCCTGAAACTTTTACGAGTTGACAAAGACACGGTCTAAGGTGTACATTAAAATTCTCAGAGTATGTGTGTCATCAGAGATTATGTGTGGAAAAGCCCTATGCATGGACCCCCGCACACTGAAGATCATACGGTGGTCGAGTGGCGCGGCGAGGAGTTCCATGAGCTCCATATTATTTTCATGAGGAATTTAATCCATGGCAAAGTCCTATGTATTTAAAGCACACTCAAAATCATGAGGTGATCGAGTGATGCAATTTAGGAGCCAGGCTACTTGATTTAACATCAATTGGATCGTGACACTTGCAAATGATTAACAGTGCCAATGCACTTTGTTTGAGCATTCGGTGCCGACGAGGCTAGATATTTCATCGAAAGTCTTGCAGCATAATCCTTTTCTGCGATCGACGAGGCCGGAATTATCCATCTCTGTCTAGGCCGATGAGGCCAGACATACTTCTCCTTGGCCGAAGAGGCCAGGAGATTGTTTCCCTTTTCCGTGACCGACGAGGCCGGAAATATTCATAAGTCCTGACCGACGAGGCTGGACGCATTATCTCCTTGACCGACGAGGCTGGGAGACATTACCCTTTCCGTGACCGACGAGGCCAGAACCCCTTTGTCCGGGCCGACGAGGCTGGACTCACTCTGTTCGTGACCGACGAGGCCAAACATATTTTTGAGACTTTGATGAACCCGATGCCGACAAGGCCGGATGCTTCATACCAGGGCTGACGAGGGCTTGGAACATTCATATTTGCCACTTCTACTTCTCGGCATATCATTAGAATATTTCAGGTTCAAGACGACAACCATCAGCGCAGCTTAATCGGAGGTGTTCTGCGGGATTACCAGCAGATGTAATTAACCGGATTGTCTTACGAGGCTCCGGGAACCAGAACCTCCACAATCGCTGGATATTAGTCAGATGTACTTGTCCATGGCGCAACATATGTAATCATGTGGGAAACCACACTTTGTAATTCCCATGAGAATTAATAAAACAGTATTTCCCTATGTGTTCTTGTCCCTTTTATTTATTTGTATACGAATGTATACTGGCACGCCTGCACTTTTATTGCCGTTACGCATTAGGAAATACCCCTGCCCGGGGGACGTTTCTTTTTCGTGAAACACACAGCTGGTTCTTCTACCTTTCAATTAAGATCATGGAGATTGAGTTGCTGATGCAAGTCACGTCTCATGACGATGCACGTCCATATACTATGGCTTGGCCTCCTTGTTTGATTGGGGATGACAAGAGCACGAAACATGAGGCTGAAGGATCCTGCAGTTGTTTGCTGAAGTCCAGTAATTCCACCAAGGTAAAAACACCAACCAACCATAAAAAGCTCAAGTGTTTACTGATTTAATTTAATTTAGTACACACACAGGCAGTAGAGCTGTTAGTCGAAACCATGAATTACCCTACTGCCTGTCTGGCTACATTGACTACATTAACAACGTCCTTCTTTGCGTTGCAGCAGAAGCGCAAGTTGTCGAGTCCCGTCGGCCTCGCCATCGGTTTCAACAGTGCGGACGCATCCAGGCAGCCGCTGTCGCCCTTGCTGACAAACTCTCCAGACTGTAGGGTGCACAAGAAGTGAAGCCGGTCAGCCTGACATTCTCTTGTGCATGGCTTGAACTGAAGTAAATTGAACATCCACCCCTTCGCTAGGCTTCGTCCAGGGCTGCGGCTTGCTGTTTGCCTGATTGATCTGACTAACTCAGCTGGGTTAATTTGGTTGGTTCTTGTCGGTAGAACCTCCTCAGTCATATGTAGCCTGCGTCTTCCATTTTCTTCTTTTCTTGGTAGCTGCATGTCTCTTATGATCCTTTCACGAGAAAAAATAGGAGTATTATCTTTGTTTTGTGTCTGTGATGAGCATGTAAGAGACTGTTATGTAGCGCTAATTCGACATTTATCTTGGCCTGTTTGTCATGTCTCTGTACCATTTCTGTGTTCCCTTGGCTGTTGATACCGGGTTTGTTTACCGGAAGGCTAAGCTTGTGTCTGACTAATATGGCGTCCGCATCTCGAAAATGTTATCCCTGGCTGCTTTCTTACCCATGGCAGATCTGAAGGCTAAGTTAGAGATGTTTGGTTTAATAAAAATCAACACACCTTATATTTTGAAAGGGATGGAGCAAATGAAAAAGACTCTGCCAGTTCGGTTTACAGATTTGTATCCCTCGTCATACCACACTTTGAAGACCGCAATAACCACTCGCTACTAGAAACGAGATCTAGTAAACGCCGAAGGAACATCGGTTGGGGAATCACCCACACAACGCAGGCTTGCAATCCTTCAACAACGGGTCCAGAGTGTTGGATAAACCGAGCCATGCCGCAAAACAAATAAAAAGAAGATGTTTAAATCGCTGCAACAAGAGCCACCCAACTTCCCCCCCTTGATTCACACACCAACTACCAAGATTCGAAGAGGGCCAATAGATTTGGCAACACCTACCCTCACAGGCACTTCATTGGCGCCAGGTTGAACGCCATCGAGGTAGGGAGAGGTTGGAAAGACCTTATTCCAACGCGTCATCGCTTCCACCACCTCGTTGATGCCGCCAGGAAAACAAAACCCAAGGGAAACAAGGACCTACAAGAACTAAGAAAAACATGGGTCCCCACTCCTCTGGCCGCCAACGAGGTCACCGGACGAAAGAAAGGAGGGGGACCGAGGCGCCGACATGGAGGAAAGCTTGGATGGCGGCTAGTGGTTCCCCTATTTCTGGTCTGCCATGACCCTAAATTATGTTTTAATCTTATTTAGTAAGACATCATATATCATTTTTTGATAAAATAAATAGGAAAAAACCTTTTATCAACAATAAATAATCAATATGGCATATCGCAAACTAGGATAGGAGCATGGGGACTGAGCCCCTTTTCGATGGTGGCTCCATCGCTGTTATTAGTCATTGCTTTTTTCATGCAACAAACTAACACGTATTACAACCACCTATACAAAGTCCTGTTCACATCGAGAGTATACAACTAGCTATGTTGAAATTCACCCATACTAAGTTATACAACATCTAACGACCCTCTAGTATTGTGATACTCATTGCATTTACGGAATTTTCTATGTTCTCCCTTGCTTCTCCACCTTCACAATTACTTAGAGGAAAATATAGAGGTTGCTTTGGAGTTGGAAGTGGTGTGTTTTCATTCTCTAACATACGCATAACAGAGGAAATAAGTGGCCTATCGTTTGGTTGGTCTTGAACACACAAGAGGCCCACATGAGTACACCGTAGAACTTCATGAAATGGGCAACTCTCAACAATTGAAGAGTCCAGTAGTTCAGTTGCTTCTCCATCTTCCCATATTCTCCATGCCTGACCAATAAAACAAAGTCATGATCAAGTTGACAAATATTTTTTTGTGAGGCTAGGGTGAAGGATGGGGATGGGAGGTAGTTGGTAATTACACATGTTTTGTAGTACTTACATAAGTGATAAGGCTACAGAAGTTTGTTTCGAGCTGAGGTGAGCTGATCTTCAAGCCACTAACAATCTCCAGCAAAAGAACACCGAAGCTATATGTGTCTGTTTTAACAGAAAAGGCACCTCCCATCGCATATTCAGGTGACATGTAACCACTATTTAAAACATTCAACAAATTAACAAGGAATGTACAAAAACATGTATTCAGCCATGAAAAGTATAGTGTTAAGGGTTCTGTAGTTCACCAGTTACTTACTATGTCCCAACAACCCTGGTAGTGTTTGCATGATTCTGGTTTGCACCAAAGATTCTTGCCATACCAAAATCTGAAATTTTGGGAGTCATTTCTGCATCCAGCAATATGTTGCTTGCTTTGAGATCTCTGTGAATTATTGTTAATCTTGAATCTTGATGGAGATAAAGCAGACCTCTTGCTATTCCTTTGATTATTTTGAATCGTGTCGACCAATCGAGCATGTGTTTTCCTGCATCATCTTTCATGATCAAATATGAAACAAAGCTTGTCATCATGAATATCACTCTGGTCAATGTAAGAATTTAGTGATATATGATCAACAAACTAACACATACCAAAAATAAAGGCATCCTAACTTTTGTTACGTAAGTACTCGTAGATCAATAATTTCTCATCTTCCTGAATGCAGCACCCAAGAAGTCTAACTAGGTTCTTGTGCTGCAGCTTGGCAAATAGAACTACTTCATTTTTTAACTCAACTATACCTTGTCTAGAACCCTTACTAAGTCTTTTGACAGCAACCTCATATCCACCTTCTAGGTTGCCCTACGTGAGCACATATTTGTTAGTTGAGTAAGACTTGAAAACAAACTTTTTCTAGTCCTATAGTTTCCCTTTCACATGAAGCAGTGCACTTTAAACAATTTTAATTCTGAGCCCATGAGACATTTTCAACTCTAAAAGTGTTTCCCTTGTACACTAAAATATGAAACAAGTGCCAATCATCAATTCATCTTAAAGCATGCCGATTTGCACAATATGGCATCAATATGGACATGTTTCACTAATTCGACATCCACTTTGAGATGTATTAACTACTTGGTCAACAAAGCCTACGGTTGGATAAAGAAACAATTTGAGAGTCAAGCTTCTATTCTGGAGTTAGACAATAGTGGAAGAGTAAATTAGATTTGTTTCTTTTTGTACCCAAAGCATGTTCTACTGTAAGTACCAATTTCTATTACCTTGTAAACTTTGCCAAAACCTCCCTGTCCAAGCAAGTTGGAATCAGCGAAAAACTTTGTTGCTGAAAGGATGTCTTCATAGCTAACAAATGGAAATTCTATATTTTCGCCTTTGAGTTCATCGGATGTGCTAAAGTATCTTCGCATTAGCTTCTTCTGGTTTTCCGTCTCTAGCCATTTTCCTGCTCATTAAGACATCAATTTTTTCCTCAACACTTGCACTGATGTTATATGTGAAAAAATAGGACATCTGTTACTCTACCTCTATATTTGTATGTCCAGATGAGGGCTATGCATATCAGTAGCAGCATGAATCCTATAATCGGGAGTAAAATCTTTAGTAAACTGCTCTTCTTGTCGACTGCAGAAATGCAACCAGTCAGAAGTTTAGGATTCACTTGCATATGAATAGCATGTTGGATCTGACATGCTATTCTTTTTTTTTACCCGCAAAAAAAAAGAATAGCATGTTGGATCTGTCAAGCTAATTAAGTACCTATACTATGGTAAGTTTTGAGTACCTGAACTACCAGTGCTTGTGGTAAATAAAAGACATGATCATCTAGGAAAGTATTTGATCTTACAATATGCGTGCACTCCAATTTAAATAGTTACTGTCAATGCAAGAAAAATAATATCCGTATATTGTCTTATGAAAAAAGCTAAGACATGAACTCTGAAAATAATTGTCAACATGCTTGAAAGTGAAGACTGGGAGCTCTACAGTTTTCCTTAGTAATCAGAAAACATATCTTATGTATTCTTAGAATGATGTTAAAACAAATGTTTTGTTTTATTTGGTCAAAAGGATCTTCCAAGTTACTCCCATTCTGTTCTCGAAAATGTAATGTTTTGGATATGGAAAGCTTTAACTATTGATATTGTTTGAAATAGTTATATTGGATACCTAAAAATATTATGTCAATATTGATCTCGAAAATTACTTTTACAGTATTACAATTCTGTTGGGTCTAATACATATATCACTGTACAAAACAATGGTCCAAGCTATACTTTGAAGACCGTGTCACTTTTCAAAACATCATGTCAAGGTGATGTGCAAATTGATCGGATGCACTAGAATTGATACTCATAAGCAGTACTGCTACATAACTAATAGAGGTTCATTTTGTAATGCCTATGTATTTGCATGGCACAAATCATGTCCACAGATGTCCCGGATGCAAATATTGGTGTTAATCCCGTGAACACATGCTATTGACATGGAAACTCTATTAAGACCAGGATTCGTTATTAAAAACATTAATGACTTGGAGAGAAAATTTGACACTGAACACTGAATACCAGGGAATCGGCAACTTGGACATGCAGGTTCTCGCCGCCCACAATTGTCTTCCCAACATCCGTGAGGTAAGCTCCCCTCACCAAACCAAGCACCTTGATGGCCGACCATACTACCAGCACTATTCAGAAGTGGAGGCGTGCGAGCGGGGGAGGGGGCACGGGCAGCAAGCATGTGCGGAAATGAGGGAGCATCACGGAGTGGCAGTGCCAGGAAGAGGTGGCCTCGTCCATGGTTGGGTCGCTCCCGTCGGGGTACTTTGCGTACACGACATCCAAGGCGAGATCACGACAAGCAGCGCGGGGCGAGCAGCATCACCAGGGAGCGGCGGCGAGCAGCAGTGGCCTATGCACGCAAGCTTTTCAATAGAATGCCGCATAGAGAAAAAGTTGAAGAGAGAGAGAGAGGAGTGTAGACACTGACTGGTGGGGCGCACATGCAGCTTAAGTATCTTACGTAACGGTGTGATGATTTGGTGCCACGTCGTCACTTACAGGCAGCCCCCACGTTAGTTGTAGCGTCAAATGGTGCTAAGTGTGCGCTCAGTGTTATTTGCAAAAATCTTACTGTGAACCGGTGATTTTTTCTCTCCAAAAACAAAATTCGGTGGTTTTTTGCGATATCAACCACAATTTGGGTGGTTTTGCTCTAAATACTGCCTCACTTCACTTAGTTGACACACATTTGTTTTCTTAATTTAGTCCTCCTACATGGTATGTCATATGTCCAGACGTCTAGAATATTTAAGAAAACGATGATGTAAATTGATGAGCGATGTTTTTCCACAAAATGTAGCTTCATATCACAATAGGGAAAATAACATAAGGCTAAAATGGGACAGTGCATACCAGGAGACTCAGCAATGCGAAGGTACAGGTTCTCGCCAATGTCAATGGACTTTGTTGTATCGATAAGCTCTCCTATCCAAACCAAGCACCTTGTTGGGTCAGCCTCATCACCAGCACCTTTCAAGTTGGCGTAAGCATATGCCGTACATGAGCAGTTGTTGCCGCACTCGGCGGTGCACTCATTGAAGCTTTTGTTCTTTACATGTAAGAACTTGTCAGGTACCTTCATCCCAGGCAAGGTTATGAAATGACTTTGCTTGCCACAATTTAGTTCTTCTGTTCAGCGACAACCTCTTGAAAAGTTAAGACTGACAGGCTCAAACCCATCGAAGCATTCACATCTTGGGCCGGTACTAGTAAGGTCGCAATAGCTGAATGGGCCACATGCGGCGTAGAGGTCGCAAGCAGCTCTGGGCCTCTCAAAAAGGACTGCCCATGATGATATGTGGTTGTCCCAGCTTAGACACTTCAGCATGCCTGTGTAGTCAAGCGTCAAATGCGTGAACGGTAAACCATTAGAGACAGTGAACATAAGATATGATTCGTCTCCCTGGTTGATGACTGTTTCTGTCACGAAGGAGCTGGCGTTGCTTAGGTATGTGCCACCGGGCACCGACACGCCACTCAACACATCGCTGCGACAATATGGCATGGTCCCATGCCAAATTAGCCTCTGAAGTGTCGGCGAGTTAGGGTCACCACCGCCTGTGAAGTCCCCAGAGGAAGGGTCATCTGAACCCTTCCAAGCAACGAGCCCCCGGATGGCTTGTGCCTTGTACATCAACAAAAATCTCATTGTTGGAAGTATTGTGTCAGTCGGGTGATCGAAGCTCTGCCATATGTCCGTGGTGTTTGGCAACCGGAGGACAAAGTTCCCCGAGTTGAGTAGCAAAGCGTAAGCGCCGGACCCTCCTGGGGCGATATTGCCTGTAGCCCTCCAAATATGGTGGCCTTTGGAGTCAGACAACACAAGATCAGAATTGGTGGTGATGAAGAGCATCGAAGATGAAGGGGTGGTGATTGGGTTGTCTCGGTTGGCTACCCACACGACGGTGCGTGGCCCAGGAATGTTGTGGGAAAAACTCTTGTTGGAGCTGGTTGTGGAGAAGAAGCCGAGAGCAAAGTTCCCGCTCTCTGAGATGAGTGTGTCGCCATAGGTGAGTGGCTTTGCCTGGGTGAGCTGATCGTCTGATTTGCAGAACGAGCTCAAAAATAGGAGGAAGAAGATGGGAATATAGTGCGTAGCCATTGCGCTGTCTCCTTGCAACTTTTTGTATCAAGGGAAGAACATAGCACACAGATATAGCTGAGGTTCCGCTCCAGCGAGTGGATAGGAATTTTCTGTCCGTCCAACTGAAACTCCACTCTCATTACTTTTAGGAAGGAAAAAAAAAATTAATGAATGGTGTCGAAGTCTGAAATTAATGTCCGGGGAAACAAAGTCTTTCTGAAACTAATGAGACTAGTGATGGATGGATAAAGACAGAGGGACGGCCAGACGACCGACACAAGAGCACTCTCAAGTCTCCAACGACGGGGTCTTGCTCGGGCAAAGCAAAAATCATTACTACTCGCGCGCCGGATGCCGTAGAGAAAGCGAGAAGAGAACCCCTTTTTCTTCAAAACGGAGGCAAACCTTTTGCCTCATCCATTAATTAAATACGATAGAAGAGAACCTCGTACAGCCGTCTAGTGACCTCTATCGTATTTTTGTATTATGCTTAATCTGTTTATCTATCATATTTTTGTATTAATTTATGTGAGAAATTTCTCAAATATTCAACAAAAAAATTCAGAAATGTCTTGAGGTACATTTGAACCCCATCGGCATATACGGCCATAAATATGTTCCTTTTAAGGTCAAAGAAAATACAAAAAAAAACAGCATACATGTAAATGATAGATATGTAGGTATGTGCATGTAAAACTAAAAACTTAAACATGACCATATTCGACCCGGACAAAAATGACAAAGTGACTAATAATGAACTGTGTAAGTTACAGCACGGATCTCATACAAAATCATGCTTAACTCTAAAAAATTATATGCATATACATGTATTCACCATATACGTGCAAGACCTTTTTTCGTATTTTTCTAATCTTGGTGTTAGTACCCGCAACAGGAAAAGAAGTGACGCTGCACTATAATTTTCTTTGACATTTTCTAATTTGGACCAAGTCGATGTAGCGATAGGCCTGCTAATTAAGAGCTGAAGGCTCGGTCCATGAAATATTGAATAAAATATTAATAGAGCTTTGAAATTTCTATGGAAAATTTGATCCATTTTTCATGACAAGCATGTTTCTAGGAATATCCAGGTTGGCCATGCTAGTGGATTATGCACTAATGCTCCCATCCTTTTCAGTATTTATGTCCTTTGTTCGGGTTTTATCAAGAAACGATATCATGTGCTTAAATAGTAGTACTGCAAGCTAGCTGTCCAAGATAGAGTACCGAAAGCAACAGGCCATTTTTATCTTGACGCGGTACTCGTTTCGCCTCTTGATAAATTCTATGTTTTCGCGGGACATAATCCTTAGGCAACCACCATAATTGCACTTTGTACTAGTATACTTTTTTGTACTAGTATACTTAATTTCATTAGAGTTTCTTCTGTGAGGTGGTTCATCATGTATTATACGGCATAGTTTGAATTGCTGCGGGAATTGGATGCTGTTATTTCTATGAGATTTGACAGTATGACATTTTAGTTTTTGGATTAGCATTATGGGAAATGAAACTAAAATATGTATAATTTATTATATTCAATTATTATATAGTTGTAAAATATTTATTGAATATGAGTAGCATGCATGATGCATTTTAAAATCACTCCTTTTTTAATACATGGTTGCATGGTGAGTGAGGATGGTTGCATATTCTGCATACATGATATCTTGATGAGTTGGCATAGTTGCATGTTAAGATAATTGAGTTAGTGGGGATTAACCATTTAGGTATATAGGATTTTTTGTACATCTGTCACCCAACATGTACCGCCTCACAGTGATCATAGTAAAAAGCAAAAAACAGGAGCCACCTGCACCGGAGTCGAAGTCACACGTGTTTTCATTTATTTGCCAACTACCACCGGCTAACAACCAACCACGTACTATCCGCTCCATATATACCACAAGTCGCCCTCGCTCATCCGAACTTTTTGTGTATTAGACCAGTTGTGCAAATGAAATGGCAAATGGGACCCCCTACGAAAATCATTGCAAAATATAACGTGGCGGCATGTGCGCCAGGCAACACGTGGCACATGCCGCCATCGTGTTGGGCATCAGGCCCTAGCACTACTGCCATGGTGACAGGTTGCTCTCCACACCATTCCACACGATGGGGAACATAACTGTGCATGCTAATAGGGCAGCCCGTCCTGCAAACCGGGCAACAGAGCGGCCTGCAAGCTGTCCTAGATAAAAAGGGTTCCGGATAACTGTGCATGCTAATAGCAGCACTCCTAGCTCAAGGCCGGTGTAAATCGGATAAGCACCAGTCCATTTTCTTTACCTCTCATCTTGGTGAAGAAAAAAGATGACACTTGGCGCCTATGCATAGATTACAAGCATTTGGACACGCTGACCTGCATCGCCAAGTATCCAGTCCGTGTCATCAAAGTCAAAGAGCTTTTGGACGAGCTGCGACGTGCACAATGGTTTTCCAAATTTGACCTGCGAGCTGGATTTCACCAGATGCAGTTAGCTGAAGGTGATAAGTACCAGATTACATTCCAAACTCACTCAGAACATTTTGAATACAAGGCTATGTCATTTGGATTGGCGGGAGCACCAACTACTTTCAATGGAGCCATGCACACAACCCTGATGCCACTGAATCGACGCAGTGTCCTTGTTTTTTTATGACATCCTGGTTTTCAGTCGCACCTTGTCTGAGCATGAGGAACATTTGCGTCAAGTGCTGTCATTGTTGCGCCAGGACCAGTGAAAAGTGAAGATGTCCAAGTGCGTGTTTGGCCAATAGCAGCTATCATATCTTGGTCATGTCGTCAGTTTTCTCGAGTTGTTGCAACAGAACCAAACAAAATCGCAGCCGAGGCCAACTGGGAAACACCCACTGATTTTAAAGGTGTTTGAAGCTTTCTGGGACTCGTCGGTTAGTACATGTGTTTCGTTCAAAACTTCAGCGTCATTGCACGACCACTCTTCAATTTTCTCAAGAAGGGCACGCATTTCGTATGGTCGTTAGTCACCGAAACTGCTTTCCAAACTCTGAAAATCCACTGATTTCTGCTTCGGTACTCTTAAGCTCAAACTGCTCAGCCTCGCTTCGCTCGAGAGATCCATTGCCCGACAATGCTCAAGGATTTTATGGCTTAAGGACGGTGATGCATACACTCAGTTCGTCCACGCGCACGCTAGTCCTCGGGGATGTAAGAACTTCATCACCAAACCGATGGTGGGTGACTCTCTTGTCATGCACTGCCCGATTTCTCCCGGCAGTTCGTGGTCAAAATTGATGCCAACACAAGGGGGTTGGTGCTGTATTGCAACAAGATGGTCAGCCTTCATGAGCAAAGCACTCTGCCCACGCTACCATAGGCTATTCACCAACAACAAAGAGTACCTAGCTGTGATAGTTGCAGTAGATCAGTGTCACCCGTACCTATAGTACGCGGAATTTGACATTTCCACAAGCCTCGTACATTTAAAGGAACAGAGACTGACGACACCGTGCCAATAGAAGGCTTTCATTAAGCTGCTAGCGTTGAGATACTGCATCAAGTACAAGAGGGGATCGAAATTTTTTGCAGCCGATGCTTTGTCGAGCACAACTCCCAAGGAAATGCTTTCATCAATCACATCATGTTGTTAGACTTAATCTTGATTCCATGTATTTGCATGTAGTTTAGTCTAGGTTATCAAGTGTCCGGTGGAGCTTCAGCTGTGCGCGCGAAGTAGGCGAGATGCCGGGCTGCTGTGCGATGCGGCGACGAAAGCTGAAGTGTGACGGGCTAAAGTATGATCAAGTCGAGTCAGGCGATGTGGCAAGTTCTGGTCGTGTTGCCGTGCATGGATGGGTTCGCCGCATGTTATTGTTGGTTAGCTAGCTTCATGTGAGTTTGTTAGCACAAGAATAGGAGTGGATGGCAACGTGCATGTAGATAGAGTTAGTTGTGATTAGTGGCCTAGTGCATGGGCTAGTGGGCGTTAGCGGCCGCGAGAGTGGCGGCTGGCTAATGCGTGGGTCAGTCTTGTACTTAGCTATTTAAGTTGAAGAAGATGAATGAGAATAGCAGCCGAGAGGGCTGAGCAGTGAAAACATGTAGCCACCGTGGGTCACCAAGGGAGTGTCTTTGGCAAAGCCGTTCCTCTTCCTTGGTACATGCGTGTGTTGTGTGTGTGAGTGTTCTTGTGTGAGACAAAAGTGAAGATAAGAGAGTTGTGTGAGGCAACACCAAGGAAGAAGAAGCGACGCTGCAAGGAGGCGGCGCCAACACATGTCAACCAACCTGGATCGAAGATGTTATTTCCAGCTACAACTCTAATCCTCAAGCGCAACGATTACTAGAACAATTGGCCATTCAAGAAATCCTAAAAAGAGATTCAGTTTGTATCAGGACTTGCTTCAGTGCCGTGATCGCATATGGCTGGGGGTTCCATGACATTGAAGCAGAAAATTACCTCAACTTTCCATGACAGTGCTATGGGAGGGCACTCTGGGTTCCCTGTCATGTACAAGCGCATCCGTCAGCTATTCGCCTGGCAAAAAATGAAGACCCACATTAAGCAGTATGTCCAATGTTGTCAGACTTGCCAACATGCCAAGCCTAATCGAACAGCTAACCCAAGTTTGCTTGCCCCTTTGCCGAGTAAATTGCAAGGAACCACCACTTTGAATGTTAGGTTTGCAAGAAACACTACGTTACATTTTTTTGGCAGAAAGCACCAAGTCTTATGTAATCTTGTTGCAAATAACATTGATTGGTGGATTAGAGCGCTTTAAGTATGTTTACGACAGGTGGGTCCAGATTTTGCCGACGTGGCGTAACGGCTCAGCCGAGACGGCGTTAGATGGTGAAATTGTCTAGATTTACAAATAAGTCCCTGTAATTTTAATGGAACACCCTTCGATGAAAACTAGAAAAGCAATCAGCTCCCTGCAGCCCACCCAAGCACGCGAGCAGAACATCAATACGACGATGGGTCTCGTCGCTGGCGAGGGGGCGCGCCATCGGGATCTAGGAGGCAGGCGCGGTGGTCGTCGTGGTCTGGGAGGCGGCGGCGGCGGTCGTTGGGGTCTGGGAGGCGGCGGCGGTGGTCGTCGGGGTCTGGGAGGTGGCGGCGAGCGAGTGGCGCGATGCTGGACCATCGGTGGCCGCGCCGGCGAGGCGGGGGCACGCCATCGGGAACTGGGAGGCGGCGGAGAGCGATTGGCGCGACGCCGAGGCGGTGGCGTCCTTGGCGCACGTCCATGGCGGCAGCGTCCACGGTGCTCATCCATGGTGCGGCGTACACGGTCGATCCAGGCGGCCGGGAGGAGTAGAGGAAGGGCTGGGCTCGTCGCCGACGCTGGCGGTCATGGCGCAGTCGCGGCCCTGTGGTGGCGGTTTGGATCGGGCGTGGGTGGTGGCACGCCTGTGTCCACCATGAAAAAGGGGATCAGTGAGGAATTTACGGTGAGAAAAAAAATGAATCGAAGAATCCAGCTGACAGGTGGGCCCCATGTCCACTCTGACGCCGTCTGGGCCAAGCCATTACGCCACGTCGGCAAAATCTGGACCCACCTTTCATAAATATACTTAAAGCGCTCTAATCCGCCGATTAGTGTTTTTTGCAAAACAATTACACAAGACGCGTTGTTTTCTGCAAAAGAAATGTAGTATAGCGTTTTCTGCTAACCTAGCCTTTAAAGTGATGGTTTCCTGCAATTTACTCCCCCTTTGCCTATTTGAAAGTAAGCCTGGGACATCATCACCGTAGATTTCATCGATGGATTACCTCCCTCGGGCAAGTGCAACTGTCTTCTTATCCTAGTGGATAAATGGACATGTTTTGCTCATATCCTTTCACTGGCTCACCCATACACGACTGCCAATTTGGAACGTTAGTTTTTTTTTGTTGTTCTTTATGATCCCTGGGAGTATGTAACGAACTTGGATGCTGTGGTTTCGTTGTTTCAATGCAATGGAGCCGGGGCTTGGTGCCCTTTATTCTAAAAAATAAACTGCACGGGTTTCCTGGAGCTATTGTATCGAACGGTGACCTGGTCCTCACTAGCCATTTTGGCGTGATCTCTTTGAGTATGCCGGGACAGAACTGAGAATGAGCACGATAGACCACCCTCAGAAGGATGGCTAGACGGAGCTAGTGAACCAATCGAACATATAAATCCTGCTGTGCTACCCGCCATTCTAGAGCCCCCGCGTGCGCGATGCTCGTTCGCCGCTCGATGCGTTCCCTGTAGCTCCCTTTTGGCTGCTGGCGTGTGGTGGGCCGTCGGTTTTTTTTCACGTCCATGACTGCTTCGAGAGTGGATGACGAGTGGGGCTCGTTATGTGTGGGGTCGAGAGAAAGGCGTAGCGTTTGTCCAATTCTGCGTAAGAAACACATCGAACCCTAGACCGACGAGGGGTAAAAAGAAAAAGCAACGCAGCCTCCTCTCCTCTCCTCGCTCGCTCCCTCCTCTCCCCCCCATGCCGCCACTCCTCTCTCCCCGCTCGTCTCCTCTCCTCTTCCCTTGACGCCGGCTCCCCTGTCTGCTTGCCTCTTCGACCTGGGCCAGAGCCTCACCGGCCGCTCCCCACAGCCGGCGCCCACTAGCTGCTCTCCTGCCGCATCCTCCCCGAGATCCGGGCACGGAGAGAGTCGAGGCGGCAGCACACCATCGCCCCCTCTGCTGCAAGAGATCCAGCCACCCCGACCCGTCCCTACAAGACCAGCACCGCAGCTCCATACCTCGCTGCCTACAAGGATGACGAGGAGGACGGGGTAAGTGTCACGCTCCCACCCCTGACCCATCTCCACTTCAGCAGCAACAGGCATCTTACTGCTCTACGTGTTGCCAGATCCCTTTCCCACGTGCTAGGCCGCCCGTCACCATCGGAAGTTCACGACAACGACGGATGTCCATGTGGATGATCTACTCCTAGCAGCGCCCCTGATCTGTAACATTTTTTTGACCCATATTGAGAGGTTGCAAATGCGCACAATATCTGTTTGTCTAAATGCCCGAGTGGAAAGTCTGCTCAAGGAAGATGCTGATGTGTGTGCATCTTTCTTTTGTTTGCAGAGGTGTCCTTTTGTGTGGTACTCAACTGCTATTCCAAGAAGCAGGTAACTCTTTCCCGCTTGTTCTTAGATTTTTCTGCTCAATGCATGCTTTAGTTTATGTTTCTTGGTGTGCAATGTGCTCAATCTATCTTTTTTTTTTTACCAATTTTGGTTGATGGTCGATCGAGAGGTGGTAGATACAGATGCAAAAAGAGAGGTGCATATTAGAGAACTTGCTTACTACAGAAAATAACTCTATATGCTGATTATTTGTAAGGATGTGATGCTTCAAGGAAATAATGTGCATAATTAGGTCTGGTGCTTTTAACTGAACATGTTGATATGGCCATTGCTTCCTTTCATGCTTCACCGGCATCGATGCCACCAACCACAAGTTGGTTCATCTTGTGATAATGTTTTTGGATTACATAGCTTGTAAAGGACAATTGATCTTCTTCATTGGTTGCAGCTATCTAAGGCAGATGAGGATGAATGAAGGATTTGGCCAGGAACTCAATCAGACCATTGGATTGAAGCTGAAGGTATACTTTGGCTGCTTTTCCTGTCCTTTTTGTTCCTCTTTTCATGTGTGTGTAAGATGTTCTCTCACCTTTTTTTGGCTTAGCCTCAAATATTATAAGCATATGTTGCCGATTAGTAGGTAATGAATTGACAATATTTTGATCTATATTGACTCTCATTCTCTATTTTTAGGGGACAATGCAAAGATATGAAGGGATGGCCTTCCGTTCAGAACCTGGTCTTTTGTTTGAAAGGGTCTAGCTTTTACTGTGAACTAATTATCATGATCTTATTTTGGAGTGATGGGTTATTACAGATATTAGGTACTTTACTACTTATCATGATTCTATTTTGGAGCGTTAGAAACCATTTTTTGGTCTCCTGTCATGTCGTCTCACATTATAATTTTGGTGTTCTGGTGGGCAGTGGTCGAATTCGGTGGCGTCAGATGCTGGCAGGTCACGGGGTTAGAGCAAAGGAACCTGACACGGTGTTCCAAACTCAGGCGGTCATGGTCATTGACCAGGTGTCGAAGGGCTTGGTGGCAATTCTCACGGAGTAAGAATATGCCTGCAAGTGCTCATTTCTCATATGCCTGCCCACTCCTCCCTTTCATGATCAATTGATTGATTGTTCTGGTGCAGCACAACACACACCAAGTAAAGGAAGCTCCATACCAAATTCATACAGACTGCTCCCTTATAATTTCTGCTCTAAATGTTAAGGTATGTATACACTCCGTGTTAGGTGTGTGCTGCTTGCCTGAGAGGGAGCTACCAAACAAGCATGCTTTATATTTGGGGTCTGCAAGCTGGAAGGATCATTGGAAATTGATCCTATCAAAGGTAGTCATTCATTGCAGGAAAGTGAAAGCTTGGGTGTAGCTACCAAAGTTCCATTGAAGAAAATGATAATGTACTTATAATGTACTTCACTTGATTAAAACAGTTTACTTATTTGTTGCATGCCACACCAACATTTTATTCCTGTAGGTAAAAATAAGAAAATGAGTGGTGATGTGTGTCACCCCAGTTAGTTTTTCCCCAGATTTCTTTGATATACTGAAATGCTTATATTCATTACTTTGTGCGACTTTGAAAGAAGGTGCAATCTCCAGCCTGAAGGAATGGCTGATCGATTCAGCTATAGGAAGCAATCCTGTTCTCCGATTGATTGCTGGAATCATATTTATGCAAGAGCAAAACTACACACGAGGCTGTCAAGCACACACATACCGGAGGAACTCTGGACATGTTAGTTTTATTTTTCCGTATGCTTTTAGATGGTTCAACCTTTCATTAATGAATTGATTGTTGCAAATCCGTACTCAAGAGCACCTTCTAAAGATGGTGTATATATATATATATATATATCAGTTTTTTAGTGTCCCACCCAGTAGCTCCCTCCGATATTGTCTTTACATTATTATTCTCTGTGAAATACCACTTTTAGCTTTCCTGGCACATCATCTTGCTCGGTAAAAAAATTGTACCGATAATTTCCATTTACACAAGGAGGTACATTATCTCTTGGATTCTCATTTATTATTATCTCTAACTTCCATTTGCACAAGGAGGTACATTATCATTTCTTATGTGTCCTCTTAATAACCGTCAACGGGAATGACGACTGTGTTGAGATGTGGTTGACCATTGAATGAGTTCTGGTCCAGAATGAATAATATAGGCCTAATTAATGTAATTTTGTTGCTGCTAATTTATTTCAAACGAAGCATGGCTTCTAATCCACAAAGTAACACTCCCAAGTCAGTAGTGGAGGCATAGATGGTTTCTGAGCCAATCTAATCTAATGTAGTTTACTTTTATGGTTGTTTAGCTTTCACTGGGAAAACAATTTATTTGCTAACAAACTTTGATCTCAATAGTATTTATGACTGATATGCATGGCTGTGTTGCTACATAATCTGTATGTCCTCGATCGGGATTTTTCGGTTTAAAGGTGAGATCATACACTCTTTTCTTAAATGATTTACCTGCCTTGTTCCTACATTTATTTTGCGACAGTTTCCTTGGTACAATAGATGAATGGTATGTTTAAATATGTTGTGCTCGATGGATCAGTCTTCTTTCTTTGTTTACTCATGCATTTTAGGAGAATATTTATGTACACCTGGTTGTAAGTGATGTGTCTTCTTATTTTCACCATGGCATGGATCGTTCAGACCATTACCTTTTGTGCTCTAGAATGTCATTGCTGTTTTGCTGTCTCTTTATGTGTATCATTTCAAAAAATTGCAGCAGCCGAGCATCATCTTTATCCCATTATTTTCAGATATAATTGCTATATATTGCTATGTCGCTAAATGCTATGCTTATATGATATATCCACAATCTGGTAATTCTTCTTTTATTTTCCCTTTTTTGTTGGAACCCCTGATTAGGTACTTGCCTCACCTATTTTGTAATTCCATTTTAACCAGGACATTGGCATGTTCACATAGTCACTCGCTGGAGTGAATAAATTTGATATTTTATGATATTACACGCTAATATAATTTTTGTTTGTGCTTTGTCCAAAAAATCATGTCGTTGTTTAGTTTAGATCCATGCAGTCGCAACCATTTCTTTGATTTAGGTCGCTATGAAATTTTATTTCCTCGCCTAAAAAGTGTGATTAGAAATTAATTTCATGCTAGATTAGCTATACGTGTTGTACTCCTTATAAACTATTTTAGTTTTATAGTAATATTTTATTTCTCTCTTCAGTTTTGTCAGCTAACACATCGAGACTGTAGTACTACTGATTTTCTTCCATACCCAGACTGGCTTAGCAAATATGCGTGAGGGCAACATATGCGTCCACAACCGTCAGGCACTCTGTATCGCACCAGGTACGATCCAAATCTAATATTGTTCGGCGCTGAGACTAGCATGTGTTACCAGATAAAACAACTACTGATGAATCATGTAATAAAAGAAAACCAATCACTAAAAAACAGTTAATTCTAATATAGCAATGTAAATAAAATACATTGTCGCTGAAATCCCAATCCCAGTTTCACATCAATGTTTGTTTAGAGCAATATTTTAGCCATCAAAAATTAGAGGAACCTGCATCATTTTTTCTTCTGCATCTTCCATGGCTAACAAATGTCACAAGGAATATTAAGATCCATCCTGGCCTGACAAGGACAACGACGACAGCACCTATTGCACCTCCTGTTTACCGCGTCTCCCGCTCACGTTCACAAGTAGAGACTGAAAAACAGAAAAAACTGGTTTGCCCAGACAAATCGATTGTGCAGCGCTTTAATAAAATTAGTCTACAAGTGGTGAATCAAGGCAACATTAGTTTTACTATATAGAATTCAAAGGGAAATTCTGCTACATATACCTACATAATTACAGTTCATTCAGTAAAGTGAAGTATGTGGCCAAATACATCTAACTTACAATTTTACATACTAGCTAATTCCCAATGTGTATTAATTTATAAAACCACCCCAATACACAGATTTGTTCTTGTTCCACTGTTATGTTACACCATTACTATCACACTAATTATTCTCCAAACAAATAATCTACAGGAAGGAGAAGATGAGAATATAGGGTACATCATTCGCGATGAGCACACGCCGTACTCACCATATACAGAAAGCTTGGTCATATTTAGCCTCCTTGCGAATGTTACTTCATTTGATTGTTACCCTAACTGAATTAAATGCAGGACCACCCCCTGCTATCCAGTACAACGGAAAACTTGAAAAGTACTGCTACTAGGCCAATGAAGTTAAGCTCTATAGACACCATGTAGACGCCTTGTTTGCTATGTTCTGGCACAAAAGATCGTACATCAACTACCATATATGCACCGTCAACAAAGCATTCGCAAAGCCAGGCCAACGCATGGTAATGTCCTTCCTTCCACTTCATAAATATTAGCCGTTCTACTTGCTTATGCCTCGCAACTTAACCACCTATCTGGTTAATAGTATGAAATACAGCCTGCAGCTTATTTTTTATTCTGAAGATTATATTTTACTGAAAAATGTTCAGCCATCGAATTGCATTTCTACCAGCCCCAGAGAAACAATTCTCATTACATTGGTACATACAACTGTGAAGTTAAGCATGAATCGTCACAATTAATTATTCAGATTCATATAAGATCATGTAAATATTTTTACCTTTCCTGCCAGTAGTTATTTCTTCCTTCCTACATTCATCTCCTTTGTCATTGCAAAAAAAACTTATTCAAAGTTTCTCCAGTACGTGACCCGCAATATAACATGGTATGCACAGTTCTTTCGCTTCCTGCCATTGTCTACTACTAATTATTACACTATCCACATTTGAACCTTTTTAGTGTGAGGGTCGCAAGGCACTCTGCAATTGTCTTGATTAATTCTTTTCTCCTATCAGTATTTTCAGGGGCACTACACCAACGAATACCTGAAGAGGTACATTAAACTGAGATGATGACACACTCAGGGTCAAGCTTGCGGACAACAATCTGCAGACCAATTGTGGTATCATGCTAGGAACAGACAAGAGAGCCACCATAACCAAAACTGGTCAGAGTTCCGCCGCAGTACAAACATCCGTGGAGTGGAGGAGATATCTACGCCTTTCGTTTCAGGGTCACCACAGAGTGCTTGGTTCTCATCGTGCATCACCTTTAGATGGACCATCGACAGCGACACAAGTCATCTACAAGTATAATCTACCGTTCTAAGAACTTCTAACTAAGCTCTATGACAGGATCAACCTTACTTGTGCTTTTGGACAATGCCATATGTTGCTTTTGAACAACTACCGCCAATGCTATAACCTATGTAGCCTCTACTGTTGTTACTCATACGCTCCACATCCATCTATTACGTACTCTTATCTATGGTTGTTTATTTCTTTTGCTTTTCTCTGGTTCAAGCATCAGTTCTTTGACAACAACATTGAATGTGCTTATCAGCAGACATAAAACCAAGGAAAAGGTGTATTTTTCAATCTGTGTGTAAATATTTTTATGTGTACTCTTTCCATACTTGGCTTGCTCTCGCCTTTTGCGCCATTGGCGCAACGGGTCATCTAGTGCCTTGAAACGTTCCTCGTTGTTTCACTCACGCATGCCCTAAGTGATGGAGTTTCTGGGTTCATCTGGCCCAATTTTGGTACAATTCCTCTTACCACTTTGTGACATGGATGTCACCATTCAAGGCTTTGTACAGTCATGCACCACGACACTAGGGGATCACAACTAAAATCACATCGACGGTGCCATCGTTGTAAACATGGTTGGAAGAGCGCCAAGTAACACAGGAACTGATCCAACAACATCTGCATCGGGCGCGTCAGTCCATGGAGTCAAAACCTGACAAGAAGCATTCATTCTGAATATTCCAAGTCGGTGATCAGGTTTTCTTGAAGCTACAACCGTACATTCAAACTTCACTTGCTCCCCGCGCAAACCACAAGTTGTCTTTCCAGTTTTTCATGCCATTCCCCATCATTCGCAAGATCAACAAAGTAGCGTATGAGCTTCAGTTGCCACCATCAACAAAGGTCCACCCTGTTTTCCATGTGTCGCAGCTTCATCAAGCTCTTCTGCCAGGTACAACTGTTGCTCCTGAACTTCCTATCTGTACTGATGAATTGGCGGTGCCTGCCGAAGTTCTTCAAACAAGATGGTACAAGCGGCGTGGCTCTGTCATCGAGCAAGTGCAGGTGAAGTGGTTCGACGGAACAAACCCCGACATGACTCGGGAAGACAAGGTAGCTCTCCGCAACTATTTCCCACACGCAGCGGCTTGGGGGCAAGCTGACTCTCAAGGAGGAGGGATGTCAGCAGCCCTGACATTGGGGCCCCAGGTGTCAGGGACTCACGAAGCTCCCTCGCTGCCCAACGATAGGCAAGGTCCAAGAAGCCTAACCCGTGCGTCACTAGGCCGGACTGGACCAAGTGAGGCCCAACGGCGCCAACAACTATTTCAGCCACCCCGACACGGCCAGCCGACTGCGTGCAATGACGTGGTTAATTAGCCAACTATGTCACGAAGATCAATCAGTATGTTTCACTTATTAATAATGTTGCTAGCAATCAAGCGGCTTAAACCAAGGAAAGGAAATCGGAAGAAACAAATGAAACAAGCCTCATACAGGCAACACCAGAGGAAGAGCTCAAATCCGGCCTCATACTAAATCTGGGTTGTATCAGAAATTTTGAAGAAACGACAAGTGCCCCTCATTTTTCCTAAATCTGGGCCTCGATTTTTAGTCGAACATTGGGCATGCCACGTCAGAGCTGGCCGAAGTCCGGATGGTTAGCTCGCGTCCTGCTCAATATAAATGGGCCGGCCTAGGGAGGTTCCAGGATAGGTCATCATTTTTCCTTTTTTCACCTTTACTCGTTTTTTTGTTTCTTTTGTTCTTGATTTCGAAAATATTGTAAATACATATATTCCAAAACATAAAATCAACTAAAATACAAAAATGATGAATTTAAAAAATGTTAACGCAATGTAAAAAACATGTTAGCTTAATTAAAAAAAATGGTGGTAGCATTCCACAAGAATTGTGACATTTAAATTCGTGACATTATAACCATGTATTTCAAAAATGTTAAATTTGCATAAAAAATTCTCATTGATTTAGACAAAAAATGTAAAAATGTGTATGAAAAAGTATACATAAAAAACATATATTTAAAAATGCTAATATGTGTTTGAAAAAATATTAAACATCCTTAAAATGTTATTAACGTATAAAAATGTAAAAATATATAACCAGACTTTTATTTTAAAAATAAATATTAATCCTGTATAATTTTTTTGAGCATGAATAAAATATGTTTTACTCTATATGAAAAATGTCAATCTATATAAAAAGTAAACATCAAAAGATATATTTAGAAATAAATTGATCATGTTTTTGAAACATATTTAACATGCTTAATCAATGACGGAATACATATTTATTTGATTTTTTATTAATCATGTATTTGAAAAATATGAAACGTGTATAATAAATATTTCTATGTTATACAAAAAATGTAAAGTGTATACAAAAAGTAGAGATGAAAACATATATTAAAAAAAAAGGACATTGTATTTGGAAACCTTTAAACATGTACAAAAAAAATATTCCTGACGTGAAAAAAGTAGACATGTGTTGAAAAAAGTAAGCAAGAAACAAACAAAAAAAACATAAATAGAAAGATAAAAGAAAAGAAAAGCAAATAAAAAAGAAGAACCAAGAAACATAGAAAAACCAAAAAATATAGAAAAACCAAAGAACAGATGTGAAACAGTGTGATATAGTGAAAACCAAAGAAAAGCAACAAAATCTGCTCAAACAGTGTACTTACATTTTGACTAATTTTCTGTGATTTTGTCTTTTTTGTACAAAGCCCCTCGAATGTTATTTGACCACCAAACTTTGCAAGTGCCCATAACATTTGTTGATGATCATGCCCACAAAGTTTCAGAAATTTTTGAAATGTTTTGCTATGTTTTCTTGCGTGGGTGCACCGAGCTGGGTGTACAAAAAGCACTCTCTACAAATAAACCAAACAGAAAATGTTATATTTATCTGGATAATGTAGTTGTATATATCTGGATGACACGATGATGTGTTGTACAATGAAAAAAGACACTATAAGTTGTTTGTAAGTGTGTATTGGTGCGAGGCATGGCATGATGTTTGTGCTGCTCGAAATGGTACCTTTGTTGCTCAGTTTTTTTTTCTTTTCAAAAAGGGGCGATTTTATTAACTCATAATGAAGCATCAAGGAGTACAAAACACAATGAGTAAACACCCGGTCTTTGCACAGCTAGGATGCATACAACCAACACCAACGTACACAAGATCACGCCGACAAGTAGCAAAGCCATATGAGAGCAATGCTATGCTGGCGGATGAAAAGGAAGAAAAAAGAGGCAACATTGATCCTCGTCGAGAAGTTGCAGCCACTAAACACAATGTAAGTGCATATGATCCAGACGTAATATTCACGCAGGCTGAAAACCATACACACACTAAGCAAAGAGCCAGTGACAGAGGCATTGATTGCAGAGCGATAGAAGATGCCACCACCATAATTCCACCTCAGAGAAAATCCGGCAATCTCACGCTTCCATCGTTATTGTCTGTCAGTGGTAGATCTGGGCACACCGAACAATACACCACAAGTTGTCAATATCCCGCCAACACAGTGATTAACACCGGCAAATTGCCACACACCATCTTCGTAACACGACATCTCAACGAAAGATCACTGTCACCTGATGCCACGCTCCGCCTCAATGCCTCAACCACCCAAAATAGGGCATCGGCGAGACAGAAAAGCGTCAGCCTCAACGTGAACCTGCCATCATCCACTTGTCCCCCTAACCAATGCAGCTTCAAAACGATGCTTCCAAGTCTCACGACACCATTAACGCCATCGTCTGATTCAACATCGTCCAAATAGATCACCCAAACCTAGAGTTTCCCCTGGAGCAGCAGACAGGTAGGCGAGAGAAGCATCGACGATTCCTTCAACAAGGCAACGGTGCCCAAAGGCATCACAATCTGGAACCTTTACAAAGAATATCATATTTTTCCGGATGATGCAATTGTACATATCTGGAACGATATGTTCTACACTGAAAAAGAAACTTTAAGACGTGATAAAATATGCCCTAGGTTGTTGATACATGAGTGTGTTGTTGGTGTGAGGTATGTCAAAATGTGCATGGTCGCCAAGTGGATGCCTAGCAACATTCCACCAAACCTCCTGGACGGGAGTAAAACGTGCCACGCAATGTCTAGAGCACATGAAAAACGGTCCAGATTATGTGCGGAGAAATCAGGTCTACAAGTCTCAGTAATGACTGCAAAGTCTAACCCATTTTCTTTTAGAGAAAAATATACTTTTCGTCCCTCAACTCTTGGTGAAGTCTAGATTTGGTCCCTCAACTCCAAAACCGGACAACTTGCACCCCCAACTACCGAAACCGGACAAGGTTCGTCCCTGGTCTCGGTTTTGACCGGTTTTGGTGCTGACTCACCCCAGTTCTGACCAGTGCATACTCAAATTCGTGTAAATTTTTTATATCCGTGAACTTTTTGAAATTCACATACACTTTCCAAATCTGCGTAGTTTTCCCAAGGTTGCATATTTTTTTCAAAAATAAACATACTTTTTTTCAAATCAGTGAACAAATTTGAAATTTGCGTACTTTTTTCAAATCTGTGATTTTTTAAACAGTTGCATACTTTTTTCAAATTTGCTTATTTTTGCGTAAAAAAATCTAAATCCACGTACTTTTTTCAAGTTCACATAAATTTTTCAAATTCATGAACTCTTTCCAAAAAGAAGTACGTGAATATGAAAAAGTACGTCAATTTAGAAAAGTACATGAATTTGAAAAAACTACATGAACTTAAAAAAAAGTATGCATATTTGAATAAGTATGTGAACTTGGAAAAAATACGCGGATTTGAAAAAAGTACACAAATTTTTAAAAAGTGCACGTATTTGAAAAAAGTACCCGACTTTGAAAACATTACGCGGACTTGGAAAAAATATGCGAATTTGAGTTGGCACAGTCAAAACCGGGGTGGGACAGCACCAAAACCGGTCAAAACCGTGACCAGGTATGAATCTTGTCCGGTTTCAGAAGTTAAGGGTGCAAGTTGTCCGGTTTTGAAGTTGAGGGACCAAATCTAGACTCCGCCAAGAATTGAGGGATGAAAAGTATACTTTTCTCTTTCTTTTACACAAGTGGCAATGTGCCTATGTTTTAGCCAAGTCACCTAGAACTTTGCTAACTCGCTGGGTTCTTATCGGTAGAACCTAAATCATGAAGCCTATATTTTTTTTGTTTCTTCCTCTTGGTAATTGTCTATTAGTCGTCATGGTCCTTTCTATAGGGAAACGCGGCAGAAAACAAAAAAAATTCGACCTACGCACCAGCCCAGGACCACTATGGAGACTGCATACAAGGTTTGATCATTTTCGTTACCGACTCGTAGCGCAGCGGAAGAAGAGTCGATGACGATCGGCGGTGTAGATCCCCGCAGCTAAGATTTACAACCTCCCAACCACGAGGATGTATACCCTCATCTGCCCCTCGGACAGCCCTTCGGGAGGCGGTCGGACAGTCCCCCGGACGGTGTCGCGAACAGCCCTTCGGGAGGACCTCCGAAACTCGAACGGTCACTCGGACAGCCCTTCGGGAGGACCTTCGAAACTTGGACGGTCACACGGACAGCCCTTCGGGAGGCACTCACGAACTAAGACCGAAACTACGATCTCTCTACAGAGTAGCACACATACGGTTTCATCTATCCGGCAGGGCTTCACCATCCAGAACTAGTTCCTGCCGGAACCCAGACAACCTTTCGGCTTTACGAAACTTTTTCACTGGGAGGGAGAGAGAAGCCAGACAAGTCATGGCATGTGTACGAGAGCAAGGGATGAAGAATGGAGAGCCCCTCTCCACCTCTATTTATAGAAAATCCCAAGGGGTAGGGTGGTTTTACAATAAAACCCAAAGGCACTTGAATGAAGTCCTTCCACAAGGGCATAAAGGTGAAACCAAGGAACAAGAGGGGCTCCATGGAGGGAGCCCTCATGTGGCCGGCCACCCCTAGTGGGTTCCCCCAAAGGGGGATCCTATCCATCTATGTCATACCCCAAGATCTTTTGAGTAAAGCCCCAAAAGGTGGCTTTCCATAAAATAATCCAAAACGCACTTTCACTATTCACGACGACATTTTTCAGTGTCCGTTCGAACTGAAAATATTTATATGGGCTTAGAACATTTCCAGTACCCACTAAAATAATTTTCAATGTGATCCGAAACAATTTCGGATTAGTGATTTTCATCTGCGAAAAGCATCTGAAGTGGTTCAGGCAGCTCCGGAACATTTCCGGTTTTTCTTCCAGAAAATTCCCAGAAGTTTCCAGAATGATTCTGGCACCCTCCAAGAATTATCAGGTGTGTGCCGAAACCAATTTGACTTAATGGTATCCCTTGAAACAACTTTTCAGTTTACCGGAACTCATCCGGTGACCTCTCTCTTCGGAACTTTTCCGCTGTCTCCGAAACTTTTTCCGGAGACTTTCTCTCAGACTCCCTGTCTAGTATTCAGCAGATAGATGACCCTTAAGCATGTGACCCTATAGGTTCGGTGAAGTATAGACATGACCTGGAACCCCTTCCGATCAATGATCAACATCGGAGCCGTGGACACCCATATTGACCCCTATACCCACACGAATGAATATTCGAGTGAACCTCTAGTTGCCGTGTGCTATTCCTGTTGCTTCGCGATATGTTACAAATACCCGAGGTGAGACATGTTGGCATCCCCGTGGATCAACAACTTGTCCACTATGCCAGTTACCTCGTTACCGGTATTGTTCTCTTTTCTCGTTACCGTGTTCCGGCATCCCTGTGATCAAATTACCCTGAGTCTGGCCAGACGATGATGGATACCGTAACACCGAGAGGGCCCAGAGATATCTCTCCATCGTCGGAGGAGCAAATCCCAATCTTGATCTATCAAGTTACTTGACACACTTTTCCATGAACCCGTAAGCCGCCGTAATAGCCACCCATTTACGGATGACGTTTAACAAACCCCAAAGTTCATGAAGCAAGCATGAAGAAACTCGATACTCTCATGGTCTAAGGAATCATGCAAACATTAACCATCTCTGTGTTATTAACCATTAACTTGTGACGAATGTATCTCATAGCATAACATCAATTCGGATCGATTCAACACAAATGTTCTACCAACATTGTGCCCTCAAAGTTGCTGGCATAGACATGCCCACGATTGGGAAAACATAATCATCATGCAACACTTGAGCTAGTCTTAGAGGCACGACTAGGAATACATTTTACCGTTTATTATTCCACACGTGCACATGGGTTTTCCCCAGAGCCTTTATGGATATACGGGCTCGGGAACCACAGCAGTTATAGCATGGAACATAAACATAATTATGAACAGGGAGATAATCAATAACATTTATTATTGCCTCTAGGGCATATCTCCTACACTTTCATGAGAAAAACTTGGGAGTATCTACTTTCATGCCTGTGATAAGTATGTAAGAGACTATCATTTAGTGCTAATTCGATCCTAATTGTGGCCAGTTCGTCATGTCTCTATACCATTTATGCGCCCACTCAGCTGCCAATACCACGTTTTACATGAAGATTAAACTTGTGTCAGGCAATGTGTGGTGCCCGGTTCGACATCCTGAATATGTTATCCATCTTAATGAACGAATGTGTCTGATCTATTATGTGTTATAGATTGAAAAAGGACACTTTGAGACATGATAAAAGACACTATAGGTTGTTGGTAAGTGTGTGTTGGCGTGAGTCATGGCATGATGTTTGTGCTTCTTGAAATGGTGCCTTTGTTGTTTAGTTGGGACCTTTACAAGAAAAAATGTCATATTTATCCGGATGATGCAGTTGTACATATCTGCAACGATATGTTGTACACTGAAAAGGCACTTTAAGATGTGTAAAATATACCCTAGGTTGTTGGTACATGAGTGTGTTGTTGGTGTGAGGTATGGAAAAATGTTCATGGCCGCCAAGTGGATGCAAAGCAACATTCCACAAAACCTACTGGACGGTGCCACGCAGAATCTAGATCGTATGAAAACTGGTCCAGGATATGTGTCGAGAAATCAGGTCTACCAGACTTAGTAATGGTTGCAAAGTCTAACCCTTTCATTCACTAGTAGAAAACAGGGCTTTGGTCCAGGCCAGATAAGAGCATCAATCCCGGTTCTGTTACGAACCGGGACCAATGGGTGCATCAGTCCGGTTCATGAGGCCAGGGCGCCGGCCGGGCCACGGCAGGCACCAATCCCGGTTCGTCTGACCCCTTTGGTCCCGGTTCCAGATACGAACCAGGACTAAAGGACCTCGCTCCTGGCGCAGCCCCTTTAGTCCCGGTTGGTGGCTAGAACCGGGACTAAATGTGTGTCTTCTGTCCCGGTTCTAGCCACGAACCGGGACTAAAGAGATGCCTATATATATGCTCTCCCCTGCCCGCTCACTCCTCTGTTTTTTGGCCGGCCGGTGTGGGAGGTGTGTGCTGCTCTGCTCTCACCTCCTATGCACATGAGGTGTTCGATGAAATGCCCGAGTCACACTTAAGCTTTCTCCTCTCCAAGCTTGACCTCCAAGCTTCATTTTCCCCAAGATTTGTTTAGGTTTGGCGGTGCACCATTGCCCCCGTCC
Source organism: Thinopyrum elongatum (assembly GCA_011799875.1). Classification (NCBI taxonomy): domain Eukaryota; kingdom Viridiplantae; phylum Streptophyta; class Magnoliopsida; order Poales; family Poaceae; genus Thinopyrum; species Thinopyrum elongatum. The sequence continues at coordinate 579,684,090 of CM022302.1, read as the reverse complement.
CCGTCCTCACCGTCGTCGATCGCCCGTGCCGATCTCATCGCCGGCACCACCGTGGTGAGCCTCTTGTTCTTATCTTCTTTTTAAAAGAAAAAAATTCTTACTTGTTGTATGAGTTATATAGCTACTTGTATAATTTTGTTACTTTTATTATTGTTTGTTATTATATAGTGCCATGGTTTTGGTATCCGCCCCCGTCGGCTCTCGTCTGGTCTATGGTTTGGATGTGGTATATTATCTTTTCTAACTATTTGTTTCATTTAGTGTTTATGAGAATTATGCCGACCAACATGACATAGATGTTTTTATCTAGGAGGTATGTGAACCAGAAATTCCAACCGACCCTCTTGTCGAGAGGTTAAATTTAGTTGAAAAAGAAAACAATTATTTGAAAGAAAAATTGAAAAGAATTGAACAGGAGAAGATGAAATTGGAGTTGCATGTTGCCGATGTCGTCGATGATCACAAGATGCAGATGGATGCAATGCGCTTGAAGATTAGAAAGACTAGAAAATATGCCATTGATAATGAGGCTTGGTATTATTATGCTGTTGGATCAATTGTTACCTTCGTTGCGATTATGATCGCATTTGTTGTTGCATTTAAATGTTTTACATAGTTGATAATGAGAACTATGTATGAACTTTATGTATTTTTTTTCAGTAATAACATTTGATCACTACAGTACTTTGGTTATAATGTGATGATGAACTTGTATTGATTTGGTCATCACTTCTCTATTCATGATGTTCTGTAATGGTTTTTGATATACTCAATTATATAATGCACGCAGATGAACTGACAATGGATGTACGGTGACCGATGCACCTCCGACTACATTGACGGCATGCATAATTTTCTCGATGTGGCTGAGGCAACCAAGCAGAATGGTTTTATGTGTTGTCCATGTACTGGCTGTGGGAATACGAAGTCTTACTCTTCATCGAAAACCCTTCACGTCCACCTGCTTGAGAAGGGTTTCATGCCACACTATAATGTTTGGACAAGCATGGAGAAAGAGGGGTTATGATGGAAGATAACGAAGAAGAAGAGGATGATGACAACTATCATCCTATGTACCCTGAACACGGTGATACTTCAATGGGGGAGGCTGAAGATGAAGAGGCAACAGACGATGTGCCCGCTGATGATCTTCGCCGGGTCATTATTGATGCACAGAGAGAATGCGAGAATGAAAAGGAGAAGTTGAAGTTTGATCGCATGTTAGAGGATCACAAAAAACGGTTGTACCCAAATTGCGAAGATGGCAACACAAAGCTCGGTACCACACTGGAATTGCTGGAATGGAAGGCAGAGAATGGTTTATCTGACAAGGGATTTCAGAAGTTACTAAAAATAATAAAGAAGAAGCTTCCAAAGGATAACAAATTGCCTGACAGTACGTACGGAGCAAAGAAGGTTCTCTGCCCTCTAGGATTAGAGGTGCAGAAGATACATGCATGCCCTAATGACTGCATCCTCTACCGCGGTGAGCAGTACGAGAATTTGAATGCATGCCCGGTATGCAGTGCATTGCGGTATAAGATCAGACGAGATGACCCTGGTGATGTTGAGGGCTAGCGCCCCAGGAAGAGGGTTCCTGCCAAGGTGATGTGGTATGCTCCTATAATACCATGGATGAAACGTCTGTTCAGAAACAAAGAGCATGCCAAGTTGATGCGATGGCACAAAGAAGAACGTAAGAAAGACGGGAAGTTGAGAGCACCCGCTAACGGGTCGCAGTGGAGAAAAATCAAGAGAAGGTGGGGGGACTTTGCAGGAGACGCAAGGAACGTATGGTTTGGTTTAAGTGCAGATGGCATTAATAATTTTGGGGAGCAGAGCAGCAATCATAGCACCTGGCCCGTGACTCTATGTATCTATAACCTTCCTTCTTGGTTGTGCATGAAGTGGAGGTTCATTATGATGCCAGTGCTCATCCAAGGCCCTAAGCAACCCGGCAACGACATTGATGTGTACCTAAGGCCATTAGTTGAAGAACTTTTACAGCTGGAATGGAGAAGGTGTACGTGTGTGGGATGAGCACAAACAGGAGGAATTTGACCTACATGCGTTGCTGTTTGTAACCATCAATGATTGGCCTGCTCTTAGTAACCTTTCAAGACAGACAAAAAAGGGATACCACGCATGCACGCACTGTTTAGATGATACCGAAAGTATATATTTGGACAAATGCAGGAAGAATGTGTACCTGGGACATCGTCGATTTCTTTCGGCAAACCATCTCTTAAGAAAGAAAGGCAAGCATTTCAAAGTTGAGGCAGATCACCAGAAGAAGCCCGCCCTCCGTACTGGTGATGCCATACTTGATATGGTCAAGGATTTACAAGTAATCTACGGAAAGGGTCCTAGAGGACAATCTGTTCTGAATGACGCTGAGGGACGCGCACCCATGTGGAAGAAGAAATCTATATTTTGGGACCTACCCTATTGGAAAGACCTAGAGGTCCGCTCTGCAATCGACGTGATGCACGTGACGAAAAATCTTTGCGTGAACCTGCTAGGCTTCTTGGGCGTGTATGTGAAGACAAAAGATACACCGGAGGCATGGGAGGACCAGCAATGTGTGCACGAAAAAGACGGCATGCATCCAAAGCAGTATGAAGGTCCTGCCAGCTATGCTCTTACCAAAGAAGAGAAGGAAATCTTCTTTGAATGCCTGCTCAGTATGAAAGTCCCGTCTGGCTTCTCGTCAAATATAAAGGGAATAATAAATATGGCAGAGAAAAAGTTTCAGAACCTAAAGTCTAATGCCAGGAAGAGGGTTCCTGCCAAGGTGATGTGGTATGCTCCTATAATACCACGGCTGAAACGTCTGTTCAGAAACAAAGAGCATGCCAAGTTGATGCGATGGCACAAACAAGATCGTAAGAAAGACGGGAAGTTGAGAGCACTCGCTGACGGGTCGTAGTGGAGAAAAATCAAGAGAAGGTGGGGGGACTTTGCAGGTGACGCAAGGAACATATGGTTTGGTTTAAGTGCAGATGGCATTAATCCTTTTGGGGAGCAGAGCAGCAATCATAGCACTGGCCCATGACTCTATGCAGCGCAGGAAGGGAGGTTACATCCCGACAGAGAGAATGACGAGCTGACACATGCCCATGGGAATCCTGAACACCCTGGATGAACACGAGGCACATCAGGCTCTCTTCCGTGGGTGTATGGGTTTCCCGACAGCGGTGGTTATAGAAGCCGAGAGAGAAAGACGAAAGAGGAAGCAAGCGAAATGCAGAAGATCAATGCAATATTAGCGAAACTAGAGGAACTTGAGAGCCAGCGAGATACCGGCCAACCATCTCAGCAGCACGAAGATCCTTCGTTCAACCCTGCCCCTGAAGCTACCCCACCATCTCAGCGAAGAAGCAGCATGGCTTCCACAGAGCTCGTTCAGCCTGATATCATGGCTCCTCGCTACCCCGTGGATAGTATCACGGAGAATGAACATTGTGTGCTAATGGTGAAATACCATAACCTGACCTTGAAGGTGGCGCTCGGCTCTGTCTTACCTCCTCGAGCTGAGGGAACTTTCCATTGCCATCCGATTCCACATGGCTTTGCTATTGTCGGGGTGGATGAAATAATGGAGGGATTTGAGGGGCTGGAGTTTGAGTACCCTACAAGTGAAGGGGAGATGTTTCTGGAAAATGCTTTAAGGAGTACCTGCCTATGGAGAAAGGAGAACATCAAGCTTCCAAATTGGACGCCGCCTCAGCAGACTCAGCCGGAGGAGGCCCCTCAACAGACTCTGCTGCCTCATTCGTCTCCGGTGCGTCAGTTGTCTCCGCCGCCTCAGCTGTCTCTGTCGTGTCAGCCGACTCCGGCGGAGGATGTAACACCCTGGATTTTGCCCATTTTTTTCCTTTTGATTTTGGTTTGGATTTGCCTATTTGTGGCTTAGTAGTCTTGCAACCTGGAGGGATCACTCTTCATTCTTCTTTCCGAGTGGCTTGCCAACCTCAAAACCATCCCAAGACCCTGTCATTTCCATCTTGGACCAACCCCAATATTCTTTCCCTTCGGAATATTCCTTTTTCTATTAAAGGAATAACCCTGTCTGCACTAAGTTGTGAAGCAGCCCACATTTCCATCATTCCAAAGATTCCCAAATAATTCGCATAAATTTTTTGGGTTAGACCTTCCACAAATATGTCAAAACCCTTCCTTGCCATGTCCAGAAATATTTCACAAATATTCCTTTTTTGATTCTGCCCTAGCTGTCAAGTTGAGAAGCAAGTACTCTTTATATTTGCTTGGTTGGTCCCAAACTTTTTGGGCATTCTTTCCTATCCATATCATTGCCACATGCCAAAATTCAACTTCATTTGGCTATTAAATCTCCCTTGGCTAATTTCCAAAGTTTCTGGTCAACTAGAAGCTTTGTGAAGCAAGTGCTAGCTAGGTGTATCCAAATGAGTTGAAATTTTGCAATCATTTTCATATACTCAAATAATGACGCTCCACCAAGTCTCAACTCTATCGAATCATCTTTGTGAGCACAGCCTCAAATTTTAGTTTCTGGTCAGATTTTCACATTGTGAAGCAACTATATTTTATACTGCTCCATAATTGCTGAAAATTTACCAGAGCATTATCCTACCCATATAACTTATCTCCACAAAATTTGGGCTCATTTCATCTTCCCAATAATTCCCTATAATTTTTCTAAGATTCTAGTCAGAGAGGATAGTTGTGAAGGAAGTACCATTTTGGCTTGTCCAAATGGCATGAAATTTTTATGACACTCTCATTTGACCAAATCATCGTGCTATACCAAATTTTAGCCCAATTGGCTACTCCATGTGAGTGGCACATCAAGATTGAGTTTCTGGACCAGATTGGTCAGTTGCAAACTAACCCTATTAAATCTTGGTCCATTTCTTTCCAAATTTCACAGAATCATAGTCCTTCCTACCGTAACACTCCCAGACATCTTGTTTGGCTCTTATCACTTCTTTGCCCCTCACAGGTTCATGCCCAAGTTTGCTACAGCAAACTTCAGATGAACACTCCCATCTAACCACAGTTCCTATCATCGATCCATCACCTCCCAGAGACTGTTACTTGGAAGGACAACACTCTGGACATGACTTGGCATGCCAGAATGCACCACGTGCGCCAGTGCATGCGATGACCACGCGTTTGGCATGCCAGTCAGCGCGCTCTGGCAATGAAACTACTCGGTTCCGTCCGTTCCCTCGCTCTCTCGCCAACCTCTCCATGTCCAGGAGGTTCGTCTCGTCGTCGCCCATCTCCTGGAAGCCTCCCCCCTCCAGTTACTTCTCCGACGTGCCGCGACGAGCTCCGCCACTGTTCGGCCCGTGACCGTCGTTGTCGTTTTCCCCTGTCCCTATCTCCCGCGAGCTCTCCCAAAGCCCATACCTGCTTCTCCACCCTCCCGGAGCTCTTGCCGACATCGCCAACGCTCTCCGCATGTCCCCGAGCGCCAGTGCGGCGATAAGGCTGCCACGGCGGCGTCCTCATCGCTTTGCCTCGCCGCGGCTATATAAAGCCCTCCCCGCATCTCCCCAAGCTCACCATCGCCTTTCCCTCACTCCACTAGCCCTCCCCAACCCCTTCCCCAAGCTCCAGGAGCTCCCCTTGCCTCCAACCATCGCCATGACCGCCGCCCCTGCCCTCTTCAATTCGAGTCAGGTGGAGCTCCTCCCCTCGTCCTTTCCACTCCATAGCTCCCCCTCGACCTCCGCTAGCCGCCCCATCTACTTGCAGCATCTCCAGGGAGCCTCTGCGCTCGTCTCCATCTGCGGCCGATGCCGTCGCCCGCCTCGGTGGATGCCCCGCTCGTTCCTGAGCTCGTCGGCGGCCGTGCCATGCCTGGACGGGACCGCCTCGTCCCACTGATGCCGCCGGTAGGCCGGGCCCCTCCAACGGTGGCCCGTGCCGCCGGCTATCGCCGGCCGGAGCCACGCCCCCCTCGGCCAGGCGCGGGCGCGAGAGGAGGACGACGACGCGCCCCGCCCCTGCCCGCGGGCCCGGCTCGCCAGTGACCCAGCCCCTTCCCTGTTTTTTTTAAAAAGGGGCAACAGCGGCTGGGCCGGCCCAGGTGGAGCAGCGACGCCCGCACGGCCCAGCCAGTGACCAGGCGCCAGCCACATTCGGCCTAGTTCGGCCCAGGCGCACAGTGCGCTTTATCCTTTTCCAGAAAAAAAATAGCTAGGGACCTAGAAGTAAATACTTCTCTTACAGACAGGTCCTTAGCAGTCCAACCATCACATCTTTTTGCTCGTAACTCCAATCAAGGTGAATCCAAAGCCCACATCTTCGTCTCGTTGAGCCCGACGTGTTGGTATCATTTTCACTATGTGGTCCCATTGTGAAAATGACCATTTTGCCCTTGCCCGTAAACAGCCCCCTCCGAGAGAGAACTGTTTCCGGCAATCACTTCCGCAGACTCTCCGCACTCCTTCCCGATGGTTCCTTCATCCCCAGGCAAGCCACAACTCTCATCTGCGTGATTGCATTGCAATATCATAGTTTAACTATTGACTTTAACAACAAGTATGAGTTATTTGTGAAATGAATTGGATTACACAATGCTTGAGTAATTTCCTGGATAGGTGACTACCATGTTGAGAACCGGATTGTTAGTGACTAGTAGTTTACCCACTCGTTGATACTATGCTGTTGAGATCACTGCCTATGATTATTTTGGATTTCATCTGGCAGTTCGTGGAGATGAGTTAGTAGCAGTGGCTTTAGCATACTGATTACCGGATTTCTAGCCAGATATCGTTTTGACTTGGATTGCTATGATATCGGAGTGTCAGCCATGACAGAGATTGTTCGGAGACTAGATATTTCATGGTTGATCCTGAGTCACCTGTCCGGACTTATTCGTGCAGCCACATTTGCCGGTATGGGACGGCCTTGACTTGGTCTGATCGCATGCTCTTCCACCGGTACTGCCCGACAGGGAAGGTTATGCGTGCGCGCTACCCTGGCCCGGTAGGAGGCGATAACCTTGTGAGCCCAGTTGAGTTATATGGTACCAGGTCCCCGTTTGGGACAGTTTGTTGGCCACGACGGTGGCAGGTGTCACGCGGTGACACAAATGCCACCCAGGGCTTGACTCCGGAGGAGGATGATTGCCGGTGGTACGATGGGAGGGTCACGGGTCAGGCGGGTTTCGTTGGAGCAATGCTGGTCCACCCGAATGGGATCACGAGGTCAGGTGCTCCATGGTGTGGGTAAAGTGCGCAACCTCTGCAGAGTGTAAAATCTATTCGAATAGCCGTGTCCACGGTATTGGACAGTCCGTCCAGACCTCACTAGGTGGTCAACCATAGTAGTGATAATGATGGAAGAACACGCTGTAAAGATCGGAAGTACTCGGTGGATTGTGAGTATTCTGAAGGGTTGTAAGACAACCTGGAAGAGAGTAAGTTTGTCAGACTTGTCGTGCAGATGGAATCAGGTATATGATATGTTAGCCATGGGATGGCTATGAGATGAGTGGTCGGATGACCACATGATTGGACTTGGAGCAGGTTCAGACTGGATCCTTAGATTTTTCGGAGTATTGATTAAACTACTTAATATGCTTTACCTTACTGCAGTTATTTTAGTAGCTACCTTACTAGATAGCCATGCTTGTTAATCTTGACTGCTATGACGTTGTCTTGCCTTAATGCTAATGATTGCTGTGAGCTTGCGAGTACATTCAAAGTACTCACCTGGCGTGTCATGCCAGTTTGCAGGTCATGCCATGATTGCTTGCTTGTCGAGGATCCCGAGTTTGCGACCTAGGATACGCGTTCTAGCCAGAGTCCCTCCGGAGTGGAGTCCATCACCGTCGTCGTCGTTCTGCTGCCGAGAGAGTTACTCCGCTGTTAGCATAGAGCTACCCCGGACAGGCGTAGTGTCGCCGTGCCGATGTAATCCATATACCTTTTGTAACCATATCCATTGTAATAAAGAGCTGATTTGTTCTATGCCAACAGTGCCGTATTCCCGAGGACTTGTCCCTGGGCTGGAATATGGGGCGTTCCAGTCTTCTCTGAGCCGGGGTGTCACAGGCATTGGTATCAGAGCAGGTCTGGCTATAGGACGCGCGGTCTAGGCGTGAGCGTTAGTAACCGGTAGTATAGGATCCAGTTGGTTGCTGCATTTGTTTGTTGCATTTGTTTGTGCATATCATACATATAGACTAGATATCTTATCACTAACGATGGATCTAGTGAGTGTAGGTGGCATCGGTTTCGATTACCTACCTACGCTCTCCAGTTTGCATATTGGTTCCTTGGTGTGGTGTTATCTCCGTCCCAGCGGAGTGATGCCAAGGTGCTTAGGGGTGTCGATCACTAGCAAGATTGATGCACCGGTACCACACCAATATATTCTCTTCAGCTACCCCTATCGTTTCGGTGATAGACAAGTTCTATCCCGGATCATGCCAGTCCACTAGCCGCTTCGGCAACCCTTACTGATCCGTGTTATCAGAAAAGGGCAATGCCTGCAAGCCTTTCTCTCCACCACTGTCTCATTCCGCCACCTATTCTTTGGACGTGTACGGTTTTCTTCCGTACGCTTGATGATGATGTGGTAGTAACTTCTGTGTTCCGAGCCCCGATCACCAAGTTCGTCCTCACCACCGTGTCCGTCCAGATGGAACCGGTGTTAAACTCATATTTGGTGTAACCTTGTTTACACCAATTTTCTTCCACACATTGATTCCCTTTCGTGCACATCGCCACAGCATGTTAGACCGTAATACCGGAGTTCTTGCGAGATTTGTGTGCTTAAGTAGGAATGCATATTATTGCTATGAATAGCTGTAGAATGTGATATTGCTTGTGTGTGATCTTGCCGCTTTGTGTGCTTTTGTTTTAGTCGTTTCTTTTGCTTCTTTATTTGGGCCCTTGGTGTTACCTTATTTTCCCCTTATGGAAGTTGCTCACCGACCCTGAACCCAAAAAGTCAGTGAAGAGACAGTCATTTGGAAGCTCAGCTCAGCAGCATGGAATTTTCAGCAGACTGTGTTATATCGGGAATATCGGGCCTGAATACAAATGATATCCTGGCCGGATTGGTTATCAGCATCAAGTATACATCAGTGCAACTTTCATAACAGTAATGATCGCATCAGCAAGAAGGTAGATTGTGTACATGATCCACAGTGCATTCCGTGCCAACGGTATGATTCATATACATGGTTTGAGTCTGCTATGACTACAATTTGAACCCTGCTATGTCTTGGAAGCAAGCTAGCATGAGCTATGAACTTAGTGTTCAGCAAGAAGGATAGCCGAATACCCTGTTGCATACAACAAGTAACCGACAGCAGTAACATCAAGGATATATATATATATCTGCATTCAGTCTGCATGTGGCAAAGAAAGCTTCAGATGTAAGCAACCCAGTCTTTCTCCACAAGCTACCAGAGAAGCTTACAATGCAAGATGCTTGTGTCTTCCTCGATACGACACATGGACATCTTCCAATGCAAGGGTCAGATCCGCAACAGTTGGTCCGAAGGCAAAAAAATAAGTCAGGACACAAGCTTGCCTCGAGAATCAAGTGGCCAGCTACACATGTTTCCATAGATATGGTGGACATGCTGCCATGGTCATATGGGTTACTCATACAATGATGCCAGCCCGGTGAGGATCTGACTATTGCATGAGCTATGTAAGAAGAAGAGAACGCCAGTTATACACTTCAGTGTGATGACCTATGGAGCAAGCCGACCATCTGATATATGCTCTACAGCATTGTTCTGTGTTATTCCGGTATGTTCAAATTATTATGCTCATATCTGTATGCATAATAGTGAGCTGTATGGGACGCGGATGAACCCTTGCCCGTCTTTCTTTGGTGATGGCACAACGCCTGTGTTCTGAGCTGTTTCCGGCCGTCCGGGGTGGATGCCGACTTTTATTTCTCTTGTCAGCAACTGGCCCGTGTTCTGAGCTGCTTTTCGGCCGTCTCGGGCAGTTGTTGAATTTCTCTCCGTAGCAGTGACCCTATGCTCTGAGCTGTTCCTCGGCCGTCTTAGGGAACTGCTACTTTCTTCTTGTCGACACCGTCTCATGCTCTGAGCTGCTTTTTAGCCGTCTTGAGTGGGGTTGAGTTACTCCAGTAATGTCCCAGATCTTGGTGGCTACTGGTTTATTTGCCGGTTTTATCAAGGGTTCAAACGGTCGTTACCCTACAGCTACAACTTGTAACGTAATATGCATGCCGGAATATTGTACCTAGCAGCACCCATGGTCACCCGAAGAATCGAGAGCATAACTGGCCAAGTTCTTTCAGCAAAGGATCCAGGCAAAGAGAACTATAATGAAAAAGCAAGGTTGTCCATACAGGTATGGTAATGGTACAAATACTCCGGACAATCTGGTTCGGTACTAGTCACCATGGGTACACACCCACGGGGTCTATTCCATTTGCAAGGACCCCATATCGAGACAACCCGCACAGCCAACCAGATATGCTCAGAATTGTCAGAATAGGGCAACCAAGCTGGTCAGGTCAGCCGAAAGATTAACTCAGCAGTTCAAATTCAGCAACCATGTTAAAGCATTACACGGCCTACCATCCATATAGAGATACCGACAGATTGAGTAATCAGAAGGAGGAACAACAGTCTCGAAGCATGTGTCCTCACAGATGGGAATCAGTTAAAGACTAACCTGCCGTGAACAAGATTCTGCTGCCACGACCACTGTCAGTCAAGTCTATGGATAATATCACAATAAGACCGTACACCTTTATGCTGGTCACGACAGGTGACAGTCAAATATTTGGTAGGAGCCTTAAACCCAAGACAGTGAAGATACCCAAGATGACCCAGCAATCCGTGCGAGAAGTCAGGTTCCGCCAGGAGAACGGTACGATTCAGAGTACTGTTTTGAGCCTGGAGGACACCCAGCCATTTGAAGTCACCAAATGCAATGAGTAAAAGATTTCATGTCCACCAAGAGAATCTATTCACAACTCAATGAACGGTCGTTCGTATTGAACCTCGTCATGACACATCCATGAGGAACCACCCTCGGACTTACGAACATGGCACATAGTTCGGTCCGGATAATTTATTGCCCCAGACAGGTCAGCAAACACAAAAGGATTGGAGTCAGAGTAGCATATGAGGTAAGATTTGCCAAAAAAGGGTCCAATGAAGCAAACCACCCCGAAGCAAGGCAGTCAGTCATATGAAACTCAGTGGGAGCATTATACAAAGGTAAAAAAGAAACCCAAGATGGAAACAGTTTCCTCAAGTGGAAATATTCATGTGTGATCCCTGAGCTACCAAATCTCGAGGACGAGATTTCTTTAAGGGGGGTAGGTTTGTAACACCCTGGATTTTGCCCTTTTTGTCCTTTTGATTTTGGTTTGGATTTGCCTGTTTGTGGCTTAGTAGTCTTGCAACCTGGAGGGATCACTCTTCATTCTTCTTCTCGAGTGGCTTGCCAACCTCAAAACCATCCCGAGACCCTGTCATTTCCATCTTGGACCAACCCCAATTTTCTTTCCCTTGGGAATATTCCTTTTTCTATTAAAGGAATAACCCTGTCTGCGCTGAGTTGTGAAGCAACCCACATTTCCATCATTCCAAAGATTCCCAAATAATTCTCATAAATTGTTTGGGTTAGACCTTCCACAAATATGTCAAAACCCTTCCTTGCCATGTCCATAAATATTTCACAAATATTCCTTTTCTGATTCTGCCCTAGCTGTCAAGTTGAGAAGCAAGTACTCTTTATATTTACTTGATTGGTCCCAAACTTTTTGGGCATTCTTTACTATACATATCATTGCAACATGCCAAGATTCAACTTCATTTGGCTATTAAATCTCCCTTGGCTAATTTCCAAAGTTTCTGGTCAACTGGAAGCTTTGTGAAGCAAGTGCTAGCTAGGTGTATCCAAATGAGTTGAAATTTTGCAAGAATCTTAATATACTCAAATAATGACGCTCCACCAAGTCTCAACTCTATCCAATCATATATGTGAGCACAGCCTCAAATCTTGGTTTCTGGTCAGATTTTCACATTGTGAAGCAACTGTATATTATACTGCTCCATAATTGCTGAAAATTTACCAGAGCATTATCCTACCCATATAACCTATCTCCACAAAATTTGGGCTCATTTTATCTTCCCAATAATTCCCTATAATGTTTCTAAGATTCTGGTCAGAGAGGATAGCTATGAAGGAAGTACAATTTTGGCTTGTCCAAATGGCTTGAAATTTTTATGGCACTCTCATTTGACCAAATCATCATGCTATACCAAATTTTAGCCCAATTGGCTACACCATGTGAGTGGAACATCAAGATTGAGTTTCTGGACCAGATTGGTCAGTTGCAAAGCAACCCTATTAAATCTTGGTCCATTTCTTTCCAAATTTCACAGAATCATAGTCCTCCCTACCCTAACACTCCCAGACATCTTGTTTGGCTCTTATCACTTCTTTGCCCCTCACAGGTTCATGCCCAAGTTTGCTACAGCAAACTTCAGATGAACACTCCCATCTAACCACAGTTCCTATCATCGATCCATCACCTCCCAGAGACTATTACTTGGAAGGACAACACTCTGGACACGACTTGGCACGCCAGAATGCACCACGTGCGCCAGTGCACGCGGTGACCACGCATTTGGCATGCCAGTCAGCGCGCTCTGGCAATGAAACCACTCGGTTCCGTCCGTTCCCTCGCTCCCACGTCACCTCTCCATGTCCAGGAGGTTTGTCTCGTCGTCACCCATCTCCTGGAAGCCTCCCCCCTCCAGTTTCTTCTCCGACGCGCCGCGACGAGCTCCGCCACTGTTCGGCCCGTGACCGTCGTTGTCGTTTTCCCCTATCCCTATCTCCCGCGAGCTCTCCCGAAGCCCTTACCTGCTTCTCCACCCTCCCGGAGCTCTTGCCGACATCGCCAACGCCCTCCGCGTGTCCCCGAGCGCCAGTGCGGCGATAAGGCCGCCATGGCGGCCGTCCTCATCGCCTTGCCTCGCCGCGGCTATATAAAGCCCTCCCCGAGCTCACCATCACCTTTCCCTCACTCCACTAGCCCTCCCCAACACCTTCCCCAAGCTCCAGGAGCTCCCCTTGCTTCCAACCATCGCCATGGCCGTTGCCCCTGTCCTCTTCAATTCGAGTCGGGTGGAGCTCCTCCCCTCCTCCTTTCCACTCCGTAGCTCCCCCTCGACCTCCGCTAGCCGCCCCATCCACTCGCAGCATCTCCAGGGAGCCTCTGCGCTCGTCTCCATCTGCGGCCGATGCCGTCGTCCGCCTCGGTGGATGCCCCGCTCATTCCCGAGCTCATCGGCGGCCATGCCATGCCTGGACGGGACCGCCTCGTCCCGCTGATGCCGCCGGTAGGCCGAGCGCCTCCAACGGTGTCCCGTGCCACCGGCTATCGCCGGCCTGAGCCGCGCCCCCCTCGGCCAGGCGCGGGTGCGAGAGGAGGATGACGACGCGCCCCGCCCCTGCCCGCAGGCCCGGCTCGCTAGTGACCCAGCCCCTTCCCTGTTTTTTTTAAAAAGGGGCAACAGCGGCTGGGCCGGCCCAGGTGGAGCAGCGACGCCCGCACGGCCCAGCCAGTGACCAGGCGCCAGCCACATTCGACCTAGTTCGGCCCAGGCTCACAGTGCATGTGGCAGCAACCCGGAAATGATTTCTGTGGATACTACGTTTGCGAGTTCATTCGCCAAATGACCACTGAGAGGGGCTTCACTAAGCACAATTTGAAGTACGTAAACAATATTCACAATTTTATTTTATCACCATCAATTGTGTTGATTTCATTCATATATATATATTGACCCCCCTTCTTTAAATTAGACCTTACAGAACTGGGACGTACTCCTACCAGCTGATCGCCTACGCGCAATTCAAGAGGAATTGGCGGGATTCTTTGTTTACCACGTCATTCCTAAAGACGCAGAATGCCATCGGGAATTGCACGTCGATGATGTTAGGGATCGTAACAGATGTTATATTGTATATATATATGCACCAACGTGTACTATCTTTAGTAGCGTCGAATAGATATACGAAAACTTGTTGTTCGACCAACAAGCACGGAGAAAGAGAGGTCACTTCTCTCTCTATATTGATCATGCATGACGATGTTGTGTTATTAATGGTTCCTTCATTGCTTACTAGCTAGCGTCGAGTTCTCTCTATATGTAGTAGCTAGCATCGACCAAGCACGGAGAAAGAGAGGTCACTTCTCTCTATATGTAGTAGCTAGCTAACACAATATGCAACCCCTAAACCCCCCCCCCCCCCCCCCTTTCAAAAAAAAAAACCCAGCGCCAGGGAGCTGCTGACGTGTGGCTGCCTTTTAGTCCCGGTCGGTGTTACCAACCGGGACTAAAGGTCCTCCTGCCTGGGCGCCCCACAGCGGTCGCATGGAGCTCCTTTAGTCCCTGTTCGTAAGTCAACCGGGACTTAAGGTGAGGGGCTTTAGTCCCGATCGTATTGTCCCGGTTGCAGAACTGGGACTAAAGGCCCTCTGAAACCGGGACAAGTGCCCTATTTTCTACTAGTGATTTTTTTTACACAATTGGCAATATGTCTATGTTTTAGTCAAGTCACCTGGAACTCTACAAACTCGCTGGGTTTTTGTCGGTAGAACTTAATCATGTGGCCTAGATTTTTTTCTTCTTCTTCTTCCTCTTCATAGCTGTCTATCAGTCATGATCCTTTCATGATAACAACCTTTTTTTGATAAATGGTGGATTTTATTGATTCACAATGAAGAATCAAGTGGATAGAAACAAAATGTGTACACACCCGTCCGGCCTCTGCATAGTTAGGATGCATGCAACCAACACGGACACACACACTCAACTAAACATACCGGCAAATAGCAAAGGCATATAAAGCCAAAGCTATGCAACAGAGAGGAAAAATAAAAAAGCCCGAATCGATCGAAGTAGCAATCGACAAACTATAGCAACGACCATATCTGCACCAACCATCTCTTGACATCAGAAGGACATCGAGCTTCTTCAACAAAAACGTCTTCAAGAAAGGAACGACGCTCAAGCACCACTGTTACAGGACCAAACCACCAAAAGGCTAGATTTTAGGTTTTCACCTAAAAACGAGTTTGAGCATATCCAAGCAATGTCTTCAACAAGGTCACGACTCAAAAGCATCGTCATTGTCAGGTATAACTAACTTGGTTCAGAACTAGGAATTTTACCTTGGAGCTTGAGACCGGTTACTCGAGAAACACCACCAAATTAAAGTCAACCACATGTTGTCTGCGTCACTTTTTCACGATCCCAACAACTACATGTGTTGGGTTAGAAATCCCACCACCGCTGCTACACCACCATACCCTCTATGTCAAGCCATCATCCATAGATTGCATCACACCATCGAGGGCAAACTGGGCGGAGTGAGAGCCATCAAAACTCACAGTGGAGCCTTCGAGCTGCACCCCGCAACCTTGCCATTACGAGCTGTCGTCCGGTGTCATCACGGTCAGGTCTGCAGGACCAATCCTCCCAAATCAAACACCTAACTGAGATGTTTGCCGATCTGATCGGATTGTAAAGAAATGGAATGACCAGCCCCGACCCTCACTAGCAACCATTGTCGGGTGCGTCGCTTTCACCCCATCCAAAACGGCCCTTGCAAAACCAAATCCCGCAACCGTGCCATCGCATAGCAGCACGAGATCCCCGACCAACATGGCAAGCTATGGAGGCTGGGCCGCACCATGTCAGGAGGGAGCTCCGGAGGACGGAAGGGGCAGGAGCCGCGACGGACCTCGACAGGGTGGAGAGTGGAGAGACGCGTGATGCCGGCAAGGTGAAGAACCCCGTCGCCACTTTCCTCAGATAAAAACTTAGTATCTTACTTTCCTGGAGGTAGTCGTCATGTCTGTGATAAATATGTAAGAGACTGTTACGGTAGCACTAATTCGATCCTAATCATGGCCAGTTCCTCAGGTCACTATATCATTTATGTGTTTCCTCGGCTGCCAATACCGTGTTTTTTTACACGAAGATTAAAATTTGTATCAGACAAGTGTATTATGCCCAGTTTCGACATCCTGAAAATGTTAAACTGGAATGTCAACAGATTATTATATGTATGAGAAATGCTCACATTGTTTTTCTACTTGTTCTATTCCTTTGTTCCACTTGTACTTGTGCACCAATCCAATACACAAGAATAAAATGCGTCTTCACAACTGTAATTTAACTCTGGATGGATGTGGCTGAAATTTCAGCCCCTCCACCCCTCCTTCTCCTATAAATAGAGGTGGAGGGGGCTTCCCAAACACACTCTTTCTCAACATACACAAGCCATGCATGATCTGACCTTCTCTGTCCCTCCCAGCAAAATAGTTTTGTAGAGCCGAAAGGCTGTCTGGGTTTCGGTGGGAACTAGTTCTGGACGGCGAAGCCCTACCGGATAGATGACACCGTATGTGTGCAACTCTGTAGTGAGATCGTAGTTTCGGTCTTAGTTTAAGAGTGCCTCCCGAAGGGCTGTTCGAGTGACCGTCTGAGTTTCGAGGGTCCTCCCGGAGGTCTGTCCGAGTGATCGCCCGAGTTTTGAGGGTCCTCCCGAAGGGCTGTCCGAGTGACCGTCTGAGTTTTGAGGGTCCTCCCGAAGGGCTGTCCGCGACACCGTCCGAAGGACTGTCCGACCGCCTCTCGGAGGGCTGCCGAGGGGCAGACGAGGGAGTACATCCTCGTGGTTGGGAGGTTGTAAAATTCTAGCTGCGGGGATCTGCACCGTCGATCGTCATCGACTCTACTTCCGCTGCGCTACGAGTCGGTAACGAAAAGATCAAACCTTGTATGCAGTCTTCATAATGGTCCTGGGCTGGTGCATAGGTCGGAAATTTTTGTTTTCTACTACGTTACCCTACAGAGGAGAGCCGCACAGCCGGACGAGGCAGCGAAGTGGAAGGTGGGGTTGCCCGCGTATAGCTTGATGGCACGGCGGATGAGGTCGTAGGCCTCGGGCATGATTTGGTCGAGGTGCGCAAAGCAGAAGTGCCCCATGTCATGGATGACGCCGGAGGGGACGAAGATGTCGGGGTAGGTGGAGTGGGCGCGGCCGGGCGAGGATGCGGACGAAGAGGACGGCGACTGCGAGCGCACCGGCCCGAGGATGGCAGAGTCCGCATCAGGGACGTCCTTCACATCCTCCCCGCTGGAGATGGAGATGGGGTCGTGGCTGCGAATGCTGCGAGCCAGGCGGGGAGAGCCACACTGGGAGAGCGGGGCTGAGTCACCATCAGACGAGGCGGGGCGCGGTGAGGGAGAGGATGACACAAGCAGCCCCCGAATGGCGATGTGCTGCGAGCCGATCCAGAGGAAGCTGGCGCCTTCCTCGGCATCCGAGGCAGAGGCAGAGCGGCGGTGGGAGGCCATGGTGAGGTGGGGGAAGCGAAGTCGTTGGAGGGAGAGAGGTAGATTGGTGGAGCACTCAAAGCTCCGGTGGCCGGAACAACCACAGCGGGAGCAATGAATGGGGTCTCGGCAGGCGTGAACGAGGTGGTCGCGGGCTAAGCAACGAAAGCAGATAGGCCTAGAGCGTATGCGAGGGATGAAGGTGAGGTGGGAGCGTTGAAATAGCCGAGGGGATTTAGAGCGAGCGCGCGAGGTGGAGTGCTGGGCGGGAAGAGCGGGCATCCGGGGAGGAGAGAGCAGCACGTCCCGGAAGGAGCACGCGTGCTCTGTCGAGTGCACTGGTGCCGCGGCAAAGTGACAGGAGTTGGGAACCGTGGGAGAGGCGGGGTAGGGGAGTGACGACTCCATGAGAGCACGAAGCGTAGGGCTGCACCACGCCACTGGTCTCAAATTCGAAAATGCAGCTTGGGTCAGACTTAAGGGCGTATTATCCGGAGTGTGGTGGTGCACAACATGCAGGTCATGGACTCCCTGGGCTGTGAGGGGGGTGTATGCGCCGAGTCCAGGGGAGTTAAGTGAGGCATTAATGAGGGCGGGGATGGGGGACGAGGAGGTGCAGAGCACGCCTGCATGCCGGTGGAGGAGGGGAGCGCCGTGGGTGAGGGTGACAAGGTGGCATGGGGGCGCGTGAGGTGGACTTGACTAGGCGAAGTCTGGCGTGGTTATCATCACGCAAGCTCTGAGAGGTCTGCGACGTACAAGAAAACAACTTGGCTAGGGCGAGAGCGTGAGGTAGGGGGAAAACAGTAGCAGGCATGCCCAGGATGGAGCGAGAGGAGGGCAACATTTCCTTGGCAGCCAAGCGAGGGGGGGGGGGGGGGGGGGGGGGGGGGGGTGGGGGGGGGTGGTGCATGATTCAAAATTTGAATGCAAGCAGATTGGGCGGCCAGGAGCGAGCTTGACAAGACGAGCGAAACTCCGGGGCTGGAGACTGGAGACCATTTGACTAACTCGTTTCTGATCTCAAGAGACGAGTCCAGTGCAAGGAAGACATTAGCCTGGTAATGCAAAACAGAAAAGCATGATCGTCCAGAGAAAACGTGGTCAAGGGAGAGTTTGACCAAACACGCGCTAGGTTTTGCTACCGCTGAAAAGAAACTAATCCAAAGAAGGGAGTGCTTTTGAGGGTTGGGGGTGGCAGTAATGGTGGGTGTAAGATCACAATTGAACTTGCGCAGGTTGAAGGCACAAAACTTAAACCTGCATCGTAAGAGACTAACCTTAACTAATGGTCGAGCCAAGCCTCTCGAAGCTCCAAGTGTTGGGGAAGTACGCTCAGCATCCGAGGTAGCAGACACCTCAGGCAGGGTTGGGACGAGCCGCAAGGCTGGCCGGGAGAAACGCAGATCGATCCGGGGCCACCTAAGGTCTCCAAAGGAAAGGACAAGGTCGGCCACTCCGCGATTGGAGACGGAGAAAGAGAACTCATCATCAGCGACGACGGTGGAGTGGAACTGCTCGTGCTCGTCGCCGAACAGGCAGCCAAGGATCAGGTTGCAGAGAACCGGCGAGACTGCGAGGGGGAATTGAAGGAAAGAAACATGCAGTTGGCATGCAGGAGCAGCCGGGGCAGACGGGACGGTGACGAAGGACTTAAGTCTGACCCAAGCTGCATTTTCGAATTTGAGACGAGTGGCGTGGTGCAGATTGAGTAACTCATGCAGGGGCTTGTAGGAGAGGGTGGCCAGGGTAGCACAGAGAGGCAGCGAGACCGACGAAAACAGGCTGAAGGACAGCGAAAAAAGTCTCCGGTGAATGGGGCGAAGAGCAAGGATGAAGCCGAGCACACACTCGTTCCGGACAGAGAAAATGAAGGTTTTATCGAAGAGGAGACAGACGTTGAAGCAGCAAGCATCTCGGCCGAGGAAGGCCTGAAGAAGGGCGCTAGCAAGGAGGTCGTCGAACCGAAGTTTGGACGAGGAGATGTGGAGGCAGACAGGGAGGTCTGCCTGGAGGTCCGGGCCAGCGAAGGGCAGCTGGAGGGCCTTGGAGTCGCCGATGCCGAGAAAGAGATGGAGGGAAGTCTGAGCTAGGTGGACATAGCGAGGTGCGGTGGGGGTGGAGCTAGGCGGCGGAGGCGGAGGGGGCAGCGGAGGCGGAGGGAGCGACATCCCTTATTTCATCAATGGAGGCTGTGATAACGGGGAGGAAGTGCCGCCAGAAGATGGCGCCGAGGTGGCGGCAGCTTCGCTGGCTTTAGTGTGCGGATATATGGTCACCGATCTTCACATTTCACAAGATTGTAAAGAGATCAACATAGAGATCATACTTCCAAGCTTGGTGTTAAGTGTATATGTTGTTTATTGTTGTGTGCATCAACTGATGCAGAGTCTGGGGTGATCCTCCTTTTTCGAAAAATGTATATGTTGTGTGTCTTGTAAAAGATCATAGCATAGTCTAGATTACATGTAAAAAAAAGTTATAATCAAGAGTGGCACATGCCAATGTGACCTTGTCTATCTCTCTCCTCCATATAGAAAAGTGTGGTTCGGTCTCAATCTGTTTGTCACGCTTCGAAACACCACCACCATCAAGTATGAACACAAATCCACTTTTGGCTTTCATCTCATCAGCATCAGTGGTCCAGTTCACATCAAGTACCATCGGATATCCGGCATAGTGAAGTCTGAAGCTCACAGTACCTTTCGGATAGCGCATAACTCTTTCGACAGCATGCCAATGCACATCTCCCTGGTTTCAGACAAACCGTCTTAGTTTGCTCATAGCCAAGGCGACGTCAGGTCTCATAGTGCAAGCTAGATACATGAGTGAACTAATCACTTGAGAGTATCTCATTTGATCTATAGCCATGTCTTCAGACGGGGTTTCGGAGCCCTGCTCTACCGAACGGTCGTGGATGAGGTCAACGGGATGGGATCGCTAGAAGCAACACAATGAAAGAAACAGTAAATGATGGCTAGGGTTGCGCGAGGAGGAACTGAAGATGTTGGTTGCACTGGCCAACGTTGTCAATATATACGCCGTGGGGTAGGGAGTCATGGCCCTGGGCTTAAGCCCTCCCATTAGTGACTCATAATTAATCCAAGATTAATTAACTGTTCCTAACCGCCAAAAATAAAGCGCAAGCATAGGTCTGTGCTCGGCTCGGCTCATAGGCTCATTCACCAAACACGTGGCGGCGGAGAGGAGCACACGTGTACCACTCCTCTTCTAAAGCTCTCAATGACAAGTGGTAGGGCAACCCTTATAAACTTATAAATGGGTGTCAAGTCTGCTCAACTTTTGAGATGATACTAAACTTCCCACTACTTATCATGCACTTACATTTTTGTGAGGGGATATCATGCACTTACATGAGGCTTGGAGATTAACCATGAATTATTGTCTTATATAGGCTCAAGGCCCATCTACAATAGTATGTTGGTTTAATATGGTCACTTGAAGCATGATGCATGTTGATTAACTTGCACACATCTTAGTTGCTTTTACGAAGGCATGACCTAATCAGTTTAAGTAGTAACTAGCAAGATGTATGAAGGCATTTAAGTAGTGCATCCAATTATGAGGACATGCCATAATCAGTTTAAATAACCAGCAAGTATTTATCAAGTGCATCATTTTTTTAAAGTGTAAAATAATAAAGCGTGGTTGATCACTTATATAAATTACATGCTATAGCCTCTTTATTTGCTCAAGAAGAGAAGATGCAACACTTCTTTATGCTCAATCTGTTCCCTTTCTCACTAAAGGGTGACGCTAAATCTTTATTTAATAATCTTACACATGGTAGCATAAATAGCCTTCAAGATACGGTTAGAGTTTTTAATGAGAAATATTTTTCTACACATATGAAACAAACTGCTTTGCAGGACTATATAATTTTACCCAACTCGGGGAAGATTGTCTCCCTCAAGCTTGGGGGAGGTTTGGTGCATTACTTAGAGCTTGTCTAGATCATCCAATTAAAAAGAATTGGTAATTGATATATTTTATAATGGACTAACCATTGAATCTAGGGACTACCTAGACTGGTTTTGTTTTCGAGGAAAGAACAGTCGAGCAGGGCAAAGAATTATTGGATAATTTAATGAAAAATGAAGATGATTGGACTATTCTTGAATCTCTGCCCAAACCAACTCCGAAGAAAAGAGGTATTCTATTCCTCAGTCTAGAAAACATGGAAGAAGTTAAAAAAAATCTATGAAAGAGAAAGGTATTTAAGCTGAAGCTATGAAAGAATTTACCTCCTATTGAAGAATTATGCAAGCCAACCACTACAAATCGGGTAGTTTAGGTACATTCTCTCCATGAATTTGATGAATGTGATATTCCTTATAATTTTCCAAAAAGGGGCGCTTTATTACTTAAAAGATTTAAGCATTACACCCCGCCTCTGCATAACTAAGATGCACACAACCAAATAAGGTCCTCTCTCACAAACGAAAGATAAAAAAGGCGAAATACAAAGAGACATGTACAGTCCGTATAACGCCTAAAGCGGAGGGGGGCCATTCCTAAGATCATGCTGCCACCCATGTTGGGTAAAAGTATCCCTCGTCGTAGCCTCCAATCATGTACACACCTCCGTAAACAGGTCTTGATTCTCCACGCGTTGTAGAGAGGACCATAAACGAAGAGTCCCGGTACATCTGTAGATAACCTGCATCAGAGGAGTACTTTTACCATTAAAAACCTTATCATTTCTACATAGACAAAGCGACCAAATAACGGCAAGCTCTCCCACCCTGAGAAGTGTTCTAAACCTGTGATCAACCCCATGTAACTAGTTGCCAAATACATTAGCAACACTACAACGAGGATACAAGCCAGAAGCTATTTGGATGACTGACCATATAGAACGAGCCAATTTGCATTGGAAGAATAAATGTTTTATTGTCTCATCATGGTGACAAAAAACACATTGCGCACTTCCATGCCAATTCCTCTTAATAAGGTTATCTTTAGTAAGAATGACTCCACGACGAAGATACCATGCAAAGATTTTATTCTTAAGAGGTATCTTCATCTTCCAAATTTTCTTGTTATTATCAACTGGCACATCAGACTGGATTAACGCTTTATACATAGACTCCACTGAGAATTGTCCATTCCCATGGAGGTTCCATCGGAATACATCAGACCCATGTGACAATTGCACCGTGGACAACCGCTGGAGCAGGATGTTCCACGATTGGAGTCTGGGTCCAAATAAATCTCTTCTGAACATCACATTTGGCGAAAATGATTCCATTACCGTGGCGATAGTATCACCCTTGTGGCGCACAATATTGTATAGAGCGGGATATTGTTCCCGGAGTGTGGCATTTCCTAGCCACTTGTCCTCCCAGAATCTAATTTCCGAGCCGTCCTTAATCGAGAAGGATCCATAACAGAAGAAATATTTCTTCGCAGCCCTTAGACCTGCCCAAAAGTGGGAATCCCCAGGATTCCAGTATAATTGGGATACCATCTTGGAACCCACATATTTCCTCCTTAGTAGGGTTTGCCATACACCATCCTCCGTTAGTAATTTAAACATCCATTTGCCGAGGAGGGCCCTATTCTTAACCTCAAGGTCATGAATGCCCAACCCACCTTGGTCTTTGGGACAGCAAACCACACTCCATTTAGCCAGACGATATTTCTTTCTCTCGCTATCTCCTTGCCAAAAGAATCTTGATTGGAAATAATCCAATCTATGTAAAACTCCTTTCGGCAACTGGAAGAAGGAAATCATATATAGTACCATATTACTTAGTACTGAATTTATGAGGACCAATCTTCCACCCAGAGACAACAACTTACATTTCCAACTACTAAGTCTTTTTTGCAGTCTCTCCTCGATGTGTTTCCATTCAGCATTTGTGAGTCTCCGATAATGTATCGGTATCCCAAAATATGTGATCGGAAACTGGCCCAACCCGCATCCGAACAGTTCAGCATACAGGTGGGCCTCATCTTGAGCATCGCCAAAGCAAAACAATTCACTTTTATGAAAATTGATCTTAAGACCCGAGAGTTGCTCGAAAGCTGATAAAATCAGTTTCATATTTCTCGCTTTCTCGAGGTCATGATCCATGAAGAGAATCGTATCATCAGCATATTGAAGTATAGAGACACCATCATTAACTAGATGATTTACTACCCCATCAATTTGGCCATCAACCTTGGCACGCTCAATCATGACCGCTAGCATATCCGCAACTATATTGAATAGCATGGGCGATAACGAGTCACCTTGTCGCAATCCCTTCTTCGTTTGGAAATAGTGTCCAACATCATCATTGACTTTAATGGAAACATTGCCTCCAGAAACGATGCTATGGATCATAGCGCGCCACTCTGCAGAAAGTCCTTTCATTCTTAGAGTCTGTTGAAGAAAGGGCCACTTGACTTTGTCATAAGCCTTTTCAAAGTCTATTTTGAGTACCACCCCATTCAACTTTTTTCGCTGTAATTCATGGACTGTTTCATGAAGGATAACAACTCCATCTAGGATGTGTCTGCCTTGCATAAAAGTTGTCTGTGAAGGACGAACCACATGTTCAGCAGCCAAAGTTAGCCTAATAGTCGCAACCTTCGTGACTATTTTAAAACTAACATTAAGGAGGCAAATAGGTCTGTATTGTTGTATCCTTTCAGCCTCATTAACCTTAGGCAGTAAAATAATCTCACCGAAGTTTAAGCGAAACAATTCTAGTTGGCTAGCATGAAGGTCGCTAAACAAAAGTTGGAGATCCGGTTTGATGACTTCCCAGAAGTTCTGATAGAACTCTGGGGGAAAACCATCCGGACCCGGAGCTTTGTTATGCTCCATTAGGAAAACTGCCTTTCTAACTTCCTCCTCGGAGTATTAGGCTGTTAGAAGGTTGTTTTTCTCATCAGAACCTGGGGGATGTCATTTGTTTGGGATTCATCCATCGAAAACTTTCCTTCCTCTGGTGCTCCAAACAGATTTTTGTAATAATTAGTGATATAAGATTTAAGTTGCTCATGCCCCTCAATCGTGTCCTCAACCTGTTGTAGGGAATGAATAATTTTCTTCCAGTGTCTGCCATTGGCGACTCCATGGAAATATCTAGTATCCGAATCAGCTTTCAGGATAAACATAGAGTTAGAATGTTGGTACCATTTGAGTTCCTCTTCAAGCAGCATGGTAGCTATCTGTGCATTCGAATGATTCTGGATCTCGTTTTCTTGCTCGGATAGACGTCTAACCTCTGTCAGAGCTTCTAATTCATCAATGATATTCCATACAATAAGTCTCTAAGTTTATGATTAGGTGCAAGAAGTTGCCCAGGTAGTGATGGGATATCAGCATTCCGCTTTGTTGGATGAAATAAGAGCTGAAGGATGGGCTGCAACTATACTCTGTGTTTCGCAGGTGTTGGAACAAGGAGACAACAAGACCCCTCCTCTTATCTTTTTAGTGGCCAGACCCCCTCCAGTTTTGATCAGAGAAATAGAGATGTTTGACAGAGCTGCCATAGAGGACAGAGGAGGTGGCCACGAGGGCCAATGTTCCCATTTTACATGATTGGTGTGTAGAGTTCACACTTTAAAACTTGGTGTGTGTTAAGTGTATATATTGTGTGTATTGTACAACACCATCGTCATAGTCTTGAGTACATGTCACCAAAAAAAAGAGAAAATTTAAATATGATTCATGAATGTTTTTCATATTTGCATCATTTTTTAAAAATTATTTAATATTTTAAACATTCATGACAAATTTTTACATTTATTGATATTTTTTAAAATTCTTGAACTTTTTAATTCCCTAAATTGTTTTGCATATTCATGACTATTTTTTAAATTTGTTTAATATTTTGAAATCGAGGATTCTTTTTCATTCATGAAAATCTTCTTAAATTTATAGCGCAACTACAAGGAGAAGTGTCCATCTAAGCGCCTTCATAGAGGACAGACAAAAAGCTCATGGGGTTGCATGCTTGATGCTTACAGCTGTGTGAAGCAGAGCCCGGTGGTGAAGAATTAGACGATGAAGTTCATGATCGTACAGGCAGCAACTCGACCTCCAGCGGAACCGCCATTGCTGGGAGAAGAGAGAAAGAGAGAGGGGGTGGCAAGGAAGAGGCACTGTGTTGGGGGATTGGGTGGGGTTTTATTTTTACCAACCCTTCTAACCGATGGGGCCCTTTTTTTGGGCCGCGGGCGGGGGGGGGGGGGGGGGGGGGGGGGTGGAAAACGCCGTCCCTTGTATATTGAGTCAATGGAAAAAGTGTGGTGAGGGCAGCACCAAAGATGTAGTCAGTATGTTCATCAAGGAGAGAGCCTCTCGGCAAAGCAGCGGCTGGTTTTCTCCTTGGTGTAGTCTGCGTGTGTGTGTGTAGAGTTTCACCATGTGTGTGTATTCCCCTCTGTGTGTGTGCGTTCTTGTGCTATTGAGAGAAGAGAGAGTTGTGAGAGACAATGAGAGGTGGAAGAAGAGTGGCGTTGCGAGAGGCGGCGCCAACAGGCCTCAAGACAGTCCGATTCTCCAATTGTAGGCAGATTACTCCACTGCAGAGTTAAAGATACACCTTCAGAGATTGCTGACAGTTCTCACTCAAGAGCATTATCACATGTGATCA
Source organism: Thinopyrum elongatum (assembly GCA_011799875.1). Taxonomy (NCBI): domain Eukaryota; kingdom Viridiplantae; phylum Streptophyta; class Magnoliopsida; order Poales; family Poaceae; genus Thinopyrum; species Thinopyrum elongatum. The sequence continues at coordinate 579,658,110 of CM022302.1, read as the reverse complement.
GATGTAGACATGCAGTAAATATGATCCCACCACTTGAGTCTCTGAGCAACATACCGGTTGCCGCCGAACCATCAGAGGGCAGATATGATCCATCTCTATCAACAACAAAAAATAGCGCGCTATTTCGCTGTTATAGCACTGTTACAGCGTATTTGCAGAGGAAACGCTACGTTCTAGCAAATTCGGCTGCTACGACGCTAATCATGTTATGCCATTCTCTACTAGTGTGAATTCTAATGTCCATTATCTTTTCTGGATGATTCCAATAGTGCAATGGTGCATCATTATTGGTCTAGATTCAGCAAAGGTGCGATCTTTCTAGCTCTGTCCTGTAAGATTGTAATTTGGTGCTACCAATAACTGTGAAGTTGACCTCTTAAGCTGAAAAATTGTTGTTGTAAATTACTCTACTGCATGTAGGTGTGTTGTGACACCCCGATTCAATCGTACACTAATCATACACGTAAATGTGTACGATCAAGATCAGGGACTCACGGGAAGATATCACAACACAACCCTAGACACAAATTAAAATAATACAAGCTTTATATTACAAGCCAGGGGCCTCGAGGGCTCGAATACATAAACTCAAAGACACAAGAATCAGCAGAAGCAATAATATTTGAGTACAGACATAAGTTAAACAAGATTGCCTTAAGAAGGCTAGCACAAAAGTAGCAACGATCAAAAAGGCAAGGCCTCCTGCCTGGGACCCTCCTAAACTACTCCTGGTCATCGGCGGCCTGCACGTAGTAATAGACACCCTCGGTGTAGTAGGAGTCATCGAAGGTGGCGTCTGGCTCCTGGGCTCCAACATCTGGTTGCGACATCCGAGAAGAATGGAAAAGGGGGGAAAGTGGGAGCAAAGCAACCATGAGTACTCATCCAAAGTACTCGCAAGCAAGGATCTACACTACATATGCATTGGTATCAATGAAATGGGTAGTATTTGTGGACTGAACTGCAGAATGCCAGAATAAGAGGGGGATTGCTAGTCCGATCGAAGACTACGCTTCTGGCAGCCTCCATCTTGAAGCATATAGAAGAGAGTAGCTGGTAAGTTCATCAAGTATCATCGTATAGCATAATCCGACCCAGCGATCCTCCCCCGTCACCCTGTGAGAGAGCGATCACCGGGTTGTATCTGGCACTTGAAAGGGTGTGTTTTATTAAGCATCTGGTTCTAGTTGTCATAAGGTCGAGGTACAACTCCGGGTCGTCCTTTTACCGAGGGACACGACTATTCGAATAGATAAACTTCCCTGCAGGGGTGCACCACATTACCCAACACGCTCGATCCCTTTGGCTGAGCACACTTTCCTGGGTCATACCCAGCCTCGGAAGATCAACACGTCGTAGCCCAACCTAGGCACAACAGAGAGGTCAACACGCCGGTCTAAATCCTAAGCGCGCAGGGGTCTGGGCCCATCTCCCATTGCACTCCTGCACGTCGCAAACGCAGCCGGTGAGTAGACCTAGCAACCTCCATTACAAAGGAAGTTGTGTTACACGGTCCAACCCAGCGCGCGCCGCTTAGTCACTGACGTCAAAAAGGCTTCGGCTGATACCACGACGTCGTGTGCCCATAACTGTTCCCGCGTAGGTGGTTAGTGCGTATAGGCTCATAGCCAGACTCAGATCAAATGCCAAGATCTCATTAAGCATGTTAATTGATGTAAGTGCGGACGCTGAACAGGGGCCAGGCCCACCTCTCACCTAGGTGGTCTCAACCTGCCCTGTCGCTCCGCCACAAAGATCCACTCAGAGGGCCGTCGGGACAAATGTCCTTTCAGCCCCCAATCCGTGAATCACTCACGGGTACTCTGCGAGCCAACCCGACTTTAGTCACCACATGTGTCATATACAATATGTATGTAAGTACATACCCGTGATCACCTCCCGAGTGATCACGGTCCGGTAGTATAGCATGGCAGACGGACAAGAATGTAGGGCCACTGTGTAGGAGATATGCCCTAGAGGCAATAATAAATGTTATTATTTATCTCCATGCTCATAATTAGGTTTATGTTCCATGCTATAACTGCTATGGTTCTCGAGTCTACAATAACCACGAGGCTCGGAGGAAGACTCATATGCACGTGTGGAATAATAAACGGTAAAATGTATTCCTAGTCTAGCCTCTAAGACTAGCTCAAGTGTTGCATGATGGTCCTGTTTTCTTGATCATGGGCATGTCTATGCCAGCAACTTTGAGGGCACAATGTTAGAAGAACATTTGTGTTGAATCGACCCGATTGATGTTATGCTATGAGTTACTTTCGTCACAAGTTAATGGTTAATAACACAGAGATGGTTAACGTTTGCATGATTCCTTAGACCATGAGAGTATCGAGTTTCTTCATGCTTGCTTCATGAACTTTGGGGTTTGTTAAACATTATCCGTAAATGGGTGGCTATTACGGCGGCTTACGGGTTCATGGAAAAGTATGTCAAGTAACTTGATAGCTCAAGATTGGGATTTGCTCCTCCGACGATGGAGAGATATCTCTGGGCCCTCTTGGTGTTACGGTATCCATCATCGTCTGGCCAAACACTTTGTGATTTGATCACGGGGATGCCGGAACACGGTAACGAGAAAAGAGAACAAATACCGATAATGAGGTAACTAGCATAGTGGACAAGTTGTTGATCCACGGGAATGCCAACATGTCTCACCTCGGGTATTTGTAACATATCGCGAAGCAACAAGAATAGCACACGGCAACTGGAGGTTCACTCGAATATTCATTCGTGTGGGTATAGGGGTCAATATGGGTGTCCACGGCTCCGATGTTGATCATTGATCGGAAGAGGTTCCGTGTCATGTCTATACTTCACCGAACCTGTAGGGTCACACGCTTAAGGGTCATCTATCTGCTGAATACTAGACAGGGAGTCTGAGAGAAAATCACCGAAAAAGTTCCGCAGAGAGAGGTCACCGGATGAGTTCCGGTGAAACTGAAAAGTTGTTTCGGGGTATTCCATTAAGTCAAATTAGTTTCGGCACATGCCTGATAATTCTTGGAGGGTGCCAGAATCATTCTACAAACTTCTGGGAATTTTCCGAGATGAAAACCGGAAATGTTCCGGAGCTGCCGGAACCGCTTCAGATGCTTTTCGCAGATGAAATCACTAAACTGGAATTGTTCCAGAACACGTTGAAAATTATTATGGTGGGTACTGGAAATGTACTAAGCCCACATAAATATTTTCAGTTCGAACGGACGCTGAAAAATGTTGTCATGAATAGTGAAAGTGGTTTTTGGGTTACTTTTTGGAAAGCCACTTGTTTGGGCTTTATCCCAAAAGATCTAGGGATGACATGGATGGATTGGGAGGCCCTCTTGGGGGCCCCCCAAGAGGTGTGGCCGGCCACACTTGGGGCTCCACTATGGAGCCCCTCTTGTTCCTTGGTTTCACTTCTATGCCCTTGGTGGAAGGACTTCATTCATGTACTTTTGGGTTTTATTGTAAAACCACCCTACCCCTTGGGATTTCCTATAAATAGAGGTGGAGGCGCAGCCCTCCACACTCATCCCTTGCTCTCATACTCATGCCATGCAATGATCTGGCTTCTCTCTCCCTCCCACGAAAAGAGTTTTGTAGAGCCGAAAGGCTGTCTGGGTTCCGGTGGGAACTAGTTCTGGACGGCGAAGCCCTGCCGGATAGATGACACCGTATGTGTGCAACTCTGTAGAGAGGTCGTAGTTTCGATCTTTGTGCCCTAGGGGCTGTTCGAGAGTGCCTCCCGAAGGGCTGTCCATGTGATGGTCCGAGTTCTGTCAGTCTTCCCGAAGGGCTGTCCAAGTGACGGTCCGAGTTCTGTGAGTCCTCCCGAAGGGCTGTCCGCGACACCGTCCGGGGGACTGTCCGACTGCCTCCCGGAGGGCTGTCCGAGTGGCGGATGAGGGTATACATCCTCGCGGTTGGGAGGTTGTAAATCCTAGCTGCGGGGATCTGCACCGCCGATCGTCACCGACTCTACTTCCGCTGCGCTATGAGCCGGTAACGAAAATGATCAAACCTTGTATGCAGTCTCCATAGTGGTCCTGGGCTGGTGCGTAGGTCGGAAAATTTTTGTTTTCTGCTGAGTTTCCCTACAGTGGCATCATGAGCCATGCTATACGTAGATGCAGGTTGCGATCTAGAATACATAGTGATGTATGGGTGTTGCACAATATAATTAGGTAGTAGATGAGTTCTATTACTGAAAATTATTTGTGCGGGTAGCAGATGAAATCTGTTACCCGATGTTCTTGTTGCTTCCCTGGAATTTGCATATTTCTGATCTTGATAACAGTATGGTGGAGTTTCAATGTTCTGGCAATCCGCGATCCTGATTGATCAACAAAGTGCTAATAGTTCATTGAATACCACCGTAGTTAAAAAGAAAGATGAAATTTCGCAGACAAAAGGGCAATGCAGATATGGTCTGCACGGGGGTCATGCGTATGACGAAGTTTAGTATGGGGTTCGAGATTTTATTATCTCGTGCTTCATACACACCGCATTGTTAATCTAGCGACTTGAATTATCATACTTGATGATGGAAGTTGGTAGCTTCGGTTTGTTTCGAAACCTTAGAAGCCATGAAAAACAAGTTTTTGCATGAACCAATTAGAGGCGTCTAACTTGGTTTTGCAGGAGGGTTTACATGTGCATGTGATGTGGTATAGCGGTGCTCATAATAATTTGATTATGTATGATATGACTATATAATGTAAATTTATTAACATGACCTGCGTGTCATGATTCGGCATGATGGCTGGAGCCATATGATTGCACATTAAATGACCTGTGTGTCAACCTTGTGTAATGCATTATTTTATTAGCTATAGAGATAGCAATATTATCTGCTATATCGACAAGGTGGTGGCAATCTTCGCGAAGGTGATCACCGACGTGAATGCCGAAGACGAAGGAATACAAGAGTTCTCCGTCAGAAAGGGCTATACCATATCATGCTATTATGAATTGCCTGAGATGTTTATCCCTTATGTTGCACCCTTCTTGATTGGGCAGTAGTCGTTTTTTTATTAGGGTGATCTCTCACTTCAAAATATCAAAGTAGTTAGTGTTCACCCAAGTGTAGCACCGTCTGTAATTCGTATCTTTTCGGGGTGCGCCATGTCCACATGGGTACGAACGAATCGAGAGGAATGAGGCGGGTGAGGTCAGACCTCGCAGCAAGATCACTTGGTTGTCTTTCACGTTCAGGCAGGATCGTCCTGAGCTCGGAACACACCCATCGAAAGATGAACAAGAGTCACATGGAGATGTGATCGGCAAGTTTGCCTACCAATTGAAATTCTCGTCATCAGTGATGTCCACATCAATGGCGTTCAATCGAAGTGTGGGTCTTGTATCACTCACAAATCAATTATGAGAGATATTGATTTGAGTGGGAGCGCACTGTTGAATTAACTTGTTTAATTCTCAGTGCAATTAATTATGAACTCTGTCTAAGTGTGATTTGCAAAATAGTTGTAGAATAATGGCTCGCTTTTCCACCTTCCATGTTAAAATTGAATAGCTGTTAAATATCTGGTTAAAACTTTATGGTTGGTAACATAATGTGAGGATTGTCCTCAAGAGTGCCGAGAAGGACTTTGTCCTATCGCATACTTTCGGTATTCTCTTGCTTATGCTATGGATCATGTGACTCTCGTCCTTCGATCCAAAGCTAGAATTCCGTTTCAGTCAAGTGCAATATGTTTGTTTCCATGAGACCCGAACTTCTAAAGTTTGGATAGTTATGTGATATTCATGGAATCTGAAATTCATTTTCAGAGACAGACAAAGGCTAAAAGATATGAGATATCCAAAGCAATGTTTGTTTGCAAACTATTAGTAAAGGAGTTTACTATGCATTAGACAGATAAGAGAGGGATCCAGAAGAACGCCTGTCATATGATGAAAGGTGAATAAAACAAACAACTTAAAGAGAAAGGAAGTGTCCGAAGGGTGTTAGTGAAACTTTCACGCCTAGGAAGTCCGGGGCTAACGCCACTCTTGAGTTGGATGCTTCTTTTGAGAGTAGGAGAAATACTAAAAGTTAAACTGTTAGAAGTATAATGGAAATAAGAAAGAAGACTAGAATATCCAGCTCATGTATGAATGTCATACAAGTTTTTGATGTATAGAAAGCTGGTCAAAGATATAGTTCTTGGGAATTATGATTAAATTGTTAATCACTGATTCTTGGGTATTGTGAGTTAATCACAAAGATACCCGCTTGATTGCATTCTGTTGCAACTCGATGTAAGAACTACTATGGCCTGAAAGACTAGCCAGGAATGAGGTTGAGATACACACATGGAACATAGTAAATGTTACTATACCTTCCATTGGTGTATTACCTATGTATTTACTTTCATAATTCATTTTAGAGTTTCACACTATAGCCCTTTGCATAAGGTATCTTGCAAGAAGGTTGTTCATAAGAGAACTTTTGATGTTCGGTGTTATGAATAACATAAGGGCCATACTTTCATTATGAATGAGATGTATGTTATGAATATTGATAATAATACATTACCTCAGTATTTACTTTCATAATTCATTTTAGAGTTTTACACACTCTAGCCCATCGCACAATGTTTGTTGCAAAAGGGTTGTTCATTGAAGAACAATTGTTGTTCAGTATTATGAATAACATGAGGGCCATACTTCCATCATCGATGGGACGTATGTTATGAATATTGATGGTAATATGATACATCCATAACACTGATGCTAAACGACATAAGACTAAAAGAATACCACACAAGTGTGGCACTGCATTTGGTCACATTGGAGAAACCCGCATGGAAAATTCCATTATGATGGATTTTGAAGTCGTTTGATTTTGAATCATCTGACACTTGCAACTTTTCTCCAAAAAGTGAAGTGACTGAAATACCATTCACAGGCCATAAGGAATGGACACCGAACTTATTGGTGGTCATACATTTGATGTGTGTAGTCCGATAAATGTTGTTAGTAGTGGATTTATCTATCTTCAGAAATGACTCAAGTAGATATATGTATATTTACTTGATGAGACGTAAGTCTAGATCTTTTGAATTCATTCAAAAGGTTTTCAAGAATGAAGTAGAAGTTATTGTAACAAGAAAATTATGTTTCTACAATTGAATTGCAGAATGGAATATTTGAGTTACAAGTTTAGCGAATGTCTGATGAGTTGTGAAAAGAGTTTCATAACTTGCACCTTCCGGAACACCACTGTGAGTGGAAAGTCCGTGAAGATGTAATCGAACCATTTATGACATGGTATGATCAAAGATGACATAAATAAATTTGCCATTATCTCTTTTAAAGGTGATGCTTTAGAGATTGCGGGTCTTATACTGAAAAGAGCTCCATCGGGTCTGTTGAAATGACGACATGGTATGGTACGCCCAACCATGTTATATCTTTTCTTAACATTTGGAATATGGGGCTTGTGTAAAAGGTTACAAACCTATTCCAAATCAGACAAGTGCTACTTTGTAGGTTATCCCATGTCATTGGGTATTCCCTCACCACTATACCAAGGCAAAGGATTTTGCCACAAAACGGTATGCTTTTAAAGAGAATTGTTCTTTCAAAAAGATGAGTGGGAGGACAGTGCAACTCGACGAGATAGTCAGTATCTTCGTCGTCAGGTCAAAGGAAAGAGACCTTGGAAGTAATTCCGGAGTTTCCTACTGCGACTGATACGGAAGTCTCTACAATAAAATGTATGGACTTCAGTCGAACTTGCAGCTAAACCACGTAGGCAAGGCTCGTGCAAACCTCTCAGGTGCGCAAACGAGATATTGTTGTTAGACAACCGTATACCTACGATACACAAGGAAGCGTTGATGGGCCCTGACTCCGGGATTGGCTAAATGCCAATATAATCCGAGATAGTTTCCATAAAATGATTCAAGATTTAAATCTTGATAAACCCTCCGGAAGACTTAGAGTCCAATGGATTGTATTGGAACTAAAAACTGATACGGATAAAAATGTTTTATCCATAAAGCTCGACTTGTTGCAATAACAAGTTCAAGGAGTTGACTACGATGAGGTTATTTCACCGTAGTGATGCTTAAAGTCGGTTCGGGTTGAACTAGCAATTAATACATATTTCAATCATGAGATATGAAACATGGATGACGATAGGATTTCCATCTGATGGAAATTAAACCAAGGACTTACATGTGTTACAGTCCAAGGTATTTTGTCAATCCAGAGGATGCTAGTAAGTATGCAAACTTCAGAGTTCCAGCAATGGACAGAAGAGAGGAAAATGGAGTTGGAATCTTCGTGTTTTGATGAAATAGTCAAAGGGGTTTGACTTCATCAATGGGTAACGAAGATGCTTATGATTCAAGAAAGTAAGTGGGAGCATAATAAAATTTCTAAAAAACGTTGTGTGCTTGACACATTGTTAATTGGAAATAAATTTCTTGACACGAATTAGGACTTCATTTGAAAATAGTTTTTCGATGAAGTGCTTGGGCTAAATAGCCTTGATATTAGGCATGATGATCTATGGAGATAGATTTACCTGATGGGGCTGAGCAAAGATACATATTGACAAAATGCTAAAACCTTTTAGCATTAAAAACGTCAAGGAGTAATTCTTGCCGAAGTCACATGGAAAGAGTTTTTGCAAGACTCGGTGTCCCAAAAACACTGACGAGCAAAATACATGATGGAGATTCCACACACCTTCATGTTTGGATTAATCATGTATTCCATGGTATGTAAAAACAAGCAGATATGTCCAATACTCCAAAGTTGTTGCGAGTATAGATACCAAAGTGATCAAATGTACTGATCATGGGACAACAGTGAAAAAGGTCATTGAGTACTATAGTAGCACTGATGACATGTTTTCTCGCAAGCGGAGATCATGAAGAGTTCGTTGTAAAAGGTTACATCGATACAGTCTTTATCCATGCTCCATGCAATTTTCGATTTAAATTGAGGGTTTTTGTGTAACACACAATATGGTGGCACGGTAGTTGGAAATTGTTCCAAACAAGTTACTGTGGCGAATTCTATAACAGAGGCAAAGTATGTTGCCGCTTTTAAAAGCGACAAAGATGATGTTGAATCATATAGTTCATTCATGAACTTAGTATGGTTCCAAGATGGCTTTTGTCAATGGGACACTACTGCAGGTAGTTGCTCCATAACTCAGTCTGAGGAATCCAGGTTCGACCTGTGATTCACATACATACAAAGCCAAGTCCACACAAAATATGAATTTTGTGAAAGCGTGAAAACGTGAGGATATGCAAAGATACACACGGAGCTGAAATCGTCAGATCCGTTGGACATCAGGCTATACCACAAGCGAAGCATATTTACACCGGTGTGCCACAGGTGTGAAGTGCATTAGCATTAACTAGATTATTTACTCTAGTGCAAGTGGGAGTCTATAGGAGATATGCCCTAGAGGCAATAATAAATGTTATTATTTATCTCCATGCTCATAATTAGGTTTATGTTCCATGCTATAACTGCTATGGTTCTCGAGTCTACAATAACCACGAGGCTCGGAGGAAGACTCATATGCACGTGTGGAATAAAAAACGGTAAAATGTATTCCTAGTCTAGCCTCTAAGACTAGCTCAAGTGTTGCATGATGGTCCTGTTTTCCTGATCATGGGCATGTCTATGCCAGCAACTTTGAGGGCACAATGTTAGAAGAACATTTGTGTTGAATCGACCCGATTGATGTTATGCTTGTTGGAAATATGCCCTAGAGGCAATAATAAAATGGTTATTATTATATTTCCTTGTTCATGATAATTGTTTATTGTTCATGCTATAATTGTATTAACAGGAAACCGTAATACATGTGTGAATACATAGATCACAGCATGTCCCTAGTAAGCCTCTAGTTGACTAGCTCGTTGATCAATAGATGGTTATGGTTTCCTGACCATGGACATTAGATGTCGTTGATAACGGGATCACATCATTAGGAGAATGATGTGATGGACAAGACCCAATCCTAAGCATAGCACAAGATCGTATAGTTCGTTCGCTAGAGCTTTCTAATGTCAAGTATCATTTCCTTAGACCATGAGATTGTGCAACTCCCGGATACCGCAGGAATGCTTTGGGTGTATCAAACGTCACAACGTAACTGGGTGACTATAAAGGTGCACTACAGGTATCTCTGAAAGTGTCTGTTGGGTTGGCACGAATCGAGACTGGGATTTGTCACTCCGTATGACGGAGAGGTATCTCTGGGCCCACTCGGTAATGCATCATCGTAATGAGCTCAATGTGACTAAGGAGTTAGCCACGGGATCATGCGCTACGGAACGAGTAAAGAGACTTGCCGGTAACAAGATTGAACAAGGTATAAAGGATACCGACGATCGAATCTCGGGCAAGTAACATACCGATGGGCAAAGGGAATTGCGTACGGGATTGATTGAATCCTCGACATCGTGGTTCATCCGATGAGATCATCGTGGAACATGTGGGAGCCAACATGGGTATCCAGATCCTGCTGTTGGTTATTGGCCGGAGAGATGTCTCGGTCATGTCTGCATGGTTCCCGAACTCGTAGGGTCTGCACACTTAAGGTTCGGTGACGCTAGAGTTGTTATGGGAAATTGTATGTGGTTACCGAAGGTTGTTCGGAGTCCCAGATGAGATCCTGGACGTCACGAGGAGTTCCGGAATGGTCCAGATGTGAAGAATTATATATGGGAAGTCCAGTTTCAGTCACCGGAATGGTTTCGGGGGTTGTCGGTATTGTACCGGGACCACAGAAAGGTGTCCGGGGGTCCACCGGGTGGGGCCACCTGCCACGGTGGGCCAAGTGGGCTGAGCAAGGGAGGGAACCAGCCCCTGGTGGGCTGGTGCGCCCCCCCAAGGGGCCCAAGGCGCCTACGGTTGAAAACCCTAGGGGGTGGGGGCGCCTCCCACCAAACTTGGGGGGCAAGGCCCCACCTTGGCCGCCGCCCCCCCCCCTTAGATGGGATCTAAGGGGTTCGGCCCCCTCTTCCCTTCACCCTATAAATAGAGGGGGGGTGGGAGGGCAGCATTACACCCCTTCCCTGGCGCAGCCCTCCCCCTCTCCAACACCTCCTCCTCCTCCGTAGTGCTTGGCGAAGCCCTGTCGGAGAACCACAAGCTCCACCACCACGCTATCATGCTACCGGAGCCCTCCCTCAACTTCTCCTCTCCTCTTGCTGGATCAAGAAGGAGGAGACGTCCCCGGGCTGTACGTGTGTTGAACGCGGAGGCGCCGTCCATTCGGCGCTAGATCGGATCTTCTGCGATTTGAATCGCTGCGAGTACGACTCCATCAACCGCGTTCTTGTAACGCTTCCGCTTAGCGATCTTCAAGGGTATGAAGATGCACTCCCTCTCTCTCGTTGCTAGCATCTCCTAGATTGATCTTGGTGATACGTAGGAATTTTTTTGATTTACTACTACGTTCCCCAACAGTGGCATCATGAGCAAGGTCTATGCGTAGATTCTTTGCACGAGTAGAACACAAGTAGGTGTGGGCGATGATTTGTTCAATTTGCTTACCGTTACTAGTCCTGTTTTGATTCAGCGGCATTGTGGGATGAAGCGGCCCGGACCGACCTTACACGTACGCTTACGTGAGACAGGTTCCACCGACTGACATGCACTTGATGCATAAGGTGGCTAGCGGGTGTCTGTCTCTCCCACTTTAGTCGGATCGGATTCGATGAAGAGGGTCCTTATGAAGGGTAAATAGCAATTGGCATATCACCGTTGTGGCTTTTGCGTAGGTAAGAAACGTTCTTGCTAGAAACCCATAGCAGCCATGTAAAACATGCAACAACAATTAGAGGACGTCTAACTTGTTTTTGCAGGGTATGCTATGTGATGTGATATGGCCAAAAAGGATGTGATGAATTATATATGTGATGTATGAGATTGATCATGTTCTTGTAATAGGAATCACGACTTGCATGTCGATGAGTATGACAACCGGCAGGAGCCATAGGAGTTGTCTCAATTTATTGTATGACCTGCGTGTCAATGTAAAGGCCATGTAATTACTTTACTTTATTGCTAACCGTTAGCCATAGTAGTAGAAGTAATAGTTGGCGAGACAACTTCATGAAGACACGATGATGGAGATCATGGTGTCATGCCGGTGACGATGGTGACCATGCCGCGCCTCGAAGATGGAGATCAAAAGCGCAAGATGATATTGGCCATATCATGTCACTTTATGATTTGCATGTGATGTTTATCATGTTTACATCTTATTTGCTTAGAACGACGGTAGCATAAATAAGATGATCCCTCACTAAAATTTCAAGAAATGTGTTCCCCCTAACTGTGCACCGTTGCGAAGGTTCGTTGTTTCGAAGCACCACGTGATGATCGGGTGTGATAGATTCTAACATTTGCATACAACGGGTGTAAGCCAGATTTACACATGCGAAACACTTATGTTGACTTGATGAGCCTAGCATGTACAGACATGGCCTCGGAACACGAGAGACCAAAAGGTCGAACATGAGTCGTATAGTAGATGCGATCAACATGGAGATGTTCACCGTTGATGACTAGTCTGTCTCACGTGATGATCGGACACGGCCTAGTCGATTCGGATCATGTATCACTTGGATGACTAGAGGGATGTCTATCTGAGTGGGAGTTCATTAAATAATTCGATTAGATGAACTTGATTATCATGAACTTAGTCTAAAAAATTGTCTTTACAATCTATCCTGTAGATCAAATGGCCCACGCTAATGTTGCCCTCAACTTCAATGCGTTCCTAGAGAAAACCAAGCTGAAAGACGATGGTAGCAACTATGCGGACTGGGTCCGTAACTTGAGGATCATCCTCATAGCTGCCAAGAAAGCATATGTCCTTGAAGCACCGCTAGGTGACGCACCCATTTTCCCAGCAACTCAAGACGTTATGAATGTCTGGCAGTCGCGTAGTGATGATTACTCCCCTGTTCAGTGCGGCATGCTTTACAGCTTAGAATCGGGGCTCCAAAAGCGTTTTGAGCAGCACGGAGCATATGAGGTGTTCCAAGAGCTGAAAATGGTTTTCCAAGCTCATGCCCGAGTCGAGAGATATGAAGTCTCTGACAAGTTCTACAGTTGTAAGATGGAGGAAAACGGTTCTGTCAGCGAGCATATACTCAAAATGTCTGGGTTGCACAACCGCTTGTCTCAGCTGGGAGTTAATCTTCCAGATGATTCGGTCATTGACAGGATCCTCCAGTCGCTTCCACCTAGCTACAAGAGCTTTGTGATGAACTAAAATATGCAAGGGATGGAGAAGTCCATTCCCGAGTTATATTCAATGCTGAAATCAGCGGAGGTGGAAATCAAGAAGGAACATCAAGTGTTGATGGTGAATAAGACCACTAGTTTCAAGAAAGGCAAGGGTAAGAAGAACTTCAAGAAGGACGGCAAGGGAGTTGCCGCCCCCGGCAAGCCAGTTGCCGGGAAGAAGCCAAAGAATGGACCCAAGCCTGAGACTGAGTGCTTTTATTGCAAGGGAAATGGTCACTGGAAGCGGAACTGCCCCAAGTACTTAGCGGATAAGAAGGCCGGCAATACCAAAGGTATATATGATATACATGTTATTGATGTGTACCTTACCAGCGCTCGTAGTAGCTCCTGGGTATTTGATACCGGTGCGGTTGCTCACATTTGTAACTCAAAACAGGAGCTGCGGAATAAGCGGAGACTGGCGAAGGACAAGGTGACGATGCGCGTCGGGAATGGTTCCAAGGTCGATGTGATCGCCGTCGGCACGCTACCTCTACATCTACCTTCGGGATTAGTTTTAAACCTCAATAATTGTTATTTAGTACCAGCTTTGAGCATGAACATTGTATCAGGATCTCGTTTGATGCGAGATGGCTACTCATTTAAATCCGAGAATAATGGTTGTTCTATTTATATGAGAGATATGTTTTATGGTCATGCCCCGCTGGTCAATGGTTTATTTTTATTGAATCTCGAACGTGATGTCACACATATTCATAGTGTGAATGCCAAGAAATGTAAGGTTGATAATGATAGTCCCACATACTTGTGGCACTGCCGCCTTGGTCACATTGGTGTCAAACGCATGAAGAAACTCCATGTAGATGGACTTTTGGAGTCTCTTGATTATGAATCATTTGACACGTGCGAACCATGCCTTATGGGCAAAATGACCAAGACTCCATTCTCCGGAACAATGAAGCGAGCAACCAACTTGTTGGAAATAATACATACTGATGTATGCGGTCCAATGAGTGTTGAGGCTCGCGGTGGCTATCGTTATGTTCTCACCCTCACTGATGACTTAAGTAGATATGGGTATGTCTACTTAATGAAACACAAGTCTGAGACCTTTGAAAAGTTCAAGGAATTTCAGAGTGAAGTAGAGAATTAACGTGACAGGAAAATAAAGTTCTTAGGATCAGATCGTGGAGGAGAATATTGGAGTCACGAGTTTGGCACGCACTTAAGGAAATGTGGAATTGTTTCACAACTCACGCCGCCTGGAACACCTCAGCGAAATGGTGTGTCCGAACGTCGTAATCGCACTCTATTGGATATGGTGCGATCTATGATGTCTCTTACTCATCTACCACTATCATTTTGGGGTTACGCTTTAGAGACTGCCGCATTCACTTTAAATAGGGCACCGTCTAAATCCGTTGAGACGACACCGTATGAATTATGGTTTGGGAAGAAACCTAAGCTGTCGTTTCTGAAAGTTTGGGGATGCGATGCTTATGTCAAGAAACTTCAACCTGAAAAGCTCGAACCCAAATCGGAAAAATGCGTCTTCATAGGATACCCTAAGGAAACTATTGGGTATACCTTCTACCTCAGATCCGAAGGCAGGATCTTTGTTGCCAAGAATGGATCCTTTCTCGAGAAAGAGTTTCTCTCGAAAGAAGTAAGTGGGAGGAAAGTAGAACTTGATGAGGTAACCCCTCTTGAACCGGAGAGTAGCGCAGCTCAGGAAGATGTTTCTGCGGTGCCTGCACCGACTAGAGAGGAAGTTAATGATGATGATCATGAAACTTTGGATCAAGTTGCTACTGAACTTCCTAGGTCCACGACGACACGTTCCGCACCTGAGTGCTACGGCAACCCTGTCCTGGAAATCATGTTGTTAGACAACGGTGAACCTTCGAACTATGAAGAAGCGATGGCGGGCCCGGATTCCAACAAATGGCTTGAAGCCATGAAATCCGAGATAGGATCCATGTATGAGAACAAAGTATGGACTTTGGTGGACTTGCTCGATGATCGGCGAGCCATAGAAAATAAATGGATCTTTAAGAAGAAGACTGACGCGGATGGTAATGTGACCGTCTATAAGGCTCGGCTTGTCGCTAAGTGTTATCAACAAGTTCAAGGGGTTGACTACGATGAGACCTTCTCACCCGTAGCGAAGCTGAAGTCCGTCCGAATCATGTTAGCAATTGCCGCATTCTATGATTATGAAATCTGGCAAATGGACATAAAAACGGCATTCCTTAATGGTTTCCTTAAGGAAGAATTGTATATGATGCAGCCGGAAGGTTTTGTCGATCCTAAGAATGCTGACAAGGTATGCAAGCTCCAGCGCTCCATCTATGGGCTGGTGCAGGCATCTCGGAGTTGGAACATTCGCTTTGATGGAATGATCAAAGCGTTTGGGTTTATACAGACTTATGGAGAAGCCTGTATTTACAAGAAAGTGAGTGGGAGCTCTCTAGCATTTCTCATATTATATGTGGACGACATATTGTTGATGGGAAATGATATAGAACTTTTGGAAAGCATAAAGGCCTACTTGAATAAGTGTTTTTCAATGAAGGACCTTGGAGAAGCTGCTTACATATTAGGCATCAAGAGCTATGGAGATAGATCAAGACGCCTCATTGGTCTTTCACAAAGCACATACCTTGCCAAGATATTGAAGAAGTTCAATATGGATCAGTCTAAGAAGGGGTTCTTGCCTGTATTGCAAGGTGTGAGATTGAGCACAGCTCAACGCCCGACCTTGGCAGCAGAAAGAGAAAAGATGAATGTCATCCCCTATGCCTCGGCCATAGGCTCTATTATGTATGCCATGCTGTGTACCAGACCTGATGTGAACCTTGCCATAAGTTTTGTAGGGAGGTACCAAAGTGATCCCGGTATGGAACACTGGACAGCGGTCAAGAATATCCTGAAGTACCTGAAAAGGACTAAGGATATGTTTCTCGTTTATGGAGGTGCCGAAGAGCTCGTCGTAAAGGGTTACGTCGACGCTAGCTTTGACATAGATCTGGATGACTCCAAGTCACAAACCGGATACGTGTATATTTTGAATGGTGGGGCAGTCAGCTGGTGCAGTTGCAAGCAAAGCGTCGTGGCGGGATCTACATGTGAAGCGGAGTACATAGCTGCTTCGGAAGCAGCGCAGGAAGGAGTCTGGATGAAGGAGTTTATCACCGACCTAGGAGTGGTTCCTAATGCGTCGGGGCCGATGACTCTCTTCTGTGACAACACTGGAGCTATTGCCATTGCCACGGAGCCCAGGTTTCACAAGAAGACCAAGCACATCAAGCGCCGCTTCAACTCCATTCGTGAATATATTCAAGATGGAGATATAGATATTTGTAAAGTACATACGGATCTGAATGTCGCAGATCCGTTGACTAAACCTCTTCCACGAGCAAAACATGATCAGCACCAGAACTCTATGGGAGTTCGATTCATCACAATGTAACTAGATTATTGACTCTAGTGCAAGTGGGAGACTGTTGGAAATATGCCCTAGAGGCAATAATAAAATGGTTATTATTATATTTCCTTGTTCATGATAATTGTCTATTGTTCATGCTATAATTGTATTAACCGGAAACCGTAATACATGTGTGAATAAATAGATCACAGCATGTCCCTAGTAAGCCTCTAGTTGACTAGCTCGTTGATCAATAGATGGTTATGGTTTCCTGACCATGGACATTAGATGTCGTTGATAATGGGATCACATCATTAGGAGAATGATGTGATGGACAAGACCCAATCCTAAGCATAGCACAAGATCGTATAGTTCGTTCGCTAGAGCTTTCTAATGTCAAGTATCATTTCCTTAGACCATGAGATTGTGCAACTCCCGGATACCGTAGGAATGCTTTGGGTGTATCAAATGTCACAACGTAACTGGGTGACTATAAAGGTGCACTACAGGTATCTCCGAAAGTGTCTGTTGGGTTGGCACGAATCGAGACTGGGATTTGTCACTCCGTATGACGGAGAGGTATCTCTGGGCCCACTCGGTAATGCATCATCGTAATGAGCTCAATGTGACTAAGGGGTTAGCCACGGGATCGTGCGTTACGGAACGAGTAAAGAGACTTGCCGGTAACGAGATTGAACAAGGTATAAAGGATACCGACGATCGAATCTCGGGCAAGTAACATATCGATGGACAAAGGGAATTGCGTATGGGATTGATTGAATCCTCGATATCGTGGTTCATCCGATGAGATCATCGTGGAACATGTGGGAGCCAACATGGGTATCCAGATCCCGCTGTTGGTTATTGGCCGGAGAGATGTCTCGGTCATGTCTGCATGGTTCCCGAACCCGTAGGGTCTACACACTTAAGGTTCGGTGATGCTAGAGTTGTTATGGGAAATTGTATGTGGTTACCGAAGGTTGTTAGGAGTCCCGGATGAGATCTCGGATGTCACGAGGAGTTCCGGAATGGTCCGGAGGTGAGGAATTATATATGGGAAGTCCAGTTTCAGTCACCGGAATGGTTTCGGGGGTTGTCGGTATTGTACCGGGACCACCGGAAGGTGTCCGGGGGTCCACCGGGTGGGGCCACCTGCCCGGGTGAGCCAAGTGGGCTGAGCAAGGGAGGGAACCAGCCCATGGTGGGCTGGTGCGCCCCCCCCCCAAGGGTCCCAAGGCGCCTAGGGTTGAAAACCCTAGGGGGTGGGGGCGCCTCCCACCAAACTTGGGGGGCAAGTCCCCCCCTTGGCCGCCGCCCCCCCCTTAGATGGGATCTAAGGGGGTCGGCCCCCTCTCCCCTTCACCCTATAAATAGAGGGGGGTGGGAGGGCAGCAGTACACCCCTTCCCTGGCACAGCCCTCCCCCTCTCCAACACCTCCTCCTCCTCCGTAGTACTTGGCGAAGCCCTGTCGGAGAACCACAAGCTCCACCACCACGCCGTCGTGCTGCCGGAGCCCTCCCTCAACTTCTCCTCTCCTCTTGCTGGATCAAGAAGGAGGAGACGTCCCCGGGCTGTACGTGTGTTGAATGCGGAGGCGCCGTCCGTTCGACGCTAGATCGGATCTTCTACGATTTGAATCGCTGCGAGTACGACTCCATCAACCGCGTTCTTGTAACGCTTCCGCTTAGCGATCTTCAAGGATATGAAGATGCACTCCCTCTCTCTCGTTGCTAGCATCTCCTAGAATGATCTTGGTGATACGTAGGAAATTTTTTGATTTACTACTACGTTCCCCAACAATGCTATGAGTTACTTTCGTCACAAGTTAATGGTTAATAACACAGAGATGGTTAACGTTTGCATGATTCCTTAGACCATGAGAGTATCGAGTTTCTTCATGCTTGCTTCATGAACTTTGGGGTTTGTTAAACGTCATCCGTAAATGGGTGGCTATTACGGAGGCTTACAGGTTCATGGAAAAGTATGTCAAGTAACTTGATAGCTCAAGATTGGGATTTGCTCCTCCAACGATGGAGAGATATCTCTGGGCCCTCTTGGTGTTACAGTATCCATCATCGTCTGGCCAGACACTTTGTGATTTGATCACGGGGATGTCGGAACACGGTAACGAGAAAAGAGAACAAATACCGGTAATGAGGTAACTAGCATAGTGGACAAGTTGTTGATCCACGGGAATGCCAACATGTCTCACCTCGGGTATTTGTAACATATCGCGAAGCAACAGGAATAGCACACGGCAACTGGAGGTTCACTCCAATATTCATTCGTGTGGGTATAGGGGTCAATATGGGTGTCCACGGCTCTGATGTTGATCATTGATCGGAAGAGGTTCCGTGTCATGTCTATACTTCACTGAACCTATAGGGTCAAACGCTTAAGGGTCATCTATCTGCTGAATACTAGACAGGGAGTCTGAGAGAAAATCACCGAAAAAGTTTCGGACACCGGAAAAGTTCCGCAGAGAGAGGTCACCGGATGAGTTCCGGTGAAACTGAAAAGTTGTTTCGGGGTATTCTATTAAGTCAAATTGGTTTCGGCACATGCCTAATAATTCTTGGAGGGTGCCAGAATCATTCTGGAAACTTCTGGGAATTTTCCGAGATGAAAACCAGAAATGTTCCGGAGCTGCCGGAACCGCTTCAGATGCTTTTCGCAGATGAAATCACTAAACTGGAATTGTTCCAGAACGCGTTGAAAATTATTATGGTGGGTACTGGAAATGTTCTAAGCCCACATAAATATTTTCAGTTCGAACGGACGCTGAAAAATGTCGTCATGAATAGTGAAAGTGCTTTTTGGGTTACTTTTTGGAAAGCCACTTGTTTGGGCTTTATCCAAAAAGTTCTAGGGATGACATGGATGGATTGGGAGGCCCTCTTGGGGCCCCCCAAGAGGTGTGGCCGGCCACACTTGGGGCTCCACCATGGAGCCCCTCTTGTTCCTTGGTTTCACTTCTATGCCCTTGGTGGAAGGACTTCATTCATGTACTTTTGGGTTTTATTGTAAAACCACCCTACCCCTTGGGATTTCCTATAAATAGAGGTGGAGGGGCAGCCCTCCACACTCATCCCTTGCTCTCATACTCATGCCATGCAATGATCTGGCTTCTCTCTCCCTCCCACGAAAAGAGTTTCGTAGAGCCGAAAGGCTGTCTGGGTTCCGGTGGGAACTAGTTCTGGACGGCGAAGCCCTGCCGGATAGATGACACCGTATGTGTGCAACTCTGTAGAGAGGTCATAGTTTCGATCTTAGTGCCCAATGGGCTGTTCGAGGGTGCCTCCCGAAGGGCTATCCATGTGATGGTCCGAGTTCTGTGAGTCTTCCCGAAGGGCTATCCAAGTGACGGTCCGAGTTCTGTGAGTCCTCCCGAAGGGCTGTCCGCGACACCGTCCTGGGGACTGTCCGACCGCCTCCCGGAGGGCTGTCCGAGTGGCGGATGAGGGTATACATCCTCGCGGTTGGGAGGTTGTAAATACTAGCTGCGGGGATCTGCACCGCCGATCGTCACCGACTCTACTTCCGCTGCGCTACGAGCCGGTAACGAAAATGATCAAACCTTGTATGCAGTCTCCATAGTGGTCCTGTGCTGGTGCGTAGGTCGGAAAATTTTTGTTTTCTGCTGCGTTACCCATCACACTGATGATAAACTAGCATCCTATACTAAGCATTTAGGATTGCAGGTAAAGATAACAAGAGTAGTAGCAAAGACAGGCTATGCAGCAGAATAGGATTAACTGAAAGCAGTAACATGCTACACTACTCTAATGCAAGCAGTAGAGAGAAGGAATAGGCGATATCGGGTTGATCAAAGGGGGGGGGGGCTTGCCTGGAAGCTCGGCAGAGAAGGAGGGGTCGTCAGCGCCGTAGTCGAACGGGGCAGCAGCAGCGTCGGTCTCGTAGTCTACCGGAGAGAAGAGCGGGAAGAAACAATGAATACAATACAAACAGATGCATGACGATGCATGACATGACATTAAGTGGTGCTAGGTGTGCCCTAACGCAGTAGTAGGCGATATCGGCAAAGGGGGGAAACATCCGAGAAAGTATTCCCGGAGTTTGACGTTTTCGGACAAATGAACCGGAGGAGGATTGTTGCATGTTCGCTATGCTAGGGACGTGTGGTGAACAAATGGATTGCATATTCGGATTCATCTTGTCGTTCTGAGCAACTTTCATGTACAAAGTTTTTTCATCCGAGCTACGGATTATTTTATATTAATTTTCAAAGTTTTAATTCATTTTTAGAATTAACAGAATTAATTTAACTTAGAAAAGGCAATTATGATGTCATCATGATGTCAGCGGTCAACACTGACCGCTGACCAGTCAAACTGACAAGTGGGGCCCGTCCGTCATTGACACAGATTAACTAAACCAAGTTAATTAGCTTAACTAAGTGATTAGGTTAATTAAACTAGATTAATTAAGTTAATTAATTTGTTAATTATAATTTTTTATTTTATAAAGTTCTGGGGGGGTGGGCCCCGGCTGTCATAGGCCTGGGGGCCATAGCGTGTGTGGGCTACGGGCACAGCCCGAACGGGCGAGGGGGATACGGGCGACGGGCAGGCGCCCGTTAACGGCGAACCTAGGCGGCAGCTGCGGCGGCCGGCGACAGCGCGTAGCGGGCGAGGCAACGGCGGGCACGGGTGGCTGCGGGGCGGAACAGGGCGACGGCGCGGGGAGCCGGGTCGGCGTGCGGGCGGTGGAGCAAGGCTGCTGCGTGGTGCAGCGTGGCACGGGCGGCGCGTGCGCGCGTGGCGAGGTGGAGGGGAGGCCAGGAGGGCGCAGGGGCGCGCGCGAGCAGCGGCGAGGGCGCGGGCGCGCGAGGGGCTTTGGCCGCGTGCGGGAACGGCGGGCGCGGAACAGGGGCTGCTGCCGACGGCAGTAGGAGGCAGCGACGAGCGGACAGGGGGGCGCAGCGGGGCCTCGCGAGCGTGCGCCAGAGCGAGGCCGCCGGAGTTGGCCGCGGGGGCGGCGGTGGTCGGCGCGAGCTCGGACTGGAGCGGGTGCGTGTGCGCGTGCGCGCGGTGGACGGCCAACGGGCGCGCGGCGTCAGGGGTGACCGCGGGCGCGGAAGCCGGAAGGCGCCGATGGGCGAGGGCAGCGCGGTGGCCAGGGCCGTAGGGAGCAGAGGGGAGCACTACTAGGAAAAGGGCTATAGCTGATATGGACATTAATGGCGCACCATGTTTGTGGTGCGCCACTGCTATATAGTAGTGGCGCACCAGATACAGGTGCGCCATTAGTGTCCTCGTTACTAATGGCGCACCAGACACACGGTGCGCCATTATTAATTTTTTTTTTATTTTTCCAAAACTATAAATGGCGCATCAGGGCACGGTGCGCCATTACTAGTTTTAACTAGTAATGGCGCACCACACACTCCGTGCGCCACTACTAACAATTTTTTTTTACTTTTTTTTTTCAAAACTAGTAATGGCGCACCTGGGTACATTGCGCCATTACTAGTTCAAACTAGTAATGGCGCACTATCCACTGGTGCGCCACTACTAAACATTTTTTTTTATTTTTTTTTGCAAAACTAGTAATGGCGCACCACATAACAGGTGCGCCATTAGTAACCAGGGTTACTAATGGCGCACCTGTTACGTGGTGCGCCATTACTAACTTTCTGAGTCTTACAATTTATTCACCAAATGCACCAACCCCCCCTGGACCGCCTTTTCAGTTTAAAAAAAATGATAGAAATATCAAAAAAATAAAAGAAAATAAGATTCCCATGTGATATGTGGTCTAGTTGTTAGCAAAATTTACAAACATGAATTTTCGACTTTTTTGCAAAATCTCTCGAGAATTTGTAACTCCGATGAAAAAGTTTTTTATATGAAAAATCATCTACTCAAAAAGTTACATCCGAATTTAACTGGGGGAACCCCGTTAAACATTTTCAGAATCCCAAAAAACCTAACAGAACGAAAGATACGGAGCTTTTAAGATCTAAAGGGAAAAAATGGAAAAAAAAAATTCAAACTTACTAGTGGCGCACCATTTGCTAGGTGCGCCACTAGTAACAGAAAAAAAAATTGGTTTCAAATTTTTTTTTTGGAATTTTTTTTCAAAATATGATACGTAATATGACCGGGAAGTTTGAAATATTTTTTCAAAATTTCATCACACTAATGAACATGAACAAAGTCCTAGACATCAACAAGGTTTAATAGGATTGATATCATAGATATATCACCAAGTGCTTGTTAAGTGAGGTGGTGCTGGGGTTGGATAGAACTGCGAAGTTAAGTGTGCTCGGGCCGGAGTAGTGTGAGGATGGGTGACCTTGCGGGAAGTTTGACCACTTAGTGCGATTTGACTTGAGATTAAGCATATTGACCCGAGATTAAGCCATAGTGACCCGAGATTAAGAAAAAAATGAAAATTAAAATAAAAAAACATTGAAAAAAAAATTTGAAAAAAATTTGTTAGTAATGGCGCACTTCTATGTGGGGCGCCGTTACTATCTGGCTTAGTAATGGCGCACCTCATAGAAGTGCGCCATTAGTAACCCAGAGCACAAGGTACATATGGCCCCCAGGAGGCATACTAATGGCGCACGGTGGGCTATACTAATGGCGCACTGCGTGGTGCGCCATTAGTATACCAGATACAAATGGCGCACCAGGGGTGCGCCATTAGTATTTAATTCTAATGGCGTGGTGCTAGTGGCGCACCAGTAGTGCGCCATTAGTAGGCAAAACTGGTGCGCCACTAGCAGGCCTTTTCCTAGTAGTGGAGAGGAGAGGGCGAGGCTCACGGGCGGTGCAGGGGGAATGGCAGCGGGCTCGAGGAGGAGGACGGGGACGACGGCGGTCCGGCAACGGGGGCCACGCGGTCGGGGTGGAGGAGCTCCGGCAATGTGGCCTTCCGGGCGGCGACGACGGGCGTCGAGGCGTTGAGCCCCGATCTAGAACTGGATCGGGAGGGAGAGGGAGAGCGAGCGAGTGGGGGGAGTGGGGGTGGTTGGGTTAGGGTTCCTCCCGGGTGGGGGATATGGAGATGGGAGTGGGGCGCCGGCTGGGCCGGCCTAGCTAGCCCAGTGGCCAGCTAGGCCGAGGCCCAGCGAGGGGGGTTCCATTTTCCTTTTATTTCAATTTTTCTTTGTTTTGTTTCTTTTATTTAATTTATTCATTTGCTGTTTTATTTTATCTTAGTTTTATAAATTATAAACCTAGCCCCTAAATTAGTACTATTACTTATGACACTGCCACAATTAATTTGGCACCCTAAACAATTAGTTTATATTTGTTTAGTATTTAAAAGGCATTTAAATATTAGTTTTACTACTATTTTAATTAATTTAGTGAATCTAACTATTTTATAAAAAGATGTTTTCTCCACCATAATTACCTATGCAATATCTGGCACAACCCGAACATTTTAGTTTTTAATATTTGAAAACTTTTGTCGTTTGCCTTTAATTCAAATTTGAATTTGAATCATTTTGAACTAACGCAAGATTATCAACAGTAATCGAGGTGACATGGCATCATTAATGTGGGATTACTGTAGCCTAATTAACCGGGCATCACAATTCTCCTCTACTACAAGAAATCTCTTCCCGAGATTTAAGAGGTGGAGTTAAGGGGAAATGAATTGGTTACGAAATTCTATCGGATCTTCTCGTTCTGGGTTGCTCTTCTTGAAGAAGTCGATCCCTTCCGTTGACGTCTTCATTCCTATGCATCAATGCAACATGATGAAGTTGTCGTCCTTCCTTCAGGATCTTCACCGTACTTACGAAAGGATAAGAGGGGAAAACTGTATAAGGACGGATTCTAACAAGATTAAGCATCGGACGGTTAACTCAGGGGAAGAAGCATAAGTATCTCTCGAATTGAAACTTAAGAAGATATCGAGAGCAAAGTAAGAAGGTACCATGAGAAGTTTCAAACGGATAGGCAATCGTTCAATGTCTGAAACAAAGTGCGAAAGGGGTCCAGAGCAACGAGATTAAGTATTGCGTCTGTTACCAGAATAGATCACTAGGAAGGTGGCCCATGAATCACATACGAGGCCACGCACGAGGAATAACTTAGGAAACCGGGGGGTGTACAGGAGAGTCAGGTTTCGATCCTGTGGAGTTGTGGGTTATGGGCCCACCATGTGGGTTAAAAGTAGGAAGGGCGGTGACGTCTTGTGCGATCATGTAAGCAAGGCATGTCAGAGGATAGCCTGTCAGTTAAGTTGGGCACAACATCGGTACCAAGGGCGAGGGACGAAGAGAACCATTTTCCTGCTCGTTGAACGAGGAGGGCCAATAGGCAAAGTTCTCGTCCATCGGTGGTTACCGAAATGTCATCAACAATAGTAACATGGTCTTACTGACAAGGTTGTACACCAGGGTGTTTACATAAGCAGTGAATTATTGCTGTTGAGATTATATAGACCACAAGAAAGTTTAAACAAAACAATGGAAAGGAAAACGTGATTATCAGATTAAACAGAACAATGGAAAGGAAAATGTGTTTAAACACATATTTCAGGGGTATATCCTTCCAGCAGAGCATGATATCCATGACAGGATATAACATAGAAAACCATTTATGTAAGGGGAGAGGAATTTCATGACGTTACCCATACAACGGTGTTTGGATAATTGATCAAGAAAATTTAAGCATTGCCCTTCAAATATTCTTGTTGATGAACGGAGTACCACAGACATGCTTCGAGATAGCATTGACATGGTCACTGGGTAAAGATCAGACTTTGGATACACAAAGGATCCATCAGGAACAACTTATAGAATAAGTCTTACAATTTCCTCATGGACGAATGGCTAACCTTGCTAAAAGGATACAATAGCAATAGGTCCTCCGGCCAGGTGTGCTAGGCATGACATCACCTTACCGGGTTATATAAAGACCATTGCTATGACTCTTGGAAAATGTTCCAACCATCATATCTAACCGAGTTTCAGATCTGATTGGTGTCAGGATACCTCAGACTCAGGATGCCTGAGAAGAAAAGGTGCAACACAAATTAATGAGAAGACATTGTAAGATTCTCGGGAAATGAACTATGGAAGCGAGTTCTGAAACAAGAGTTCATCATTAAACCAAGGCGAGGATGAGGAGGTGGCTGATGGACTCAGCGACAATTCATCGAGATTTCCAAAAGGATGGATTTCCACAATTATGTGAACAAGGAGATAACATTTGTCAGATCAAATGATATAATGATGTATGCTTGAGGAAAACATACACAATTAAACATTGGTTGAAAGGTGCACCCGAAGTATGGGCTTAGGTAGCATGATCAATGGTAGAATGGTGGTTCAACAACCAATAGTTTAAGAATGAAATATCGACCATTAACTTCAAAGCAATAGGGTTGCTAGGAGTACAAAATCCAAGAAGCATCGTTCACTTGTTGGTATCCCGGCTAGAATCAACTCGGGGGCCAAGAAAGTATGGTGATGGTGAGAAGTATTACTATGTCAGGAATTCTTAGGAGGTGGAGCAATCCTCACAACATCCTTGACATAAAAGACAGTAATACTTCAAATTACCAAGCTGCATCCATAATACGAACAAGTTTGTGAAGAAAGGAAGGTAAGGATGTTGTTGATGGTAACTCCAAGTTACCAAGGGACGAGGATGGCACTTACCATCATGAATTCGATTGATATCCTGGAAGAAGTCAAAATGTTGATGATGATCACGGCAAATTTTGTAGAGAGGCTCCACGAAGATGTAATCGATCGGCGATGGCATCAAGTCAAAGGAATGATGAAGCGAAAGGTTAATGGAACCAAGGGTACGACACAAACTACAAACCAAGCTTGCTGTTCAAAGTGAAATGATATGATGAGGAAGATCGACGTAAGCTTAGCTCATCGTCAAAAATTGTGCTCCGGGAAGAAGGACCAGGTAGCACAGTTAAAATTTAGCACGATAATTATATAGCCAATCAGGCTTGGGATGACTTGAAGGATTATTAAACTCGTAAGCAATGACAATTACTTAGAGTTATTGAATCGGAGTGCGGACTCGATTCACTATTCGTTGTCCTCGGTTGACGACAACCCAGAACCCAGGAAAATTGGAATCGGTGAGAAATAACAGTTGATGAAGAACCCATAAGAAGTTATGCAGTTCCATGATATTCTCGAGATACCATAGTGCAATACTCGACGGTAGATCAAAGTAAATGTTGGACTAGGGTATTGATCCGCAGAAGACAAATGCTTAAACTTGCCCGAGAAATGGGATCAAAGAAGAACAATATGGTCGGAACCATAGCTGCAAGGGATCCAATTTAATGACACCGAAAGAATTACCCAAATGATTAAATTTTTTGCAAGAAGCTTCCATGATAAGTTCCACATCGGGTCCTTGGGCTTGAACACAAAGTTCAAGGTCGACTCCCACTTCTTTAATGCATAACCTTTCATTCACTTCTCGTCTTCGAAGAAGTTGTAGTGTTGAAATTTTATCTGGTGAAGCACCAGAAGAGTATGCCTCGTGAAAACTTTCGAGTTCACACAGTTTAGAGAAGGCATAGGTTCAACCCATAGGGGCTTCTTAGAAACATATACCACAAGTTTCAAGGGTAAATATAACCAGCTCAAAAGCAGAGCATGGTTGGCCAATCAGAGAATAGGATTTACCAAATGGCGTTATGTATCAAGGAAAGAACTTTGCGAGGTTTTTGTATACGAAGGACACTGTCGGATGATAATTCAACAAAGGATCTGACGGTCCATAACGGAGCTACGTGAGCATCATCATACAACAAGAGGAAGAAACAATGCAAAGGCAATGGATTATGGAAACAACTGACTAATTCACAGCTCAAATGCGAAGGAATTATGATGTCCAAAGCAGGGGATCAGAAGCAAACGCTCTGATAAGGATGGGTAAGTTGAATAGACTTTGGGGTACAATCGACGACAATTTGATTGGTCGAGAACCAGCTCATGTTTAAAATGACTTCTGAGCCAGAAGGATGAATTCTAGGATCTGATTGAGGATTGCGAGCACTCGCAACATATTGAATCAACGGACTCCAAATGATAATGACAAGGGATGCCAATAAGATTACGAGACTTATGGGATTAACCATAATGCAAGCAAGCAAGAATTTCAAGAGCAATAGGCTGCTCAGGATTTTTGGAAGACCAAATGGTATTTCAAAAACTTTCGTGAAACACATGAACAACTGGGAATGAGCGGATACTTGATAAGTGCGAGGAATTATCCGTAGGGGTATTTCTACGGCAAGGAACTACAAGGCAGTAGGCACAAGTATTTTTGGAACAATAGAGAGAATTTCGGGGTATCTTGTAAGAACAAGATCAACTGGGAATAAAAGTAAGAACGACAAGTGTATGTATTTATCCATAGGGATATATCGATGGTAGGGAATTGCAAAAGCGACGGGCACAAAGTCTCGAGAAAACATGGGATAGTATCTTCGAAATCTTCTCGCGCACCAAGCAATCATCCGGAGTGAGGGGCTCTCCGGAAGGAAGTAGTTACGAGAACCTAGAGTTAAAGTCAGTAAAAATCATTTAGCCCAAATAGAAGAGAGATCAGAGTCCCAGAGTATAGACGAGGAATAAAAGATCCTAATACCACCCAATGGCGACGTGGGCCCGTAAGCCACACAACCATGTTAGTAAAAGTTTTGCAATGACTAGACTCAACTTCGGCCAAGGAGTTGGAAATGGGGATTCCTACAAGCAGTCGGCTCTGATACCAACTTGTGACGCCCCCGATTCAATCGTACACTAATCATACACGCAAATGTGTACGATCAAGATCAGGGACTTACGGGAAGATATCACAACACAACTCTAGACACAAATTAAAATAATACAAGCTTTATATTACAAGCCAGGGGCCTCGAGGGCTCAAATACATAAACTCGAAGACACAAGAGTCAGCCGAAGCAATAATATCTGAGTATAGACATAAGTTAAACAAGATTGCGTTAAGAAGGCCAGCACAAAAGCAGCAACGATCGAAAAGGCAAGGCCTCCTGCCTGGAACCCTCCTAAACTACTCCTGGTCGTCGGCGGCTTGCACATAGTAGTAGGCACCCTCAGTGTAGTAGGAGTCGTCGAAGGTGGCGTCTGGCTCCTGGGCTCCAACATCTGGATGCGACATCCGAGAAGAATGGAAAAGGGAGAAAAGTGGGAGCAAAGCAACCATGAGTACTCATCCAAAGTACTCGCAAACAAGGATCTACACGACATATGCATTAGTATCAATGAAATGGGTAGTATTTGTGGACTGAACTGCAGAATGCCAGAATAAGAGGGGGATAGCTAGTCCTATCAAATACTACGCTTCTGGCAGCCTCCATCTTGAAGCATATAGAAGAGAGTAGCTGGTAAGTTCACCAATTATCATCGTATAGCATAATCCTATCCGGCGATCCTCCCCCGTCGCCCTGTGAGAGAGCGATCACCGGGTTGTATCTGGCACTTGAAAGGGTGTGTTTTATTAAGTATCCAGTTCTAGTTGTCATAAGGTCAAGGTACAACTCCGGGTCGTCCTTTTACCGAGGGACATGGCTATTCGAATATATAAACTTCCCTGCAGGGGTGCACCACATTACCCAACACGCTCGATCCCTCTAGCCGGGCACACTTTCCTGGGTCATACCCGGCCTCGAAAGATCAACACGTCGCAGCCCTACTTAGGCACAACAAAGAGGTCAGCATGCCGGTCTAAATCCTAAGCGCGCAGGGGTCTGGGCCCATCGCCCATTGCACTCCTGCACGTTGCGAACGCGGCCAGTGAGCAGACCTAGCAACCTCCATTACAAAGGAAGTTGCGTTACGCGGTCCAACCCGGCGCGCGCCGCTCAGTCGCTGACGTCAAAAATGCTTCGGCTGATACCACGACGTCGAGTGCCCATAACTGTTCCCGCGTAGTTGGTTAGTGTGTATAGGCTCGTAGCCAGACTCAGATCAAATACCAAGATCTCGTTAAGCTTGTTAATTGATGTAACTGCGGACGCCGACCAGGGGCCAGGCCCACCTCTCACCTAGGTGGTCTCAACCTGCCCTGTCGCTCCGCCACAAAGATCCACTCAGAGGGCCATCGGGACAAATGTCCTTTCAGTCCCCAATCCGTGAATCACTCGTGGGTACTCTACGAGCCGACCCGACTTTAGTGACCACATGTGTCATATACAATATGTATGTAAGTATATACCCGTGATCACCTCCCGAGTGATCACGGCCCGGTAGTATAGCATGGCAGACAGACAAGAATGTAGGGCCACTGATGATAAACTAGCATCCTATACTAAGCATTTACGATTGCAGGTAAAGGTAACAACAGTAGTAGCAAAGACAGGCTATGCAGCAGAATAGGATTAACCGAAAGCAGTAACATGCTACACTACTCTAATGCAAGCGGTAGAGAGAAGGAATAGGCGATATCGGGTTGATCAGGATGGGTCGTCAACACCGTAGTCGAACGGGGCAGCAGCAGCGTCGGTCTCGTAGTCTACCGGAGAGAAGAGGGGGAAGAAACAATGAATACAATGCAAACAGATGCATGACGATGCATGACATGACATTAAGCGGTGCTAGGTGTGCCCTAACGCGGTAGTAGGTGATATCGGCAAAGGGGGAGGGGGGGGACATTCGGGGAAGTATTCCCGGTGTTTGATGTTTTCGGACAGATGAACCGGAGATGGATTGTTGCATGTTCGCTATGCTAGGGACGTGTGGTGAACGAACGGACTGCGTATTCGAATTCGTCTCGTCGTTCTGAGCAACTTTCATGTACAAAGTTTTTTCATCCGAGCTACGGATTATTTTATATTAATTTTCAAAGTTTTAATTCATTTTTAGAATTAATTTAACTTAGAAAAGGCAATTATGACATCATCATGATGTCAGCGGTCAACACTGACCGCTGACAAGTCAAACTGACAAGTGGGGCTCGTTCGTCATCGACACAGATTAACTAAACCAAGTTAATTAGCTTAACTAAGTGATTAGGTTAATTTAACTAAATTAATTAATTTGTTAATTAATTAATTATAATATTTTTTTTCTTTTATTTTTTTATAAATGTTCTGGGGGGTGGGCCCCGGCTGTCATAGGCCTGGGGGCCATAGCGGGTGTGGGCTATGGGCATAGCCCGAACGAGCGAGCGGGATACGGGCGACGGGCGGACGCCCATTAACGGCGTAGCGAGCGAGGCGATGGCGGGCACGGGTGGCTGCGGGGCGGAACAGGGCGACGGCGTGGGGAGTCGGGTCGGCGTGCGGGCGGCGGAGCAAGGCGGCTGCGGGACGCAGTGTGGCGCAGGCGGCGCGCGTGGCGAGGAAGAGGCGAGGCCAGGAGGGCGCAGGGGCGCGCGCGAGCAGCGGCGAGAGCGCAGGCGCGCGAGGGGCTGCGGCTGCGCGCGGGAACGGCGGGCGCGGGGCAGGGGCTGCTGCCGACGGCAGTAGGAGGCAGCGGCGAGCGGACAGGGGGGGTGCAGCGGGGCCACGCGAGCGGGCGCCGGAGTGAGGCCGCGCGCGAGGGCGGCGGTGGTCGGCGCGAGCTCGAACTGGAGAGGGTGCGTGTGCGCGTGCGCGCAGTGGACGGCCAACGGGCGCGCGGCGTCAGGGGTGACCGCGGGCGCGGAAGCCGGACGGCGCCGGCGGGCGCGGGCAGCGCGGTGGCCAGGGGCGTAGGGAGCAGAGGGGAGAGGAGAGGGGCGAGGCTCACGGGCGGTGCAGGGGGAATGGCAGAGGGCTCGAGGAGAAGGACGGGGACGACGGCGGTCCGGCAACGGGGGCTGTGAGGTCGGGGCGGAGGAGCTCCGGCGATGTGGCCCTCCGGGCGGCGATGAGTGGCGACGAGGCGTCGAGCCCGGATCCAGAACTGGATCGGGGTCGGGGGGGAGGAGGGGGAGAGCGAGTGAGTGGGGGGAGTCGGGGTGGTTGGGTTAGGGTTTCCCCCCGGGTGGGGGATATGGAGAGGGGAGTGGGGCGCCGGCTGGGCCGGCCTGGCTAGCCCAGTGGCCAGCTGGGCCGAGGCCCAGCGAGGGGGGTTCCATTTTCCTTTTATTTCTATTTTTCTTTGTTTTGTTTTCTTTTATTTAATTTATTCATTTGCTGTTTTATTTTATCTTAGTTTTATAAATTGTAAACCTAGCCCCTAAATTAGTACTATTACTTATGACACTGCCACAATTAATTTGGCACCCTAAACAGTTAGTTTATATTTGTTTAGTATCTAAAAGGCATTTAAATATTAGTTTTACTGCTGTTTTAATTAATTTAGTGCATCTAACTATTTTATAAAAAGATGTTTTCTCCACCATAATTACCTATGCAATATCTAGTTTTTAATATTTGAAAACTTTTGTTGTTTGCCTTTATTTCAAATTTGAATTTGAATCGTTTTGAACTAACGCTAGATTATCAACAGTAACCGAGGTGACATGGCATCATTAACATGGGATTACTGTAGCCTAATTATCCGGGCGTCACATGTGTGATGATCACAGGAGGAATTGTGATGTACGTATGACATATTTCCTTTAGCTTTTCGTGGTGTATTTTTTTTCTTTTTTTTTCTTTTTTGATGGGGACGGACAGCGGGCTTACTAAGTGACGAGAGATATCCATTGAGGACATAAGTGAGAGAGATGTAGAGACAGGCAAGATAGCACACTAGGGGCTGGGACATGCGGCTGTGGTCGGGACGTCAAAGGATTCTACGTATTTCCCACAAACATGATCACTACCAATTCTTTAAAAAGAACTGACATTGATAATTGAGTATGACTTCAATTCTTTCTGAAAACACAGATTGATACTTGAGTATGACATGGCGCTAATATTATGAGGCATACAATATAAAGCAAGCCACTCACCGAAAAAGAATAAAACACATAATTCATTATTCCATTGTCAAATAGTACACTCATTGAAATATCTGTAGATTCATCACACTAATACATATATGAGTAAACAATATAATTTAGGCATGCCCACATAGACGACATAGCATTATTAATGCATGGCGATCGATATCACACTCGCTCACTTTATTCAATCGATTCTTGCCTTTAATAATAAAGGCACAAAAGATAAAGCCAGCCATGTAAGGCAGGCTAGCTAGCCAATGTATGGTGCAGGAGGAACAACCATCCATGTATCAGGCAACGGGCCGACGTCGTTGTAAATGATAACGCGTACTTGGTCTTGTGGCGGTGGGGATGGAGGCTCGCCTGGAGGGAGTACTCGGACAATTCTGATATCAGGCCTCTCAAAAGAGATGATCCGAACTGATGCATTCAGTTCAGCACCAATCAGACGCGGCCACGATTCAGGCACCGGACCAGGCATGTCTACCCTTATCACGCACTAACCCCAGCCTTCCTCCCTTTCGATACTGTTAATTAACGACAAGCATCAATAATTAAGAAATACATAGATAATCAAGAGAAACATGCATGGTGTTTTGTTTTTATAATAATAATAATAATATGCCATAATAATCTCTGGTATTAACTGATATAGGGATGGGAAACATGATCTCAGCCTAGGAAGATGTCATAGTCGAAAGCATTATCTGCTAACCAAACAAGTAATCAGTCTACTGAACTATTTAATGGACAATGTATGCAATAATAAAAAAAAATGCATGCCAACCTTTAGGGAAGAAGAGGCTGCTAGACCTAACAGAACCTTAGCTTTTCTCGTGGCGATGATCTTGTGTTCAAGGTATGTGTGTGTATAAATACAAATGTATGAGTGCACTCCCATTTGCGTAGCTTACGCCATGTCGATTATAACAATGCATGCATTTTGTTTACAGTTAATTGATAAGAAGCATCAGCATAATTAGATCGCATATCCACTGCTTGTCGAGATTAGCAATGTCGATGATAACAATGCATTCATTTGTCTTCATTAATCAAGAAACATCAGCATATCTACTGCTTGTCGAGATTAACGATGTTGATGACAAGAATCCATGCATTTTACGTGATTGATTAAGAAACATCAGCATATCCCCCTTTCGTTGAGACTAACGATGCCGATGACACAATAATGCATGCATAAGCGTGTAAGTTGAAATAGCATGTACGTATTTGATCTTAGATGTACGTATGCAGAGCATCTCCACATAGAAACCTGTGTTTAAAGTGCATCTTACTACAACATACTTTTGCTCAATTTTTTTTTTCAACACAGATTATTGTCCCATTGATACCGAAAAGTCATCATTACAAGTTGCTTTCGATCTGCGAGTTATATAGATGTATCAATGTCGATTCATAGGAAATAATGCATCGTTGTGCGTTTTTAGAAAGAAATGAAGTCATACTCAAGTATCAATGTCAGTTCTTTCTACAGAATTGGTACTGATCAGGCTTGTGGAAAATACATAGAATCCTTTGACGTCCCGACCGCAGCCGCATGTCCCAACCCCTAGTGTGCTATCTTGCCTGTCTCTACATCTCTCTCACTATGTCCTCAATGGATATCTCCCGCCGCTTAGTAAGCCCTCTGCCCCTCCCCATCAAAAAAGAAAAAAAAAACACCACGAAAAGCTAAAGGAAATATGTCATACGTACATCACAATTCCTCCTCTGATCATCACACACCTACATGCAGTAGAGTAATTTACAACAACAACTGTTCAGCTTAAGAGGTCAACTTCACAGTTACTGGTAGCACCAGATTACAATCTTACAGGACAGAGCTAGAAAAGATTGCACCTTTGCTGAATCTAGACCAATAATGATACACCATTGCACTATTGGAACCATCCAGAACAGATAATGGACATTTGAAGAGGAAACGCTACGTTTTACCAAATTCGGCCGCTACGGAGCTAATCACGTTATTAGCGTGCTACACGGCGCTATAACTTCAACCAACCATCATCCGGTGGTTTCTATTTAAGTCCATGAGCGAAGGAGCAGAATGTGCCACAGAGAGTCCAGGTGCTTCGCGCTCATCCAGAATGCCCTTTCCTTTCACTAGATAATATTCATGGTTTTGAGAGATGTTAAGAATCGAGGAAACATAGCTGCAAAGAAACCTTCTGGATACATCAACATGTGGTGCAAATGAATGTCTTTTGTGTGATTTCATTGCTTGGAAGCAATCTATGGTTTTGGCATCACCAGTTCTTTTTTTTTTAAATTCCTCTCAGAGCATCCTGCTAATCTTGTTCATCTTGAATGGGTATTTTGCTAATCTTGTTCATCACATAAGTCCGGCAACTAGCTAATAATACTTCTATTGTCCGAATCTCTTGCTAATTAGCAGCAACAAGAGGAAACACAACTTTTTTTTTTGCATGATCATCTTTGTTTGTTGTGTTCTTTTTCACGAAAAAGATCTGGGTCCATTATAAAAGTACAAAGCACTCTAAACACAAAGTACCATTTCTTTCACATACAGGGGGAGAGAAACAAGGTTCCGCTAGACAATAGCTAATTTACTAAAACTAATATCAATCATGTCATAGGTTGCAGGGGCCATGCAGGTTTACACTACTTAGAGCATCTCAGCATACCCAAAAGTACCCTGAATATCCAAAAACTCCAATATGGGTATTTTAGCCCAAAAATAAGCTCTAACAGCATACCATATGTAACCGAGTACCCATAAAATATGGGTACCTAGCCATATTTTGCTACTCCCTCTGCCCATTGTGTAAGGCGTGTAAACTTTTGGCCCGGAAACTAGCGCAAGGCTGATCGCAAATTACTAGCGATGGTTATGGAAAGTTTCCTC
This sequence comes from Thinopyrum elongatum, assembly GCA_011799875.1. Classification (NCBI taxonomy): domain Eukaryota; kingdom Viridiplantae; phylum Streptophyta; class Magnoliopsida; order Poales; family Poaceae; genus Thinopyrum; species Thinopyrum elongatum. The sequence goes on along the minus strand of CM022302.1, from coordinate 579,622,690 downwards.
CACGGTACCCTTTAATAAACGTGGTTGGCTGATCCATGATTACCAATGGTTAGCTTACGCTGACTATACAAGAGAGAATATTGGGAGCTGAGTGCTTAGATTGTGGGATTTGCTAAAAAAGCTTGGGCGCCTAAGATTTTGGGATTGAGGGAGTACCAGGGTATTTGCAAGCATCAAAATCGTGGTGCCAAGGCCAACCGCCCGACGCCGCGCCCACCCTGTGTTGAAGCCGCCTATTTCAGGACGCCGGACATCGCCCCAACCACTCCCGATGCCATCCCACTGCTCGTCGAGCTCTACCGTGTCCACCATCGCATGGTCGTCGCCCATTGATTCCGGCCTCTGGGTCGTCCCCGTTGCTCGTAGTGGTTCTCCACTACACTTCCCGTCTCTTGCCGAGTTCGATTAGGAGTCGGGCGACGCACACGAGGCCGAATCGACTGGCACACCACTGTGGCCGGTGCGAGCTCGCGGCGCTCGGCAGGGAGCCCCGACCTTGGCTGTTGCGCTGGCTCCTCTCCGTCTCCTACCTCCCTCCCGAGTCCCGACACATTAGAGTGCGCTTGCTTAGGCCCATGAGACCACACCAAAGTGTGTTTACTTGCGCGCGACTATGTGCCATAGCCCGCTCCGCCTACAGCCGGGGTTAATGGGCCGCCATGACAAAAAATATTTGTCTTGAATTTAATGCAGTAGAAATATTATGTGTTCTACAAAATATTGACACGAATTTCAAAACTTGTTCACGTGTTTAAAAAATATCTATAAAAGTTCCGAAAATTATTCACCTATCTTGAAAAATGTTCATTTAATTAAATTAGTGTTCACATGTTCTGAAAAACATTGCATGTAAATTAAAAAATCTTCTTGTATTTTTAAAATATTCATATAAATTTAAAAAGTGTTCACAATTTTAAAAAAAAAATCATGTATTTTCTAAAATTCATCATGCGTTTTAGATCAACACTTCATTGTACTCTATGTTCCAAAGATATATGCTAGAGTGGCATGTTTCTGAAACTACTAATGCAGTTGTTGTCCACCTATTTATGTGGTGCTGTTTAATCTAATCTTCCAACATTCATCTTACATGTGCTATTCTCCATGACCAGCTTACTGCACTAAATAAGGAAGTACGAGCCCTGCAGAGGGACAAGGAGATACTGAGGACCAACCTAAATAAACACTACTGGAATCTAGTTATACGCCGAGTGCCATGGACACTCGGCAAAGGGCCTATCCCCGCCGGCAAAGCCTTTGCCGAGTGCTACACTCGGCAAAAGCCACCCGGCGTACACCTCTCAGGCAAACAGGAATTTGCCGGGAGCCAGGGTACGGGCACTCGGCAAAGACTTTGCCGAGAGCTAAACAGTACAACTCGGCAAAATAAAGTGATTTTCACGTCGGCTGGTTCCGTCAGCTGTTTGCCGAGAGTGGCTCTCGGCAAAGATGCCACAACCAACAGCCAGCGCATGCCACTTTGCCGAGAGTGGCTCTCGGCAAAGCTGCCACAGCCAACTACCAGCGTGCCACTTTGCCGAGAGCGGCTCTCGGCAAAGATCCATTTCCAGACAACTTTTTACTGCTTTCCCCCGGATCCCTGCAGCAAAAATTTCAAGTCTCAATGTCTAACAACAAACTCACATAACTATTACATAAAATAGTTCACACGAACTTCTTTTGAGATCACAAGATAGCTCTTTAGTACAAATGCCTACTAACTAAACAATAAAGTGGTCAATGCATTTCTACGTGCGACCACAAGATAAAAGCAACACCACAATTATCACAAACTGAAGAAGAATTATCAAGTTCTTCCATCCACCGAACCCGATAAACCATTTCTAGCTAGCACATCCAGTGAATCCATCCACTGAACCCACTAATTTAGATTTTCTCTTCTGCTTAAGCACATACTGATTGTAATGATACTCTGCCTTCTCTCTGCTATTGAACGAGTGGTGGGAGCTGCCTTCGTAGTAAATCACTTGTTCATTGCATTCAGACCATGAATCGTAGACTCCTGGACATCTACCTCTGTACATCGCATACCACTTCATCTACAATGATAGAGAAAAAAAGGCTTATTGGAACCACGGATGTGACACAAGCTCGAAATCAAGCTTGTTGTTCGAGGTGAAATGATAAGATGAGGAAGATCGACGTAAGCTTAGCTCATCATCGGAAGTTGCTCCGGACATAAAGACCAGGTAGCATAATCAAAGTTGATACGATAAAGATTTAGCCGATCAGGCTAGGAATGATGTGATGGGGTATTAAACTTTCCAGTAACAAGTGCTAGGGGTAATACCGGAAGGTAAATCGGAGTAGAGGTTGGACGGGTGAAATGATGTGCAGAGGACAAGTATTTTTTTTTATCCGGGAAATGGAATCAAGGAGGAAATATGGTCGGAACCACGATTATAAATGATCAAACTACCGATACAAGATGAACTTATAACAAGGGGTAATTATTTTTACGAGCAGCTTCCATGATAAGTTCTCCATCGGGTCCATGGGCATGAACACAAAGGTTCAAGGTCGACTCCCACTTCTTCAATACATAACCTTTCATTCATTCCTCGTTTTCGAAGAGATTGTAGTGCGGAAGATTTATCTGGTGAAGCACCAGAAGAGTATGACTCGCATAGGTTCAACCCATTGGGGGCATCTTAGGAACATATACCACTAACTTCCAGAGCACATAACATCAGCTCAATATCAGAGCATGGTTGACAATAAGCAGAGGATACAATTTACCAAAGGCAATATGTATCAAGGGAAGAGCGCACGAGATTTTGAATATGAAGGACATTGCCGGATAATAATCCAACAAAGGATTCAACGGTCCTCAATGGATCTGATGTGAGTATCAGTACTCAATCAGAGGAAGGGAAGAATGCAAAGGCATCAGATTATAGAAACAGCTGAATAATTCGGCGTTCAAGTTGAAGGGAACAAGGTGGACAATCAATTGCAACATGATAGGCCGAGAACCAAGTCATGTCCAAAATGACGTCTGAGCCGGAAGGATGAATTCTAAGAATCGACGGATGATAAGGATTACATATGGATTTAACCATAATGCAGGCAGACAAGACTTTCGGGAGCAATAGGCTGCAGAGGATCTTCGGGAGATCAAATTGCATTTCAATGTGTTCTGGAAAGCACTTGAATAACTGGGGATGAACGGACCCCGTATAAATATTAGGATTTATACGTAGGTGTGTTCAGGCGGAAAGGAACTGCAAGGCAGTAGGTTCAGAGAATTCCCAAAATGTCGGATAGTATTTCGATTTGTCGGATGGAATCCGGGAGTAACTGAAATGAATATAAGAACGACGAGTGTAAGTAGTTATCCATCAGGGTTTATCGGTGGTAGGGAATTGCAAAGACGGCGAGTACAAGAGTCTCGGGAAATCAATGTAGAGTATCATCGGAATCTTCGGATGAAGCAGGTGATCATCTGGAATGACGGGGCTCTCCGGGAGAAAGTGGTTACGAGAACCTAATGTCTGAGTTAGTAAAATCTTTTAATCTAAATAGATGAGAGATCAGAGTCCCAAAGTATAGACGAGGAATAAAAGATACTAATACCACCCAGTTGGCGACGTGGGCCCGTAAGCCACACAGCAAAGTTAGTAAATTAGTTTTTCGATTACTAGACTCAACTTCGGCCAAGGAGTTGGAAAGGGGGATTTCTATAGGCAGTCGGCTCTGATATCAACCTGTGACGCCCCCGGCTTAATCGTGCACTAATCATACACGCAAATGCACACGATCAAGCCTAAGGACTCACTTGAAGATATCACAACACAACTCTAAAACATAAATAAAGGCATACAAGCATTATATTACAAGCCAGGGCCTCGAGGGCTTGAATACATAAGATTGATGCCAAACAAGAATCAGCGGATGCGTTAGATATCTGAGTACAGACATAAGACAGAGAGATAAGCCTTTAACAAGGCGGAACAAAACAAAAGCTACGATCGAAAGGCGCAGGCCTCCTGCCTAGGACCCTCCGATCCTAGTCCTGGTCGTCGGCCAGCTCGTAGAAGTAACTACTCTCGAGGTGGTAGTAGCGATCGTCGGCAGGGGGCAGCTGTCTCAGGGGCTCCGTCATCTGGTCGCATCAAACGGATATGGGGGAAAAAGATAGCAAAGCAACCGTGAGTACTCATCCGAAGTACTCAACAAGCAAGGATCTACACTACATATGCAACATTATCAAAGAGAGGTTGTATATGTGGACAGGGCTGCAGAAATGCCAGAATAGAGGGAAGGCCTAGTCCTATCGAAGACTAGCATCTTCAGCGGTCTTGCAGCATTAGAAGAGTGTAGATTAGTACAGCATAAAGTAGTAGTATCATTCAGTCTCAACCTCACCCGGAGATCCTTTCTCGACTCCCTGCGAGAAAGCAATCCCAGAGCCATAATATCCAAGTATCAACCTCGGCCAGAGATCCTTTCTCGACTCCCTGCGAGAAAGTAATCCCAGAGCCACATATCCAGGTATCATCTCAAGTTCTAGTTGTATCGATCGGGATAAAACTCCGAGTGTCCTTTACCGTAGGACCGGCTATCGATAGATGTTTTCTTCCCTGCAGGGGTGCGCCAACTTACCCACCACGCTCGCTTCACTCCGGCCGGACACACTTTCCTGGGTCATGCCCGGCCTCGGCCAAACGATACACCGCAACCCTACCTACAGCTCAGCAGAGAGGTCCCCGTCGGTCTATATCCTAAGCGCTCAGGGGTCTTGGGCCATCGCCCTGTGCACTCCGGGTCGGTGTGTGCAGGGTCGGGACGAGCACCACCTCAGTCCTGGATGGCACTGGCCCGGCCCGGCCATGAGGCTGAACTGGCCATTTGACAAAGCTTTCGGCTGATGCTACGATGCAGAGTGCCCATAACTCTTCCCACGTGATGGTTAGTGCTATCAGGCCAGAGGCCTGCTCGGATCAAATATCCAAATCGTTGGCGGACTAGGGGCTTGCGGTAACGAGCAGAGACTCACGATCGATGTGACCTTGTCGCCCCGTCTCGAGGACTTGCGGCAAGGGCCAAGAATGCCCGGCCACACCTCGTATTCATATCTCGGGCAACCTCCAGGTCAACCCGTCTCCACAACACTCGCCACTTAGGCTCACGCGGGTACCCCTTAGGGTCGACCCGCCTTTCCAAGTAACAGTGTAAAGTCCAGGTATCCGTGTGTCCATAACATCAGGGGAATCTGAGGTATCACCCTCGTTGGATTCCTACTTGATGTATCCGTCAAGGTGAACTCGGAGGAATCACCCTCGATGGGTTCACACTTGATATGTTGCACGACAGGGTCGTATCGGAAGTGGAGAAGGAGGAATCACCCTCGATGACCACGACCAAATAGCTACTCTACAGAGTTAACATCAGGAGTGCTATACGAGGTATCACCCTTGGCACTCGATAGTAACGCTGCAGTGTCGTACAACCAAGGGGGGTGTAGTGCAGTGCCGGGGTCTGGCTGTCGATCCCGTTGATCAAGTCATCTGATAATCCAGCGGGGCAACTGGGGACAAGTGGGGTCTCTGGTAGGTCTCTACCCAGCCTATACTAAGCAGTTTAGGATAAGCAGGTAAGGTATCAATAGCAGGTTACAATAAACAGGCTATGCATCAGAATATGTAAAGCAGTAGCAGCAGCATTTCTAATGCAAGCATGAGAGAGAAAGAATAGGCGATATCGGTATGCTCAAGGGGGGGTTGCTTGCCTGGTTGCTCTGTTGCATGGGAAGAAGGGTCGTCGGTGATGTAGTCGTACTCAATGGCATCAGCGCCGGTCTCGGGGTCTACCGGAAAAGAAGAGGGGGAGAGAAACAGTAAATACGGAGCAAAACAAAATATAACAAGGCAATACGCGGTGCCAGTGGTGATCTAACGCAGGGATAGGTGATACCGGAGAAGGGGGAAAACATCCGGGAAAGTATCCCCGGTGTTTGGCATTTTTGGACAGACGAACCGAAGGGGGATTGTTGCATGTTCGCTATGCTAGGGACGTGTGGCGTATGAACAGACTGCGTATTCAGATTCGTCTCGTCGTTCTGAGCAACTTTCATGTACAAAGTATTTTAATCCGAGTGACGGTTTATTTTATATTAATTTTTAAAGATTTAATCAATTCTGAAATTATTATTAAATAAATTAATTCAAAAATAGAATTATGACATCAGCGTGATGTCTGCAGTCAACATGACAGTTGACTGGTCAACCTGACATGTGGGGCCGTTCTGTCATTGTCACATTTTAATTAAACAGGTTTAATTAGACTAATATGCTATTAGATTAACTAAACATACTTAATTAAGTAAATTAATTAATTAACTAATTAATTTTAATTTCAATTTTAATTATTTACTATTATTATTATATTATTTTTTTTAACAAAACAGGGGTGTGGGCCCCTGTGGTCAGCGGCCCACGAGGCCTAACGGGCGGGTGCTATCGGGCGGTTGCGTGCTCGCCCGTCGGGCGAACTAGGGCGTGTGCGGGCGGCCCAGGCGGCCGGCGACGGCGTTCGCAGGGGCGTGCGAGGGCCCCCGTCGGCGCGGTGGAGCGGGAGGGCGCACGGGACGGCGGTGGAGCAGCAGCAGCGGTGGCAGGCTCGGCGGCAGGGGCAAGGCCAAGGCGCGGGCGAGCAGCAGCTGGTATGCGGCGGGCGGCGGCGGCTCTAGCAGCACTAGCAGCAGCACGCAGTAGCAGGGAGTAGCAGCGGCCAGGAGCAGCGCAGCCGCAGGCGGGCGAGGCAGGGCGTGGCTAGCGGCGTGGCGGGGTGGAGTGGCACCAGCAGCGTGAGGCAAGGCGAGGCCAGCCGGGCGGGACGATGGCAGGGCTTGCCAGGAGGGGCGCGGGTGCGCAGGAGACGGGCGTGGTGGCATCCTATACGGGGAAAGGGGAAGGTGGGGGAGGCCGAGGCCGAGGCCTCACCAGCGTTGCAGGGGAACGGGGGTCAGCGAGGCTCGGTGATGGCCGGCGATGGAGAGACGGGGACGGCGGCGTGCGACGGCGAAGGCTATGGAGGAGAGCGCGCAGAGCTCGGGGAAGACGGCGCGGTGCAGGAGGGAGAGGCAGGAGGCCGGGAGGGGCGGCGCCGGCGAGGTGACTCCACGAAGGAGGACGGAGGCACGGCGGGGCGGCGATCGGCGGCGTCGGGGGCAGTTCCCCCAATCTGGATCGGGAGGAACAGAGAGGGGAGAGGGATTCGTTCGTGGGGGGGGGGGGGAGGGGGGGTGGTCGTGCGGTGGGCTAGGGTACGGGGTAGTGGGGGGTGTAGGAGGGGCGGGGTGGGCCGGGCGGTTTTTTGTTTTTCTTTTTACTTTGTTTTATTTCTGTTTTGTCTTCTTCGTTTTACTTATTTTTCTTCTTTACTTTAGTTTTACAAAATATCTAAACATCACCTCAATTAATGTTGCCAAATATGCTACTGCAAATAAAAGTTTGGCACTAAACAAATTAGTTTGTAATTTTATAATTTATCAAAAGTATTTAATTAATTGTTTAAGCCACTGTTTTATTTATTGAGGGGCATTTAAACCTTTTATAAAAATGTGGATTCTCCATCATAATTATTTATGCAAAATCTGGCACAACCCAAACATTTTAGTTTTAATATTTGAAAACCTTTATCGTTTGACTTAAATTCAAATTTGAATTTGAATCGGTTTCGAACTAACGCGAGATTAGCAATAGTAACTGAGGTGATGTGGCATCATTAACATGGGATTACTGTAGCCTAACTACCGGGGTGTTACAGTAACATTCAATTTGAGAGAGCAGGGGAGTTTGTCTTGGTTATTATGCTGCCCGAAACTGGTTAACACGTTAGTACTAGTGGTATTGTTGGCACACTAGTGGAAAAAGTGTTAGCCACAACTTTCGTTGGTGGCGCACCATTTACAACCAACGCCACCATTTTTTTTTTCAAATAGTGATGGCGTTGGCTTATTTGGTACGACACTAGTAGGGGCATAGTGGTGGCGTCGAAAAACAGGGTAGCGTCAGAAGTATATGAGATGAACAATTTGTACCAGGCGTAATATAGTGCTGTCGTGGAATAGCATGGAACGCCAACACTATTATATTTAGTTGTGACGTGCTGTTAGTACCGACGCCAGTATTGTTATTTTGTCAATGCCAACATTCTTATTTTTTTTGTATATTCTTTTTTATAGTATATTATAGTTTACTTTTGTTAAACTTCTATAATTTTAAATAGAAATAATTAAATTTTTAAAAATATGTACTTTGAGACACTTTAAATTTACTTTTTAGTTTAAGACTTGAAATATATAGTTTTAAGTCTTCAAATATGTAGTTTGACACATCCAAATTTTTTTCTTTTTAGTTTTTTATGTGGTGATCTTTTTAATAGTATATTACATTTACTTTTATTTAATTTCTATTATTTTTAAATGGAAATAATGACATTTCTTAGGTGGTGACCTTTTTTTCTTATTGGGCTAGCCCAAATAGGATTAGGATGCCTTGGGGGTCAAAACCAACAGGGGCAACGGCCCCCTTGACCCACTCCCTCTCTCTACCCTGCCACTCCCACTCTATGTTCTGTTCCCCTTTCTCTCCCTCTCTCGCCGCTCGTCGTCGCCACTTCGATTCCGGCCGATTCCGGCGATTGCCGTCGTTCTCCGGTCCTAAGGTACACATCTGGGCCTCCCTCTCTCATCTGGTCCATTTGGATTTTTTTTTAATTAGACATGTGTTTCGCATCTGAGCCTCCCACTCTCATGTGCTAGGGTTTCGGCAACGGCAGCAGGCGATGGCGACGGCGATGGAGTAGACTGTAGGCGACCCTCGGCTCCAACCCAGGTGAGCATATCATCCCTCCCTCTTTTGCTGTAGGTCACTGCCATTGTAATTTTTTTTATTTGCATCGATGGGGTTCATCGCTGCTACGCAGTGACAATGTGCTGTAGTTGTCTAGAATTAGGCTGTGCTTGATAGCAAAGTATAATATAAACCAAAGTATCAAAAACTGCAGTAATTTTGCCTGTAGGTATGAGATACCATAGTTTTACCAAAACAGAGTATTTTGGAGTATTCACAATACATAGAACCTGTTTGGCTGTTCCCGCACAACGCAGTAAATTTTGCTACCTAGCCATTGCGTTTAAGCACTCAACAGCTCTGTTTTTCAAAAAGAGGCCTGGGGTTCTTTTTTTTGTGCAGAGAGAAAACTACAGTTGTTAGGGGCAACCAAACAGCTCATTGTAAATAAAACTATGGTAATCTCAAAAACTGTAGTATTCTCAAAACACTTAGAAAATACTTTGCAATCAAACAGGGCCTTAAGGTAGATATATTTTTCAATCTTCAGTTAGCACTAGCTGTAGTAAATGGAACTGCAATCTGTCAATCAAATTAAGGTAGATATGTTTTTTAAGTCATCATCTTTGGAAGTATCTAAATTCTGAAACAAAGTGTTTGAGTTGCTGTTGTAATACATAAATATCTTGGGGAAAATCTGCTGTGTACTACTTTTCACCAAAGAAAATTTCCACTCAAAAGTAATGCTCAAGTTAGGTGTGGCAAAATAGTTGAGTGTCCAAAGAAAATTTCCACTCGAAAGTAATGCTCCAAGTTAGGTGTGGCAAAATAGTGTGGCAAATATAGTCACAATCCAATAGTTCGATACATTACATTGCTATCTAGTTTAATTAGTTCTATACATGCTATCTAGTTTAATTAGTTCTATACATTGCAATATTTATTCAGTGATATGAAATTGCATATTATCTTGATCGTATACACGTTGTGTTTGTAGGTCATGGCCAATAATGTGTCGGTGTGCGATGTGGACATGGCCAACAATGAATTCTTAAACACTTATGAGTATGTCATCAAGAGCGTGCAAGAGGCAAATGACGAGCTAAAGGGGGAGAATAAATAGCTACGCAAGGTGACTGTTCGGCTCGTTCAAGAGACTAATCAGCTTAGGGACGAGAGGGATAAGATCGTCGAGGATCGGGATAAACTGAAGGAGGAGAGGAGACACCTCAGGACTGAGAGGATTGACCTGAAGATGGACATAGATCATTTCAGAAGAGAAGGAGAGGGGGATAGAAAGAAGCTTCTCCAGCTGGGCATACTCCTTGATGATGAAGATTAGTTTTTTAAGCAGCTAGCTAGTTCATCATATTAGTTGATGATGATCGAGTAACTACAGTACTTAAGTGAGCAACTTTTGTGAAGTTTAATTAATATCAACTTGTTGAGTTCATGAGCCTCTTCTGTAATGACTATCTATTAAGTAAGTACCTAGTGTTGATGAGTATATTGTGTTCAGTGGTATCTATTAAGTAAGTAGCTAGTGTTGATGAGCACATTTTTTTTAATACCAAAAAAGCATTTGCTAGCGTTGGACAAGTAGGGACGCCAGAGTTATGATGAACTTAGTGCTGGCGCTGGACTGGTTACATGCCAGTACGGTGTACGATACTGCTGACGTGTCAACCCACGCCACCACTATTTCTTAACAATGGCACCATACTGGTGGCGTTGGGTGTCTATGCCAGCAAGGCACTATTTGCCACGCCATAGCTAGGCTTTTTTCCACTAGTGGCGTGATAGATAGATAGATACACAAATAGATAGATAGATAGATAGATAGATAGATAGATAGATGTCCCAAATCTTATTTGTGATTGGGAATATAGTGCTACTGTTACGCTGTGTTGTTGATTTTAACAGCCAGGCATGAAATACTGTTACCGTTTGAAATGACCGTTTCTCCTTCTTCATGTTAGTTGATTGACTGACTGATCTTCAGGTTCCACCTTCCATGTTATGCCATGATGGATGTACGGCTAGATAACGATTTGATTTGCTGATCCATATTCATTGTGCACTTGCTAAAAGTTTAATTCTACCCCTTTGGAACTTGGGAGTTCGAACAGGGCATCAACATTGTCAATTGGAGAGGCTTGGAGCCGCTTCGGCATCCACGACCGAGCAAACAAGAAGGCAGCAGTTCTAGAAGCTTCCAAAACCCTTGCCCGCTCGGGAAGGGCTCTAGTCGTTCGCGCTCGGGAAGAGCTCTGGTCCGTCCACACCACTCCCTGGAGCAGCCACTCCCGCCCAGCAACGCCACACGCAGTAGGTAGCCGCCACTCCTTCGGCTCCCCTCCCTACTTCCTCTTGCATCCTCTGTTTGATAGGTGTTTGTGGTAAACTGGTAATGCTAGATAGGTGTTTGTGGTAATGCTTGCAGGGTCAAATGCTTACAAATTCAATTTGAATTTGATTTCAGATGAGCACATGTTATCACTGAAACATGCAATGACTGATGATATACATGAAAAAGGAAAAGATTGACTTGCTTTATCTGCTTTGCCTTGACCTAAAACCAAAGCTTAGCAATGAGCAGTTAGTATCTTCTTTTTTTTACTAATTTGATAAAGTTCATTCTTCTTCAACCTGCAGGTTATTTCCTAGAGTGTCTCGAGCAATGAGCAGCCAACTGCTGCCGCCGCCGCCGGCTGCGCCAGCAGCGAAACCTCCGTCGATCCCCTCCATGGCCACCACCACCACCCTCGCTACCTCCGTCGATGGAACCACCACCATATCCTCGCTCGGCCAAGACCAGGTCCTCGAGATCTTCCTACGCCTGCCGAGCCTACCGGCCCTCGTCTGTGCCACTCTCACTTGCCGCTCGTGGCTCGGCGCCGTCCGCTCCTCTCGCTCCTTCCGCAGCCTCTTCCGCACCCTCCACCCGACGCCCCTCATCGGGATCTTCCTCGAAGTTGACGAAGTTACCTTCTGCTCCTTCGCCCCCTTCCGTCGCTCAGATCCCGACGTCACTGCCGCACTCCACCGTGGCGACTTCTTTCTCACCTCCCTCCCTGCAGAGGACGATCCGCACGCGGTCTACTGGAGCATCATGGACTGCCGCGATGGTTACATCCTCCTGTGGAACATGTTGTCCGTCGCTATCCTGAACCCCATGACCTGAGCCGTGGACATCATCCCGGTGGCTGAGGAGGCTATGCCCGAGGAGGCTATGGAAGGGAGTGACCTTTGTTTTTGTCTGCTGTCTTCGGAGGAGAACCCCCTGGTCATTCCGTGTGATCTGCGTGTGCGTGCATGCCCCTATGGTTCGTGCCGCCGTCTTCTCGTCAGAAACGGGGAAATGGGTCGTCCATCCTTGAATGGAAACCGGTGGTGAGGAGATCGGCCTGACATACGGTAATGTCACGTTGGTGGTGAAGGAAATATGCCCTAGAGGCAATAATAAAGTTGTTATTTATATTTCCTTATATCATGATAAATGTTTATTATTCATGCTAGAATTGTATTAACCGGAAACTTGATACATGTGTGAATACATAGACAAAACAAAGTATCCCTAGTATGCCTCTACTTGACTAGCTCGTTAATCAAAGATGGTTAAGTTTCCTAACCATAGACATGTGTTGTCATTTGATGAATGGGATCACATCATTAGGAGAATGATGTGATGGACAAGACCCATCCGTTAGCTTAGCACAATGATCGTTAAGTTTTATTGCTATTGCTTTCTTCATGACTTATACATATTCCTCTGACTATGAGATTATGCAACTCCCGAATACCAGAAGAACACCTTGTGTGCTATCAAACGTCACAATGTAACTGGGTGATTATAAAGATGCTCTACAGGTGTCTTCGAAGGTGTTTGTTGGGTTGGCATAGATCGAGATTAGGATTTGTCACTCCGTGTATCGGAGAGGTATCTCTGGGCCCTCTCGGTAATGCACATCATATGAAGCCTTGCAAGCAATGTGACTAATGAGTTAGTTGCGGGATGATGCATTACGGAACGAGTAAAGAGACTTGCCGGTAACGAGATTGAACTAGGTATGATGATACCGACGATCGAATCTTGGGCAAGTAACATACCGATGACAAAGGGAATAACGTATGTTGTTATGCGGTTTGACCGATAAAGATCTTCGTAGAATATGTAGGAGCTGTAGGAGATATGCCCTAGAGGCAATAATAAATGTTATTGATTATCTCCCTGTTCATAATTAGGTTTATGTTCCATGCTATAACTGCTATGGTTCTCGAGTCTGCAAATAAAACGAGGCTCGGAGGAAGACTCATATGCACGTGTGGAATAATAAACGGTAATATGTATTCCTAGTCTGGCCTCTAAGACTAGCTCAAGTATTGCATGATGGTTCTGTTTTCCTGATCATGGGCATGTCTATGCCAGCAATTTTGAGGGCACAGTGTTAGAAGAACATTTGTGTTGAATCGACCCAAATTGATGTTATGCTATGAGTTACATTCGTCACATATTAATGGTTAATAACACAGAGATGGTTAATGTTTGCAAAATTCCTTAGACCATGAGAGTGTCGAGTTTCTTCATACTTGCTTCATGAACTTTGGGGTTTGTTAAACGTCATCCGTATATGGGCGGCTATTACGGCGGCTTACGGGTTCATGGAAAAGTGTGTCAAGTAACTTGATAGCTCGAGATTGGGATTTGCTCCTCCGACGATGGAGAGATATCTCTGGGCCCTCTCGGTGTTACGGTATCCATCATCGTCTGGCCAGACACTTTGTGATTTGATCACAGGGATGCCGGAACACGGTAACGAGAAAAGAGAACAATACCGGTAACGAGGTAACTGGCATAGTGGACAAGTTGTTGATCCACGGAAATGCCTACATGTCTAACCTCGGGTATTTTTAACATATCGTGAAGCAACAGGAATAGCACACGGCAACTGGAGGTTCACTCGAATATTCATTCGTGTGGGTATAGGGGTCAATATGGGTGTCCACGGCTCCGATGTTGATCATTGATCGGAAGGTGTTCCGTGTCATGTCTATACTTCACCGAACCTATAGGGTCACACGCTTAAGGGTCATCTATCTGCTGAATACTAGACAGGGAGTCTGAGAGAAAATCACCGAAAAGTTTCGGAGACAACGGAAGAGTTCCGGAGAAAGAACACTGAAAAAGTTTCGGTAAAACCGAAAAGTTGTTTCGGATAAAACCATTGATCCAAAAAGGTTTCGGCAAGCACCGGGAATGTTTTGGAGGTTGCCAGATTGGTCTGGTAATTTCTGGAATTTTTCTGGAGAAAAAACCGAAAAAAAAGTTTCGGAGCTGCCGGAGTTGTTTACCGGGTAAACAAAGATGGTTTTAAATTAAACCACCATACTGGAAATGTTCCAGAGCGTGTCCAGATAATTTTAGAGGGTGTCGGAAATGTTCTGGGACCTTTCGGAATTTTCAGAAGTAATAGTCGCGGAAAACATCTTGTCCCAGCGTGAGGGGACAAGATCCCACGATACGTGGGGGCTGTTTTGGGGGCGCTCCCCTTGAGGGGGCAGCCCCTTGTGGCTGGACAAAGATGTTGGGGGGGCCCCCCATGGTGGGGGGCAGCCCCCACAAATAGTGGAGAGTGTTGGGAGAAAGGTGGGGCCCCATGGGGGAACACCATGGACAAGGGAACATGTTTTTCCCTTGTTTGGTGGGAACATGTTCTCCTTGTTTTGTGGGAACATGTTTTCCCCATGTTTAGTGGGCTGAAATTTCAGCCCCCTCCACCCCTTCCACCACTATATAAGGAGGAGGAGAGGTGCTCTCCAACTCCACTCCAACTCTCTCACACAAGCCATGCATGATCTGGCATTCTCTCTCCCTCCCACGAAATAGTTTCGTAGTGCCGAAAGGCTGTCTGGGTTCCGGTGGGAACTAGTTCTGGACGGCGAAGCCCTGCCAGATAGATGGCACCGTATGTGTGCAACCCCGTAGAGAGGTCGTAGTTTCGTCCTTTTGCCCGAGGGGCTGTTCGAGTGTCCTCCCGAAGGGCTGTCCGAGTGACGGTCCGAGTTCTGTGAGTCCTCCCGAAGGGCTGTCCACGACACCGTCCGGGGGACTGTCCGACCGCCTCCCGGAGGGCTGTCCGAGTGGCGGATGAGGGAGTACATCCTCGCGGTTGGGAGGTTGTAAATCCTAGCTGCGGGGATCTGCACCGACGATCGTCATCGACTCTACTTCCGCTGCGCTACGAGTCGGTAACGAAAATGATCAAACCTTGTATGCAGTCTCCATAGTGGTCCTGGGCTGGTGCGTAGGTCGGAAAATTTTTGTTTTCTACTGCGTTCCCAACAGGAGCCAATATGAGCATCTAGGTTCCGCTATTGGTTATTGACCGGTGATGTGTCTCGGTCATGTCTACATAGTTCTCGAACCCGTAGGGTCCGCACGCTTAACGTTCGATGACGATTTGTATTATGAGTTATGTGATTTGATGACCAAAGTTTGTTCGGAGTCCCGGATGAGATCACGGACATGACGAGGAGTCTCAAAATGGTCGAGAGGTAAAGATTCATATATTGGAAGGCTATATTCGGACATCGGAAAGGTTCCGAGTGATTCAGGTATTTTTCGGAGTACCGGGGAGTTACGGGAATTCACCGGGAGAAGTAATGGGTCTTATTGGGCCATACGGGAAAAGAGGAGGCAGGCCAAAGGGGAGGTGGCGCGCGCCCCCCCATGGGTCCGAATTGGACTAGGGGAAGGGGGCGGCGCCCCCCTTGCCCTTTCCTACTCCCTCTCTCTTTCCCTCTTTCCTTCTCTCCTACTCCGAAAAGGGAAAGGGATTCCTACTAGGACTTGGAAGTCCTAGTAGGACTCCATACACTTGGCGCGCCCCTAGGAGGGCCGGCCTCTCTCCCTCCCTCCTTTATATACGGGGGAGGGGGGCACCCCAAAGGTACACCAAGATTTGTCTTAGCCGTGTGCGGTGCCCCCTCCACAGTTACACACCTCAGTCATATCGTCGTAGTGCTTAGGCGAAGCCCTGCGTCGGTAACTTCATCATCACCGTAGCCACGCCCGTCGTGCTGACGGAACTCTCCCTCGACACTTTGCTGGATCAAGAGTTCGAGGGATGTCATCGAGCTGAACGTGTGCTGAACTCGGAGGTGCCGTGCGTTCGGTGCTTGATCGGTTGGATCGCGAAAACGTTCGACTACATCAACCGCGTTAAGCTAACGCTTCCGCTTTCGGTCTACGAGGGTACGTGGACACACTCTCCCCCTCGTTGCTGTGCATCTCCTAGATAGATGTTGAGTGAACGTAGGAAATTTTTGAAATTGCACGTTTCCCAACAGTGGCATCTGAGCCAGGTCTATGCGTAGATGATATGGACGAGTAGAACACAAAGAGTTGTGGGTGATAATAGTCATACTGCTTACCACCAACGTCTTACTTTGATTCGGCGGTATTGTTGGATGAAGCAGCCCGGACCGACATTACATGACCACGTTCATGAGACTGGTTCTACCGACGTGCTTTGCACAAAGGTGGCTGGCGGGTGTCTGTTTCTCCAACTTTAGTTGAATCGAGTTTGACTACGGCCGGTCCTTGTTGAAGGTTAAAACAGCACACTTGACGAAAAATCGTTGTGGTTTTGATGCGTAGGTAAGAACGGTTCTTGCTAGAAGCCCATAGCAGCCACGTAAAACTTGCAACAACAAAGTAGAGAGCGTCTAACTTGTTTTTGCAGGGCATGCTGTGATGTGATATGGTCAAGACATGATATGATATACGTTATTGTATGAGATGATCATGTTTTGTAAAAGTTATCGGCAACTGGCAGGAGCCTTATGGTTGTCGCTTCATTGTATGAAATGTAATCGCCATGTAATTGCTTTACTTTATCACTATGCGGTAGCGATAGTTGTAGAAGCAATAGTTGGCGAGACGACAACGACGCTACGATGGAGATCAAGGTGTCAAGCCAGTGACGATGGAGATCATGACGGTGCTTTGGAGATGGAGATCAAAGGCACAAGATAATGATGGCCATATCATGTCACATATTTTGATTGCATGTGATGTTTATCTTTTATGCATCTTATTTTGCTTAGTACGGCGGTAGCATTATAAGATGATCCCTCACTAAATTTCAAGGTATAAGTGTTCTCCCTGAGTATGCACCATTGCGAAAGTTCTTCGTGCTGAGACACCACGTGATGATCGGGTGTGATAGGCTCTACGTTCAAATACAATGGGTGCAAGACAGTTTTGCACATGCAGAATACTCGGGTTAAACTTGACGAGCCTAGCATATGCAGATATGGCCTCGGAACACTGAGACCGAAAGGTCGAACGTGAATCATATAGTAGATATGATCAACATAGAGATGTTCACCATTGAAAACTACTCCATCTCACATGATGATCAGACATGGTTTAGTTGATATGGATCATGCGTGATCATTTAGATGACTAGAGGGATGTCTATCTAAGTGGGAGTTCTTAAGTAATATGATTAATTGAACTTTAATTTATCATGAACTTAGTCCTGGTAGTATTTGCAAATTATGTTGTAGTTCAATAGCTCGCGTGTAGCTCCCCTGTTTTATTTTTGATATGTTCCTAGAGAAAACTAAGTTGAAAGATGATAGTAGCAATGATGCGGACTGGTTCCGTGATCTGAAGATTATCCTCATTGCTGCACAGAAGAATAATGTCCTTGATGGACCGCTAGGTGACAGACCTATTGTAGGAGCAGATGCAAACATTATGAACGTTTAGCAAGCTCGATATGATGACTACTTGATAGTTTAGTGCGCCATGATTTACGGCATAGAACCGGGACTTCAAAAATGTTTTGAACGCCACGGAGCATATGAGATGTTCCAAGAGCTGAAATCGGTATTTCAAACTCATGCCCGTGTCGAGAGGTATGAGACCTCTGACAAATACTTTGCCTACAAGATGGAGGAGAATAGCTCAACCAGTGAGCATATGCTCAGAATGTCTGGGTACTACAATCGCTTGAATCAAGTGGGAGTTAATCTTTCAGATAAAATAGTGATTGACAGAGTTCTCTAGTCACTATCACCAAGTTACTAAAACTTCGTGACGAACTATAATATGCAAGGGATGAGGAAAACGATTCCCAAGCTCTTCGCGATGCTGAAATCGGTGAAGGTAGAAATCAAGAAATATCATCAAGTGTTGATGGTTGACAAGACCACTAGTTTCAAGAAAAAGGGCGAGTGAAAGAAAGGGAACTTCAAGAAGAATGGCAAACAGGTTGTCGCTCCCGTGAAGAAGCCCAAAGATGGACCTAAGCCTGAAACTGAGTGCTTCTACTGCAAAGGAAATGGTCACTGGAAGCGGAATTGCCCCAAATACTTGGCGGATAAGAAGGATGGCAAAGTGAACAAAGGTATATTTGATATACATGTTATTGATATGTATTTTACTAGTGTTCATAGTAGCCCCTGGGTATTTGATACCGGTTCAGTTGCTAACATTAGTAACTCAAAACAGGAGTTGCAAAATGAACAGAGACTAGTTAATGACGAGGTGACGATGAGTGTTGGAAGTGATTCCAAGGTTGATAAGATCACCATCGCACACTCCCTCTACCTTCGGGATTAGTGTTGGACCTAAATAAATGTTATTTGGTGTTTGCATTGAGCATGAATATGATTTGATCATGTTTATTGCGATACGGTTATTCATTTAAGTCAGAGAATAATTGTTGTTCTGTTTAAATGAAGAAAACCTTCTATGGTCATACACTCAATATAAATGGTTTATTCAATCTCGATCGTAGTGATACACATATTCATAATATTGATGCCAAAAGATGCAAAGTTGATAATGATAATGCAACATATTTGTGGCACTGCCGTTTAGGTCATATTGGTGTAAAGCGCATGAAGAAACTCCATGCAGATGGACTTTTGGAATCACTTGATTATGAATCATTTGATGCTTGTGAACCATGCCTCATGGGCAAGATGACTAAGACTCCGTTCTCCGGAACAATGGAGCGAGCTACTGACTTATTGGAAGTAATACATACTGATGTATGCGGTCCGATGAGTGTTGAGGCTCGCGGCGGGTATCATTATTTTCTGACCTTCATAGATGATTTGAGCAGATATGGGTATATCTACTTAATGAAACACAAGTCTGAAACATTTGAAAAGTTCAAAGAATTTCAGAGTGAAGTGGAAAATCATCGTAACAAGAAAATAAAGTTTCTACGATCTGATCACGGAGGCGAATATTTGAGTTACGAGTTTGGTCTTCATTTAAAACAATGTGGAATAGTTTCGCAACTCACGCCACCTGGAACACCACAGCGTAACGGTGTGTCCGAACGTCGTAACCGTACTTTATCAGATATGGTGCGATCTATAATGTCTCTTACCGATTTACCACTATCGTTTTGGGGTTATGCATTAGAGACAGCTGCATTCACGTTAAAATAGGGCACCATCTAAATCCGTTGAGACGACACCATATGAACTGTGGTTTGGCAAGAAACCTAAGCTGTCGTTTCTTAAAGTTTGGGGTTGCGATGCTTGTGTGAAAAACTTCAGCCTGATAAGCTCGAACCCAAATCGGAGAAGTGCGTCTTCATAGGATACCCAAAAGAAACTGTTGGGTACACCTTGTATCACAGATCCGAAGGCAAAAATCTTTGTTGCTAAGAATGGATCCTTTCTAGAGAAGGAATTTCTCTCGAAAGAAGTGAGTGGGAGAAAAGTAGAACTTGATAAGGTAATTGTACCTTCTCTTGAATTGGAAAGTAGTTCATCACAGAAATCAGTTCCAGTGATGCCCACGCCAATTAGTGAGGAAGCTAATGATGATGGTCCACTAGTAGAAAAAGGCCCATTTGTCCCGGTTCATAAGGCCCATTTGTCCCGGTTCAGGAACCGGGACTAAAGCCCAACACCTTTTGTCCCGGTTCTTATACGAATCGGGACAGATGGGGCTCCACGTGGCCGCTGCGGCGAGCCCAGAGAGGAGGGCCTTTAGTCCCGGTTGGTAACACCAACCGGGACCAAAGATCATCCACGTGTCAGCAGCTCGGAGCTGGGGTTTTTGTTTTTTTTTTAAAGGGGGGGGGGGTTGGGGGTTTTGTAGGGTTAATTTAGGGGTTTCATATATTGTGTTAGCTAGCTAATAGCTAGAGAGAAGTGTCCTCTCTTATCTCCGTGCTTGGTCGAGAGCTACGTACTATACGTATAGAGAGGATCGACACGCTAGCTAGTAAGCAAATGAAGGAAACCATTAAGTACACAAGATCGTCATGAACATATACAGAGAGAAGTGATCGACCTCCTCCTTCTCCGAGAGATTGGTCGAACAACAAGTTTTCGTATATCTATCCGACGCTACTAGCTACATATATACAATATAAGATCCCTAACATCTGATGTCAAGTTCCACATGGTATTCTCCGGCTGGATTGATGACGTGGTCAAGAAAGAATCCCGCCAATTCCTCTTGAATTGCTTTTATGCGATCTTGTGGTAGGAGTTCATCCCGCATCTGCCAAATCTAATTTGAAGAAGGGGGTCAATACATATATATGAATGAAACTCAACACAAATGATGGTAATAAAATAAAATTGTGAATATTATTGCTTACGCACTTCATATTGTTTTTCAGAGTAGCCCCTCTTAGAGGTCGTCGCGTTGTAGATGTACTCGCAAATGTAGTATCCATAAAAATTATTCCCGCCTTCCTGCCACAACCACTTTACGAGAAATAAAGGTCAATCAAACTGATAATCAAGCATTATAAATGATATTGATGAAACTAGCTAGAATCAATGGGAGATGCGCGGAACTAGCTAGTAGTACTTACTTTCGGGTGTGTAAATCGCAGCTCCCCCGGCGGTCCCGGAGCTTCTGTGGTCAACACTTTCCAAACCCTGCGAGACAAAGAAAATAATTACTTGATATCAGGAAATGACCAAAGTTGCCGATATGGTGCGATAATGATCGATTGAACTTACTTCTGGAGCATTTCAGTCATGGCCGCATACTCCTTGGGATCTTTTCGTCTTGAGTCTAAGACGGTTACTAGTCCCTGCTCAAGCTTAATCTCTAGGAGAATAAAGTGGAAGCTGCGCACGCATGCATAACTCATCAATTACATTACTATAACCTCGAGTAATAAGGGAAACCGAATATGCAGAAGACAGTAACACTCACTTGAAGTTGTAAGGAAAGAGTATTTTATCTTTGTTTTGATTTTTAAGCAACGATTGTAGCAAGTTGGCCTCGGTTTCTTCCGCATGATATGTAACCGTCCATTCATCTATGAGATTTGTGTTAATGAACCCAATATCATAGATTTGTGCATTTCTGCATTCGACGATCTTCAATCTGCATAATATAGTGAGGATAATTATATATACATGCAATGAAAGAGCTGAGCTATATATAGAGACTTAATTACAGAAGTGTAGTACTTACAGACAGTAGCAAGTGATGATTATTTTATCGAGGTCCTTTTGATTGAAAAACTGGAAGAACTCCTCAAATGGAACAGACAACAGATCAATTCCAACTAGGTCGTGCTCCTCTTTAACTCTCAGCGTCAAAATATCCTTCCCAGACTTGCAGGTGTCCATGTACCACTTATGGAATCTTCGCATCATCGTTGTTAGAGGAGGATCACCAGGTCTGACGAGAGGCTTCCCGTACTGGTATTTGTGTTCGTCCACCTCCATTGTATCAAAATGTGCATCGTCGGGCAGGTAATCACCAGGATTGGTACCGGGCAGCATCCCCGGCAGATTTGCGACGATATCGCTAGACACCTTGAGCGGGGGGCACGATTGGTTTGCCTGTTCGCCGAGCTGGGGAATTTTGTTCCCTCTTCTTCGTTCTTGTAACCTTTTGTCACTTGAAGTAGTTCCCGACCGGCGCGCTCCTTCCACTGCCTTTTTCAGAGCGCGGACATGGTTGTCATCCGACGGAGGCGATGGTGGTCGCTTCAGGTTCTTCAAAGTGCGCTTCAATTTCACCGGATCCATCTTCTCCTCCGGAGGTGGATTTTTCTTTGCAAAAAAGTCCTTCAATTGGGATTGACAGATCTCCGCGTTTTCCTCCTCGGTCATCTCATATGGTAACCTCTCTAGAGGCTTGAGAGATGGACCGAATTTATATTGCCTCCCGCCTCTGGCTGTACTGCTAGACACCGGAGTAGCCGGAGCGGCTGCGGCTGTCTTCCTTTGTTGCTTACGAGGCGGAGAAGGAGGCGGAGTGCTACGACGCGCCGGAGCAGCCGGAGAGGCGGCGGCTGTCTTCCGCAGTTGTTGACGAGGCGGAGAAGAAGGCGGGCTGCTCGGACGCGCCGGCGCAGGCGGAGAAGGAGGCGGTGTGCCGCCACGCGCCGGAGCAGCTGGAAAACGAGGCGGAGTGCCGCCACGCGCCGGAGCAGCTGGAGAAGGAGGCGGAGTGCCCTGAACACTCGCCAGAGGAGGAGGCAGAGGAGGAGGCGGAGTGCACTGACTCGCCGGAGGAGGAGGCGGAGGCGTCCAGTTCGGAAGGTTGATGAGCTCCTTCCGCCATAGACATGGAGACTTCAGAGCAAGACCCAGCTGAGTCTCCCCTTCACCGGTAGGGTGGTCAAGCTCGAGCTCCTCAAATCCATCCGTTATTTCATCGACCATCACAACAGCATAGCCTTCTGGAATCGGAAAGCAGTGAAAACTTGCGCCGGGTTGAGGAGGTGCAACAGAGCCGACAGCCGCCTTGACTTTGAGGTGCTGCCTTTGCGCCATAAGGTGGCACTCTTGAGCCTCCGTGATAGCATCCACGGGGTAGCTGGGAGCCATGAAGTGAGGCTGCTGAAGGAGCTCGGTGGAAGCCACGCTGCTTCTCCGCTGAGATGGCGGGGTAGCTTCGGCAGGTCGCTGCCTCTGAACTAGTGCTTGTTCCTCTAGCGATCGTACCCTTGCATTCGGCTTCTGCAGTTCGGTCTGCTCCACTTTCCTCCTCCTCTCCCGGGTTTTGTAACCGCCTGCGCTGGGAAACCCTTCCTTCCACGCAACGGAGCCTGCCGTGCCTCATGTTCGTCCTGGGTGCTCAGGATTCCCGAGGGCCTGTGTGAGCTCGTCGTTCTCTCTGTCGGGAACGAACGTCCCTTGCTGCGCTGCGGTGATATACTTCTGAAGCTTCTTGACGGGTATTTCAAGTTGCTCCTTCGTCCAACGGCACTTCCCTGTTTCAGGGTCCAAGGTTCCTCCAACCCCGAAGAACCAAGTCCTTGAACGGTCTGGCCAGTTCAATGTCTCTGGTTCGACCCCTTTATCAAGCAGGTCCTTCTCAGCCTTGTCCCACAACGGCCGGGCTTTGAGGTAGCCACCTGACCCCGTGCGATGGTGATACTCCTTCTTTGCAGCATTTTTCTTGTTTGTCGCTGACATCTTCTTACTCTTCTCCGATGTCTTGTGGGCCACAAATGCGGGCCAGTGATCTCTTATCTTCTCAAATCGGCCGGTGAATTCTGGAGTCTTCCCTTTGTCGACAAACGTTGATTTCAACTCATTCTTCCACCTCCTGAATAGATCTGCCATCTTCTTAAGAGCATGAGCCTTGACCAATGGCTCTATAACTAGCTTATCCGGATCCTCCTCTGGCGGTAGGGTGAAATTTGCCTTCAGCGCGGTCCAAAGATCATCTTTCTGTCTATCATTGACAAAAGACACTTGAGGGTCTTCGCTCTTAGGCTTATTCCATTGGTGGATGCTGATCGGGATCATGTCCCTAACAAGAACCCCGCACTGAGCAGAAAATGCTTCCTTGGTCCGGCTGGGTTCAATCGGTTGGCCATCGCCCTTGATTGCTGTGATCGTGAACCTTTCATCCTGGCGCAACCTTTTCTTTGGGCCTCGTCTCGTTACCGAAGTTTGGCTCGATCCGGAGGGCTAGAAAAGAAGAAAGAAGAGAGTTAATATGTGTACATACCAAAACAATTAATGCATCAATTAGCTAGTCAGCATAGGCTTAATTAATATATATACCTCGCCGGACTTTGCAACATCTCCTTCCTCCGTTCGCTCACCGGAGCAGTCATCACGGTCTCCTTCTTCCACCGGCATTCCGTCACCAGAGCCATCATAATCATGTCCTTCCACCTCCATTGTTCGATCACCGGAGCCTGCTTCACCCTCTCCTTCCAGACCATCGGTGTCGTTGAGAAACGACAAGACATCACCTCCGCCGAGGATTATGTCCCCCAACAACTGTTCTGCTTCGATGTCTCGGTGCTCCATAGTTTCTGCAAATATTACAACATGGCAATTAATATACAAACATGACAGATGGATATATTAGTGCAAACGTAGACCTAGCTAGCTCGACGCTTCTATGGTTTGGGGTGGCCTTGACAACGCTTCTAGGGTTTGGGGTGGCCTAGGCAACGCTTCTAGGGTTTGGGGTGGCCTCGACAACGCTTCTAGGGTTTGGGTCGGACCGCCTCTCTCATGAATGTCCGACGTCTGGACCGACAAGGGATTTAACAAAATGACGCCATTCTAGATGTTCAGAAAATGGTCCATATTTTTCCTGATCTCATCTACCCTTCTATATGTCACGTTGTCTAGTGTCAAAGAATTCAAGAAAACCATGACTTCATCATTAGCCGGAAAAGACAGGCGTATAATGGTACGAAGCTCTTCAAAGTTGTTTTGGAACGGAGTTCCCGATAGAATAATTCGCTCTTTGGTACAAAGTTCAGCAAGAGCCTTCCGAATATCACTATTTGGAAAGCCTTTGCTGAAATTCGTACCAAAAGGTGAATTATTCTATCAGCAACTCCGTTCCAAAACAACTTTGAAGAGCTTCGTAGCATCATACGCCTGTTACTTCCGACTAATGATGAAGCCATGGATTTCTTCAATACTTTGACAGACAACGTGACATGTAGAAGAATATATATATAGATGAGATCAGAAAAAAATTGGATCAACTTGTGCACATCCATAATGGGGGCATTCTTGATAAATCTATATATGTCAAAATTGAAACTTTGACATATGATCAAACTTTGACATATGATCAAATGTTGCATATGTCAAAATTCAAACTTTGACATATGATCAAACTTTGATATATGATCAAATGTTGCATATGTCAAAATTCAAACTTTGACATATGATCAAACTTTGATATATGTCCACCGCGATATAAAATAATACATAGACTTGTTCGGGCGATGGTGGGCGGCGACCATGGAGCAGTGGCAGAGCAAGGCCGAGCTCGGGGGAGCACGCTGCGAAGTTATCGGGGAGGGGGTATATCGACCCCCCCCCCCTCATGTTGAAGTTATCGGGGAGGGGGTATATCGACCCCCCCCCCTCATGTCGAAGTTATCGGGGAGGGGGTATATCGACCCCCCCTCATGTCGAAGTTATCGGGGAGGCGGTATATCGACCACCCCCCCTCATGTCGAAGTTATCGGGGAGGGGGTATATCGACCCCCCCCCCCTCATGTCGAAGTTATCGGGGAGGGGGTATATCGACCCCCCTCCTCATGTCAAAGTTATCCGGGAGGGGGTATATCGACCCCCCCCCCCTCATGTCGAAGTTATTGGGGAGGGGGTATATCGACAACGACATCCACCGATAAAAAATAATTTGCATATATAAAAGTTTTTCTTCTTCTCCTTCTTCCTAGCTAGATATATAAAACTTTTCTAAAAATGTAACTTTTGCATATATAAAACTTTTTCTTCTTCTTCCTTCTTCCTTCTTCCTTCTTCCTAGATATATAAAACTTTTCTAAAAATGAAACTAACCTAAAATGCATTAAATCAGAGAACATACATAGATAATTTTCTAAAAATGTAACTTTTGCATATATGAACATATATACACAGAGAACATATATACATATATACATTTTTCTAAAAATGCAAAAAACAAATCATCATATACATGAACAAAAAATCTGAAAAAAAAGAGGACATATAATCATATGTACACACATACATATAATCTGGAAAAAAATCATCATATATCTATAAAAAACAGAGAGGAGAAGGCCGGCAGGACCGAACGTGGCAGCGGCATGGTCGGGGCAGGCCGGGGGCGTGGGGCGGCGTCGGGGCAGGGCCACGGGGCGGCCGGCGTCGAGGCAGGGGCCACGGGGCGATGACAACGAGGCAGGGGGCACGGGGCGGCGCGTCGGGGCAGGGCAGGGGCGGCGCGTCGGGGCAGGGCACGGGCGGCGCGTCGGGGCAGGGCAGGGGCGGCGCGTAGGGGCAGGGTAGGGGCGCGGGGCGATGACGACGAGGAGCGGGCGGCAACGGCGAGCACGGGCAGCCTGGCGGCGTCGATGAGCTCGGCGTCGTCGGGGGGCAAATGGTCGATGAAAACTGAAAAATTCCTAAGTCCTGCTTATATACACAGAGCATTGGTCCCGGTTCGTGGCACAAACCGGGACGAATGCCACCCTTTGGTCCCGGTTCGTGCCACCAACCAGGACCAAAGGTCTCTTTTCAGCAGCCCAATGGGCGGGAAACAGAGTCCTTTGGTCCCGGTTGGTGGCACGAACCGGGACCCAAGGGGGGGCATTGGTCCCGGTTTGTTCCACCAACCGGGACCAATGCCCTCCCTTTCATCCCGGTTGGTGCTACCAACCGGGACCAAAGGCCTTGCGTTGGCGCGGTGCGGTGGGATGTTTAGTCCCACCTCGCTAGTTGAGAGAGCTCGAGAGTGGTTTATAAGCGCTGCTGCGCCGACCCTCTCGAGCTCCTCTCAACTGCAGGCTTTCGGGCCTTCTCTGCTACTCTTTGCCCGTGGGCCTGCTGGGCCTCTGCGGGCCTGAATCCTGGCTCATGGATGGGTTTCTAGTCGTATTCAGGCCGTGGTGGCCCAGTAGGTGGCATTTTTTTTTCTAGTTTTTTTGTTTTCTTTTTTGCTTTATTTATTTTATTTTGTTTCTACTTACAACAAAATACAAACTGTTTTTTAGTGATTCTTTTTGCTTTTAGGTAATAAAAATTATAAACTTGCTGTTAGTGCCATTAGTTTTCCAATTTCAATAGTTTAAATTTGAATTCTTTGACATTTGTGTGAATCACTAGTTTGTGATTAACTTTACTATAAAAATAGATTTTGGAGTGATTCTTTTTCCTGCTATTTAATATTACTGTGTTTTATCATTATATTCAAAAACAATTTTTGTTATTTTAGTTTCTAACAAAAAAATCTTTATGACAATTCCTTTTGCTATTAAAGTTTCTAACCAAAAAAGTTCTTTATGAAAATTCTTTTTGCTTTTAATGTTTTGAACAGAAAATACTTTGATAATTTTAGTTGCATAAATTTTAGTTGATTCCTTTTGCTATTAGAGTTTCATTAAAGTTTTCTAGTTCATTCTTTTTTCTATTAGAGTTTCATTAAAGTTTTCTAGTTCATTCTTTTATTTTATTATTTTTGCTATTAGAGTTTCATAAAAGTTGAGAGGGTTATGGCAAAAACTGGATGCCCTTCATGTACAAAATGGACAATCTCTTTCGAAGTATCAGGGTTTCGGACGAAAACTCATCTGTTACAAAGGGATTTCATTTTTTTGAACTTATTTGAACTCCAGACTTTTTGTGTGTTCAAAATGAACCATTCAAAGCCACATCATCAATTTTCAACCCTTTCTGACTTCATCTGTTATTTTTCATGCAATTACTGATTTTTTTGAGCTAAATGACCCTGAAATTGAAAAGCACTTCACATGAACTCTGAAGAGGTTGAAAATTGGCATGATATCCTCATTTCACACACATAGCATGTGCTACAAAGTTGAGAGGGTTACGGCAAAAAATGGAGGCACACACATGTAACAAAATGGACAATCTCTTCGAAGAGATCAACGGTTTCGGACGAAAAACTCTGTTACAAAGGGATTTCATTTTTTGAACTTATTTGAACTCCAGACTTTTTGTGTGCAAAATGAACCATTCAAACCACATCATCAATTCTTCAACCCTTTCTGACTTCATCTGTTATTTTTCATTCATTTACTGATTTTTTTGAGCTAAATGACCCTGAAATTGAAAAGCACTTCAGATGAACTCTGAAGAGGTTGAAAAGCAAATTGGTGATCATCATTTCACCCACATAGCATGTGCTAAAAAGTTGAGGGTCACGGCAAAAACTGGATGCACTTCGTGTACAAAAATGGACAATCTCTTTCGAAGTATCTGGGTTTCGGACGAAAACTCATCTGTTAGAAAGGGATTTCATTTTTTTGAACTTATTGAACTCCAGACTTTTTGTGTGTTCAAAATGAACCATTCAAAGCCACATCATCAATTTTCAACCCTTTCTGACTTCATCTGTTATTTTTTCATGCAATTACTGATTTTTTTGAGCTAAATGACCCTGAAATTGAAAAGCACTTCAGATGAACTCTGAAGAGGTTGAAAATTGGCATGTATCTCATTTCACACCACATAGCATGTGCTACAAAGTTGAGAGGGTACGGCAAAAACGGATGGATGCACTTCAGTGTACAAAATGGACAATCTCTTTCGAAGTATCACGGTTTCGGACGAAAACTCATCTGTTACAAAGGGATTTCATTTTTTTGAACTATTTGAACTCCAGACTTTTGTGTGTTCAAAATGAACCATTCAAAGCCACATCATCAATTTTCAACCTTTCTGACTTCATCTGTATTATGTTACATGATCTGATTTTTGAGCAAATGACCCTGAAATGAAAAGCACTTCACATGAACTCTGAAGAGGGAGTTGCAAAAATGGCATGATTCATCATTCACCCACATAGCATGTCTAAAAAGTTGAGAGGGTTAGGCAAAAACTGGATGCACTTCATGTACAAAATGGACAATCTCTTTCGAAGTATCACGGGGTTCGGAAAAACTCATCTGTTACAAAGGGATTTCATTTTTTGAACTATTTGGACACCAGACTTTTTGTGTGTTCAAAATGAACCATTCAAAGCCACATCATCAATTTCAACCCTTTCGACTTCATCTGTTATTTTCATGCATTTATGATTTTTTTAGCTAAATGACCCTGAAATTGAAAAGCACTTCAATGAACTCTGGAAGAGGGTGAAAATTGGCATGTATCATCATTTCACCCACATAGCATGTGCTAAAAAGTGAGTAGAGAGGGTTACAGGCAAACGGATGCCTTCGTGTACAAAATGGACAATCTCTTTCGAAGTGAGTATCAGGTTTCGACGAAAACTCATTTACAAAGGGATTTCATTTTTTTAACTTATTTGAACTCCAGACTTTGTTGTTTCAAAATGAACCATTCAAATCCACATCATCAATTTTAACCCTTCTGACTTCATCTGTTATTTTTCATATTTATTATTTTTTTAGCTAAATGACCCTGAAATTGAAAAGCACTTCAGATGAACTCTGAAGAGGGTTGAAAATTGGCATGGTATAATCATTTATCACCACATAGCATGTGCTAAAAAGTTGAGAGGGTACGGCAAAAACTGGAGGCCTTCTGTACCAAAGGACAATCTCTTTCGAAGTAGTGGGTTTCGGACGAAAACTATCTGTTACATGGGATTTCATTTTTTGAACTTATTTGAACTCCAGACTTTTTGTGTGTTCAAAATGAACCATTCAAAGCCACATCATCAATTTTCAACCCTTTTGACTTCATCTGTTATTTTCATGTATACTTTTTTTGAGCTAAATGACCCTGAAATTGAAAAGCACTTCACATGAACTCTGAAGAGGTTGAAAATTGGCATGAATATCATCATTTCACCACATAGCATGTGCTAAAAAGTTGAGAGGGTACGGCAAAAAAAAATGGATGCACTTGTGTACAAATGGACAATCTCTTTCGAAGTATCAGGGTTTCGGAAAAAAACTCATATGTTACAAAGGATTTCATTTTTTTAACTTATTTGAACTCCAGACTTTTGTGTGTTCAAAATGAACCATTCAAAGCCACATCATCAATTTCAACCTTTCGGACTTCATCTGTTATTTTTCATGCATTTACTGATTTTTTTGAGCTAAATGACCTGAAATTGAAAAGCACTTCACATGAACTCTGAAGAGGTTGAAAATTGGCATGATATCATCATTTCACCCACATAGCATGTGCTAAAAAATTGAGAGGGTTACGGCAAAAACTGGATGCACTTCGTGTACAAAATGGACAATCTCTTTCGAAGTATCAGGGTTTCGGACACAACTCATATGTTACAAAGGATTTCATTTTTTTAACTTATTTGAACTCCAGACTTTTTGTGTGTTCAAAATGAACCATTCAAAGCCACATCATCAATTTTCAACCCTTTCGGACTTCATCTGTTATTTTTCATGCATTTACTGATTTTTTTGAGCTAAATGACCCTGAAATTGAAAAGCACTTCACATGAACTCTGAAGAGGTTGAAAATTGGCATGATATCATCATTTCACCCACATAGCATGTGCTAAAAAGTTGAGAGGGTTACGGCAAAAACTGGATGCACTTCGTGTACAAAATGGACAATCTCTTTCGAAGTATCAGGGTTTCGGACAAAAACTCATCTGTTACAAAGGGATTTCATTTTTTTGAACTTATTTGAACTCCAGACTTTTTATGTGCTCAAAATGAACTATTCAAAGCCATATCATCAATTTTCAACCCTTTCTGACTTCATCTGTCTTCACTTTTTCTTCGCTTGTGTCCTTTGCTTATTGCGCCGTAACCATGGATATTCTTCATCGCTTAACAGGGTGCTTGGGTCAGCCTTGACTTTGAAGGGAGGAATTTCATGAAACTTTTCATAATCTTCATACATGTCTGTCTTACCCTCCACTCCCACGATGTCTCTTTTCCCTGAAAGAACTATGTGGCGCTTTGGCTCATCGTATGATGTATTCGCTTCCTTATCTTTTATTTTTCTCGGTTTGGTAGACATGTCCTTCACATAGAAAACCTGCGCCACATCATTGGCTAGGACGAATGGTTCGTCTGTGTACCCAAGATTGTTCAGATCCACTGTTGTCATTCCGTAATGTGGCTCTACCTGTACCCCGCCTCCTGACAGATTGACCCATTTTCACTTAAACAAAGGACCTTAAAATCATGTCCGTAGTCAAGTTCCCATATGTCCACTATGTAACCATAATATGTGTCCTTTCCCCTCTTGGTTGCTGCATCAAAGCGGACACCGCTGTTTTGGTTGGTGCTCTTTTGATCTTGGGCGATCGTGTAAAATGTATTCCCATTTATCTCGTATCCTTTGTAAGTCAATACAGTCGAAGATGGTCCCCTGGACAACGAGTACAGCTCATCAGAAACAGTGTTGTCACCTCTGAGACGTGTTTCCAACCAACTACCAAAAGTCCTGATGTGTTCACATGTAATCCAGTCGTCACACTGCTCCGGGTGTTTGGAGCGCAGAATGTTCTTGTGCTCATCGACATACGGGGTCACCAAGGTAGAGTTCTGTAGAACTGTGTAGTGTGCTTGAGACCAAGAATGCCCGTCCCTACATATTATTGAGTCCCCTCCTAGCGTGCCTTTTCCAGTCAGTCTCCCCTCATACCGCGATTGAGGGAGACCAATCTTCTTAATGTCGGGAATGAAGTCAACACAAAACCCAATGACATCCTCTGTTTGATGGCCCATGGAGATGCTTCCTTCAGGCCTAGCGCGGTTACGGACATATTTCTTTAGGACTCCCATGAACCTCTCAAAGGGGAACATATTGTGTAGAAATACGGGGCCCAGAACGACAATCTCGTCGACTAGATGAACTAGGACGTGCGTCATGATATTGAAGAAGGATGGTGGGAACACCAGCTCGAAACTGACAAGACATTGCGCCACATCACTCCTTAGCCTTGGTATGATTTCTGGATCGATCACCTTCTGAGAGATTGCATTGAGGAATGCACATAGCTTCACAATGGCTAATCAAACATTTTCCAGTAGAAGCCCCCTCAATGCAACCGGAAGCAGTTGCGTCATAATCACGTGGCAGTCATGAGACTTTAGGTTCTGGAACTCTTTCTCTGCCATATTTATTATTCCCTTTATATTCGACGAGAAGCCAGACGGGACCTTCATACTGAGCAGGCATTCAAAGAAGATTTCCTTCTCTTCTTTGGTAAGAGCGTAGCTGGCAGGACCTTCATACTGCTTTGGAGGCATGCCATCTTTTTCGTGCCAACGTTGCAGGTCCTCCCGTACCTCCGGTGTATCTTTTGTCTTTCCATACACGCCCAAGAAGCCTAGCAGGTTCATGCAAAGGTTCTTTGTCACGTGCATCACGTCGATTGAAGAACGGACCTCTAGGTCTTTCCAGTAGGGTAGGTCCCAAAATATAGATTTCTTCTTCCACATGGGAGCGCGTCCATCAGCGTCATTCGGAACAGATAGTCCGCCGGGACCCTTTCCAAAGATTACGTGTAAATCATTGACCATAGCAAGTACGTGATCACCGGTACGCATGGCGGGCTTCTTCCGGTGATCTGCCTCGCCTTTTAAATGCTTGCCTTTCTTTCGTCATTGATGGTTGGTCGGAAGAAATCGACGATGCCCCAGGTACACATTCTTCCTACATTTGTCCAGGTATATACTTTTGGTGTCAGCTAAACAGTGCGTGCATGCATGGTATCCCTTGTTTGTCTGTCCTGAAAGGTTACTGTGAGCAGGCCAATCATTGATGGTTACAAACAGCAACGCATGCAGGTCAAATTCCTCCTGTCTGTGCTCATCCCACACACGTACACCGTTTCCATTCCACAGCTGTAAAAGTTCTTCAACTAATGGCCTTAGGTACACATCAATGTTGTTGCCGGGTTGCTTAGGGCCTTGGATGAGTACTGGCATCATAATGAACTTCCGCTTCATGCACAGCCAAGGAGGAAGGTTATAGATACATAGAGTCACGGGCCAGGTGTTGTGATTGCTGCTCTGCTCCCCGAAAGGATTAATGCCATCCGCGCTTAAACCAAACCATATGTTCCTTGGGTCACCTGCAAACTCAGCCCGGTACTTTCTCTCGATTTTTCTCCACTGCGACCCGTCAGCGGGTGCTCTCAACTTCCCGTATTTCTTACGGTCCTCTCTGTGCCATCGCATCAACTTGGCATGCTCTTTGTTTCTGAATAGACGTTTCAACCGTGGTATTATAGGAGCATACCACATCACCTTGGCAGGAACCCTCTTCCTGGGGGGCTCGCCGTCAACATCACCAGGGTCATCTCGTCTGATCTTATACCGCAATGCACCGCATACCGGGCATGCGTTCAAATCCTCGTACGCACCGCGGTACAGGATGCAGTCATTAGGGCATGCATGTATCTTCTGCACCTCCAATCCTAGAGGGCATACAACCTTCTTTGTTGCGTACGTACTGTCGGGCAATTCGTTATCCTTTGGAAGCTTCTTCTTCAATATTTTCAGTAGCTTCTCAAATCCTTTGTCAGGCACAGCATTCTCTGCCTTCCACTGCAGCAATTCCAGTATGGTACCGAGCTTTGTGTTGCCATCTTCGCAATTGGGGTACAACCCTTTTTGGTGATCCTCTAACATGCGATCGAATTTCAATTTCTCCTTTTCACTTTCGCACTGTCTCCTTGCATCAACAATGACCCGGCGGAGATCATCATCGGGCACATCGTCTGGTTCCTCTTGATCTTCAGCTTCCCCCATTGCAGCATCACCATATTCAGGGGGCACATAGTTGTCATCGTCCTCTTCTTCTTCGTTGTCTTCCTTCATAACCCCTATTTCTCCGTGCCTGGTCCAAACATTATAGTGTGGCATGAAACCCTTCTCAAGCAGGTGGGTGTGAAGGATTTTCCGGTCAGAGTAAAGACTTTGTATTCCCACATATAGGGCATGGACAACACATAAAACCATTCTGCTTGTTTGCCTCAGCCACTTCGAGAAAATTATGCACGCCCTTAATGTACTCGGAGGTGCGTCTGTCACCGTACATCCATTGCCGGTTCATCTGCGTGCATTATATATAATTAAGTGTGTAAAAAACCATTACAAAACATCATGAATAGATAAGTGACCAAATTAATAGAAGTTCATCATCACATTAAAACCAAAGTACATACATAGTTCTCATTGAACAACATATAGCTCTCGAGAGCATCTAATTAAACCATACATTGAAACTATGTAAAACATTTCAATGCAACAACAAATGGGATCATAATCGCAACCAAGGTAACAATTGATCCAACGGCATAATGATACCAAGCCTCGGTATGAATGACATATTTTCTATACTTTCTAATCTTGAAGCGCATTGCATCCATCTTGATCTTGTGATCATCGACGACATCCGCAACATGCAACTCCAATATCATCTTCTCCTCCTCAATTTTTTTCAATTTTTCCTTCAAGTAATTGTTTTCTTCTTCCACTAAATTTAACCTCTCGACAATAGGGTCGGTTGGAATTTCCGGTTCACATACCTCCTAGATAAAAAAATCTATGTCACGTTGGTCGGCATAATTGTCATAAACAATAAATGAACCAAATAGTTATAAAATATAATATATACCACATCCGAATCATAGACAGGACGAGGGCCGACGGGGGCGGATACCAAAACCACCGCACTATATAATAACAAACAATAATAAAAGTAAGAAAATTAGACAAGTATCTATCTAAATCATACAAGTAAGAATTTTTTTATTTTAGAAAGAAGATGAGAACAAGAGGCTCACCACGGTTATGCCGGCGATGAGATCAGCGCGGGCGATCGACGGCAGTGAAGACGGGGATGGGACGTGACGGACCGCTAAACCTAGACAAATCTTGAGGAAAATGGAGCTTGAAGGTCGAGCTTCGAGAGGAGAAAGCTTAACTAGTGTGGCTCGGGCATTTCATCAAACACCTCATGTGCATAGGAGGTGAGCTAGAGCACCACAAAGCTCTCCCCTCGCCGGCCAGAAAAAACAGAGCAGTGTGGAGTGCTCTGCTCGCCGGCGATGGGGTATATATAGCCACCTCATTGGTCCCGGTTCGTGCGTGGAACCGGGACTAAAGGCCCCCCTTCTGTCCCGGTTCAAGCCACAAACCGGGACCAATGGATGTGGGCCAGGAGCGAGGCCCATTGGTCCCGGTTTGTGCCAGGAACCGGGACAAATGGGTCCAGACGAACCGGGACCAATGCCCACGAGGCCCCGACCGGCCCCCTGGGCGCATGAACCGGGACGTATGCCCCCCATGGGTCCCGGTTCATGACTGAACCGGGACTAATGGGCTGGGCTGGCCCGAACCAAAGCCCTGTTTTCTACTAGTGGTCATGAAACTTCAGATCAAGTTACTACCGTACCTCGTAGGTCAACCAGAGTACGTTCCGCACCAGAGTGGTACGGTAATCCTGTTCTGGAAGTCATGTTACTAGACTATGACGAACCTACGAACTATGAGGAAGCGATGATGAGCCCAGATTCCGCGAAATGGCTTGAGGCCATGAAATCTGAGATGGGATCCATATATAAGAACAAAGTATGGACTTTGGTGGACTTGCTCGATGATCAGCAAGCCATTGAAATAAATGGATCTTCAAGAGGAATACGGACGCTGATGGTAGTGTTACTATCTACAAAGCTCGAATTGTCGCAAAAAGTTTTTCGACAAGTTCAAGGTGTTGACTACGATGAGATTTTCTCACTCGTAGCGATGCTTAAGGCTGTCCGAATCATATTACCAATTGCCGCATTTTATGAAATCTGGCAAATGGATGTCAAAACTGCACTCCTTAATGGATTTCTTAAAGAAGAATTGTATATGATGCAACCAGAAGGTTTTGTCGATCCTAAAGGTGCTAACAAAGTGTACAAACTCCAGCAATCCATCTATGGACTGGTGCAAGCATCTCGGAGTTGGAATATACGCTTTGATAAGGTGATCAAAGCATATTGTTTTATACAGACTTATGGTGAAGCCTGTATTTACAAGAAAGTGAGTGGGAGCTCTGTAGCATTTCTGATATTATATGTGGATGACATATTTGCTGATTGGAAATGATATAGAATTTCTAGATAGCATAAAAGGATACTTGAAAGAATTTTTCAATGAAAGACCTCGGTGAAGCTACTTATATTGGGCATCAAGATCTATAGAGATAGATCAAAACGCTTGATAAGTTTTTTCAATGAATACATACCTTGACAAGATTTTGAAGTAGTTCAAAATGGAACAGTCAAAGAAGGAGTTCTTGCCTGTGTTGCAAAGGTGTGAAGTTGAGTAAGACTCAAAACCCGATCACGGCAGAAAATAGATGGAGAATGAAAAGTCATTCCCTATGCCTCAGCCATAGGTTCTATAAAGTATGCCATGCTGTGTACCAAACCTATTGTGTACCTTGCCATGAGTTTGTCAAGGGGGTACAATAGTGATCCAGGAGTAGATCACTAAACAGCGGTCAAAATTATCTTTAGAGGACTAAGGAAATGTTTCTCGGTTATGGAGGTGATGAAGAGTTCGTCGTAAAGGGTTACGTCGATGCAAGCTTTGACACTAATCCAGATGACTCTAAAGTCTCAATCTGGATACATATTGAATATGGGAGCAATTAGCTAGAGTAGCTCCATGCAGAGTATTGTAGACATAGAAATTTGCAAAATACATACGGATCTGAATGTGGCAGACCCGTTGACTAAACTTCCCTCACAAGCAAAACATGATCACACCTTAGTACTCTTTGGGTGTTAATCACATAGCGATGTGACCTAGATTATTGACTCTAGTAAACCCTTTGGGTGTTAGTCACATGGCGATGTGAACTTTGGGTGTTAATCACATAAAGATGTGAACTATTGGTGTTAAATCACATGGCGATATGAAACTAGATTATTGACTCTGGTGCAAGTGGGAGACTGAAGGAAATATGCCCTAGAGGCAATAATAAAGTTGTTATTTATATTTCCTTATATCATGTTAAATGTTTATTATTCATGCTAGAATTGTATTAACCGGAAACTTGATACATGTGTGAATACATAGACAAAACAAAGTATCCCTAGTATGCCTCTACTTGACTAGCTCGTTAATCAAAGATGGTTAAGTTTCCTAACCATAGACATGTGTTGTCATTTGATGAACGGGATCACATCATTAGGAGAATGATGTGATGGACAAGACCCATCCGTTAGCTTAGCATAATGATCATTAAGTTTTATTGCTATTGCTTTCTTCATGACTTATACATATTCCTCTGACTATGAGATTATGCAACTCCCGAATACCGGAGGAACACCTTGTGTGCTATCAAACATCACAACATAACTGGGTGATTATAAAGAAGCTCTACAGGTGTCTTCGAAGGTGTTTGTTGGGTTGGCATAGATCGAGATTAGGATTTGTCACTCCGTGTATCGGAGAGGTATCCCTGGGCCCTCTCGGTAATGCACATCATATGAAGCCTTGCAAGCAATGTGACTAATGAGTTAGTTGCGGGATGATGCATTACGGAATGAGTAAAGAGACTTGCCGGTAATGAGATTGAACTATGTATGATGATACCGACGATCGAATCTCGGGCAAGTAACATACCGATGATAAAGGGAATAACGTATGTTGTTATGCGGTTTGACCGATAAAGATCTTCGTAGAATATGTAGGAGCCAATATGAGCATCCAGGTTCCGCTATTGGTTATTGACCCGTGATGTGTCTCGGTCATGTCTACATAGTTCTCGAACCCGTAGGGTCCGCACGCTTAACGTTCGATGACGATTTGTATTATGAGTTATGTGATTTGATGACCGAAGTTTGTTCGGAGTCCTGGATGAGATCACGGACATGACGAGGAGTCTCGAAATGGTCGAGAGGTAAAGATTCATATATTGAAAGGCTATATTCGGACATCGGAAAGGTTCCGAGTGATTCGGGTATTTTTCGGAGTACCGGGGAGTTACGGGAATTCACCGAGAGAAGTAATGGGCCTTATTGGGCCATACGGGAAAAGAGGAGGCAGGCCAAAGGGGAGGTGGCGCCCCCCCCCCCCCCATGGGTCCGAATTGTACTAGGGGAAGGGGGCGGCGCCCCCCTTGCCCTTTCCTACTCCCTCTCTCTTTCCCTCTTTCCTTCTCTCCTACTCCGAAAAGGGAAAGGGATTCCTACTAGGACTTGGAAGTCCTAGTAGGACTCCATACACTTGGCGCGCCCCTAGGAGGGCTAGCCTCTCTCCCTCCCTCCTTTATATACGGGGGAGGGGGGCACCCCAAAGGTACACCAAGATTTGTCTTAGCCGTGTGCGGTGCCCCCTCCACAGTTACACACCTCGGTCATATCGTCGTAGTGCTTAGGCGAAGCCCTGCGTCGGTAACTTCATCATCACCGTCGCCACGCTGTCGTGCTGACGGAACTCTCCCTCGACACTTTGCTGGATCAAGAGTTCGAGGGACGTCATCGAGCTGAACGTGTGCTGAACTCGGAGGTGCCGTATGTTCGGTGCTTGATCGGTTGGATCGCGAAGACGTTCGACTACATCAACCGCGTTAAGCTAACTCTTCCGCTTTCGGTCGACGAGGGTACGTGGACACACTCTCCCCCCTTGTTGCTATGCATCTCCTAGATAGATCTTGCGTGAACCTAGGAATTTTTTTGAAATTGCACGTTTCCCAATAGGTGGATGGTTCTATCTATTGGCCTCTCTATGGCGAAGGACGCACGATCAGGATAAACACAGCCACCATTGATGTCTCCAATGTCTATCTACCCTCGCTGGCCATCGGTTATGTTGGGGATACATAGGATGGAAAACTCTGCATGGTCTATGGAACTGAAGATTTTCTTCTCCATGTTTGGATCCGTAGCGGGGACGGTTATGGAATTGAGAGTTGGGTGCTGCAGAAAATTTTCTGTTTGAGGGCAGAAATGGATCAGATCACTACTACCCCCTGGGAGTGGGAGGGCCAAGTCGAACTTGTGCAAGTTAGGTCTGGATGCGTGTACTTGTGCATGACAAGCTTAACCGATTTTGGCAGACAGCGCAACTTGTTCTTCTACCTTTCATTGGAGACCAT
Organism: Thinopyrum elongatum; assembly: GCA_011799875.1. Lineage (NCBI taxonomy): Eukaryota > Viridiplantae > Streptophyta > Magnoliopsida > Poales > Poaceae > Thinopyrum > Thinopyrum elongatum. The sequence goes on along the minus strand of CM022302.1, from coordinate 579,583,859 downwards.
GGAGATTGAGTTTCTGATCCATGGCACATCTAATGACTCTGCCTATCAGTACATTATGGCCTGGCCTCCTTGTTTGATTGGCGATGACAGGAGCACGGAACATGAGGCTGAAGCATGATGCAGTTCTTTGCTGAAGTCCAGTAACTTGATGTCGCTTGAACTACGTCGGTATTTCCCCAAAGAGGAAGGGATGATGCAGCACAGCTACGGTAGGTATTTCCCTCAGTTATGAAACCAAGGTATCAATCCAGTAGGAGAACCAAGCAACACTATGTAAACGTTACCTGCACACAAAGAACAAATACTTGCAACCCGACGATTAGGAGGGGTTGTCAATCCCTCAACGGGTAACGGTGCCAGAAATTGTCACGTGGACGGGATAAAAATTGTGACAGATTGGATAAATAGCTCTCGATAAAACGCGAAATAAAACAAGTAATAAAAAAGTGCAGCAAGGTATCTTTGGGTTTTTGGAATAATAGATCTGAAAATAAAAGCGAATAAAAATAGATCTCAAAGCAAATATGATAAAGAATAGACCCGAGGGCCGTAGATTTCACTAGTGGCTTCTCTCGAGAAAAATAGCATATGGCGAGTAAACAAATTACTGTTGGCCAATTGATAGAACCTAAAATAATTATGACGATATTCAGGCAAATGATCATTATATAGGCATATCGTCCAAGATTAGTAGACCGACTCCTGCCTGCATCTACTACTATTACTCCACACATCGACCGCTATCCAGCATGCATCTAGTGTATTAAGTTCATGGAGAAACGGGGTAATGCAATAAGAACGATGACATGATGTAGACAAGATCTATTCATCTAGGAATAGACCCCATCTTGTTATCCTTAATAGCAATGATACATGCGTGTCTTGGAGCCCCTTCTGTCACTGGGAAAGAACACCGCACGATCGAACCCATCACAACGCACCTCTTCCCATGGTAAGAAAAATTGATCTAGTCGGCCTAACTAAACCAAAGATTCGAAGAAGAAATACGAGGCTATAAGTAATCATGCATATAAGAGATCAAAGAAAACTCAAATAACTTTCATGGATATAGATCTGATCATAAACTCAAAATTCATCGGATCCCAACAAACACACCGCAAAAAGAGTTACATCAAATAGATCTTCAAGAGACATTGTATTGAGAATCAAAAGAGAGAGAGGAAGCCATCTAGCTACTAACTACGGACCCGTAGGTCTATGATGAACTACTCATGCATCATGGGAGAGGCACCAATGAGGATGATGAACCCCTCTGTGATCTCGAGGAGCTGGTCTTGCCGCGGACGGCAAAGAAGCCACATGGCAGCAACCTATGCAACCTGGGAGCAGACCCATTTGGTCAATTTGCCGTCGGTGGCCGACAGCAAAGAGCTGGGTCTGCTGACGCGTCTGCTGACGTCATGGCTGGGCAGCTTTGCCGTCTGCTAGCTGGCGGCAAAGGCTGCCGTTAGCCACCTAACATGACTAACGCATGTTTTTGCCGTCCATGTTCTTTGCCGTCCGCCGCCGACGGCAAACGCCGTCCACTTTGAGGAAACAGAAGGCAAAGAACCTGTTTACCGTCGCTCCCTTTGCCGGGTAGATTTGCCGTCGGTGGCGGACGGCAAAGAGCTTTACCGTCCGCTTTTGGTGCCTTTGCCGTCTGCCATTGCGGATGGCAAATAAGCTGATTCCTGTAGTGTTAGAGGAATTTTCCGGGAAAGGCCTAGGATTAAAAATACCTCTATAAGCATTGTTATTTAAATTGTTTCGCGTGATAAATTTCACATATACGGCATCACTATTTTTCTCAATCAAAGTAGACAAAAGCACATCATTAAGATCAATAGGAGCATTCTTACTAGCAACCAATTTCATAAGGGCATCAACTTTTTCACTCAAAGAATTTATTTCCTCAACCGAATTAACCTTTTTACTAGTAGGTGCTCTTTCGGTATGTCATTGTGAATAAGTTGCCATAGTATTATCAAGCAATTGAGTAGCTTCACCCAAAGTAATTTCCATAAAAGTACCACCCGCGGTGGAATCTAAGAGATTTCTAGAAACAAAATTCAATCCCGCATAAATTTTTTGTATAATCATCCAAAGATTTAAACCATGAGTAGGACAATTTCTAAGCATCAATTTCATTCTTTCCCAAGATTGTGCAACATGTTCATGCTCAAGTTGCTTAAAATTCATGATTTGGGTTCTAAGGGAAATAATTTTCGCGGGCGGAAAATACTTAGTAATAAAAGCATCTTTGCACTTATCCCAAGAATCGATACTACTGTGAGGCAAAGAAGAAAACCAATTTTTTGCACGATCCCTTAAAGAGAAAGGAAATAATTTCAACTTCACAATATCATTGGCCAAATCTTTTTCTTTTGCATATCACATAATTCTACGAATGAGTTTAGATGGGACGCGGCATCCTCATTAGGAGTACCGAAAAATTGATCTTTCATAACAAGATTCAACAAAGCGGCATTAATATCACAAGATTCCGCACTAGTGGCGGGAAGAGCAATCGGAGTGCTAATAAAATTATTATTATTGGTATTAGAAAAATCACACAACTTGGTGTTTTCTTGAGTCATCATGACTACGCAAATAAGGTTGCACACAAAAACAGATCTGACGAGAAAAATGGCGAACGAAAAAGACGGCGAATAAAACGGCAAATTTTTGTGAAGTGGGGGAGATGAAAACGAGAGGCAAATGAAAAATAAAGTAAATTGCAAGGAGATGAGATTTGTGATTAGGAACCTGATAGATGTTAATGATGTCTCCCCGGCAACGGCGCCAGAAATTCCTTTTGATGTCGCTTGAACTACGTCGATATTTCCCCAAAGAGGAAGGGATGATGGAGCACAGCTACGGTAGGTATTTCCCTCAGTTATCAAACCAAGGTATCCATCGAGTAGGAGAACCAAGCAACACTATGTAAACGGTACCTGCACATAAAGAACAAATACTTGCAACCCGACGATTAGGAGGGGTTGTCAATCCCTCAACGGGTAATGGTGCCAGAAATTGTCACGTGGACGGGATAAAAATTGTGATAGATTGGATAAATAGCTCTCGATAAAACACGAAATAAAACAAGTAATAAAAAGGTGCAGCAAGGTATTTTTGGGTTTTTCAAATAATAGATCTAAAAATAAAAGCGAATAAAAATAGATCTGAAAGCAAATATGATAAAGAACAGACCCGAGGGCCGTAGATTTCACTAGTGGCTTCTCTCGAGAAAAATAGCATACGGCGGGTAAACAAATTACTGTTGGGCAATTGATAGAACCTCAAATGATTATCATGATATCCAGGCAATGATCATTATATATGCATCACGTCCAAGATTAGTAGACCGACTCCTGCCTGCATCTACTACTATTACTCCACACATCGACCGCTATCCAGCATGCATCTAGTGTATGAAGTTCATGGAGAAACGGAGTAATGGAATAAGAATGATGACATGATATAGACAAGATATATTCATGTAGGAATAGACCCCATCTTGTTATCCTTAATAGCAACGATTCATGCGTGTCTTGCAGCCCCTTCTGTCACTAGGAAAGAACACCACGTGATCGAACCCATCACAACGCACCTCTTCCCATGGCAAGAAAAATCGATCTAGTCGGCCTAACTAAACCAAAGATTCGAAGAAGAAATACGAGACTATAAATAATCATGCATATAAGAGATCAAAGGAAACTAAAATAACTTTCATGGATATAGGTCTGATCATAAACTCAAAGTTCATCGGATCCAAACAAACACACCGCAAAAAGAGTTATATGAAATAGATCTCCAAGAGACCATTGTATTGAGATTCAAAAGAGAGAGAGGAAGCCATCTAGCTACTAACTACGGACCCGTAGGTCTATGATGAACTACTTACGCATCATCGAAGAGGCACCAATGAGGATGATGAACCCCTCCGTGATGATGTCCAGATTGGATCTGGTGGTTCTGAAACTTGCGGTGGCTGGAATTGTTTTTCGTCGACTCCCACAGGGCCGCCACCTCGAGGCACGGTTCGAGGTTCACGTGCGCGCCATCCGCATGCCGATGCCAAAGTACTCTGCCAAGGCCGCCACCTTGAGGCCGTCGTCCCTGCCGCTCCGACCAAGCCCATGCGCGAGCACGTCGAGAGAGTCGATGACCCCGCGAGCTCCAACGCATCGAGGCTGAAGGGCGGACGCACGCGCGAGCAGCAGTATGCGCCGGCGGTGAGCACAAGCAGCCGCACGTGGTGACAGCGGCGAGCAGAGCACAAGCAGCAGCCGTACGTGGAGCTAGCTAGCTCAAGCACAAGCAGCAGCAACACGTAGAGCTAGGCAGCGAGCCAGCGAGCAGTATCCATCGTCAGTACCGAGTGCGACGACCTCTGGGCGGCGGCCGCAGCAGCGCCCTGTCATCTTTTTTTTTTTAATTCAGCTCAATAGTTTTACTGAGTGCACCACTCGGCAATGTGTTTTCATGCATCATCTTTCATGATCAAATGTGAAGCAAAGCTTATCATCATGAATATCACTCTGGTCAATGTAAGAATTTAGTGATATATGATCAACAAACTAACACATACCAAAAATAAAGGCATCCAAACTTTTGTTAGGTAAGTACTCGTGGATCAATAATTTCTCATCTTCCTGAATGCAACACCCAAGAAGTCTGACTAGGTTCTTGTGCTGCAGCTTGGCAAACAGAACTACTTCATTTTTGAACTCAACTATACCTTGTCCAGAACCCTTACTAAGTCTTTGACAGCAACCTCATATCCACCTTCTAGGATGCCCTACATGAGCACATATTTGTTAGTTGAGTAAGACTTGAAAACAAACTTTTTCTACTCCTATGGTTTCCCCTTCACATGAAGAAGTGCACTTTAAACAATTTTAACTCTGAGCCCAGGACATATTTGCAACTCTAAAAGTGTTTCCCTTTTACCCTAAAATATGAAAACTAGTGCAAATCATCAACTCATCTTAAAGCACGCCGATTTGCACAATATGGCATCAATATGGACATGTTTAACTAATTCGACATCCACTTTGAGATGTATTAACTACTTGGTCAACAAAGCCTACGGTTGGATAAAAAATCAATTTGAGAGTCAAGCATCTATTCTGGAGTTAGACAATAGTGGAAGAGTAAATTAGATTTGTTTCTTTTTGTATCCAAAGCATGTTCTACTGTAAGTACCACTTTCTATTGCCTTGTAAACTTTGCCAAAACCTCCCTGTCCAAGCAAGCTGGAATCAGCGAAGAACCAATACTCTGGTAATTGTTGAGCACCTGAACTACCAGTGCTTGTGGTAAATAAAAGACATGATCATCTAGGAAAATATTTGATCTTGCAATATGCGTGCACTCCAAATTAAATAGTTAATTGGCTTCTGTCAGTGCAAGAAAAACAATATCCGTATATTGTCTTATGAAAAAAGCTAAGACATGAACTCTGAAAATAATTGTCAACATGCTTGAAAGTGAAGACCGGGAGTTGTACAGTTTACCTTAGTAATCAGAAAACATATCTTATGTATTCTTAGAATGATGTTAAAACGAATGTTCTGTTTTATTTGGTCAAAAGGATCATCCAAGTTACTCCCTTTCTGTTCTCGATAACGTAATGTTTTAGATATGGAAAACTTTAACTACTGATATTGTTTTAAATAGTTATATTGGATACTTAAAAATGATATGTCTAAATTGTTCTTGAAAATTACTTTTATAGTATTACATTCTGTTGGGTCTAATACATATATCACTGTACAAAACAATGGTCCAAGCTATACTTTGAAGACCGTGTCAATTTTCCAAATATCATGTCCAGGTGATGTGCAAATTGATCGGATGCACTAGAACTGATACTCATAAGCAGTACCGCTACATAACTAATCTCAAAAAGTACTGCTACATAACTAATACAACTTCATTTTATAATGCCTATGTATTTGCATGGCACAAATTCCACATGCGGCAGTTGTTGCTCTTGAGTCAGATAGGTTCAGTTGATGAGTATACAACCAAAATTTGACACACTTAGGCATCAAATTCTCTTAGCAGATCCACACACTAATGAAGTGCCCTTTGTGGAGAGATGTATTGCTGGGCTTGGCCCTGACAATTCGTCCACACATGTCCCGGATGCAAATATTGGTCTTAATCCCGTGAACACATGCTATTGATATGGAAACTCTATTAAGACCAGGATACGTTATTAAAACATTAATGCCTTGGAGAGAAAAATTGACAGTGAACACTGAATACCAGGGGAATCGACAAGCTGGACATACAGCTTCTCGCCGCCCACAAAAATCGCAGATTACCACATGTTATCATTTTCGGAGAAAAAACCACAGATCTGGGAACACCTGCCGCGAAGCTCCTTCCGCTAGGGAGTAGGGTGTGGTGACCTCCTTATTCTTAAGTGGAGGCGTGCGTGCGGTGGAGGGGCCATGGGCAGCAAGCACGTGCGCAAATAAGGGAGCGCCACGTAGACGGCGTCGGACATGGTTGGGTCGCTTCCGTCGGGCTACTTTATGTACATGACATCCAAGGCGAGAGAACGACAAGCAGCACGGGGCGAGCAGCATCACCAGAGAGCGGCAACCTTTTCAATGGAATGCCGCATAGAGAAAAAGTTGGAAAGAGAGGAGTGTAGACGCTGACTGGTGGGGCCCACATGCACGTTAAGCATTCTACGTAACGGTGTGATGATTTGCTGCCACATCATCACTTACAGGCGGCCCCCATGTTAGTTGTAGTGTCAAATGGTGCTAAGTGTGCGCTCAGTGTTATTTGCAAAAAACTTACTGTGAGCCTGTGTTTTTTCTCCAAAAACAAAATTTGGTGGTTTTTTGCGGTGTCAACCACAATTGGAGTGGTTTTGCTCTAAATACTCCCTCACTTCACTTAGTTCACACACATTTTTTTTTTTAATTTAGTCCTCCTACATGGTATGTCATATGTCCAGACGTCTAAAATGTTTAAGAAAATGATGATGTTAAATTGATGCGCAATGTTTTTCCAGAAAATTCAGCTTCATATCACAGTAAGGACAATAAAATAAGGCTAAAATGGGATGGTACATACCAGGAGACTTTGCTGTATCCATAAGCTCTCCTATCCAAACCAAACACCTTGTCAGGTCAGCCTCATCACCGACACCTTTCAAGTTGGCGTAAGCATATGCTGTACATGAGCAGTTGTTGCTGCACTCGGCGGTGCACTCGTCGAAGCTTCTGTTCTTTACATGTAAGAACTTGTCAGGGACCTTCATCCCAGGCAAGGTTATGAAATGACTTTGCTTGCCACAATTCAGTTCTTCAGTTCGCCGACAACCTCTTGATAAATTAAAACTAACAGGCTCAAACCCATCGAAGCATTGGCATATCGAGATGGTACTAGTCAAGTCACAATAGCTGAATGGGCCACATGAGGCGTAGAGATCGCAAGCAGCTCTGGGCCTCTCAAAGAGGACTGCCCACGATGATAAGTGGTAGTTCCAGCTTAGACACTTCAGCATGCTTGTGTAAGCGTCAAACGCGTGAACGGTAAACCATCAGAGACAGTGAACATAAGATATAATTCGTCCCCTGGTTGGTAACTATTTCGGTCACGAAGGAGCTGGCGTTTCTTAGGGATGTACTGCCAGGCAATGACATGCCATTCAACACATCGCTGCGAACATATGGCAAGCTCCCGTGTGAAATTAGCCTCTGAAGTGTCGGTGAGCTAGGGTTGGCGCCGCCTGTGAAGTCCCCAGAGGAAGGGTCATCCGAACCCTTCCAAGCAACGAGCCGCCGGATGGCTTGTGCCTTGTAGCTCAACAACAATCTCATTGTTGGAAGTATTGTGCCAGTTGGGTGATCGAAACTCTGCCATATGTCCGTGGTGTTTGGCAACCGGAGGACAAAGTTCCCCGAGTTGAGTAGCAAAGCGTAAGCTTCGGCCCCTCCTGAGGAAATATTGCTTATAGCCCTCCAAATATGGTGGCCTTTGGAGTCAGACAACACAAGAGAAGAATTGGTGGTGATGGAGAGCATCGCAGATGAAGGGGTGGTGATTGGGTTGTCTCGGTTGGCTACCCACACGACGGTGCGTGGTCCAGGAATGCCATGGTACCATATGCCAAGGTAAAAGCTCTTGTTGGAGCTGGTTGTGGAGGAGCGCCGAGAGCAAAGTTTCCGCTCTCTAAGATGAGTGTGTCACCGTGGGTGAGTGGCTTTGCCCGTGTGAGCTGATCGTCTGATTTGCAGAACGAGCTCAAAAATAGGAGGAAGAAGACGGGAATATAGTGCACAGCCATTGTGCTGTCTGCTTGCAACTTTTTTGTGTCGAGAGAAGAAAATAGCACGCAGATATAGTTGAGGCTCCGCTGCAGCGAGTGGATAGGAATTTTTTGTCCGTCCAACCGAAACACCACTCTCATTACTTTTAGGAAGGGAAAAAAAATGAACGGAGGGTGTCAAAGTCTGAAATTAATGTCCGGGAAAACAAAGTCTTCTGAAATTAATGAGACTAGTGATGCATGGATAAAGACAGCCGGGTCGACGGAGACGGAGGGACGGCCATACGACCGACACAAGAGCACTCTCGAGTCTCCAACGACCGGGTCTTGCACGGGCAAAGCAAAAATCGTTACTACTCGCGCGCCGGATGCCGTAGAGAAAGCCAGAAGAGAATCCCTTTTTTTTTCTGAAACGGAGGCAAAAGCTTTGCCTCATCCATTAATTAAATATGATAGAAGAGAATCTCGTACTCAGCCGTGTGGTGACCTCCTTCGTATTTTTGTATTATGCTTACTCTATTTATCATGATTTATGTGTTGTATTTTTGTATTAATTTATATTAGAAATTTCTTGAATATTCAAAAAAAAATCAGAAATGTCTTGAGGTACGTTTGAACCCCCTCGGCATATATACGGCCATAAAGATGCCCCTTTTATGGTCAAAGAAAATACAAAAAAAAAACATCATACACGTAAATGATGGATATGTAGGGATGTGCATGTAAAACTGAAAACTTAAACATGACCGTACCCGGACAAAAATGGCAAAGTGACTAATAATGTACTGTGTAAGTTACAGCACGAATCTCATACAATCATGCTTAACTCTCAAAAATTATATGCATATACATGTATTCACCATATACGTGCACGACTCTTTTCGTATTTTTCTGATCTTGGTGCTAGTACCCGCAACAGCAAAAGAAGTGACGCCACACTATACTTTTCTTTGACATTTTGTAGTTTGGACTATGTCGACCTAGCGATAGGCCTGCTAATTAAGAGATGAAGGCTCAGTTCGTGAAACATTGAATAAAATATTAATAGAGCTTTGAAATTTCTCTGGAAAACTTGGTCCATTTTTCATGACAAGCATGTTTCTAGGAATATCCAGGTTGGTCCAGCTAGTGGATTATGCACTAACGCTCCCATCCTTTTCAGTATTTATGTCTTTTGTTCAGGTTTTATCAAATAACGATATCATGTGCTTAAATAGTAGTACTGAGAGCTAGCTGTCCAAGATAGAGTACCGAAAGCAACAGGCCATTTTTATCTTGATGCGGTACTCGTTTTGCCTCTCGATAAATTCTATGTTTTCGCGTGACATAATCCCTAGGCAACCACCATAATTGTTGCACTTTGTACTAGTATACTTAATTTCATTAGAGTTTCTTCTATGAGGTGGTTCATCATATATTTTATATGGCATAGTTTGGATTAGCATTATGGGAAATGAAACTAAAATATGTATAATTTATTATATTCGATTGTTATATAGTTGTAAAAATATTTATTGAATAAGAGTAGCATGCATGATGCATTTTAAAATGGGTCCTTTTTTCATACATGGTTGCATGGTGAGTGAGCATGGTTGCATATTGAGAGAATTAAAGATAGTCTGCATACATGATATCCTGATGAGTTGGCATAGTTGCATGTTAAGATAATTGAGTTAGTGGAGATTAACTATTTGGGTATATATTTAGGATTTCTTTACATCTATATCACCCAACATGTACCGCCTTACAGTGATCATATATAGTAAAAAGCAAAAACAGGAGCCACCTGCACTGGAGTCGAAGTCACACGTGTTTTCATTTATTTGCCAACTACCACCGGGTAACAACCAACCACGAACTATCCGCTCCATATATACCACAAGTCGCCCTCGCTTATCCGAACTTTTTTGTGTACTTGACCAGTCGTGCGAATGAAATGGCAGAAAGGACCCCCTACGAAAATCATTGCAAAATCTAACATGGCGGCATGTGCGCCAGGCAACACGTGGCACATGCCACTATCGTGCTGGGCCTCAGGCCCTAGCACTATCGCCATGGTGACAACTCTCCACAGGATTCCGCGCGATGGGGAACATAACTGTGCATGCTAATAGGGCAGCCCGTCCTGCAAACCGGGCAACAGGGCGGCAAGCTACCAATGCATAGGGCGGCACGCCCTGTTCATGCCCCGTCGCATTCCCCAACATGTGGAATCCTGTGGAGAGAAACCTGCCGCCATGGGGCTCTTCAAATCACTGGGCCTCAGCCGCTGCCACGAGCCTACCGTGTCTGTGTCGCTGAAGGTGGCAAATTGACCTGCTCTGCAATTGTTCCAAGTTTCTCCTCGTGTTCTCAAGGCCATGAGTTCAACACTGATCTGAGGGTACTGACACTGGGCACCTATGACGTCATCCTAGGGATGGATTGGCTCGAGGCACACAACCCAACCTGTGTCTCTTCGTGAACACGACGATGATTCCACGATGTGCTTGCTCATCAACATTATTCGGTTGCAAGGATTGTGCAAGAGCAATGCAATCACGCATTTGTTGCATCTTTGTCATGTTTTTGATGAAGAAAATAACAACACTCCTACACCGGATTGTCTGCAAGCTGTCTTGGAGGAATTCGCTAACATGTTTGGTGAACCTAAAGGCCTCCCACCACGACAATCTTGTGATCATGGTATTCTTCTAGTGCCAGAAACGCAACCTTTCAACATCCCGCCCTACAAACGGAAACCAGATCACAAAGATGAGATTAAACTCCAAGTGGCAAAACTACTCAAGGCCGGTGTAAATCAGATAAGCACCAGTCCGTTTTCTTTGCCTCTCATCTTGGTGAAGAAAAAAGATGACACTTGGCGCCTATGCAATAGATTACAAGCATTTGAACGCGCTGACCTGCATCGCCAAGTACCCAGTCCCGTCATCAAAGAGCTTTTGGACGAGCTGGGAGGTGCGCAATAGTTTTCCAAATTGGACCTGCGAGCTGGTATCACTAGATATAGTTAACTGAAGATGAGGAGTATCAGATAACATTCCAGACTCACTCAGAACATTTTGAATACAAGGTTATGTCATTTGGATTGGCGGGAGCAACAACTACTTTCAATTGGGCCATGCACACTGCCCTGAAGCCACTGAATCGACGTTGTGTCCTTGTTTTCTTGATGACATCCTGGTTTTCAGTCACACCTTGCCTGAGCATAAGGAACATTTGCGTCAAGTGATGTCGTTGCTGTGCAAGGACCAGTGAAAAGTGAAGATTTCCAAGTGTGTTTTTGGCCAATAGCAACTGTCATATCTTGGTCATGTCGTCAGTTTTCTCGAGGTGTTGCAACAGAACCAAGCAAAATCGCAGCCAGGGCCAACTGGGAAACACCCATCTATTTCAAAGGCGTTCGAAACTTTCTGGGACTCGTCGGTTAGTACATGCATTTCGTTCGAAACTTCGGCGCCATTGCGCGACCACTCTTCAATCTGCTCAAGAAGGGCACGCCGTTCGTATGGCCGTTAGTCACCGAAACTGCTTTCCAAACTCTGAAAACCCAGCTGATTTTTGCTTCGGTACTCTTAAGCTCAAACTGCTCGGCCTCGCTTCGCTCGAGAGGTCCATTGCCCGACAATGCTTGAGGATTTTATGGCTAAACGACGGTGATGCATACACGCAGTTCGTCCACGGGCATGTTAGTCATCGGGGATGTAAGAACTTCATCACCAAACTGATGGTGGGTGACTCACTTGTCACAAACTGCCCGATTTCTCCTGCCAGTTCGTGGTCAAAACTCATGCCAACAACAAGGGGGTTGGTGCGTTATTGCAACAAGATGGTCACCCGACAGCCTTCATGAGCAAAGCAAAGTGATGGAGTTTCTGGATTCATCTGGCCCAATTTTGGTACAATTCCTCTTACCACTTTGCGACATGGATGTCACCATTCAAGGCTTTGTATAGTCATGCACCAGGAACTGACCCAACAACATCTGCATCGGGCGCGTCAGTGCATGGAGTCAAAACCTGACAAGAAGCGTTCATTCCAAACTGCAATCGTACATTCGAACTTCACTTGCGCCCGCGCAAACCACAAGCTGTCTTTCCCGTTTTCAGGCCATTCCCCGTCACCCGTAGGATCAACATAGTAGCATATATATGAGCTTCATTTGTCACCATCAACAAAGGTGCACCCTATTTTCCATGTGTCACAGCTTCGTCAAGCTCTTCTGCGAGGTACAACTGTTGCTCCTGAACTTCCTATCTGTACTGCTGAATTGGCAGTGCCAGTCGAAGTTCTTCAAACAAGATGGCGCAAGCGGCATGGCTCTGTCATCGCGCAAGTGCAGGTGAAGTAGTTCGACAGAACAAACCCCGACATGACTTGGGAAAACAAGGCAGCTCTCCGCGACCATTTCCCCACACGCAGAGGCTTGGGGGCAAGCTACCTCTGAAGGAGGAGGGATGTCAGTAGCCCTGACATGGGGGCCCCAGGTGGCAGCGACTCACGAAGCTCCCTCGCTGCCCAACGACAGGCAAGGCCCAAGAAGCCTAACCTGTGCGTCACTGGGTCTGACTGGACCAAGTGAGGCCCACCGACGCCAACAACTACATCAGCCACCTCGACACGGCTAGCCGACTGCGTGTAATGACATGGTTAATTAGCCAGCCATGTCACGAAGATCAATCAGTATGTTTCACTCACTAATAATGTTGCTAGCAATCTTTTTTAGGATAACGACCGAGCTTTATTGATTAACTAGTAAAGGGATACAAAGATTGTCTGGTGGGTTTACAAACCAAACATGTCTCCCCACCTCAAGGGATATAGCAGTTCTAGCTAGAGTATGAGCATCACCATTTGACTCATGCTATTCGTGTCCGAACATGGACACCTGAAATTTCCTAAGCTAGCTACTAATGTCCCTTAGGATCATACAATAGTCACCTCTTGATTCAAATTCTTGGTTTATCTCCTTCACCACTCCTGTCAAATATTTATTTCTTCTGTCATGCACTTAAAATAGTTCATCATGTTGCAAATATTCTTAAGGCCATTATAAAATTGAAACCAATATTTTTGGAATTCCCAAAATGCCTCTGGACTTTAAAACAGTAGTCCAGCAACATTTAATCTGTCCTTTTCAATTTCTAAAAATATCTAACCTATTCCTTTGGTCTCCAAACTTTTTGTGACCGTGCCTAAAAATATATTGGATTTATTGGGCTTAGACGCATATTTTTCTAAAATTATTTGGATGCCCAAATAAATCTTTTTCCTTCTCTGGTAACTAAATAAAAGGAAAACAGTAAAAGTAAAAGGCCGACAGGCCACTTACCTGGCTCTGGGCCGCGAGGCCCAGCCCACCTCTTCGCTCTCCTGTTCCCTGCTGCGTGTCGCCGTCGCCATGGCCACCGCTCGCAGCTCGCCACCGCGACGGGGCAAGTGGCTGGGAGGATAAGGGCGAGCCCCCATCCACTCCCCCTGGTCGCCCTCCTCCATTTCCCCCTCCCTTCCTAGCTCGCTCGCCTCTCCGTCCTCTCTGCCACCGCTACCGAGCGCCGCCGTCGCCGCAGCTCACCGCAGACGCGCCCACTGATGTTCACGCGCTGCCTCTCCGAGTCCGCGAGCTCCGCCTCACTCGTCTTCGTCGCCTGGCGTCTTCCATTCGAGCCGGGCGCCCCACACCGACCGGATCGACACCGCCTTCCCCGTTTGGTCGCCGCCGTCTCCCTCGTCTCCGGTATCGCCTCGGCAGCTCCTAAACTCTCAACGGCCTTTCTTGTGCCGCTAGGTGAGCCACTCCTCCTCTCCCCGCGCTCCCTTACCCTCCTGCGCCTCCGTAGCCGCCGCGCCCGCCATGCCCGAACCCAGCTCCGCCGCCGTGCTCACCGCCGTCGATGTAGTCGACGTCGTGGCCGTCCGAGCCTGTAGATATGCTCAACGCTTGCGCGCGAGCCAACGCCGCATCTGGCGTGCCTTGCCGTGCTCCGCAGCGTCGTATCCTTCCGCGCCCGAACTCCGGCAACCGCCGTGGTCGACGCCGCCGCCGTTGTAGCCCATCTCCGTCCAAGCCAATACCACCCCTGGACGCGGCTCTCTGCGCTCGTCCGAACGCCGCCTCGCGCGTGCCAAACGGGGGCCTGTGCGCGAATTCCGGCCGTCTCCCGACGCGCGCCGCCGCGCTCTGCCTCGCCGGAGCAGCTCCGACGCCGACGTCCGACGTGGCTGACCTGGGGCCACCCCCAGGGTCACAGCCAGCGGGCCCCACAGGCCTAGTTTACTGGGTTGACCCAGTCAACTGTGCTGACTGGGAGGCCCAGCCACTGACAAGCGGGCCCCACCGCAAAATTAAGTTAATTAAAATGTTTTTATAAGTAAAACTAATTAGCTTAGTTATACAGACACTGACACGTGGGGCCTAGCTGTTAATTAACTTTGATTATTTAAAATAAATCTCTGTTAGCCCCACTGTCAATGACAGCTGGGACCCACTGGTCAGTTTGACCAGTCAAACGGGTCAGCTAACCGCTGACGTCATGCTGATGCAATGCTTAATAAAAATAATTTCAGAAAATAGTTTAAACTTTGAAAATTCATAATAAATAAACCGTAGCTCAGATCGAAAAACTTTGTATATGAAAGTTGCTCAGAACGACGAGACGAATCTGATCGTGTCGTCTGTTTCTATGTCGGAACCCCCTACTTAGGAGAACCCGTAACTTTTAGCCTGATTCCGGTAAATGAATAGTGCATATACACCAGATAATAAATCCAACTTAAATCCTAAAATAACTACAATGACTCAGATGCACCTTTAGGCAACCCTGCACTGCATCCTAGGCATAGCATGCCCTGTGTTGCATTGTTTGTTGTGTATTTATATGTTTCCTCCCCCTCTTCTCTCTCGTTAGACCCCGACACCGACGTAGTCCCCGAGACCGACGCCGCTCCGGAGGTCGACTACGCCCCTGACGACCAGACCCTTGCCACCGAGCTTCCAGGCAAGCACCCCCCCTTTTGAGCATTCCGATATCGCCTACTCTCTTCTCTCTTATGCTTGCATTAGAAGTTACTGCTGCTGCTGTTATCCTATTTCTGTTGCATAGCCTGTTTATTGTAACCTGCTATTGTTACCTACTTGCTTATCCTAAACTGTTTAGTATAGGTTGGGTAGAGACCCATCAGAGACCCCAATGTATCCCGACTGCCCCGCTGGATCATCAGAAGACCCGATCAACGGGATCGAAGACCAGGCCCCGGCACCGCACGTCACTTCCCATTAGTTGCTCGACATTACTGGGTTACTATCGAGTGCCGAGGGTGATACCACGTCAGCACTTCTGATGATTACCTTGTGGGTTAGTTAATCGGTCGTGGTCAGTGAGGGTGATTCCTCCTACACCACCCCCGATAACGACATCGTCGTGCAACTTCTCAAGTGTGGACCTCGAGGGTGATGCCTCTTTAGTTCACCTTGATGTTTACGTCAGGTGGGAATCCAACGAGGGTGATGCCTCGGATTCCTTCTTGATATGGTAGCCACACGGATGCCTTTATATTATTGTTGACACTGTTTATTCTGGATAAAGACGGGTCGGCCCTGAGGGGTACCCGAACGAGATTATGATGAGAGTGATGTGGAGCCGGGTGGACCTGGACGGTGCTCGAGTAATGAATACGAGGCGTGGCCAGGCATTCTTAGCCCTTGCCGCAAGTCCTCGAGACGGGGCGACGGGGTCACATCTTTCGTGAGTCTCTGCTCGTTACCGCACTACCAACACACTAACAGTTTTGATATTTGATCCGAGGGGCCTCTGGCCTGATAGCACTAACCATCACGTGGGCATAGTATGGGCGTTCTGCGTCGTATACATCAGCCGAAGCTCTATAGACGTCAGCGAGGAGCGGCCCGCTTTGGATTGGACTGGTTAAGCCCGCACTTGTATTAAGGGGGCTAGGTCTGCTTCCGGAGCATCCTCGCAACGTGCAGGGTTCCCAGGGCGAAGGCCCAAGACCCCTGGGGGCATAGGTTATGTGACGACCCCGGCTTAATCGTGTACTAACCATACACGCAAATGCACACGATCAAGCCTAAGGACTCACTTGACGATATCACAACACAACTCTAAAACATAAATAAAGGCATACAAGCTTTATATTACAAGCCAGGGCCTCGAGGACTCGAATACATAGCTCGATGGCATACAAGCGTCAGCGGAAGCATCAGATATCTGGGTACAGATATAACAGAGAAACAGATAGGGCTTTTAAGAAGGCGGGGTAAAATAAAACACTATGATCGAAAGGCGTAGGCCTCCTTCCTAGGACCCTCCGAATCCTACTCCTGGTCGTCTGTCGGCTCCTCGTAGTAGTACTCGCCGGGAGGGTAGTAGAAGCCGTAGTCGTCGACAGGGGCAGCTATCTTAGGGGCTCCGTCATCTGGCGGCGACAATTGGATATGGGGAGAAAAAGAAAGTAAAGCAAACGTGAGTACGCATCCAAAGTACTCAGCAAGCAAGGATCTACACTACATATGCAACATTTTCAAAGGAGGGCTGTATATGTGGACTAGGCTGCAGAAATGCCAGAATAGAGGGGAGAGCCTAGTCCTATCGAAGACTAGCATCTTCAAACATCTTCATCGGTCTTGCAGCATTAGAAGAGTACAGTTTAACATAATGTAAAGTAGTAGTAATGTTATCAACCTCGCCCAGAGATTCTTCCTCGACTCCCTGCGAGAAAGCAATCCCAGAGCCATACTATCCATTTCATCTCAAGTCACCAGTTCTAGTTGTACCGATCGGGATACAACTCCGAGTGTCCGTTACCGTAGGACAGGCTATCGATAGATTAGTTCTTCCCTACAGGGGTGCACCAACTTACCCACCACGCTCGCTTAACTCCGGCCGGACACACTTTACTGGGTCATGCCCGGCCTTGGCCAAACGATACGCCGCAACCCGACCTAGGCTTAGAAGAGAGGTCAGCACGCCGGACTAAACCTATGCCCCCAGGGGTCTTGGGCCATCGCCCCGAGAACTCCTGCATGTTACGAGGCCACCGAGAGCGGACCTAGCAAACCCTTATACAAGCGCGGTTGCGTTCCCAGTCCAACTCGGCGTACGCCGCTCCTTACTGACGTCAAATAAGCTTCGGCTGATGTATACGACGTAGAACGCCCATACTATGCCCACGTGATGGTTAGTGCTATCAGGCCAGAGGCCCCTCGGATCAAATATCCAAACCGTTAGTGTGTTGGTAGTGCGGTAACGAGCAGAGACTCACGAAAGATGTGACCCCATTGCCCCGTCTCGAGGACTTGCGGCTAGGGCTAAGAATGCCCGGCCACGCCTCGTGTTCAGCTCTCGGGCACCATCCAGGTCCACCCGACTCTCGCAAGACCGTCGGGAACTCAGGTCCACCTCTACGAGGTGGTACCACCTGTCCCTCCGTCCTGCAGTACAAGTAACTCTCACGGGTACCCCTTAGGGCCGACCCGTCCTTATCCAGTTTAATCAGTATCAACAGTAAAGTAAAGGCATCCGTGTGGCTACCATATCAAGAAGGAATCCGAGGCATCACCCTCGTTGGACTCCCACCTGACGTAAACATCAAGGTGAACGAAGGAGGAATCACCCTCGAGGTCCACGCTTGACGTGTTGCACGACAGTGTCGTTATCGGGGGTGGTGTAGGAGGAATCACCCTCGTTGACCATCACCGATTAACTAACCTACAAGGTTATCATCAGAAGTGCTAACGAGGTATCACCCTCGGCACTCGATAGTAACCCAGTAGTGTCGAGCAACTAAGGGGAAAGTGATGTGCGGTGCCGGGGTCTGGTCTTCGATCCCGTTGATCGGGTCTTCTGATGATCCAGCGAGGCAGTCGAGGTAAAGGGGGGGGTCTCTGCTGGGTCTCTACCCAACCTATACTAAACAGTTTAGGATAAGCAGGTAGGTAGCAATAACAGGTTACAATAAACAGGCTATGCAGCAGAAATAGGATAACAGCAGTAGTAGTAACTTCTAATGCAAGCATAAGAGGGAAGAGAGTGGGCGATATCGGAATGCTCAAAAGGGGGGTGCTTGCCTGGAAGCTCGTCGGCAAGGGTCTGATCGTCAGGAGCGTAGTCGACCTCCGGAGCTACGTCAATCTCGGGAGCTACGTCGACGTCGGGGTCTATCGAGATAGAAGAAGGGGAAGAAACATATAAATGCGCAGCAAACGTTGCAATACAGGGCATGTTATACTAAGATGCAGTGCAGGGTTGCCTAAAGATGCACCTAAGTCATTTTAGTTGTTTTAGGATTAACGCGGGATTTATTATCCGATGATTATGCACTATTCATATACCGGATACGGACGGAAAGTTATGGGTTCTCCTACGTAGGGGGTTCCGACATAGAAACAGACGACATGATCAGATTTGTCTCGTCGTTCTGAGCAACTTTCATGTTTTAAGTTTTTCGATCTGAGCTACGGTTTAAAAGTTACGAATTTTCAAAGATTTAAACTATTTTCTGAAATTTATCTATTAACAGAAAAGGGGATTATGACATCAGCATGATGCAATGCTGACGTCAGCAGTCAGCTGGTCAGCTGACCAGGTCAAACCTGACATGTGGGTCCAGTGGAACCCACATGTCAGCCTCTGTCAGACTAACTGTGGATTAAACTAACTATCAGAGTTAATTAGGGGTGTGGGCCCAGCCTGTCAGTGACTCAGTTATTTAACAAGATTAACTAATTTGCTAATTAGCTTAATTAAGCGCAGGGGGCCCACATGTCATTGTCATAGGGTGAAC
Source organism: Thinopyrum elongatum (assembly GCA_011799875.1). NCBI lineage: Eukaryota > Viridiplantae > Streptophyta > Magnoliopsida > Poales > Poaceae > Thinopyrum > Thinopyrum elongatum. The sequence continues at coordinate 579,564,754 of CM022302.1, read as the reverse complement.
AGTAACCAGTGTTGACTCGGTCAACCTGGTCAACTTCACATGGGGGACACACTGGCAGCCTCACCGAGAGGGCCCCACCAATGGCCAGGTCAGCGCGGCGGCCGGAAACACGCCGGCGACCTCTCCTGCGGCGGAAGTTCACCGGAGCGCGTCGGAATCGCGCTAGGGAGCATCATTTGGCGCGTGGTTGGGTTCTTTCGAACGGCCTCTCGACGCCGCGTCGTTCTATGGTGGAGTTCAAAGCTGGGGTGGCCGGAAACGGCGGTGGCGAGCGGCAGAGCGGACGCCGGAGTCCGGACGTCGACGGATCCGGCGCTGCATGGCACGGGAAGGCACGCTAGGGGCCTCGTTGGACTCGCACGAGCTCCAGGAGCTCGATGCGGGGTTCGGCTGCGGGTGACGGTGACGATGGCCATGGCAGCGAGCTCGTCGGCGGCAGCGGGTTCGGGCGCAAGTGGAGCAACGGCTACGGCGCGAACTAGGGAGCCTAGAGGGAAGAGGAGGGAAGTAGCTCACCTAGCGGCACGCACGTATGGCCGTTGGTGGGTTAGTAGCTGCAGAACGTCGTCGGGGAAGAAAGGGATCGCCGGCGACCCGAGGAAGAAGACGACGCGTGCGGGCGACGTAGAGCTTCTCGGCCCCCTCCAGCGGTTCCAGAAGATGTGGCGATCCACGGCGGTCCTCCCAGGCATGAGCAGCCGGAGCAGGGAGGCCGCTGCCACGGCAGTGGTGAAGCGCGGCGACGGTGGCGCTCGGGCGCCGTTGAATCTGAGGGAGAGAGGAAAGGATCGAGCGAGGGGAGAGGGGGAGAATGAGCGGGGGGACCAGGGGAGATGGACGGGGCTCCCTTATCCCCTCGACCTCTCCTGTAGCGTCGGTGGCGCCGCGGTGTCGACGCCGCACCTGCGCGCGCGCGCTCGACCACGGCGGCGGCGACACGCAGGGGAGAGAAAAGGGAGCTGGGCCAGGTGGGCCGGATTCGGGGCACTTTTTATTTTTCTATTTTCTGTTTTCCTTTTTCTTTATTTCGTTTCTGTTAGGTAATTGTTTAGGCCACTTTTGCACTTTTGTAAAATATGATACTTGGCCCAAATATTACAGTGCATTATTACCTTTCACCAAAAACTTGTTTGGGCAAAGTAGGATTTTATTTGAATTTGATATTATTATAAATGGATTAAATAATTCTGTTTTGGTGCTGTTCCATGTAGTTTGAGTCTCTTAGCTAACTCACTTAGTAGTGATTATGTTTTTATAAGTGCTTCTAGATTATTTGCTATTTGTTGAACATTTTTCCAACAGTGTTTGAGCAAATAAATTTTGCACTTGAATTTGAGTTGAATTTCAGAATAGAATTTGAATTGAATGTTTAACCAAAGTGATTAGGCACTGCAAATAGAGATGACTTGGCATACTTAGCAGATGATCACAGTGGCTATTACATGGGAGTGTTACAAATTCTCCTCCTCTAAAAGAAATTCTCGTCCCGAGAATTTAGGAGGTAGAAGGAAAGAGGTTGGGATATTCTTCCCGAAGATGATCCTCGGGCTCCCAAGTGGCTTCATCTTCAGTGTGATTCATCCACTGCACTTTCAGGAACTTGGTTGTCTTCTGACGGGTTCGTCGTTCAGCTTCATCGAGAATGCGGATCGGATGCTCCTTATAAGAAAGATCATCTTGCAATTCGAGCATTTCATGATCCACTGCTCGGTGTGGAGATTCCTTGAAGCATTTATGAAGTTGTGACACATGGAATACGTCGTGGATATGAGAGAATTGCAATGGCAACTCCAATTTATATGCTACCTGTCCACGTCTGGCAACGATGCGAAAGGGGCCGATGTAGCGTGGAGCTAGCTTGCTTTTGATTCCGAAATGACGAGTGCCCTTCATAGGAGTGACACGAAGATAAGCTTGATCACCTGGTTGATAGGTCAGACCCCAATGTTTGGGATCATAGTTGCTCTTCTGGCGGTCCTCAGCCGCCTTGAGATTTTCTCGGACAATTCTGACTTGTTCTTCGGCGTGTTGAATAATGTCCGGTCCCACGAGTGATCGTTCCCCAGTTTCTGAGCAATTCAGAGGGGTTCGACACTTACGTCCGTAAAGCACTTCGAAGGGGGCCATTTTCAAGCTGGCTTGATAGCTGTTGATATAAGAGAATTCGGCAAACCGGAGAGATTCTTCCCACTTCTTACCGAATGATATAACACAAGCCCGAAGCATATCTTCAAGTACTTGATTAACTCGCTCGACTTGGCCTTGGGATTGTGGATGATATGCTGAACTCCAGGTAATGTGAGTTCCCATAGCTTCTTCGAAACTTTCCCAGAATTTGGAAGTGAAAAGACCACCACGGTCCGAACTGATCTCCTTCGGAATACCGTGGAGTGAAACAATTCTGGAGATGTAAAGTTCTGCTAACTCGCTAGCTGTGATAGTCTCCTTGACAGGTAGAAAGTGTGCAACTTTAGAGAGTTGGTCGACGACGACAAGAATAGCATCGTGACCCTTCTGAGACTTGGGAAGACCAGTAATAAAATCCATTTGAACTTTATCCCATTTCCATAGAGGAATAGGAAGTGGTTGAAGAATTCCAGCAGGCTTCTGATGTTCTGCTTTCACGCGACGACATACATCACATTCAGCAACATATCGAGCAATGTCCTGCTTCATTCTGGACCACCAGTACCTTTGACGAAGATCGCGATACATCTTAGTGCTACCCGGATGGATAGACAGCGGTGTATCATGAGCCTCCTTCATGACCTTGTCAGTCATAAGCTCGAAACGAGGTACTACAATGCGGTCTCTGAAATATAAGGTTCCATCTTCAGCAATCGAGAAATCCCTGTACTTATCAAGGTGAAGTTCTTTCTTCATCAGATCTACTTCGGCATATTTGGCTTGCGCAATCTTTACTGCTTTCTCAAGATCTGGCTGTACCACAAGGTTATTAAGAGAACCCTACGGAACGGTACAAAGGTTCAACTTGCGCAATTCTTCATATAGCTGGGGTTGAGCTTGCTTAACCAGGAGGTTGTTGCAATAGGACTTGCGGCTCAAAGCATCAGCCATCACATTAGCCTTGCCAGGGGTATAAGAAATACCACAGTCATAGTCCGTAATTGTTTCCAACCATCGTTGTTGACGGAGATTAAGCTCCGGTTGAGTGAACAAGTACTTCAGACTTTGATGGTCGGTATATATCTCAAACCGATTACCAAGGAGGTAGTGTCGCCACTGCTTCAAAGCATAGATCACAGCAGCGAGTTCGAGATCATGCACTGGATAGTTTTCTTCATGTGGACGCAATTGTCATGAGGCATAGGCAATTACCTTTCGTTCTTGCATTAGGACACAGCCTAATCCCTGATGAGAGGCGTCGCAATATATCACAACGTCCTTGCGAGAATTGGGAGGAGCAAGCACTGGAGAAGAGGTAAGCTTGTCCTTGAGGGTCTGGAAACTCTCCTGACATTTGTCTGTCCACTCAAACTTAACGCCTTTGTGGAGCAGATTAGTCAGGGGCTTGGCAATCTTGGAAAAGTTCAGACTTGCTTGGCATTCTTCGGAGGAGTCCAGTCAAGGATAGCCTGAACACGCTCCGGGTTAACGGCAATACTGTCCTTGGAAATCACATGTCCAAGGTAGGTCACTTCAGAAAGCCAGAATTCACATTTGGAGTACTTGGCATACAGCTTGTGTTCTCGGAGTCTCTCCAGAACAAGGCGAAGGTGTTCAGCGTGTTCTTCCTTATTCTTTGAATATACTAGAATATCACCCAGATATACCACGACGAACTTGTCAAGGTAATCCATGAATATATAATTCATCAGGTGTGAGAACGTAGCTGGAGCATTTGTTAGGCCAAATGACATGACGGTGTATTCATAGGAGCCATAACGAGTAACAAATGCAGTCTTCGGGATATTCTCTTCGTGGACACGGATCTGGTGATAACCCAACCTCAAGTCGAGTTTAGAGAACACCGATGATCCAGTGAGTTGATCATATAAATCATTGATCCGAGGAAGCGGATATTTATTCTGAATGGTTCCCTGGTTGATAGGACGGTAATCTTGAACCAGCCTATTCGTACCATCTTTCTTCTGGACAAAGAGAGACGGTGCTCCCCAGGCAGAGGAACTAGGGCGGATGAAGCCCTTCTTAAGCGACTTGTCGATCTCTTCCTTAAGCTCGAGAAGGTGGTGCGGAGGCATCTTGTAAGGACGCTTCGCGATAGGAGTGGTGCCTGGCTTCAAGTCGATGACGAACTCGATAGCTCTAGCAGGGGGTATTCCTGGAAGTTCTTCTGGAAAAACATCCTGTAATTTGCAGACAACTGGAACGTTTTGATCCCCTCAAGCGGAGAAGCGTTCAACGCATTCAAGGCATAAATCTGAGCCTTGGCGTTCTGAGTGAGGTGAGCATGATAATTCACTAGCTCATTTGATGGGTGTAGGAGGTGTACAACTTTAGTGGCACAATTGATTGAGGCGTAATGAGCCTTCAACCAGTCCATTCCCAGAATAAGATCAATTTTGGAAGACTTCAGGATAATGGGAGACGCGCGGAACTCCAACCCTTCGATTTCAATGGAAACATTATAACTAACCACGGAGATTCGACATCCGCCCGCGGGAGTATGTACCACTAAAGGTGTGTTCATGAACTCACACTTAACGTCATGCATGCGTGCAAAATGTTCCGACATGAATGAATGAGATGCTCCTGAATCAAATAAAACAGATGCTGGTACTGAATTAACAAGAAGTGTACCCATCACAGTTGCTGGTTGGTCTGGGTCTTCATTCATGTTGACATGGAAGGCCTGCCCACGACCATAAGAAGGTCTGGCATTGTTGTTACGCTGCTGAGGAATTCCACGGCCATTACCACGGCCAGCAGGAAGAGGCACTAGTTGATTCTGATTCTGAGAACAGTCTTTGGCACGGTGACCTGGCTAGCCACACTTGAAGCAGAGTCCACTGTTTGGACGTGGTGTAGGAGCTCTAGTCGGTGGAGCTCGAAGAGGCTGCCTCGGTGGTGGAGGAGGCAGACGAGGTGCAGCGTAAGCAGGTCTATACACTGGAGCGGTTGGACGATACATGCTTTGTGGAATCCAAATGCGACGCTTCTGGGAAGACAAGCCCGAAGATGAGCCCGCTTCACGAGTGCGTCTGGTCGCTTCTTTGTGCTTCTTCAGACCAGTTTCGACCATGATGGCCTTGTTCACCAAGGTGGCAAAGTCGGGATAGTCTTGGACGAGCAGAGCTAAGTGAATGTCATGGTGTAGTCCTTCACGGAACTTCTCCTGCCTACTAGCATCAGCGGGGATGTCTTCTTTAGCGTAGCGAGACAAGTCAAGGAACTCTCGCTGGTAGACTTCCACAGTCTTGTTGCCTTGAACAATGTTGCGGAATTCAGCCTTCTTGTGTGCTATAACTGCTTGAGCAATATAGCGGGCGTGAAAAGCAGTCTTGAACTCCACCCAGGTAACGACAGTCCCAGGAGGTAGGGTCTGCTGTGGGTGGCCCACCATTGTGCTGCGGGTCCCTTCAGGAAGTAGGTCGCAAAGGTGACATAGTTGAGAGGAAGGACATCAGCTGACTCCAGCTCATAGAAGATGTCACGCAGCTAGTCATCGGCATCCAGCGGATTAACTGCGTTGTGGAATGTCACTGGGTTGAGGCAGACAAACTCTGGCAGCGTTATTGAAGCTGGCTGCTGGTTGGCATTGGGTCGGGGGAACTAATCGATCACCCCTTGCATGAACTGACGGTTCAATTCAAACTGTTGCATCATCGCAGCCATGTAATCAGGCGATGGCGGCGGTGGTGGATTGTTATCAGCCATCCTGCTAAATTCAACAGGGGTAGTTTAGCAGAAGCCATTGTGAGTGTTTAGCAACATGCATGATATAACGCGATGGAATTTAAGTAGTACAACAGATGCTTAATAGTAATCATCAAGTCATACAGATCCATATAGGGTCGGTTACATTCGGACAGCATAACGGCCCAAATTCAAAAGCTAGACATGCTAGGCGGCACGCAGGCACGCGGTAAGGAAGTACACAACGTGACATAGCAAAGGCTACATCAACGTCGGAGAAAACCACTGAAATGGGGTAGCTGCAAGTGCGGACGACGGATGTTCGTCGCAGAAGGATCCTGCGCTCCATGTGCACTCTGATGCAGAACCCGGTCTCGAGCTGAAAGAAGAGGTCCACGTGCAGGCGTGTGACCTCCCACAGCAGGCCAATCGATCCCTGGTGGCATCTCAGTCCTGCGCGGGTAAAGGATGTGCTCCAGATGTATCCCTGCACGAACAGCTGGTAACAACTGGGTCATAGCCTCGTAGAGTCGTACTCGAGTGGCAAACAACTTGACGGCAAGAGCCTGAATAGTGCGATCCAGAGTCTGAGTACACTGAATCAGAACTCGCGGATCATAGCGACGAGGCTCGTACAGGGCACAGATAGCTTTGTAGTATCCAGTAGCATCTTCAGCAGGGGCATACGGAATGTATCTGAACTCAGAGGCATCCAAGCTAGCGTTGTGCTCTCCTCGGAGACGTGCGACAGTAGAGTAGGCGGCATCATGGACTGCCATCTCAATCGTCACGCCGATACCGTGGAAAAGGTACAGCTCAGTGTCTAAGTGATCCTGCTGATCAAAGATGCGAACATCAGCGTAGTACTGCTCCTGGTTGAACTCGCGGTAAACCTCGTAGACCATGTACTCAGGGTACAAGCGGTAACCCAGTCTAGTCAAGAGGGCGATCAGAACAGCTGGAAACCCAGGGGCATCACGAGCCCAAGTACGAAGCACAAGTTGCGTCGTAGGACGTGGTGGAAACAATTGATCCATCTGAAATAAAGGAAATTCAGGATTGTCATTTGATGATGAGAAGTATAACAGATCTCGAAGAGAAAGGTTAAACAAAACAATGGAAAGGAAAATGATTATCAGACTAATCAGATCAATTACAGGGAAATCGCACAGATATCCAGCTCTCCTGGTGGACGGAATTTACGAGATCCTAAGTGTCGGCGTTAGTAAATTTATTTATTAAACCTGAATAGAAGAGTGATCAGAGTCCCAGAGTAAAGACGAGGAATAAAAGATCCTAATACCACCCAGTTGGCGACGTGGGCCCGTAAGCCACACAGCCAAGTTAGTAAAAGAGTTTTCGATTTCTAGACTCAACTTCGGACAAGGAATTGGATAGGGGGATACCTAGAGGCAGTCGGCTTTGATACCAACCTGTGACGACCCCGGCTTAATCATGTACTAACCATACATGCAAATGCACACGATCAAGCCTAAGGACTCACTTGACGATATCACAACACAACTCTAAAACATAAATAAAAGCATACAAGATTTATATTACAAGCCAGGGCCTCGAGGGCTCGAATACATAAGCTCGCATACAAGCGTCAGCGGAAGCATCAGATATCTGGGTACAGATATAACAGAGAAACAGATAGGCCTTTAGAAAGGCGGTGCAAAATAAAATACTTCGATCGTAGTATTTTATTTTGCACCGCCTTTCTAAAGGCCTATCTGTTTCTCTGTTATATCTGTACCCAGATATCTGATGCTTCCGCTGACGCTTGTATGCGAGCTTATGTATTCGAGCCCTCGAGGCCCCTGGCTTGTAATATAAAGCTTGTATGACTTTATTTATGTTTTAGAGTTGTGTTGTGATATCTTCAAGTGAGTCCTTAGGCTTGATTGTGTGCATTTGCGTATATGGTTAGTGCACGATTAAGCCGAGGTCGTCACAGGTTGGTATCAGAGCCGACTGCCTCTAAGAATCCCCCTTTCCAACTCCTTGGCCGAAGTTATGTCTAGTGATCCTAAACTGTTTTACTAACTTGGCTATGTGGCTTACGGGCCTACGTCGCCAATTGGGTGGTATTAGGATCTTTTACTCCTCGTCCTTACTCTGGGAACTCTGATCTCTCTTCTATTCGGGTTAAATGATTTTGCTAACTCTGGCATTAGGTTCTCGTAACCACTTCATCCCGGAGAGCCCCTTCACCACAGATGTTTGACTGTTTCATCAGAAGACTCTGAAGATACTCCTCGATGATTCCCGAGACCCTGTGCCCACTGCTTTGCAGTTCCTGACCACCGATAAACTCCGATGGATAACTAGATACAACTGTCGCTCGTATATTCGTTCCTGTTACTTTCGAGTTCTATCCGACATATAGAAACACTATCCGACGTTTCGAGAATTCTCTGAACCTACTGCCTTGCAGTTCTTCTCCGCCTGAACACACCTACGAATAATTCCCCACACTTATCAGGGATTCGTTCATCCCTAGTAGATCATGTGCTTCACAACATCCTTCCCACTGTCAATCGATATTCCTAAAATTCTCTGCACCCTATTGCCCCTGAAATTCTTACCTGCTTGCCTCATGGTTAATTCCCTATGTCTAGTAATCTTCGTTGACATTCCTTGTCAATGCCATTTGCGTCCCTTGATTCAATCTGCTGCGAACGCTTTCTATCATCTGTCAATTCCTAGAATTCGTCCTTCTGGCTCATTCACCATTCCGGACATGAGCTGGTTCTCGGCTAATCAAGCATTGGTTGATTGTCCAACTAAGCCTGTTCAATTTACTTGTCCTTTTGCCCAAGTAATCTACCTGCCACTCCTCACTATGGAGGTCGTGATCCCTCTGGATATTATACTTGATTTATTCAAGTATCTCCTTAATCAGGTGTGCTTGCCTCCCATCCTTTCTCGGAGGACTCTCAGGTGGAACCAGTTGTTTAAACCTTACCCCGTTAGTTCTCACGGATCACTTGATTCCTTTTGTGGACAATTATCTGACCGATTCTTTTCTATTCTAAGAACCTTATCGGTTCCTCCCTCGTTGACATTGCCTTTGGCACGGAAGCATTCTCTACTTCTTGGCGTTTGTATATCCGCCCTGCTTGCATGGCACGGAGAGACAGTGCATTCCTTCTCCATATTGACTTGGGACTGACTACTGACCAGGACATGTCCCGTAACCATGGGTGGAGATCTCTGCAAGACGGAACACTGAAGATCTGTTCAACCTACTCAATTTTGGTCAGAGCTTTTGCTTCTAATCCTTCGTTTCTGAACCATAACTCCTTTGTACCTAAATGTCGGGTATTCCGATGTTTCTATAATCTGATGCCTTAGCATTCTTTCCTTCTTCTGATTGAGAACCGATACTCACATCAGATCCTTTGCCAACCAACTGATCCATTGTTGGGTTGTTATCCGACAGTGTCCTTCACATCCAAAAAAATCTTGTGAGTTATTTCCCTGATACATAATGCCTTTGGTAAAATTGTATCCTCTCCTTTTGTCAACCATGCTCTGCTATCGAGCTTGTGTTAAATACTCCTGAAGTTCGAGGTATATGTTCCTAAGATACCCCTACGGGTTGAACCTATGCCTTCCTTAATCTGTGTGAAACCGAAAAGTTTTCACGGGTCATATTTCCCCGGTAATTCGCCAGGTAGGTTTTCATACTAAAATCAGTTTTTAAAGAGTAGTGAATGAAAGGTGATGCATTGGAGAAGTGGGAGTCGACCTTGAACCTTTGTGTTCATGCCCATGGACCCGATGTAGAACTTATCATGGAAGCTGCTCGTAAAAATAATTATTTCCTTGGTACAAGCTCATCTTGTATCCACGAATTGATCCTTTGCAATCGTGGTTCCGACCATGATTGTTCTTCTTTGATCCCATTTCGCGAACAAGCTAAAGCACTTGTCTTCTGCAAACCAATATGCCTGCCAACCTCTATCTTGATTTACCCTCGAGTATTACCCCCTGGTATCTCGGGAATATCGCAGGGACTACATAACTTCTTATGAGTTCTTCATCGAACTACTATTGATCACTAATTCCAATATCCCCGGGTTCTGAGTGGTTGGTCACTCGAGGACACCGGAAAGTGAATCGATTCCGCACCACGATTCAATAACTCTAAATAATTTTGTTGCTTACGAATTTAATAAACCTTCAATTATTTTCTAACCTGATCGTCTATATCTCTATTTTGCAAATTTTAACTGTGCTACCTGGTCTTTATGCCCGGAGCAACTCCCAACGACAAGCTAATCTTACGTCGATCTTTCTCATCTTATCATTTCACCTCTAACAACAAACTTGATTTTGAGCTTGTGACGAATCCGTGGTTCTCATAGTCTTTCACCTCATCCTTCCTTTTGCTTGATGACGTCGCTGCTCGATGGCATCTTCATAGAGTCTCTCGACAAAATTTGTCGTGATCACCGTCAACACTTTGGCTTCTTCAGAGATGTCCATTGAATTCATGGCTAGAAATACCATCCCTACCCTCGATGAATTGTGATATCATCGATGTCATCCTTGGCTTTCCACCAACACAGACCTGGTTATGTTTGGTTCATCCTTACATTCCGAGTTGATCTTGGAAGTGTTCCTTTATATCTCTTGCGATCTTTCGATCCAATCCTTACCTAATACACCATATTAATGCTACCACGAAGCATGACTATGGTATTCCGAATATCATTGAGAACAGTGAAAACGCAACGTTGCATGTCCCTTCATCAATTGTCCAAACACCGTTGTATGGGTAAAACTCATAGTTTCCTTGCCCCTTTGTCCAAATGATTTCATACTTGGAGCCTTATCATGTATACCATGCTTTGCCTTCCCTTGCGAAAGATATACTCTTGATACTAGGATATAAACACACTTTCCTTTCTGTTGGTCTGATTAATACACTAATCATAATTTCCTTTCCATTGTTTTGTTTAACCTTTCCAGTAATCTAGCATATCTAAGCAGAAATAATTCTCTGCCTATGAAAACATCTCGGTCTACAACTCTGTCAGTGAGACCCTGTTACTATTGTTGATGACATTCCGGTAACCACCGATGGACAAGAACTTTGCCTATTGGTCCGCCTCGTTCAACGAGCAGGAAAATGGTTCTCTTCGTCCCTCGCCCTTGGTACCGATGTTGACACCAACATAACTGACAGGCTATCGTCTGACATACTTTGTTGCCGACACCGGTAAGATGACACCGCTCTCCCTACTCTCGATCAACACCCCCCATAGTTCCACAGGATCGGAACCTGACTCTCCTGTATATCCCTGATTCCGAAATATTCCTTGCACTTGACTTTGTGTGTTATCACGAGCCATCCTCCGAGAGTTGATCTATTCCCGATGCCCTGAACCCCCTTCTCACACTCTGTTCAGGTATCGATCGTTTGTCCATTCGCTTGAAACTTCTTATGGTACCTTCATGCTTTGCTCTCGATGTTTTCCTTAAGTTTCAACTAGAGAGATACTTCTGCCATATTTCCTGAAATGTTCACCAAATAATTAACCCTATAAGGGTTAGTTCCCCCGAATCTACCTTTACTTCCCCACTTAAATCTCGGGACGACATTTCTTGTAGTGGAGGAGATTTGTAACATCCCCAGCATCTCACTACAGTAATTCCCCTCTAATAGTGGCCATGTCATCATGATCATCATGTCATTTTGCCACTTATTCTAAATGGTAGCCAAACTAAAATTCCAAAGTGCATGTCAAATATTTATTTCTTCTGTCATGCACTTAAAATAGTTCATCCTGTTGCAAATATTCTTAAGGCCATTATAAAATTGAAACCAATATTTTTGGAATTCCCAAAATGCCCCTGGACTTTAAAACAGTAGCCCAGCAGCATTTAATCTGTCCTTTTCAATTTCTAAAAATATCTGACCTATTCCTTTGGTCTCAAAACTTTTTGTGACAGTGCCTAAAAATATATTGGATTTATTGGGCTTAGATGCATATTTTTCTAAAATTATTTGGATGCCCAAATAAATGTTTTTCCTTCTCTGGTAACTAAATAAAAGGAAAACAGTAAAAGTAAAAGGCCGACAGGCCACTTACCTGGCTCTGGGCCGCGAGGCCCAGCCCACCTCTTCGCTCTCCTGTTCCCTGCTGCGTGTCGCCGTCGCCATGGCCACCGCTCACCGCACCGCTCGCAGATCGCCACCGCGACGGGGCAGGTGGCTGGGAGGATAAGGGCGAGCCCCCATCCACTCCCCCTGGTCACCCTCCTCCATTTCCCCCTCCCTTCCTAGCTCGCTCGCCTCTCCGTCCTCTCTGCCACCGCAACCGAGCGCCACCGTCGCCGCAGCTCACCGCAGACGCGCCCACTAACGTTCCCGCGCCGCCTCTCCGAGTCCGCGAGCTCCGCCTCGCTCGTCTCCATCGCCTGGCATCTTCCATTCGAGCCGGGCGCCCCACGCCAACCGGATCGACGCCGCCTTCCCCGTTTGGTCGCCGCCGTCTCCCTCATCTCTGGTATCGCCTCGGCAGCTCCTAAACTCTCGACGGCCTTTCTTGTGCCGCTAGGTGAGCCACTCCTCCTCTCCCCGCGCTCCCTTACCCTCCTGCGCCTCCGTAGCCGCCGCGCCCGCCATGCCCGAACCCAGCTCCGCCGCCGTGCTCGCCGCCGTCGATGTAGTCGACGTCGTGGCCGTCCGAGCCTGTAGATATGCTCAACGCTTCAGCGCGAGCCCAACGCCGCATCTGGCGTGCCTTGCCGTGCTCCGCAGGGTCGTATCCTTCCGCGCCCGAACTCCGGCAACCGCCGTGGTCGACGCCGCCGCCGTTGTAGCCCATCTCCGTCCAAGCCGATACCACCCCTGGACGCGGCTCTCTGCGCTCGTCCGAACGCCGCCTCGCGCATCCCAAACAGGGGCCTGTGCGCGAATTCCGGCCGTCTCCCGATGAGCGCCGCCGCACTCTGCCTCGCCGGAGCAGCTTCGGCGCCGATGTCCGACGTGGCTGACCAGGGGCCACCCCCAGGGTCACTGCCAGCGGGCCCCACAGGACTAGTTAACTGGGTTGACCCAGTCAACTGTGCTGACTGGGCGGCCCAGCCACTGACAAGCGGGCCCCACCACAAAATTAAGTTAATTAAAATGTTTTTGTAAGTAAATCTAATTAGCTTAGTTATACAGACACTGACATGTGGGGCCTAGCAGTTAATTAACTTTGATTATTTAAAATAAATCTCTGTTAGCCCCACTGTCAATGACAGCTGGGACCCACTGGTCAGTTTGACCAGTCAAACGGGTCAGCTAACCGCTGACATCGTGCTGATGCAATGCTGACCTCATAATTAATTTATGTTAATAAAAATAATTTCAGAAAATAGTTTAAACTTTGAAAATTCATAATAAATAAACCGTATCTCAGATCGAAAAACTTTGTACATGAAAGTTGCTCAGAACGACGAGACAAATCTGATCGTGTCGTATGTTTCTATGTCGGAACCCCCTACGTAGGAGAACCCGTAACTTTTAGCCTGATTCCGGTAGATGAATAGTGCATATACACCGGATAATAAATCCAACTTAAATCCTAAAATAACTACAATGACTCAGATGCACCTTTAGGCAACCCTACACTGCATCCTAGGCATAGCATGCCCTGTGTTGCATCGTTTGCTATGTATTTATATGTTTTCTTCCCCTCTTCTCTCTCGTTAGACCCCGACACCGACGTAGTCACCGAGGCCGACGCCGCTCCGGAGGTCGACTACGCCCCTGACGACCAGACCCTTGCCACCAAGCTTCCAGGCAAGCACCTCCCTTTTGAGCATTCCGATATCGCCTACTCTCTTCTCTCTTATGCTTGCATTAGAAGTTACTGTTGCTGCTATTATCCTATTTCTGCTGCATAGCCTGTTTATTGTAACCTGCTATTGTTACCTATCTGCTTATCCTAAACTGTTTAGTATAGATTGGGTAGAGACCCATCAGAGACCCCACTGTATCCCGACTGCCCCGCTGGATCATCAGAAGGCCCGATCAACTGGATCGAAGACCAGGCCCCGGCACCGCACGTCACTTCCCCTTAGTTGCTCGACATTACTGGGTTACTATTGAGTGCCGAGGGTGATACCTCGTCAGCACTTCTGATGATTACCTTGTAGGTTAGTTAATCGGTCGTGGTCAGTGAGGATGATTCCTCCTACACCACCCCCGATAACGACATTGTCGTGCAACTGCTCAAGTGTGGACCTCGAGGGTGATGCCTCTTTAGTTCACCTTGATGTTTACGTCAGGTGGGAATCCAACGAGGGTGATGCCTCGGATTCCTTCTTGATATGGTAGCCACACGAATGCCTTTATATTATTGTTGACACTGTTTATTCTGGATAAAGACGGGTCGGCCCTGAGGGGTACCCGCACGAGATTATGATGAGAGTGATGTGGAGTCGGGTGGACCTGGACGGTGCCCGAGTAATGCATACGAGGCGTGGCCGGGCATTCTTAGCCCTTGCCGCAAGTCCTCGAGACGGGGCGACGGGGTCACATCTTTCGTGAGTCTCTGCTCGTTACCGCACTACCAACACACTAACAGTTTGTATATTTGATCCGAGGGGCCTCTGGCCTGATAGCACTAACCATCACGTGGGCATAGTATGGGCGTTCTGCGTCGTATACATCAGCCGAAGCTCTATAGACGTCAGCGAGGAGCGGCCTGCTTTGGATTGGACTGGTTAAGTCCGCGCTTGTATTAAGTGGGCTCGGTCTGCTTCCGGAGCATCCTCGCAACGTGTAGGGTTCCCAGGGCGAAGGCCCAAGACCCCTGGGGGCATAGGTTTGTCTGGCGTGCTGACCTCTCTTTAGAGCCTAGGTCGGGTTGCGGCGTGTTGCTTAACCAAGGCCGGGCATGACCCAGAAAAGTGTGTCTGGCCGGAGTTAAGCGAGCGTGGTGGGTAAGTTGGTGCACCCCTGCAGGGAAGAAACAATCTATGGATAGCCTGTCCTACGGTAACAGACACTCGGAGTTGTATCCCGATCGGTACAACTAGAACTGGTGACTTGAGATGAAATGGATAGTATGGCTCTGGGATTGCTTTCTCGCAAGGAGTCGAGGAAGGATCTCTGGGCGAGGTTGATGAAACTACTACTACTTTACATTATGTTACTCTGCACTCTTCTAATGCTGCAAGACTGATGAAGATGCTTGAAGATGCTAGTCTTCGATAGGACTAGGCCTTCCCCTCTATTCTGGCATTTCTGTAGCCTAGTCCACTTATACAGCCTTCCTTTGAAAATGTTGCATATGTAGTGTAGATCCTTGCTTGCTGAGTACTTCGGATGAGTACTCACGTTTGCTTTACTTTCTTTTTCTCCCCATATCCATATGTCGCCGCCAGATGACGGAGCCCCTGAGATAGCTGACCCCGTCGACGACTACGGCTACTAATTCTACCCTCCCGGCGAGTACTACTACGAGGAGCCGACCGACGACCAGGAGTAGGTTCGGAGGGTCCTAGGCAGGAGGCCTACGACTTTCGATCGTAGTATTTTATTTTGCACCGCCTTTCTAAAGGCCTATCTGTTTCTCTGTTATATCTGTACCCATATATCTGATGCTTCCGCTGACGCTTGTATGCGAGCTTATGTATTCGAGCCCTCGAGGCTCCTGACTTATAATATAAAGCTTGTATGACTTTACTTATGTTTTAGAGTTGTGTTGTGATATCTTCAAGTGAGTCCTTAGGCTTGATCGTGTGCATTGCGTGTATGATTAGTGCACGATTAAGCCGAGGTCGTCACAACAAATACATCACAGCTCCATGTGATACTTCACTCGTCTTACAGGCGACGAAGTAGCAACGGTCTCTCGGTTTCAAAAGGCCAATTTTAGTTTACCCTTTTCTTTAGGCTTAAATGCCCATGTCATGTCCAGTTTTATCCAAGTGTGACATGAAAACTAAGCATGAGTCCTTGTGTCGATATTGGGGTTTCTAGGAAAGGCTTGTATTACAAAGGAGAGTTATCATTGAAGCCACTTGCTCTTTATCAATTTATTTTGTCGTGGAGACAATCGTCCACACCGATGTTTTGTTCAATACACGTCAACATTTTTCAGTACACATTCAACATTTTTCGTATACATTAGAAACATATTTATATACACGGTTAACATTTTTGAAATACATTATTAAGGTTTGTTTTGAAAACTAATATTTTTTATGTCTACTTTTTCATATACATTGTACATTTTTGGTATATATATAATACATTTTTTAATAAATGTTTAACATTTTTAAATATAAGATTATTTTTTTACTAGAAGGAAAACATTTTTGAATACATGGTGATCATTTTTTTAATGGCAATAAACATTTTCCACACACACAATGTACATTTTTCGTGTGCACCAGAAACATTTTTTAAGTACATGATATACAATTTTTTTCGTACACATTTTTTTAATATATTTTTTGTATACATGACAAACATTGTTTCTATACACATTTAACATTTTTCAATATAAGCGACACATAGCGCTGCCCGGGGGGTGGTTTACTTTGGGCTTTTTGGTGCGGGTTTTACTTGGTTTTGACTTGGATTGGGCTGTATTGGATAGGAAAAATGGCGCGGGCTGACGGGAAAGACGGACTGGAGGAAAAAAGACACTCACTCCTCCTGCCGCAGTTCTCCTTCCCCACGACTGTTGGGTTCCATGGCGGCCGGCGCGGCCGCCCCGCTCCCACGCCTCTAGACTCTCAAGCGCCACCCAGCTCCCTCCTTCCGTCCGTTCGTCCGCCGCCCTACAACGCGGGAGCCCTTCCCGAGCGCGACTGCTAGGATTCCAAGCCGCCGCGGCGCACCTAGCCGGCCGAACCCTCCGCTGCCCCGCCGACGGTCCTTCCCTGGAGCAGCTGCTCCTGCCCAGCAACGCCACAGGCAGCAGGTAGCCGCCACTCCTTCGTCCCCCCTCCCTCCTTCCTCTTGCCTCCTCTGTCTGATAGGTGTTTGTGGTAATGCTTGATAGGTGTTTGTGGTAATGCTTGCAGGAGCAATGAGCAGCCACCTGCTGCCGCCTCCGCCGACTGCACAAGCAGCAAAACCTCCATCGATCCCCTCCACGGCCACTACCACCACCCTCGCTACCGCCACTGATGGAACCACCACCATATCCTCGCTCGGCCAAGACCAGCTCCTCGAGATCTTCCTCCGCCTACCGTGCCTGCCGGCCCTCGTCCGCGCCGCACTCACTTGCCGCTCATGGCTCGGCGCCGTCCAGTCCTCCCACTCCTTCCGCAACCTCTTCTGCGCCCTCCACCCGGCGCCCCTCATCGGGATCTTCCTCGAAGTCGACGAAGGCACCATCCGCTCGTTCGCCCCCTTCCGCCGCTCAGATCCCGACGTCATCGCCGCACTTCGCCGCGGTGACTTCTTTCTCACCTCCCTCCCTACAGAGGATGACCCGCACGCGGTCTGCTGGAGCATCATGGACTGGTGCAACGGTTACATCCTCCTGTGGAACATGGTGTCCATCGCTATCGTGAACCCCATGACATGGGCCGTGGACATCATCCTGGTGCCCGAGCGTGCTACGGAAGGGCATGACCGTGAGTTCGCCTCCCTTTGTTTCTATCTGCTATTTTCAGAGGAGAACCCCTGGTCGTTCCTCGTGGTCTGCTTGTGCATGCACGTGTCTAGGGTTCATGCCGCCGTCTTCTTGTCGGAAACGAGGGATTGGGACGTCCACTCCTGGATGGAAATTGATGGTGAATTCAACATGATGGACAGTACTGCCACTCTGGTGGGTAGTTCTATTTATCAGCCTCTCGATGGCGAAGGACGCGCGATCAGGATAGACACAACCACCATGGATGTCTCCTCTCTGTATCTACCCTCGTTGGCAACGGACGATGATTCCATGGTTGGGGATACCGAGGATGGAAAGCTCTGCATGGTCTATGCATCAACTGATGACCTTCTTCTCCATGTT
This sequence comes from Thinopyrum elongatum, assembly GCA_011799875.1. Lineage (NCBI taxonomy): Eukaryota > Viridiplantae > Streptophyta > Magnoliopsida > Poales > Poaceae > Thinopyrum > Thinopyrum elongatum. Next base: position 579,546,929 of record CM022302.1, on the reverse strand, counting down.
TGGATCCGCAGCGGGGACGGGGATGAGATTGAGAGCTGGGTGCTGCAGGACATAATCTCTTTGAGGGCAGAAATTGATGGGGAGTGGCAGGACCAAGTCACAATTGTGGAAGTCAGGTCTGGACGCGTGTACTTCCCCATGACGTGCATAACTGATGGCAGAGGACAGCTGGTTTTTCTACCTTTCAATTAAGACCATGGAGATTGAGTTGCTGATACAAGGCACGTCTCATGACAATGCATATCCATATACTATGTCTTGGCCTCCTTGTTTGATTGGTGATGACAGGAGCACTGAACATGAAGTCCACGGTTGTTTGCTGAAGTCCAGTGACTCCACCAAGGTAAAAACACCAGCCAACCGTAAAGCTCAAGTATTTACTGATTTGATTGAATACACACACAGAGCCTGTAATCCTATTTAAAATATCCATTTCTTTTCTGCTCTTGTGGGTTCTTCCCATTGGGAAAGTTGCTTAGCTGGGCATATCAGTTGATGAATTATATCATCCACGGATTTTAATCACTTGATGCATATTCAGTTTGACTAGTCTTGTTACATGGTTCGTTTTTGGTCTGGCAACTGTAGAGCTCCATCGCCATCAATCAGATGAACATTAAACATTCTGCTTGCATCAGTATTAGATCTGCAATTCATTGAACATTCTGCTTGCATGATATATGCTACTATGGTGGTTGTTCTGTAATTACTAGTGCAATGCTTGGTTGTCCACCTATTTATGTTTTGCTGTTTAACCTGATCCTCCAACATTCATCTTACACATGCACAGCTTACCGAAAAAGTGCAAGCCCTACAGAGGGACAACGAGATACTCAAGAGCAGTCTGAACAAAGCAGAGGAGGAGGTCAGATATATACCGAACCCCATTTATCCTTGCAACACCTATGTTTTGCACCTGCAACTTTTATCGCCTTCTAAGTGAATAATAATTTGTACAATACTCTACCGCAGTTCTGATGGTTAGACGTTTCTTGCATGTTTCATTCAAGGTTAAGTTGCTATTCAAGGAGAACAGAGCTCTCGACGAAGCCAACAAGAGGTTGCTGTGCTTGCTGGAGAAGGAGCAGAAACATCGGAGCCAATAATAATTTGTGCTTGCTCTCACTAGACTCCTGCTGCTGCTTGGAGCTGGAGTCGGAGTCCGAGTCCCGCTGGCTCCCAGCCGGGACCTCAGGAACAACGTCCCGAATGACCGGGCCCTTGGCCCTGGTCCTCTTCGGCCCCTTGGTCTTCTTTTGGCTTGACTGTGACCACATACGGGTCCTCGGTCAGGAGCTTCTTTAACTCGGTGCTCACGGGTTCCCCTCGTTGAGGTGCGAGGACCTGACCGATCTGGTGAAAGTCCGCCAGTCCTGCGATATGGACATATAAACCCAATCATTCAGTTAAAGAGTGAGAGGAAAATAAAAGCCACAAATTGAAAAGTGGATATATATAACATACCTCGACAGCTTGACATGCTCGGCTAAGGCCGATGTCGTCCCCCTCGGTCTGGAAGGTGTTCTCCTTGGCCGAGGGCTTGAAGAGGATCGTTAGCATCCCCTCGAGTTTCTTTTCCCTGGAAGAAGCTTCGGATCACCGAGGCCTCACTATCAGGCGTATACCTCCAAAGAGGGGATGCTCGGACTTGAAGGGGCTGGACCCTGCGATGGAGCATAATGTGGATCACGTCCACCAGGGTGACACCATCGCTGATAAGGACCTTCACCCACCCCTGGAGCACCTTGACTTCCTCTTGGTTCTCCTAGTCGAGGCCCTTGGCAGTCCAGGAGTGCAGCCTCTTCAAGGGAGCTGCCGAGAAGGTGGGGATCCCTCCTTGTCCCCCGATGGCACGTCGGTCATGTAGAACCACTCTTCCTGCCAACATTTCACTGCTTCGATGAATTTTCCAGGAAGCCATTTGACATTGTTGAGCTTGCTGATCATGGCTCCTTCACACTTTGTGATATGGCGACCACTGGTTTGTGGCTTGACACAGAACAATTTGAGTCAGAGCCCGAAGTGAGGCTCTATGCGGAGGGATGCCTCACATAACACAATGTAGGAGGCAATGTGGAAGATGGAGTTGGGTGCAAGGTGATAGAACTGGATCCCGTAGAAATACAGGAGGCTTTGGAGGAAGGGGTGGACAGGAAAACCCAGACCTCGGACGAGGTGGGGAATGAACACGACACGCTCGCCTGCCTGAGGTTTTGGAATTCGGGAGGCAAAGTGGATCTTGTCTCCGACGAGGGGTGAGCGGCATTTGACCTCGTCCGGCGATGGGAGGTAGCCGCTCGCCTGCAGCTCGGCGATGTTGCGGGCGGTGACGATGGAAGGCATCCACAGTTGCCCTTTCTGGCGATTGAGGAAGGAAAAGGAGATGGGAAGGGGACGAAGATTGGGGTTTGGCTCTGTTCTCCGGGCACTTGAGCTTGGGAGATTTGGGAGCTGGAGGCAATGGTGAAAGCGTGAAATGAATTAGATTCATCCCCGTCTTTTTATAAGCCAGTAAAATATACCAAAGGACCCGATGTCGCGCGGTAATTTCGCCGTTTCCCAACACGACATGCATTATATGCGCCAGATCGAGGGATTTTTGTTGATAATGTTGCTGAAAAACTGGAGCATGATCCATTTATTGATGGGGCGTGCCAATGGTAACGGCCTCGAGCCACGATAAACTCGGCATAATGACCACTGACGGGACCTTTCAGTCCTATAGTACATGGTGGCGGTTCGGTTTTTGGTCAAAGTTGTCAGAACACGACCCAATCGACCCACTGTGCCTGCACTACAGAACTTCCCCATTAAGCTACCGAGGTTTGGATCGGGTCTTCAGATCGAGGTTTGGATTGGGTCTTCGGATCTGATACGAGCATTTTGAAAAGGGCGTTGTTAAAACTCCTCGGATATCCAAAGAATATTACTTCTCGGATTGAAGCACGGTTACAGTAGAGGAAGATGCCGGAATAAGGATTTGTAAGGACTTCAGATCTAGAGGTGTCCTCAGACAGAAATCAATACAGAAGCATCAAGTTTGTTGAACTCGCCTACGAAGCCGAAGACCGAAGTTGAAGCCGTTCCGAGGAGTCGATCAATGTCCTCGGCTTGAAGACCAGTTCAGAGGCTACTGACGGTGTCATAGGCTAGGGGGTGCTAACCACGTCGGCCTACCAGTCATAGGCGGGGCCGAGGACCCCAGATAACCAAAGAATGGGCCATGCTTACCATGACCCTCGACGTACTTAAGATGGAATCCTTCGAAGACTTGGTGCACACTTCAATACATGTTCGAATCATCGGCAAGCTTATCCCTAGATGCAAACCGACCTACATGTAACCCTAGGTACCCTCGGTCCCTATATAAGCCGAGGGGTTTTAGTCCGTAGGGTTAAGCTAAGTTAAGTTAAATTCATTCATACAATCTCGAGGTAGAACATCATGTACTTTCTACTTCATCACAATCAATACAACAGAAGCAGGACGTAGGGTTTTACCTCTTCGAGAGGGCTTAATATCGTGTCCCTTGTTCATCCTGTTACCATCTAGCCAAGATCGCCAGCTCGGGACGCCCTGCCCGAGATTCACCGGATTTAACCCCGATAGGGGTGGGCTGGGGCTCGCCGGAGCACGGCCTGAGGCGGTGGTCAACGCGGGGTGGGGAGCACCGCGGAGTCGCGAGAGCAGGGCTCATGAGCAAATCTGGTCAACCAGATTTAAGCTACTCAGAGTGTAGAAGTGAGTCATCAATATATCTATATATTTGATATTGTAGATAGAAATAGTTTTCTCTATTAATTTAGTCAAAGTTTGTAAAGTTTGACATTCAATAAAAATCTATACACACTACATAGTACATTATAGAATAGAGAGTAGCGCGAACCAACATGTGGTTGGATGGTTAGGAGGACAGTGGTATCCTCAGCCTATTAAGATTGAATCCTAGACTTGACATTGGTGCCTGCATTATTTCTGGATTTATTTCAGGCTTCCGGCGATGTTCGTTCAGTGGGAGGAGATGTTTCCTCCCATTGACTGCGTCTGTGATGACTTCGTAAAATGTCAGGATGCTATGTCGGATCAGTCTCTCGAAGGTACTCGTGTATGTGAGTATGTGACCGACTCCGATTGTACTGTATTAAAAAAATAGTTTTCTTGCACATCCAAAGTGGTTTTCTATTTTCTTTTCTCTAAAAAAAAAAAACACCGACCAAAGAGGCAAACCCCGACGCGACGTATCCCCGGCCAGACGAGACGGCAGACGCCACATGACGAGACGGCTCGTCGGCTTGGATTTTCCACCTCGTCGTAAACGCGGAAGAACGCTGCTAGACGGACGACATATCCTGGACGAGTTTGGCACGACGCGTAGGTCGGCTGGCAAGTATCGTCCGCACAGCAAGTTCAGTCGGCACGGAGCAGCAAACTAAATCCAGTCGGCACGGAGCAGCAGCACCACGCGTCTCCACCCACCCCACGTGTGCGTCGAGGTGCGCTCGCCTCCCCCATTCTGCTCCGCTTATATTATATCTATCCATCCTCGATCGATCTAGGCTTCCACCGTCTCACACACACACACACACACACACACACACACACACACACACAGAGGGAAAGCAAGAAGCCAATTCGTCACAGTGATCAAAGAGTGAGATTGCTTAGTATTAGCAGCTGCACCGACGTAAGTGCGACGATGGACGCGCCGGCCCCCGACAACATCGCCGGTGAGTAGTGCGACACCGAATTTCGTCTCTGGATTCCCCCCGGCACGGCGTCGCCATTCGTATATCCGTTATGATGAGTTCATTGTTGATTTACTTGCAAATGTGTGTGCCTGCAGCTGAGGAGGGCGGGCAGCAACAGATGCACCAGGACGAGAAGGAGCACAAGCCGATGCTCAGGAGAGTCAAGGACAAGATGAAGAAGATCAAGAACACCATCGCCGGCCACGGCCACGATCACGATCACGAGCAGGACAGCGGTGATAGCGACAGCGCCGACGAGGACGAGGAGGATGCGGCGACGAGGGAAGCCGAGGTGGAGAAGCAAGACGTCCAGGACAAGCCCATCTTCGCGGACTCTAGTCCCGAGCTGCACGGCGGCGCACCCAGTAAGTAGATGCTCGCGGTGTGTGACTGACACTCGTGTGCGCGTGCGTCTACTCTGTCGGTGCTTAAGGCTTCTATCGCTTGTGATAATCGGTTGCAGTGTACGGCTCGGGGAGGATCCCAGCGGCGGCCAAGGAGGTGAAGCACAACGACGCTCCGGGGGTGCGGCTTGGTGACCTTGGCGCCCCGGCAGCGGCGCAGGAGGTGAAGCGCGACGACGCCGCGGGGATGCGACTCGGCGACTTCGGCGGCCCGGCGTCGGCGAAGGAGGTGAAGCGCGACGACACCCACGGGGTGCGGCTCGGCGATCTCGGCAGCCCTGTCGTCGAGGACCCGGCCGTGCCGAACTCGAGGACGCCCATGCCGCGAGGTGGCGAAGACATCGGCACGACGGACGCCGTCCGTAACTTCGAGGCGATGACTGTGTCAGACGACCCCAAGCAAGTCGGCGCACGGAAGATGGACGTCGACGTGAGCAAAGAGTATGAGGCAATGCCGGTGTCGGACGGCACCGGGGAGGAATGGAACGACGCACCCACGGACGCCGAGTACACCGGGAGCTACACGGACAGGCTCAAGAAAACGGCAGCTGGCACGACAGAGTACGGCAAGAAGCTGGCGAGCACGGTCTATGAGAAGGTCGCCGGCGTCGGCACGGTCGTGGCGAGCAAGGCGCAGCAGGTCACCCCCGGCTTCGGCGCTGGCGGGAACGCGCAGGACGACTCCAGCGCAACTGCCGCCCCTGAATCGGTGACCGCAGGTGCCGGGAAGAGGGACCTCGACTTGCCGCAAGAGGGAACGCGGGCGTCGTACACCGGCACGGAGGGGCTGAAGAACGCGGCAACGGGCGCGACGGGCACGGAGGGGCTGAAGGACGCGGCCACGGACGCGACGACGGAGGGCGCGCCTGGCGCGACGTACACCGACATGATCAAGTCCGCGGCGGCGGGCACCACGGAGTACGGCAAGAAGCTGGCGAGCACGGTGTACGACATGATCAAGTCCGCGGTGGCGGGCACCACGGAGTACGGCAAGAAGCTAGCGAGCACGGTGTACGAGAAGGTCGCCGGCGTCGGCACGGCCGTGGCGAGCAAGGCCCAGCAGGTGATGACATCGGCCGGCACCGCCACTCCCGGCGTGGGCGCGCAGGACGGCGCCACCACCTGGGCGACGGCCACTCCTGGCGTGGGCGCGCAGGACGGCGCCGCCACCAGGGCGACGGTCACCCCTGGCGCGGGTGGACCGGGGAACGGGCAGGACAAGGGGGTGACCGGCGTGACGGCCTACAACGCCGAGAAGCTGCGCCCGGGCGACGAGGAGCGCTCCCTGAGCGAGGCCATCACCGGCGCCGTGCAGCAGTGCAAGGAGGGGGTCGGGAGCACGGTGGCACAGGCGGTGACCAGGGCGCGCGGCGCCGTCACGTCGCTCACCGGCGGGAACCGCGTCTCGGAGACCGTGCAGCCCACCACAGGTACGCACACGCCCCATCTCCCTTAACCACAAACAAAATTTCGGCGTTCGCAGCGGAGCTGACGACGACTCGTTCTTGTTCTTGTTGCTGCAGAGGGAAACATCGGGGAAGGCGTCGCGGCGGAGGGGCCGGTGCTTCACGGCGCGGCTCCAAGGACCAACACGAATGTGATGTGAAGTGCAGCGTGTGATCAGCGCGCCGGGGTCGATCGTGGGATCGCTAAAATAAGTCGCCTGGTTGGTTCATCTGGGGCTTCATAGTTCGTATATTTTGGGCAAAACGTGTTCCAGAAGTGTTCGTGTGAGTTTCACACGTTTTGTATGTCTGTAAATCATGTACGGTACGCGTGTGTATGTACATGTTTCTGTCTGTCTGTAAGTTCTTTTGAACTTCACGTGTGTAATCTTGTGTGTGTTCAAACACTCGATGTTTCTTCGTCTGTCTTCTTCTGCTCGTCGTTGCCAGATGATGTGTGATCCACCTGATCAGCTAACACGCTCAACTTCTTCAGCAGCCTTGTACTGCACCGTATTGGGAAAGTTCTTCAGCAACTTGGTGAAAAAAATAAGTTCAGTTCCCAACAACAATGAAGGTGGAATTGGAGAAGTTGGGCCCAAAACACTCAGCTCCAACGTCTTGAAAACAGCCCAGCTCCCCTTCTACGAGGCCTCTTCCAATGAAAAGGTGCTTAGATGAGTTGCTAAATGCATTAAATAGGTTAGGAGGCCTCTTCCAATGCAAAGGTGCTTGGATGAGGTGTTAAATGCATTAAATAGCTTAGCAACTCAAGTATCCAATGCATAGGTGTTTAACTTGTTGTAACTAATCTCACTTCATTTAATGATTTAGTACGTAAACTCTTTCCTTCATTGGTGAGCTTCTTTCATTTAAGTGTTTTGCCTAGGTTGACCTACTTGGCATTGGTTCTTCCTGGGTCACTAAAGTGCTCTCTCTCCTTCTTAATTATTGTGCCATGTCATTTTTTTATGTGGCATGCTTAGCATGTGTATACCATGAAGCACCGGTGTTGAATATATTGTGTACGTGTATATTGTGTCTTGGGCCCACCTCCTAGTTCATCTGTATAGTTGAGATTGTGGCCCCCCTCTGTACTCATATATACGTGCCTGGTGCACCGATCGATGCATTGCGATTGCACAGCCTATACTTCTCGTTCTACATGGTATCTATCGCAGCACGTTCCTGAGCCCTAGCCGCCGCCGCCGTGCCTCCCCAGCGCCGCCGCCGCCACCAGCCGCCGCCGCCGCCGCCGCAACCGTCCCCTCGGTCGCTGCCGCCGCCGCTCGTCGCTGCCGCTTTCCCCACCACCCACCGCGCCATCCGCCGCCGCTGCGGCCTCCTCAGCCGCTGCCGCCGTCGATCGCCACCTCCCCCGGTTCTGCCCACACCCCGCGCCGCGCCGCCCCTCCTCTTCCCACCCCGCGCCGCGTCGCCCCTCCTCTCCCCACCCCGCGCCGCTCCTCCTCTCCCTGCCACGCCGAACCCTAGCCTGCTCCGCCCGACCCGCACCAAAACCCTAGCCGCCCCTTACCCGAGCCGCCTCCACTTCCTACGTCGCGCCATGAGCTCCTCCTCCTCCTCCACCGTCTCCAACCCCGTCACTGGTCCCGATGTCACCCTCGTCCGCGACCTCAACATCCATGAGCGTGTCCCGGTGGTGCTTGATCAATCCACCGCCTCCTACTCCCCTTGAAAGCGGTACTTTCCCTTGGTGTTTCGCGAGTACCTCCTCCACAGCCACGTCGACGGCACCGTGGACTCGAGCCTCATGATTCACGACGAGGAGTGGATGATCCTCGACGCCACCATCATCCGCTGGTTTTGCCTCACCATCTCCAGTGACCTCTTCCACACCGTGGTGGATGATGACGACGACGCCTACGCCGTCTGGACCAAGCTCAACGGCCTCTTCACCGACAACAAACTGCAACGCAAGGTCCTTCTCCACGGCGAGTTTTACGGGTGCCAGCAGCTTGACTCGTCCATCGACGATTTTTGCATTCACCTCAAAAAGCTTGCCGATGAGCTCCGCGATCTCGGGGAGACGGTTGGCGACGAGCTCCTCATCAGCACCCTCACCGCCGACCTCAACGAGGACTTTGGGAACGCTACCTCCAACCTCACCCTCATCCCGGAGCCTACCTTCGCTAAGGTGGTGGCGTATCTCAAGCTGGAGGAGCGCCGGATGAAGATGGCGCGGTCTCGGGCGACCCACACCGCGCTTGTCGCCGGCACCCGCGGGGGCCAGGCACCGCCGCCGTCGCGCCCCTCGCCGGCCCAGCCGCTCGCGCCCGCCTTCCCGCAGGCCCCGGCCACCCCCTTCCCGCCGCCCCAGCTGGCCGCTAATGGGGGCCGCCGCGGCGGCCGCAAGCAGCAGCAGGGTGCGGGCGCTCAGGGAGGAGCAGCCCGCCCTCAGCAGCAACAGTACCAGCCGGCCCCATGGTACGCCGGCTAGAACCCCTGGACTGGTGTCGTGCACGCCTACTAAATGCTGGTTCCTCGCGCCCCTGCCCCGGGTATCCTCGGCGCCCGGCCTCCATCTCACCAGGCGTTCTACGCCGCGCCACAGCCCTATGCGGCGCCCTACGGGCCCCTCTCCTACGGCCAACAGCCGCAGCCAGGTGGGCTGCCCCTGCTGCCCCTGACGGCCCCGCCCCAGGAGCACGCCCTTCCCCCGACGCCGTGGGACCCGGCCCTCCTGGCGGCTCTGCACTCCGCCCCTTCACCGTCCACCTACACCGGCGGTGACTGGTATATGGACACTGGAGCTACCGCGCACATGGCGGCTCATCCCGGTAACCTCCACACCTCCTATCCTGTCCACACTTCCGCTCGCATCACCATTGGTGACGGTTTCTCCCTTTCCATTACTCACATAGGCCATGCATCTTTTCCATCTAATTCCACTCCATTGTCATTATCTAACATCTTAGTTTCTCTTGATCTTATTAAAAATCTTGTCTCTGTTCGTTCTTTTACACGTGAAAATCCTGATACCGTTGAGTTTGATGAGTGTGGTTTTTCTGTTAAGGACGCTCATACCCGGATGGTACTCCACCGATGTGACAGTCCCGACAAGCTCTACCCGGTTCACTCCACCACCTCCGCCGCCCCCTTCGCTCTCGCCACCGGAGTGGATCTTTGGCACGCTCGCTTGGGTCATCCCAACCCCGCCACCCTTCGTCATATACTTCAGAGTTTTTCTTTCACGTGTAATAAGAACGAGGATCACTCGTGTCATGCATGTCGCCTCGGCAAACATGGTCGTCTTCCGTTTAGGGCGTCTTCTCATGTTGCATCGTACCCGTTTGAGTTAATTCATAGTGATGTTTGGACCTCTCCTGTTGCAAGTAATACGGGCTATCTTTATTATCTTGTCATACTTGATGATTTTTCACACTATGTGTGGACCTTCCCGTTGCGTCGTAAGTCGGATGTCATCTCCACTCTCGCCGCCTTCTACTCTTATGTTTTCACGTAGTTTGGTCGTCCCATTCTAGCGTTCCAGACAGATAACAGGAAGGAGTTCGACAACCTAGCTGTTCGTACTCTCCTCACCACACATGGCACGGCCTTTCGTCTCACCTGCCCATACACTTCGCAGCAGAACGGTCGCGCTGAGCGTGTCCTTCACACTCTTAACGACTGCGTTCGAACCCTTCTTTTTCACGCCAATGTGCCTCCGCGCTTTTGGCCTGACGCCCTCGCCACCGCATCACTCCTCATTAACATTCGTCCGTGTCGCACTCGCGGGAACTTTGCACCTCATCATCTCCTCTTCGGTGCACCGCCCTCTTATGCTTCGCATCTTCGGCTATCTCTGCTACCCTAGCATCGCCGCTACTGCGCCTCATTAGCTTGCACCCCGCTCCGTCGCCTGCATCTTTCTCGGCTACCCACCTAACACCAAAGGCTACCGCTGCTACGATCACATCGTGTATTCACCTCCCGACATGTTTACTTTGATCAGAAGGTGTTTCCGTTTCAGCAGCAGGTACCTCTCATCGCCCCGTCGCCGCAGGGCACCGGCGGCCCTTCGGCAATTCCGTTAGGTGGACGGCCCCGCTCGGCTCTCGGACAGCCCCCGGGCTTTGGCAGTCCTCGTGTCGTGTGACGAGCTGCGCTTCGCGCCCGCATGCCACTGTCGCCCTCCGTGTCGGCCTCATCGCCGGCGCCCTCTCCGGCAGCCTCGGCCGGCCCCGCTGCCTCGGCCGACGCCCCCTCCACACCCGCCGCCCCCGCCTCGGGCGCAGCGGGTTCGGGCGCCTCGGCTGCTGCGCCCTGCCCGTCCGTGACCCCGGCCGCGTCGGCGGCTGCTTCGCCGGCTGTCCCGGTGTTGCCGTCTCGCCCCGTCACTCGGTCCCGAGCCGGTGTTCACCGCCCGAGTCTGCGGTACTCCAACGACGAGTATCTACTCGCCGCCTCCACCACCGAGCCGTCCCCGATTCCTGCGTCCGCCAGAACAGCCCTTCGTGATCCTCACTGTCTTGCCGCGATGCAGGAAGAGTTCGACGCTCTTCAGCGGAACCATACCTGGACACCGGTTCCTCGGCCTTCTCGCGCCAATGTCATCAGCGGCAAGTGGGTCTTTCGCCATAAGACCCACTCGGATGGTACACTTGAGAGCTACAAGGCTCGCTGGGTGGTCCGTGGCTTTTGGCAGCGCGCTGGCGTCGAGTTCACTGAGATGTTTGCACCGGTTGTTAAACCGGGCACGATACGCACCGTTCTCCAGCTGGCGGTGTCCCGAGGCTGGCCGGTTCATCAGATGGATGTCTCCAACGCCTTCCTCCACGGCCATCTTGAGGAGCAGGTTTACTGTGAGCAGCCGACCGGTTTCGTCGACGCATCTCTTCCTGGGCATGTGTGTTTGTTGTCCCGATCTCTCTACGGGCTCAAGCAATCACCTTGCGCCTGGCACCAGTGTATCGCCGGGTTCCTTTAGACACTAGGCTTCAGCGTCACTCGCTCAGATGCCTCGTTGTTTGTCTATCACCGCGGCGACACGACTGCATATTTGCTCCTCTACGTCGACGACATCATCCTGACGGCCTCCTCCACAGCCCTTCTTCAGCAGATTACTCTCCGGCTGCGTGATGAGTTTGCCATCAAGGACCTGGGCGCTCTACATTATTTCCTTGGCATTGAAGTCGTTCGGCAACCCGACGGCTTCTTTCTTCATCAGCAGAAGTATGCGCACGAGCTCCTTGAGCGTGCCGGCATGCTCAACACCCTGTTGCTACTCCTGTTGACATGAAGGCCAAGGTTTCTGCTCTCGAGGGCTCGCCCGTGTAGGATGCTCCGTTCTACCGGTCCATTGTTGGTGCTCTTCAGTATCTGACTCTCACCCGGCCGGATCTACAGTATGCTGTTCAGCAGGTGTGTCTCCATATGCACGCCCCTCGTGACTCCCATTGGACCCTTGTGAAACGGATTCTCCGTTACATTCACGGCACGATGGCTCTTGGGCTCACTCTCACGGCATCCACTTCTCTGGAGATGGTGGCCTACTCCAACGCAGACTGGGATGGCTGCCCCGACACCCGTCGGTCCACCTATGGCTACTGCGTTTACTTCGGTCCTTCACTCGTCTCATGGTCGTCCAAGCGACAATCTACGGTTTCGCGCTCTAGCGCGGAGGCTGAGTACCGAGCTGTGGCTAACGCCGTCGCCGAGTGCACCTGGCTACGACAGTTACTTCAGGAGTTGCATCATGACTTCTCCTAGGCTACGGTTGTCTACTGTGACAACGTCTCTACGGTGTACCTTTTCGCCAACCCCGTTCATCATCGCCGGACTAAGCACATTGAGCTGGACATTCACTTTGTGCGCGAGCAGGTGGCCCTTGGACGTATTCGGGTCCTCCATGTTCCGACTGCACAACAGTTCGCCGATGTGATGACTAAGGGACTACTGACTTCCACCTTCGAGGAGTTTCGTTCCAGTCTCTGCGTCTCCGGCGCCGCTTCGACTGCGGAGGGGGGGGGGGGGGCTGTTGAATATATTGTGTACGTGTATATTGTGTCATGGGCCCACCTCCTAGTTCATCTGTATAGTTGAGGTTGTGGCCCCCCTCTGTACTCATATATACGTGCCTGGTGCACCGATCAATGCATTGCGATTGCACAGCCTATACTTCTCGTTCTACAACCGGGAAGGTGGAGTTGGTTCTCCCCACGAGCTTTGCTACACCTACGTGCTCCGACAACTTGAAAAACAACCCAACTGCCCCCTATATGAAGGTGGAATTGGCTGTCCCCCGCCATGGCACCACCACCACCTCAACAGCTTGAGAAACAGCCCAAACTCCGAAAAATACAAATGGTGCACGGGAACCATGGTACCCGTTTCAAGAACAACATTTTCTACAACGTAAAAATTATTGATTTTTTTTGTAAACACAAACACACACATGCATAATATGTATGTGTAAATTTTCATAACATTTTACTTTCACACGTGGCGTACAAAAAAAAGAGACAAATATGTATTTTCAAATGGGCCGCCTTTTGTTTGTTTTGTGCCGGAATTTTGTTCAAAAAAAGAGCACCATGGTGCCTGTGCACCATAACCCCACACTCCCCAAACCCCCCGCCCCTCCTATATGAAGGTGGAGTGGCTCTCCTTCGCCGCTGGACCATCGTATCGCCGCCGTACCATCACCAACGACCGTTGCGTTAGTGTTAAGGAGAGGGAGAGATATCTCACACATGAGGCCATATGTCGGGTTGAGAGAGGTATATCACAAGTGGGACCATATGCGGGTTTATTGAGAGAGAGAGCGATATCTCACAGGTAGGGCCATATGTCGGGTTTGACGTTGGGGAAGAGATTATTGGGATATGAGAAAGCACCACACCAGCCATCACCCATAAACTTACTGGAAGGGACCCAACAACCACTTATTGGGGAAGATTTACAGGGAAGTTGTTGGAGATGCTTTTATACGCCTTGCTTTCATACCCATACCACCCTTCGCTAGTGCTCCCATCGTGTCTTCACGTGTCTGGACCGCTCCAGCTTGGATACGTCCTGACGACATATCGCTTTTTACAAGTATATTGTACACTTACTAAAACGTCACTAGTAGAAAACTGACCTTTCATCCGGAGCACTAGTCCCGGCCGGGTTTGGGCCCGGAACTAATATGAGCATTAGTCCTGGTTCCAACGGCTAGGAGCAGACGGGGGTACGGCCAGGATTAGTCCCGGTTCAAATGGGACCTCTAGTCCCGGTTGGTATCACCCACTGGTACTAAAGATAGACCTTTAGTCCCGGTTGGTAAAGTCTTCCCTATATAAAGCTGCTTCGTCCAGCCCGAGTCCAAGCTTTCTCTCCTCTCTGTTTCCTTCCCCAAGCTCGAGTTCATCCTCCATTTTTGCCAAGATTTGTCAAGATTGGAGGCACCCCATCTATCCAAGGGTTCTAAAAGGTTAGCAACTTCATCTTTTCATCTCTCATTGCTAGTTTAGCTCGTTTCATGCTCTATAAGTATAGTGATTTGTGGGTTTTAGTTTGGGAGTAATTATGTGGGAGTTTATTTGATTTATATGCAATTTGAGATCAAATTAACTTCTTAGTTTGCATATGTGTAGGTGTGGTTTACTTAGTGCCTTCCCGTCCCCGTCCTCACCGCCATCGATCGCCCACGCCGTCCCGTCGCCGGCACCACCTTGGTGAGCCTCTTGTTCTTATCCTTTTTGTAAAAAAAAAAATCTTATTTGCATGATTTATATAGTTACTTGTATAATTTTCTTACTTGTATGATTGTTTGTTATATATAGTGCCAAGGTTTTGATAACGTCCCCGTCAGCCCTCGTCCGGTTTATGATTCGGATGTGTTATATTATCTTTTATAACTATTTGTTTCATTTCGTGTTTATGACAATTATGCCCATCAAGTTGACATAGATATTTTTATCTAGGAGGTATGTGAACCGGAAATTGCAGCCAACCCTCTTGTCGAGAAGTTAAATTTAGTTGAAAAAGAAAACGATTATTTGAAAGAAAAATTGAAAAGAATTGAAGAATAGAAGATGAAATTGGAGTTGTATGTTGTCGATGTCGTCGATGATCACAAGATCAAGATGGATGCAATGCGCTTGAAGATTGGAAAGATTAGAAAATATGCCATTGATAAAGAGGCTTGGTATCATTATGCTGTTGGATCAATTATTACCTTAGTTGTGATTTTGATCGCATTTGTTGTTGCATTTAAATGCTTTAGATAGTTGTATGCTGTTTTATGAGAAGTATGTATGAACTTTATGTATATATTTTTGCAGTAATAACATTTGGTCACTACTCTACTTTGATTTAATGTGATGAACTTGTATTAATTTTCTTCAATTCGATGTTGTGTAATGAAGATGAGCCGGCAATGGATGTACGATGACCGACGCTCTCCCGAGTTCATTAATGGCCTCCATAATTTTATGCGTGTGGCTGAGGAAACCAAGCGGAATGGTTTTATGTGTTGTCCATGTGGCGTCTGTAAGAATAATAAGGATTACTCTACCTCAAAAATCCTTCACCGCCACCTGCTTCAGTCCGGTTTCATGTCCGGCTATAACTGTTGGACCAAGCATGGAGAAAGAGGGGTTATAATGGAAGACAATGAAGAAGAAGAGGATGATGACAACTATGCTAGGTTCCCTGAATACGATGGTACTACAATGGGGGAAGCTGAAGAAGAGGCATCAGATGAGCCCGCTGATGATCTTGGTCAGGCCATTGTTGATGCAAAGAGAAACTGCAAAAGTGAAAAGGAGAGGTTGAAGTTGGAGCGCATGTTAGAGGATCACAAAAAATTGGTGTACTCAAATTGCGAAGATGACAAGAAAAAGCTGGGTACCACACTTGAATTGCTGCAATGGAAGGCAGAGAATGGTGTATCTGACAAGGGATTTGAAAAGTTGCTGAAAATGATAAAGAAGACGCTTCCAAAGGATAACGAATTGCCCGACAGTACATACGAAGCAAACAAGGTTGTCTGCCCTCTAGGATTAGAGGTGCAGAAGATACATGCATGCTCTAATGACTGCATCCCCGACCGCGGTGAGGAGTACGAGAATTTGAATGCATGCCCGGTATGCGGTGCATTGCGCTATAAGATCAGCCGTGATGACCCTAGTGATGTTGAGGGCGAGCGCCCCAGGAAGAGGGTTCCTGCCAAGGTGATGTGGTATGCTCCTATAATACCACGATTGAAACGTTTGTTCCAAAACAAAGAGCATGCCAAGTTGTTGCGATGGCACAAAGAAGACCGTAAGAAAGACGCGATGTTGAGACAACCCGCTGATGGGTCGCAGTGGAGAAAAATCGAGAGAAAGTGGCCGGACTTTGCAGATGACGCAAGGAACTTACGGTTTGGTCTAAGTACAGATGGCATGAATCCTTTTGGGGAGTAGAGCTACAGTCACAGCACCTGGCCTGTGACTCTATGTATCTATAACCTTCCTCCTTGGTTGTGCATGAAGTGGAAGTTCATTATGATGCCAGTGCTCATCCAAGGCCCTAAGCAACCCGGCAACGACATTGATGTGTACCTAAGGCCATTAGTTGAAGAACTTTTACAGTTGTGGGATATAAAAGGTGTACGTGTGTGGGATGAGCACAAACAGGAGGAATTTGACCTACGAGCGTTGCTGTTTGTAACCATCAATGATTGGCCTACTCTTAGTAACCTTTCAGGACAGACAAA
Organism: Thinopyrum elongatum; assembly: GCA_011799875.1. Classification (NCBI taxonomy): domain Eukaryota; kingdom Viridiplantae; phylum Streptophyta; class Magnoliopsida; order Poales; family Poaceae; genus Thinopyrum; species Thinopyrum elongatum. The sequence goes on along the minus strand of CM022302.1, from coordinate 579,530,623 downwards.
CAAGGGATACAATGCATGCACGCACTATTTAGATGAGACTAAAAGTATATATTTGGATAAATGTAAGAAGAATGTGTATCCGGGACATCGTCGATTTCTTCCGATCAGGCATCTCTTAAGAAAGAAAGGCAAGCATTTCAAAGGTGAGGCAGATCACCGGAAGAAGCCTGGCCACCGTGCTGGTGATGATATATTTGATATGGTCAAGGATTTAAAAGTAATCTTTGGAAAGGGTCCTGGCGGACAATCTGTTCTGAATGATGCTAACGGACACGCACCCATGTGGAAGAAGAAATTTATATTTTGGGAGCTATCACATTGGAAAGTCCTAGAGGTTCGCTCTGCAATCGACGTGATGCACATGATGAAGAATCTTTGCGTGAACCTGCAACGATTCTTGGGCGTGTATGGGAAGACAAAAGATACACCGGAGACACGGGAGGACCAGCAACGTATGAACGAAAAAGACGGCATGCATCCAAAGCAGTATCAAGGTCCTGCCAGCTACGCTCTTACCAAAGAAGAGAAGGAAATCTTTTTTGAATGCCTGAGCAGTATGAAGTTCCCGTCTGGCTTCTCGTCAAATATAAAGGGAATAATAAATATGGCAGAGAAAAAAATTCCAAAACCTAAAGTCTCATGACTGCCACATGATTATGACGCAATTACTTCCGGTTGCATTGAGGGGGCTTCTACCAGAAATTTTTTAGCCATTGTGAAGCTATGTGCATTCCTCAATGCAATTTGTTAGAAGGTAATCGATTCAGAAATCCTACCAAGGTTACAGAATGATTTGGTCCAATGTCTTGTCAGTTTTGAGTTGGTGTTCCCACCATCCTTGTTCAATATTATGACGCACGTTCTAGTTCACCTAGTCGAAGAGATTACCATTCTGGGTCTTGTATTTCTACACAATATGTTTCCATTTGAGAGGTTTGTGGGAGTCTTAATGAAATATGTTCATAACTGTGCTAGGCCAGAAGGAAGCATCTCCAAGGGCTATGGAACAGAGGAGGTTATTGAGTTTTGTGTTGACTTTATTCCTGACCTTAAGCCGATTGGTGTTCCTCAATCGTGGCATGAGGGGAGACTGAGTGGAAAAGGCACGCTAGGAAAGAAAGCAGTAATAAGTATGGACGGGCATTCTTTCACTCAAGCACACTACACAGTTCTACAAAATTCCACCTTGGTGGCACCGTATATCGAGGAACACATGGATATTGTACGCTCCAAGGACCCGGAGCAGTCTGACTCCTGGATTAAACGTACACACATGGCGACTTTCGGCGGTTGGTTGCAAACACATCTCATGAATAACACCACTGTTGGAGATGAGCTGTACTTGTTGACCAAGTCACCATCTTCGACTATATTCACTTTCAAAGGGTATGAGATAAATGGGAATACATTGTACACGATCACCCAAGATAAAAAGAGTACCAACCAAAACAGTGGTGTCCGCTTTGATGCAACAAACAATAATAGGAAAAAGGACACATATTATGGTTACATAGAGGAGATATGAGAACTTGACTATGGACCTTCTTTTAAGGTCCCTTTGTTTCGGTGCAAATGGGTCAATCTGACAGGAGGCGGGGTAAAGGTAAACCTGCAGTACGGAATGACAACATTGGATCTCAAAATCTTGGGTACACAGACGAACCATTCGTCCTAGCCAATGATGTGGCTCAGGTTTTCTATGTGAAGTACATGTCTACCAAACCAAGAAAAAGAAAAGATAAGGAAGAGAATACATCATACGATGAGCCAAAGCGCCACATAGTTCTTTCAGGGAAAAGAAACATCGTGGGAGTGGTGGACAAGACAGACATGTCAGAAGATTGTAATAAGTTTGATGAAATTCCTCCCTTCACAGTGAAGACTGACCCAAGCATCCTGTTAAATGATGAAGATTCTCCATGGTTACGACGCAATCATAAGCAAGGGACATACGTGAAGAAAAAGTTTTATACACCAAGATCCCACTCTGGGATGTGACCGGCTTCACCGTCATCACTTTCTCTCTAGTGAGTTTCCGAACTTATAGCTGGAAAGTCCCACTTTGGACAAACCGGAGGGAATCTTTGTAAGAGTTAGGGTATATATGTGTTTTGGGTGTTCCTAGGTGGACTCCAGAGCATCGGAATCCAACCAAAAAGCTAGGGCATTTTGGCATTTGAAACATGATTTTTGAATAATTATTTATTAAGTTATGAATTTTCAATTATTCCTGTCCTTTTAGTATTTTAATTATATAGAGGAGTTAATCAATGCAATTATGTCCAACCAAAATATGAATGTGTTGGTTCTATTAAGACAAACAATTTGACATCTTATTTTCTACATTTGGCTTAACAGAACTGAAGATATGAACTTTTAAAGTTCAAAATAATGTCTTCAATTACTGTATTTAATTAATAAGTGCAAAATTAATTATGCAACTTCCTGTCAAAATGATACTAGTTAATAGAAATCTTCAAGATGAATCCACAGAAATTTGAATCAACTCATTTGGTTTAGTTTTCAAATTGTTATGCATTTTACAAGAATTAATTTCAATCTGTAAAATTGAATCTGTCAAATAATTTATTCAAAATGAAAATTAATTGAAAGACACCTTTAGTCCCAGTTGCAACCACCAGCCGGGACTAAAGGTTTCAGCTCCCGCGCGGAATTTTGGCCGCCGAAAAGGTTGGCCTTTAGTCCCGGTTCGTGGCTGGAGCCGTGACTAAAGGACCTTTAGTCCCGGTTCGTGGCTGGAGCCGGGACTAAAGGTTACGGTTATATAACTGGTGTCCCGGTGCCAGCCACAGGCCGGGAGAAGGAACAGAACCACGCGCCGCCAGGCTGCCGGATTTCACCGCCATCGCCGGTCTTCTCCCTCTCCGACACATCCGCGGCCTCGCTCTCTCCGCCGACACATGCGACGCCAGACGCCCCTGAACGCCCCACGGAGCTCGTCTTCAACCTCCGACCGCCAGAGTTCGCCGACGACGTCCCACTAGCTCCGGCCCCTCCCCGAGCCCGCTGAGCATCGCCTCGACCTCGCAGTGAGCCCCCGCCTTGAATCCCCCTCTTCCCCGCGTCTATCGCATGCCGTAGCCGTCGATTCGTCGAGGACCGTGTAACATCCCCAGATGTTAACCCTGTCATCAAGCTAATTAATATGCCAAGTCATCATCATTTGCAATGAATGATCACCGTGATTAAACAACTCATATCAAATTCTACCATTAAAATTCAAATTCAAAATTTCAGTGGAATTTGAAGTTGCTCAAAACCTGCTGAAAAAATGTTCACCATCTGTCAAAATTCCATAACATTTAATTGTTAAGGAAAACAATATCACTCTTATGCAAAGTTGAACATTATCAATTATTTCAGCGCCATTTCAGCATTTTTAAATGCTATTCTATTTATGAAAAATCCAAACAGATTCAAATAATTCTCAAACTTGTTGTGGCAGTGTATAAAAGTGCCCTGGAATTATTGGACCATGTTCCATATTTTCTTGAGTCATTTGGTGGCCCCACAATTCCTTTTCCATCTCTGCTAATTAATAAAAGAAACACAGAGAAAATAAACGAAGAAAGGCCAGAGGCCACTTACCTGCTACAGGCCCAAGCCGGCCCAGCCAGCCCATCAGCGGCCTCCCACCTACTTTTGCCTCGCTGTCGCCGCAGCTATGGCGGAGCTCGCACCGCTCCGGCCACGGCTCGACACCGCGACAAGAGCAGGCGGCTGGGGATAAGGATTCCCCCTCGTCCTTCCCGCCTTGTCATCCCTCGCCACTTCTCCCCCTCTCCTTCCCCTCAAGCTCACCTCTTTCCCCCTCTGCCGAGCAAGTCCGTCGCCGTCGCCGTGTCGACTACGCGGCCAGCAAACTCCTCCCGTCGCCGCGCCCCGTCCAACCGCTCTGTCTCCCTCGACTACGCCTCCGAGACGAGCCGCAGGATGCCGGGCGCCCCCCAAACGCTGCCCCGGCCTCTTCTTCCCCCTCGGATCGCCGGACGCCGCCGCCGTCGATTCAGCCTCTCTCTGCGCTCCCGTTCCCCGAAGGGCCTCCGTGAGCCCTCCCGGTGAGCAGCCGTTCCTTCTCTCTCTCCCTCTGCTTCGTCTCCGCGTCGTAGCTAGCCTCCCCCCGTCACGCCCGAGCTCAACGCCACTGAGCTCATCGCCGGTCATGCTCCGGTGGTCAAGCGCCCGCGCCTTGATGTCCAACGAGCTCGCCGGCTCACGTAGATCACTCAGGTCCCTCTCATTTGAGCTATTGCACGCCGCTCCGGCAAGATCGTCGTCACCCGAAAACAACCACCACCAAAGCTCGCCAACGGCGCCTTTTCCGGCCACCTCAGGTCAAGCCGCGGCGACCACTCGACGTGGCACTCCGCCCGCGTTCGAACGCGTCCGACCGCGCCAGTTTTGGCCCACCACAGCGGAATTCCGACGCGGGCCAGAGCCTCCGCCGTGATCTGTCGCGCCGGCGGCTCAACGCCGGCCGCTCGCCGACGTGTCCGACCTGGGCCACCCCCAGGGCCACTGACTGGTGGGCCCAGGGACCCCGCTGACCCCTACTTTGACCAGCTGACCCAGTCAACGCTGACTGGGCTGGCCGTGTGTCTATGACATGTGGGTCCCGCCTGTTAAAATGATTTTTTATAAATAACTAAATCTGTAAATTAATTAATTAGTTAATTAAAACACTAATCACTCACTGACCAGTAGGCCCCACCCTTAGTTAATCCTAATTAGTTTAAATAAAACCTAATTAAACTACTATGAGGCTGACATGTGGGTCCCACAGGACCCACAGGTCAGGTTTGACCTGGTCATCCGTCCTGTTGACTACTGATGTTATCATTGCGTCATGCTGACGTCATAATCTATTTCTGTTAAATAAATAATTCCAGAAAATACTTTAATCTTTGAAAATTCATAGAAAATAAACCGTAGCTCGGATCGAAAAACTTAATACATGAAAGTTGCTCAGAACGACGAGACGAATCTGATCGTGATGTCTGTTTCCATGTCGAAACCCTCTACGTAGGTGAACCCGCAACCTTCCTTCCGTTTCCGGTAGATGAATAGTGCATATACACCGGTTAGTAAATCCCACTTTAATCCTGAAATATCTAAAATGACTTAGATGCATCTTTAGGCAACCCTGCACTGCATCCTAGGCATAGCATGCTCTGTGTTGCATATGTTTGCTGTGTATTTATCTATTTTCTTCCCCTCTTCTCTCTCGTTATACCCCGACACCGACGTAGTCCCGGAGACCGACGCAGCTCCGGAGTATGACTACGTAGCTGACGACCAGACCCTTGCCGCAGAGCTTCCAAGCAAGCACCCCCCCTTGAGCATGCCTATATCGCCTATTCTCTTCTCTCTTATGCTTGCATTAGAAATTGCTGTTGCTACTGTTTATCCTATTTCTGATGCATAGCCTGATCTTGTAACCTGCTTTTGTTACCTACCTGTTTATACTAAACTGCTTAGTATAGGCTGGGTAGAGACCCATCAGAGACCCCATTTTGACCCAACTGCCCCGCTGGATTATCAGAAGACCAGGCCCCGGCACCGCACATCACCCCCTAGTTGTACGACACTACCGGGTTACTATCGAGTGCCGAGGGTGATACCTCGACAGCACTTCTGATGTTAACCTTGTAGGTTAGTTCATCGATTGTGGTCATCGAGGGTGATTCCTCTTTCTCCACTCCCGGTAACGACGTTGTCATGCAACTCCTCAAGAGTGGACCTCGAGGGTGATTCCTCCTTAGTTCACCTTGACGATTACATCAGGTGGAATTCCATCGAGGGTGATTCCTCAGGGTTCCCCCTTGGTGTTCTAGATACACAGATACTATGACTTTACCACATAACCATGATACTGAAGTCGGGTCGGCCCTGAGGGGTACCCGCGCGAGCATATTTGCGGGAGATGTGGAGTCGGGTTGACCTGGAGGGTGCCCGCGAGAAAATTACGAGGCGCGGCCGGGCATTCTTAGCCCTTGCAGCAAGTCCTCGAGACGGGGCGACGGAGTCACATCGATCGTGAGTCTCTGCTCGTTACCGCGCGCTCCTAATCCACTAACGGTTTGGATATTTGATCCGAGAGGGCCTCTGGCCTGATAGCACTAACCATCACGTGGGCATAGTATGGGCATTCTGCGTCGTATGCATCAGCCGAAGCTTAATAGACGTCAGCGACTGAGCGGCACACGCTGGGTTGGACTGGGAACGCAACCGCGCTTGTGTTAAGGGGTTGCTAGGTCTGCTCACCGGTGGTGTACGCAACATGCAGGAGCGTCCGGGGCGATGGCCCAAGACCCCTGGGGGCATAGGTTTAGTCCGGCGTGCTGACCTCTCTGTTAAGCCTAGGTCGGGTTGCGGCATATCGTTTGGCCGAGGCCGGGCATGACCCAGTAAAGTGTGCCCGGCCGGAGTTAATCGAGCATGGTGGGTAAGTTGGTGCACCCCTGCAGGGAAGAAAACATCTATCGATAGCCTGTCCTACGGTAACGGACACTCGGAGTTGTATCCCGATCGGTACAACTAGAACCTGACACTTGAGATGATAACTTGATAGTATGGCTCTGGGATTGCTTTCTCGCAGGGAGTCAAGGAAGGATCTCTGGGCGAGGTTGATGACACTAGTATTACTTTACTTTATGCTAAACTGCACTCTTCTAATGCTGCAAGACCGCTGAAGATGATGAAGATGCTAGTCTTCGATAGGACTAGGTTTACCCCCTATTCTGGCATTTCTGCAGCCCAGTCCACATATACAGCCTCCCTTTCATAATGTTGCATATGTAGTATAGATCCTTGCTTGCTGAGTACTTCATATGAGTACTCACGGTTGCTTTGCTTTGCTTTTCTCCCCTTTTCTGTTTGATGCAACCAGATGACGGAGCTCCTGAGACAGCAGCCCCCGCCGATGGCTACTACTACTACCCTCCCGGCGATTACAACTACGAGGAGCCGTCCGATGACCAGGAGTAGGTTCGGAGGGTCCCAGGCAGGAGGCCTGCGCCTTTCGATCGTAGCTTTTGTTTTGCCCTGCATTCTTAAGGCTTATCTCTTTTTCTAAATTATATCTGTACTCAGATATCTAATGCTTCCGCTAATGTTTGATTGTCATCAAGCTTATGTATTCGAGCCCTCAAGGCCCTGGCTTGTAATATAATGCTTGTATGACTTTATTTATGTTTTAGAGTTGAGTTGTGATTTCTTCAAGTGAGTCCTTAGGCTTGATCGTGTGCATTTGCGTGTATGGTTAGTGCACGATTAAGCCGGGGGCGTCACAGGTTGGTATCAGAGCCGACTGCCTATAGAATTCCCCTTTCCAACTCCTTGGCCGAAGTTGAGTCTAGTCTTTGAAAAACTGTTTTACTAACATGGCTAAGTGGCTTACGGGCCCACGTCACCAATTGGGTGGTTTTAGGATCTTTTATTCCTCGTCTATACTCTGGGACTCTGATCTCTCTTCTATTTGGGTTAAATGATTTTACTAACTCTGGCATTAGGATCTCGTAACCACTTCCTCCCGAAGAGCCCCTTCACTACAGATGGTCGTCTGCTTCATCAGAAGATTCTGCGGATACTCCTCGATGTTTCTCGAGACCCTGTGCCCACTGCCTTGCAGTTCGTGAAACACCGATAATCCCCGTGAATAACATCCTTGCCGCTTGTACCTTCATCCCCGGTTGCCCCTGTTGTTACAAGATACCCCTAGTACTCTCCGTTGTTCCGAGAATCCTTTGTGCCTTCTGCTTTGCAGCTTCTTTTTGCACTGTGGATAATTCACTTAACCGGGGTTCGTTCATCCCCAGTTGTTCATATGCTTTCCAAAATACTTGGAAATGCTATCTGATCTTCTGAAAATACTCTGCAGCCTACTGCTCTTGATTTTCCTTGCCTGCTTGCATTAGGAATAATCCCATATGTCTAGCAATATTCTTTAAAATTCTTTGTGATTCTCATTCTGTTCCTATGGATTCAACGTGTGTGCGAATACTCGCAATCATCAATTAATCCTTGGAAATTTTCTTTCCGGCTCAGACATCGTTCCAGATATGAGCTGATTCTTGCCCAATCAAGATTTGATCAGGTGCACCTCTAAGTCTATTCAACTCACTCACCTTTTGATCAGAGCCTCTGCTTCTGATCCTTCATCTTGAAATCATAATTCTTTTGTACTCAAGCATCAAATTATTCATATGTTTCTATAAGCCGATGCCTTTGCATCCCCTTCTTCATCTGATTGATTACCGATACTCACCTCAACTCTGTCGTGAATCGCCAGATCCATTTTTGGGTTGTTATCCGACAGTGTCCTTCACATCCAAAATCTTGTGAGTTTTTCCCTGATACATAATACCTTCGGTGAATTGTATCATCTGCTTTGACTTCGATACTCTGCTTTCAAACTCGTATCTCTTGCTTGGTAGATGGTTGTTTAGATTCGTAAAGATGCCCCGATGGGTTGAACTTTTGCCTTCCATAATCCGTGTGAACCCGAGAGTTCTCATGAGTTATACTCTTCTGGTTTTTCGCCAGATAAATTCCAACAGTACAACACCATCAAAAACAAGGAGTGAATGAAAGTTTATGCATTGAAGAAGTGGGAGTCGACCTTGAACCTTTGAGTTCATGCCCATGGACCCGATGTGGAACTTATCATGAAAGCTTCTCGTAGCAAATAATTATCCCCTTGATATACAAGTTCATCTTTTATCTGTGAAATGATCCTTTGCAATCGTGGTTCCGACCATATTTCCTCCTTGATTCCATTTCCCAGATAAGTGAAAATACTTGTCCTCTGCAGATCATTTCACAGGTTCAACCTCTACTCCGATTTACCTTCCGGTATTACCCCTAGAACTTGTTACTGGGAAGTTTGATACCCCATCACATCATTCCTAGCCTGATCGGCTATATCTTTATCGTGCCAACTTATAGCTGTGCTACCTGGTCCTTATGCCCGGAGCAACTTCCGACGGTGATCGAAGCTTACGTCGATCTTCCTCATCTTGTCCTTTCACCTCGAACAACAAGCTTGATTTCGAGCATGTGTTGTATCCGTGTTTCCAATAACCTTTCGCTTCGGCATTCCTTTTGCTTGATGTCATCGCTGACCAATTACATCTTCTTGAAACCTCTCAACAAATGTGTCGTGATCATCATCAACATTCAGAGCTCTTTCAGGATATCAATCGAATTCATGATAAGTAATACCCTCCTTGCCCTCGATGATTTGAGTTAATCATCGACAACACTCTTGTCTTCTTTCCAACACATATTTGATCATGTCTTGGTTATACTTTGAGCTCCTTGTTATTCTCACAATTGTTCCTTGAGTAATTCTTGTGATCTTTAACCCCAATCCTTACTTGAAACATCATGTTATTGCGACCCTGAAGCATGACTGTGGTATTCCGAATATCAACAAGAACATTGGTAGTGCAATACCACAGGCTTCTTGATCAATTATCCAAACACCGTGGTGTGGGTAATATCATGATTCTTCCCTCGCCCCTTTATCTAAATACTTTTGAACTTGCTGTCCTACCATGTATATCATGCTCTGCTTTTCCTTGGGAAGGATATACTCCCAATTCTTGTGTGTAAGCACATTTCCCTCTCCAATGGTCTGTTTAATTATGATAATCATATTTTTCCTTTCCATTGGTTTGTTTAACCTTTCTTGTGATGTATATGACCTAAGCAGTATTAATTCTCTACTTGTGAAAACACCTCGGTCTTCAACTCTGTCAGTATGACCCTGCTACTAATGTTGAAGACATTCCGGTAACCACCGATGGATGAGAACTTTGCCTATTGGTCCGCCTCGTTCAACGAGCAGGAAAATGGTTCTCTTTGTCCCTCGCCCTCGGTACCGATGCTGTCGCCGACATAACTGACAGGCTAATCTCTGACATACCTTGTTGTCGTGGCTGGTAAGATGTCACCGTTCTCCATATTTTTGATCGTCACCTCCCCACAGTTCCACATGATCGGAACCTGTCTCTCCTGAACAACCTTGCTTCCGAAATATTCTTACACTTGGCTTCGTATCATATCACGAAACACCCTCTGAGAGATGAACTATTCCCGATGCTCTGAAACCCCTTTATCATCTATTTTTGGCATCAGCTGGATGCCTGCCTGATTGAAACTTGTTGGACCTCCTTATATCTTTCCTGATATGTTTCGAGATGCTGCTAAGCCTTCTTCCCTGAGGCAAGTACCTAAGGCCAATCCTTCCAGACCTCCGTCCCTATATCCCTTCACTTTCCCACTTAAATCTCGGGACGAGATTTCTTGTAGTGGAGGAGATTTGTAACATCCCCAGATGTTAACCCTGTCATCAAGCTAATTAATATGCCAAGTCATCATCATTTGCAATGAATGATCACCGTGATTAAACAACTCATATCAAATTCTGCCATTAAAATTAAAATTCAAAATTTCAGTGGAATTTCAAGTTGTTCAAAACCTGTTGGAAAAATGTTCACCATCTGTCAAAATTCCATAACATTTAATTGTTAAGGAAAACGATATCACTCTTCTGCAAAGTTGAACATTATCAAATTATTTCAGCGACATTTCAGCATTTTTAAATGCTATTCTATTTATGAAAAATCCAAACAGATTCAAATAATTCTCAAACTTGTTGTGGCAGTGTATAAAAGTGCTCTGGAATTATTGGACCATGTTCCATATTTTCCTGAGTCATTTGGTGGCCCCACAATTCCTTTTCCATCTCTGCTAATTAATAAAAGAAACACAGAGAAAATAAACGAAGAAAGGCAAGAGGCCACTTACCTGCTGCAGGCCCAAGCCGGCCCAGCCAGCCCATCAGCGGCCTCCCACCTACTTTTGCCTCGCTGTCGCCGCAGCTATGGCGGAGCTCGCACCACTTCGGCCACGGCTCGACACCGCGACAAGAGCAGGCGGCTGGGGATAAGGATTCCCCCTCGTCCTTCCCCCCGGTCCTCCCTCGCCACTTCTCCCCTCTCCTTTCCCTCACGCTCACCTCTTTCTCCCTCTGCCGAGCGCGTCCGTCGCCGTCGCCGAGTCGACTACGCTGCCAGCAAGCTCCTCCCGTCGCCGCGCCGCGTCCAACCGCTCCGTCTCCCAAACGAGCCGCAGGACGCTGGGCGCCCCCCGAACGCTGCCCCGGCCTCTTCTTCCCCCTCGGATCGCCGGACGCCGCCACCTTCGATTCGGCTTCTCTCTGCGCTCCCGTTCCCCGAAGGGCCTCCGTGAAAGGACCACGATGTCGCCTAGAGGGGGGGTGAATAGGCGTTTTAAAATCTTTTACGGATTTGGCTATATCCTAATGCGGAAATAAACTAAGCGGATACTTTCCAAGCACAAATCCTAAATATACTAGGCTCACTAAGTGCACCAACAACTTAGCATAAACAAGTTGAGAACAACGAGGATATGAGTAAGCACAAGTAAGTTACACAAACTTACTCAATGTATATCACGAGATATGGAAATGAATAATACACACACCCACAAGTAGGCAATACAAGCTTACACAAATTGTATCACAATATATGGAATTGAATGATACAAGCAAACTCAAGTAAGCACTACAAGCTTACACAAGTTATGTTACAAGATATGAAAATGAATGTTACTAGCTAGCAATTCACACTAAACACAAGATAGAACAATAGTAGGAAGTATGAATTGCGGACTATAAAGTGTTGGCCTAAATAATCTCTACGATATGGTAACCAACACAATATAATGAGGACAACAAGAATAGTGAACGCACGGTCAAGTGACCAAGGTAAACCACAAGTAAGGAGTTAGGGTTAGGGATAACCGAAGTCACGGAGACGATGATGTATCCCGATGTTCACTTCCTTGGAGGGAAGCTAGTCACCATTAGAGAGGTGGATGTTACCACGAAGGAACACCAACGCCACGAAGGCTCACCCTATTCTCCTTGAGATGTCACCACGAAGGCGATTCCCAACCACTAGTGGTAGACCTTGAGGCGGCCTCCAAACCTTCACAAACTTTCCGGGGGACAAATCACAAGTTGATTCCTCACCGGAGCACTCCTACCGCCTAGGAGTCTCCAACCTCCAAGAGTAACAAGATCAAGGGGAAAATGCTCAAGACTTGCTCAAATCACGAATTCCTTTGGTCAAGAGAGGGAGAGGGAGTGGATCTTCACTTTAGTGGAATCTCTCTCAAGAACTCTCACAAATCTCTCCGGGATCTAAGATTTGAGGTAGGAGAAAGGAGAGGGAGCTTTTCTTCAAGTGTGGGTCAAGATAGTTGTGTTGCTCAACCCCTCCATGAAGTGGTGAAGGGGTATTTATAGTATGGGCACAAATCTGGCCGTTGGGGGGAATTCTGCCCAGGAAAGTGTCGGACGTCCGGTGGATTACCGGACGTCCGGTGGCAAAACAGGCACCGGACGTCCGGTGGAACACCGGACGTCCGACGGCTGTAGCACGCCATCAGACGAATGTAGCAGGATATTTGCGAAAAAGGTTTGACGGACATCCGACACTTTCCGGACGTCCGGTAAGTACCGGAAATCCGCCCGTTTGCTGCTGGATATGGCCACCGGATTTCCGGATGCTACCGGGCGTCCGGCCAATAAAAAAACAGCAGGAACCCCATGCACAACTTTTTCATACGGACTCCGATTTTGATGATCCTGGGCTCGTTTTGAAGCTATGGAAAAACTCCAGGTCCTCACATAGAGAACCACCCAAGATAAACCAAAATGGAGGGTGCAAAGTATGCAAAGGTTAGATCATATATTTTGGGAAACTATTTTGCTTTGGATTTTCTTTGGTATATAGGATATGAGTGGAATTGTGTATAGAAGATGTTGCCTTGAGCAAATCCATCACGAACCCCTTTGATCCCCTCTTAATAGTGCGGGATCCCTATAACTCAAGAATCATAAAAGAGCTACACTACATAGCTATCGAGAATCCATTCTTGAGTGTATATGTTTCTTTGGTGGTCATCACTCGACAACACTAACGTCAAAGGAACTAATACCTTTGACACGAACTGTTCACTTGAGCTTGATGTTGATGTTTCTTCTTGGCTCAAGATGAAGGCAAGACATTGGTGAAGTCTTCAAGTCGCTCCCCCATACACAGTGTGGGAAGCTTTGCTTTGAATTCATCTTCACTTGTCTATCATGTGATCATCCACAAGCTTCAAGCATGTAATCCTTCGGGAAGGTTATCTTGAACTTGCCCTTGTCAACCATGATCACCAACACTTGATGTCATCCTCTGATAGACACTTGAAATCTCTCTCTCTTGATGCGAGCCCATGAGAATCACCTAACCCTCAAAAACATAGACAACACATAGTATGGGTTAGTACACAGAGTGCAATTGATAATTTCTTATCATACCACAAGATCCTATGTGGTACATCATTTGCGCTCGTGTGTTGACCATTTAGAGTTCGATCTTTGAGCTTCATCTTGGTCAACCTATATCTCTACTTCATGTTTAATCTTGACGTCTTGAAGGGTATATTGAATTCTTCACTTGAATAGCTTGCTTGAATACTTGATCAATCATGACTCAACACATGAGTCCATTATGATCATATCTTTGAGCCACTCCTAGAATTCATCATTCAAATCATCCTTTTAAGATCTTGATCCATTATGGCTCAAACCATAGCTCTAAGCATGGCAACCCTTAAGATACTCCAATGAACTTCATTTTGATCATCTCAATGTAATCGTTGCTTCAAAGGAGTTGTCTTCCATTATTCTTTAATCATTTTCCAATGGGACTAACCTTCAAATGTATATCTCAATGCAAACATTAGTCCATAAGGATTGTCATCAATTACCAAAACCACACATGGGGAATACATGTACTTTCAATCTCCCCCATTTTGGTAATTGATGACGATCTCAACAAGAGGGTTTATATAATGATTTTTTACACATGCACGCAATATTTTTGAGGATAAATTGTATACTTGTGGTGATTTTGATAGCATCAATTATCACAAAGAAACTTGATGTTTATCAAAACCGGTTGTACTAACATCAAAACACTACACAAGCATTTGATGTTAGTAAGACCGCAATATATAGAGCAAGCTCCCCCACAATATATGCATGTGTGAATGAACTTTGAATTTCATTGCATATATTGGTTGATATAAACTAGTTGGAGATTTCTCTATATATTCATTCATGCAACAAGCATATATAACTAGGGTGGATATGCATGAATGACAACAAGAACTTCAAAAGATATTTATCTTAAACCCTCTAAACTTCTCCCCCATTGGCAACAAATGCCAAAATGGAAGACAAAACATCTAGAAGACCAATATAGTATGAGTTCCTCCTTGATGTGTGCATATCACAAAATGTGAGTGAACGCAAATGCACATATTCAATAATGAACAATTTGAGGAGCTCGGAATCTATAGAATGCAACCAGATATGAAGATATGAAAACAAGCATTAGACATGTGAGGAAAACAGTCAAAAGACATGAGTGCGCAAGATTATATGCCAAACATACACGCACTCACGACACAACCTCTTACCGAAGCCACCATAAGAATAAGAGGAAGCAAACAAAGTGGCCGGCAAGGAATAAATGATATCAAGGAAAGATATGAACTTTCTCATGTATAAAAATTTCTGAGTGGCCAATCATATTCATGATATGTATCCACAAAAAAACTTTGCATACACAAAATAGACGCAATTGATAAGAACATGATATACACAAGTGAATCCATTATTATACAACTGAAACCTAGTCATAATAGCAAGGCACATGGCACAAAGCACATGGCACAAATTGATCTCATTTGCATAACACAAAGTGAAGCAAGCAATCAAAAGATCCGACGAGCCAAAAGGATAAAAGAATATGATGATTTGGGCAAAGGAGTGTTCTAAGGAAAATAGAGAAGCTCCCCATGATTTGTGCACTATTTAGAATTTTTGTATTTGGATGCAAGTGCACAAAATAGGATCATCACTCCCCCAAAATCAATAGGAACACAAAACAATTGCAAGCAGGCATAGATAAGAAAAGAAGCCTAGCATTTGCAACAAACATATGGTTGAGCAACATGTAAATGAGGCAACCTAAGAATAGGCACAACCAAAATGATGTGTGTGAGTCACGTCAAAGCACTTGAGAAGACTAGTATAAGGATGAGAATTAAGCATCAACATAGTCTTGAGTAAATGAGATACAAGGTGCAAGACATGTCCATCCCACACACACGAAGTTAAGAAGGTCACACACACATCAAGCAAATGGGTTCACAAGCTCACTAATAGCAAATTAAAAATCAAAGCTTGTGACAACCCATGATGAAGATAGGAAATAATAGGCTTGTCAAGACAAGCATGAGGACAACAATCTTCACCAAACATGAGTGCACTAAGATGCAAAGAGGTAAGACATGCACTCATACGACAAATGCTTCCATGGAGCCACCAAAGATATAAAAAGTGAATGAAATGGTTGACATGAAAGAATAGGGATATCAACTAGAGATGTAACTTCTCTCACGTGTATAAGATTCTAGGTAGATGATATCCACAAAGAAGGATGTACACATAAAATAGTTACAAAAGGAAAGAATAAGATATCCAAACGGGAGTCATAAAATATACCAATGAGATCTTTGCTTGAAAGCATAGCACGTGGCTTAATATAATCTTATTGTATATTAATGAACTCCAAACACACAACCATCAAAGACATCACAACTAGCAACAAGAGATCATTGTTGGGATGCTTTGAGAAAGGAAACAAGTATCACAGGAATGAGTCAAGAAATTCATGCCATGATGCAACCTACACAAGGATGACCCCATTTCTATATATATGCATGAAGTAAATACTTGTTACCGAGATAGCATTGGTATGAAGTCGTAGATCAATAAAATGTCCAAGCTTGGCTCTAATTTCCTCATAGTGCCACCACCTTCATGAATAAGCCAAGCACCCAATGCTTCTCAAATGTACCTAAAACATTTTAAGTAAAATATGGTCTCCAAACTTATTGGGTCCGAAGTAGTTAGCATAACTACAACACATAGGGTAAAACCACTTAAATATGTGCATATTGATATGAATTTGAATTTCATGCACATCTTAGCTATTAAGAATTTGATGGATTTACCATATATATATTGGATCAAATAAAGCAAACAAGGCATGTGAATTTACACATAGTAAATATGCATGCACAAGCCTACCAAAATCTAGGGAGATACAAATTGGACAAATGAACACATAACCGTTAATACTTCCAATAACATCACTAGTCATTCATGTTGTCCAAAATGAATCAAAGTGACAAATCAACATATGATAGCACACAAAGTTCAACATATGAACCAAGGAAAAACCAATGAGCATATAAGATATGCATTGCACACATACTCATAGGAATATCTCACTCAAGTAGATATAGGACACTATAAACAATGAGATAACAAACTCTCATATAGAGCAATAAGATGAATTCGAACAAAATGGTATTTTGGGTTATCATTCGGTGTAGAAACCAAATAAGTACATGATCATCTATACTAACACAAGCATAACATGAGAGTTTAGAAATAAACACAATGCTTGGATAGCATATTATTAACATTCCAACTAGATAGATCATCATGCAAAGCAACAATTGGAATAGCTTTAATCAAACGATTTTCCAAATATGATTTTAAAGATAACCACGGGCAAAACCGCACAAGAATGCCATACATAAACAAGGCATTGCATGCCACGGAGATATAAGATAATCTCAAATATAAATTCTAAGTGGCATCCCTCAATTGTTCATATTAACAAGGATTGTGATATGCACAAAGCATATCACTCCCCCATAATATGATGATCCATGTATTATCCACAAGAAGCAAATGAAACCCAACTAAGGATAATTAATGGATGAGAATTTGAGTTTCAAATGAGCTTTACATACCACATAGTAACTAGATAATATTGCACTAACAATACTAGGTGGTATCCCACATATATACACATTTAAGGTTTGTGATATGCGTAAAACATAGCACTCCCCCATAATGTGATGATCCATTAATATCTCAAAAGAGACAAGGAAGATTCAACTAATGAAGCAATAAAGGCTCGAAACCACACACACAAATATATGAAGTGCATTGCGACCGACACATGCTAGATAACACAAATCAAGCATACTAGGAAGCACAACATATACAAGCACATGCTAGGTACAAAACCTAAACATGCAAGGGACTTAGTAACTTGAAATCTAAACAATGCAAGTACAAGTTACCGCAAAGAGGAGCATTGGATTGATAGATATGATGATAATCCACTTGACTTGGCATTAACCATAACATATGGTGAAAATAGTTTTTCTTCATGAAGTAGCCAAGTCTCCAATGCCCTCCACACACCTATTGATCAAGTTTGAGCTTGATGGTCCCCAACCAAGTTGGGTCCTAAGAAGTTAGTAACAATAGGCTTGGCAACCCAAATGGTCTTGTCCACTTTCAAACTTCTTTGGGAACCCACAAACTTGGCAAACACATTGCCAACAATATCCTTCCTTAGCGAATAATGATTATTGACTATAGGAGGCTTAGATATGTTACCGTTGGGACAAGATGAAGCTATGTGTCCCTTCTCACGACAAACATAGCAACATGTGCCCCCTTTTCTTTTCTTCTTTATTTTCTCAATTTGAGAAGCATCATCATGGTTCATCATGGGTGGAGACCTTTCTACATCTTGAGATTGAACTTGAGGCCACTTCCCATGTTGCTTCTTATTTGAAGCCTTCTTCTTTAGTGGACAAGATCTCACATGGTGTCCAACATTTTTGCACTTAAAGCAAGTAATGTTGGCCGAATTCTTGACTTGATCTTGTCCCTTCTTCTTGTTCTTGGACTTCTTCTTGTTGGAGATGAAATCAAGTCCTATTTTGTCTTGAGGGTCCTTTTGCACACTCAAGATATTATCACAACATTTTTCCAAGTCTTTCTTCAAACTAGTGACTTGGGCCTTGAGCTCTTTATTTTCCTCTACAAGCTTAGTATTAACAAAAGAACTAGAGGAAGTAGAAGCTTCATTGTTAGAGAAACAAAGCATGGTGAGCAATTCATTACAAGATGTACCAATATCATGTAGAGAGGAATTGCAAGGACTAGCACATGGCAATAAGGCATTTCGAGTAGAAGATGTGCTAATATCCACATGAGACTCACATGATTTTACCTTGGTGACCATAGCCTCATGAGCTAACTTTAACTCATCATGAAAGATTAGAAGATCCTCATGAGTGCCTGAGAGCTTTTTATGACTTTCTCCCAATTTCCCATAATTGCTAGTTAGCAAATCAAGTTGAGTCCTTAGCTCAACATTTTCTTTTAATATCGATGCTTCACACAAGATAGAGTTAGTAGCATAAGCATCTTTATCAATATGAGAGGAGCATGTAGAAGCTAGAGACTCCGCATGAGTAGCTTGAAGTTCCTCATGAGACTAAGAGAGTTTGGTGAGCTCTCCTTTGACCTTCTTGTAGTCAAGGTCAAGGTGCTCAAAATCCTCTTTAAGTTTACAATGAGTAACTTCAATCTCTTCTTTTAAAGACCTCAAGTAACTAAGACATTGATGAGCCATAGCAAGTTCATGTTCAAGTTGTTCACTTTTTGCTTGCTCGTAAAGAAATAAGTCATTACGTTTTTGAAAGCAAGCAAGAACATCTTGGAGCCTTTTATAAGTGTTATTTTTAGCTCTACGAAGAGTTTTCCCAATCTCATAGAGATTTTGAGTCAAGACTTCATCATCTTCCTCATTACAACTATCATCATTATCACTAAGAGAAGATGATAAGATGATACCTCGTCATTACCTCTTGCCATGAGGCACATGTGAACACAGGGGGTTGATGATGATTCTTTTGTAGAAGAGGGTTCTTCATCAACCAAGCGTGCCTCATTTTTCTTGATTTCCTCTACATGGTTAGTTTCACAAAGAGAACTAGACGGAATCACGGCATTTTGAATATGGCAACACAAACGAACAAGCATATCATCACAAGAATTTATGAGTGCATCATTAGATGATATGCATGGACTCTCTACACAAGAATGTATGATGTTTTCGGTGTTAGATATGCTCGTGTCCATAGAAGATACATCACTAGTATCAACATAAGCAAGATCATCAATGATGAGCTTACTACCATCATCACGAGATATTTCTTCACTCACCATGTCATTACCTTGTGGTAAGCCACATGTTGGTGAAGTGAAAGATGTTGAGGTATGCAAGTAATCGGAGGTGGAAGCAATAAAGAGCTCTTCATGATTTAAAAATGTAGAGAACTCCTCCATTAACTCCCCGAAAATAATATTGTCTTCATCAAGATTGGACCCACTATATATATCTTCAATTTTGGTCCAAGCCTCATGAGCCAACGAACAAGACGAGATTGACTTGAACACCTCGAAGGTTATAGCTTGGTGAATGACACTTAAAGCTTCACAATCAAGATGCATATCATCAAGTGACGGAGATTGTCCATCCTTTAGATTTGAATTCCCTACAACCACAATCCGCAAAGCATTTGGACCCATGGCCCAAAAGTGACAAAGCATGCGTAATCTCCACATAATGTAATTTGTGCCATTAAAACAAAATGTGTCATCGTGCACTAGTTCACTAGTCGACATCGTTACTCTCTAGGCGGTTAAGCCTAATAAGGAGAGACCTAGCTCTGATGCCAATTGAAAGGACCACGATATCGCCTAGATGGGGGGTGAATAGGCATTTTAAAATCTTTTACGAATTTGGCTATATCCTAATGCGGAAATAAACTAAGCGGATACTTTTCAAGCACAAATCCTAAATATACTAGGCTCACTAAGTGCACCAACAACTTAGCATAAACAAGATGAGAACAACGAGGATATGAGTAAGCACAAGTAAGTTAGACAAACTTACTCAATGTATATCACGAGATATGGAAATGAATAATACACACACCCACAAGTAGGCAATACAAGCTTACACAAATTGTATCACAATATATGGAATTGAATGATACAAGCAAACTCAAGTAAGCACTACAAGCTTACACAAGTTATGTTACAAGATATGGAAATGAATGTTACAAGCTAGCAATTCACACTAAACACAAGATAGAACAATAGTAGGAAGTATGAATTGCGGAGTATAAAGTGTTGGCCTAAATAATCTCTATGGTATGGTAACCAACACAATATAATGAGGACAACAAGAATAGTGAATGCACGGTCAAGTGACCAAGGTAAACCACAAGTAAGGAGTTAGGGTTAGGGATAACCGAAGTCACGGAGACGATGATGTATCCCGATGTTCACTTCCTTGGAGGGAAGCTAATCACCGTTAGAGAGGTGGATGTTACCATCAAGGCACACCAACGCCACGAAGGCTCACCCTATTCTCCTTGAGATATCACCACGAAGGCGATTCCCAACGACTAGTGGTAGACCTTGAGGCAGCCTCCAAACCTTCACAAACTTTTTGGGGGACAAATCACAAATTGATTCCTCACTGGAGCACTCCTACCGCCTAGGAGTCTCCAACCTCCAAGAGTAACAAGATCAAGGGGGAAATGCTCAAGACTTGCTCCAATCACGAATTCCTTTGGTCAAGAGAGGGAGAGGGAGTGGATCTTCACTTTAGTGGAATCTCTCTCAAGAACTCTCACAAATCTCTCCGGGATCTAAGATTTGAGGTAGGAGAAAGGAGAGGGAGCTTTTCTTCAAGTGTGGGTCAAGATAGTTGTGTTGCTCAACCCCTCAACGAAGTGGTGAAGGGGTATTTATAGTATGGCCACAAATCTGATCGTTGGGGGGAATTCTGCCCAGGAAAGTGTCGGACGTCCGGTGGATTACCGGACGTCCGGTGGCAAAACAGGCACCGGACGTCCGGTGGAACACCGGACGTCCGACGGCTGTAGCACGCCATCAGACGAATGTAGCAGGATATTTGCGAAACAGGTTTGACGGACATCCGACACTTTCCGGACGTCCGGTGACCGGACGTCCGGTAAGTACCGGAAATCCACCCATTTGCTGCTGGATATGGCGACCGGATTTTCGGATGCTACCGGACGTCCGGCCAATAAAAAAAACAGCAGGAACCCCAAAACTAAAACATGCACAACTTTTTCATACGGACTCCGATTTTGATGATCTTGGGCTCGTTTTGAAGCTATGGAAACCTCTAGGTCCGCACATAGAGAACCACCCAAGATAAAACAAAATAGAGGGTGCAAAGTATGCAAAGGTTAGATCATATATTTTGGGAAACTATTTGGCTTTGTATTTTCTTTGGTATATAGGATATGGGTGGAATTGTGTATAGAAGATGTTGACTTGAGCAAATCCATCACGAACCCCTTTGATCCCCTCTTAATAGTGCGGGATCCCTATAACTCAAGAATCATAAAAGAGCTACACTACATAGCTATCGAGAATCCATTCTTGAGTGTATATGTTTCTTTGGTGGTCATCACTCCACAACACTAACGTCAAAGGAACTAATACCTTTGACACGAACCGTTCACTTGAGCTTGATGTTGATGTTTCTTCTTGGCTCAAGATGAAGGCAAGACGTTGGTGAAGTCTTCAAGTCGCTCCCCAATACACAGTGTGGGAAGCTTTGCTTTGTATTCATCTTCACTTGTCCATCATGTGATCATCCACAAGCTTCAAGCAAGTAATCCTTCGGGATGGTTATCTTGAACTTGCCCTTGTCAACCATGATCACCAACACTTGATGTCATCCTCTCATAGACACTTGAAATCTCTCTCTCTCTCGATGCGAGCCCATGAGAATCACCTAACCCTCAAAAACATAGACAACACATAGTATGGGTTAGTACACAAAGTGCAATTGATAATTTCTTATCATACCACAAGATCCTATGTGGTGCATCATTTGCGCTCGTGTGTTGACCATTTAGAGTTCGATCTTTGAGCTTCATCTTGGTCAACCTATATCTCTACTCCATGTTTAATCTTGACGTCTTGAAGGGCATATTGAATTCTTCACTTGAATAGCTTGCTTGAATACTTGATCAATCATGACTCAACACAAGAGTTCATTATGATCATATCTTTGAGCCACTCCTAGAATTCATCATTCAAATCATCCTTTTAACATCTTGATCCATTATGGCTCAAACCATAGCTCTAAGCATGGCAACCCTTAAGATACTCCAATGAACTTCATTTTGATCATCTCAATGTAATTGTTGCTTCAAAGGAGTTGTCTTCCATTATTCTTCAATCATTTTCCAATGGGACTAACCTTCAAATGTATATCTCAATGCAAACATTAGTCCATAAGGATTGTCATCAATTACCAAAACCACACATGGGGACTACATGTACTTTCACTCCGCGAGCCCACCCGGTGAGCAGCCGTTCCTTCTCTCTCTCCCTCTGCTTCGTCTCCGCGTCGTAGCTAGCCTCCCTCCGTCACGCCCGAGCTCAACGCCGCCGAGCTCGTCGCCGGTCATGCTCCGGTGGTCAAGCGCCCGCGCCTTGATGACCAACGAGCTCGCCGGCTCGCGTAGATCACTCCGGTCCCTCTCGTTTGAGCTGTTGCACGCCACTCCGCCGAGCTCGTCGTCACCCAAAAACCACCACCACCAAATCTCGCCACCGGCGTCTTTTCTGGCCACCTCCGGTCAAGCCGCGGCCACCACTCGACGCGTCCGACTACGCCAGTTTTGGCCCACCACAACGGAATTCCGACGCGGGCTCGCCGACGTGGCCGACTTGGGCCACCCCTAGGGCCACTGACTGGGGGGCCCAGGGACCCCGCTGACCCCCACTTTGACCAGTTGACCCAGTCAATGCTGACTAGGCTGGCCCTGTGTCTATGACATGTGGGTCCTGCGTGTTAAAATGATTTTTTATAAATAACTAAATCTGTAAATTAATTAATTAGTTAATTAAAACACTCTTCAGTCACTGACCAGTAGGCCCCACCCTTAGTTAATCCTAATTAGTTTAAATAAAACCTAATTAAACTACTGTGAGGCTGACATGTGGGTCCCACAGGACCCACAGGTCAGGTTTGACCTGGTCATCCGTCCTGTTGATTGCTGATGTTATCATTGCGTCATGCTGACGTCATAATCTATTTCTGTTAAATAAATAATTCCAGAAAATACTTTAATCTTTGAAAATTCACAGAAAATAAACCGTAGCTCGGATAAAAAAACTTAATACATGAAAGTTGCTCAGAACGACGAGACGAATCTGATCGTGACTTCTGTTTCCATGTCGGAACCCTCTACGTAGGTGAACCCGCAACTTTCCTTCTATTTCCGGTAGATGAATAGTGCATATACACCGGTTAGTAAATCCCACTTTAATCCTGAAATATCTAAAATGACTTAGATGCATCTTTAGGCAACCCTGCACTGCATCCTAGGCATAGCATGCTCTGTGTTGCATATGTTTGCTGTGTATTTATCTGTTTCCTCCCCCTCTTCTCTCTCATTAGACCCTGACACCGACGTAGTCCCGGAGACCGACGCAGCTCCAGAGTATGACTACGTAGCTGACGACCTGACCCTTGCCGCAGAGCTTCCAGGCAAGCACCCCCCCTTGAGCATGCCTATATCGCCTATTCTCTTCTCTCTTATGCTTGCATTAGAAATTGCTGCTGCTACTGTTTATCCTATTTCTGATGCATAGCCTGATCTTGTAACCTGCTTTTGTTACCTACCTGTTTATCCTAAACTGCTTAGCATAGGCTGGGTAGAGACCCATCAGAGACCCCATTTTGACCCAACTGCCCCACTGGATTATCAGAAGACCCGATCAACGGGATTGAAGACCAGGCCCCGGCACCGCACATCACCCCCCTAGTTGTACGACACTACCTGGTTACTATCGAGTGCCGAGGGTGATACCTCGACAGCACTTCTGATGTTAACCTTGTAGGTTAGTTCATCGGTTGTGGTCATCGAGGGTGATTCCTCTTTCTCCACTCCCGGTAACGACGTTGTCATGCAACTCCTCAAGAGTGGACCTCGAGGGTGATTCCTCCTTAGTTCACCTTGACGATTACATCAGGTGGAATTCCATCGAGGGTGATTCCTCAGGGTTCCCCCTTGGTGTTCTGGATACACGGATACTATGACTTTACCACATAACCATGATACTAAAGTCGGGTCGGCCCTATGGGGTACCCACACGAGCATATTTGTGGGAGATGTGGAGTCGGGTTGACCTGGAGGGTGCCCGCGAGAAAATTACGAGGCGCGCCCGGGCATTCTGAGCCCTTGCAGCAAGTCCTCGAGACGGGGCGATGGGTTCACATCGATCACGAGTCTCTGCTTGTTACCGCGCGCTCCTAATCCACAAACGGTTTGGATATTTGATCCGAGAGGGCCTCTGGCCTGATAGCACTAACCATCACATGGGCATAGTATGGGCATTCTGTGTCGTATGCATCAGCAGAAGCTTAATAGACGTCAGTGACTAAGCGGCACACGATGGGTTGGACTGGGAACGCAACCGCGCTTGTATTAAGGGGTTGATAGGTCTGCTCACCGGCGGTGTACGCAACGTGCAGGAGCGTCCGGGGCGATGGCCCAAGACCCCTGGGGTCATAGGTTTCGTCCGGCGTGCTGACCTCTCTGTTAAGCCTAGGTCGGGTTGCGGCGTATCGTTTGGCCGAGGCCGGGCATGACCCAGTAAAGTGTGTCCGGCCGGAGTTAATCGAGCGTGGTGGGTAAGTTGGTGCACCCCTGCAGGGAAGAAAAGATCTATCAAGAGCCTGTCCTACGGTAACGGACATTCGGAGTTGTATCCCGATCGGTACAACTTGAACCTGACACTTGAGATGATAACTGGATAGTATGGCTCTGGGATTGCTTTCTCGCCGGGAGTCGAGGAAGGATCTCTAGGCGAGGTTGATGACACTACTATTACTTTACTTTATGCTAAACTGCACTCTTCTAATGCTGCAAGACCGCTAAAGATGATGAAGATGCTTGTCTTCGATAGGACTAGGCTTTTCCCCCTATTCTGGCATTTCTGCAGCCCAGTCCACATATACAGCCTCCCTTTGATAATGTTGCATATGTAGTATAGATCCTTGCTTGCTGAGTACTTCGGATGTGTACTCATGGTTGCTTTGCTTTGCTTTTCTCCCCTTTTCCGTTTGATGCAACCAGATGACGGAGCCCCTGAGACAGCAGCCCCGCCGACGGCTACTACTACTACCCTCCCGGCGAGTACTACTATGAGGAGCCGTCCGACCACCAGGAGTAGGTTTGGAGGGTCCCAGGCAGGAGGCCTGTAGGGTAACGCAGCAGAAAACAAAAATTTTCCGACCTACGCACCAGCACAGGACCACTATGGAGACTGCATACAAGGTTTGATCATTTTTGTTACTGACTCGTAGCGCAGCGGAAGTAGAGTCGATGACGATCGGCGGTGCAGATCCCCGCCGCCAGGATATACAACCTCCCAACCGCGAGGATGTATACCCTCATCCACTCCTCGGACAGCCCTCCGGGAGGCGGTCGGACAGTCCCCCGGACGGTGTCGCGGACAGCCCTTCGGGAGGACCTTCGAAGCTCGAACGGTCACTCGGACAGCCCTTCGGGAGGACTCACAGAACTCGGACCGTCACTTGGACAGCCCTTCGGGAGGCACTCTCAAACAGCCCCTCGGGCACTAAGATCGAAACTACGACCTCTCTACAGAGTTGCACACATACGGTGTCATCTATCCGGCAGGGCTTCGCCGTCCAGAACTAGTTCCCACCGGAACCCAGACAGCCTTTCGGCTCTGCAAAACTATTTTGCGGGGAGGGAGAGAGAAGCCAGATCATGCAATGGCACTTGTATGTGAGAAGGAGTGAGTGTGGAGGGCTGCCCCTCCACCTCTATTTATAGGAAATCCCAAGGGGTAGGGTGGTTTTACAAGAAAACCCAAAAGCACATGAATGAAGTCCTTCCACAAGGACCCAAATGTGAAACCAAGGCACAAGAGGGGGCTCCAAGGAGGAGCCCCCATGTGGCCGGCCACACCTAGGAGGGGCCCCCCCAAGGGAGCCTCATCCATCCATGTCACCCCCAAAAAATATCTTGGGACAAAACCCAAAATAATGGCTTTCCAAAAAGTAACCCAAAAAGCACTTTCACTATTAATGACGACATTTTTCAGCGTCCGTTCGAACTGAAAATATTTATGTGGGCTTAGAACATTTTCAGTACCCACTAAAATAATTTTCAGCGCGTTCTGGAACAATTCCAGTTTAGTGATTTCATCTGCGAAAAGCATCTGAAGCGGTTCCGGCAGCTCCGGAACATTTCCGATTTTTCTTCCAGAAAATTCCCAAAAGTTTCCAGAATGATTCTGGCACCCTCCAAGAATTATCAGGCATGTGCCGAAACCAATTTGACTTAATGGAATACCCCGAAACAACTTTTCAGTTTCACCGAAACTCATCCGGTGTTCTCTCTGCGGAACTTTTCCGCTGTCCGAAACTTTTTCGGTGTCCGAAACTTTTTCGGTGATTTTCTCTCAGACTCCCTGTCTAGTATTCAGCAGATAGATGACCCTTAAGCGTGTGACCCTATAGGTTCGGTGAAGTATAGACATGACACGGAACCCCTTCCGATCAATGATCAACATCGGAGCCGTGGACACCCATATTGACCCCTATACCCACACGAATGAATATACGAGTGAACCTCCAGTTGCCGTGTGCTATTACTATTGCTTCGCGATATGTTACAAATACCCGAGGTGTGACATGTTGGCATTCCCGTGGATCAACAACTTGTCCACTATGCTAGTTACCTCGTTACCGGTATTGTTCTCTTTTCTCGTTACCGTGTTCCGGCATCCCCGTGATCAAATCACAAAGTGTCTGGCCAGACGATGATGGACACCGTAACACCGAGAGGGCCCAGAGATATCTCTCCATCGTCGGAGGAGCAAATCCCAATCTTGAGCTATCAAGTTACTTGACATACTTTCCCATGAACCCGTAAGCCGCCGTAATAGCCATCCAGTTACGGATGACGTTTAACAAACCCCAAAGTTCATGAAGCAAGCATGAAGAAAATCGATACTCTCATGGTCTAAGGAATCATGCAAACATTAACCATCTCTGTGTTATTAACCATTAACTTGTGACGAATGAATCTCATAGCATAACATCAATCGGGTTGATTCAACACAAATGTTCTTATAACATTGTGCCCTCAAAGTTGCTGGCATAGACATGCCCATGATCAGGAAAACAGAACCATCATGCAACACTTGAGCAAGTCATAGAGGCTTGACTAGGAATACATTTTATCGTTTATTATCCCACACGTGCATATGAGTCTTCCTCCAAGCCTCGTTTTATTTGTAGACTCAAGAATCATTGTAGTTATAGCATGGAACATAAACATAATTATGAACAGGGAGATAATCAATAACATTTATTATTGCCTCTAGGGCATATCTCCTACAGACTCCCACTTGCACTAGAGTCAATAATCTAGTTAATGCTAATGCACTTCACACCTGTGGCACACCGGTGTAAATATGCTTCGCATGTGGTATAGCCTGATGTCCAACGGATCTGACTACTTCAGCTCCGTGTGTATCTTTGCGTATCCTCGTGTTTTTACGCTTTCACAAAATTCATATTTTGTGTGGACTTGGCTTTGTATGTATGTGAATCACAGGTCGAACCTGGATTCCTCAGACTGAGTTATGGAGCAACTACCCGCAGTAGTGTCCCATTGACAAAAGCCATCTTGGAACCATACTAAGTTCATGAATGAACTATATGATTCAACATCTTCTTTGTCGCTTTAAAAGCGGCAACATACTTCGCCTCTGTTATAGAATTCGCCACAGTAACTTGTTTGAACAAATTCCAGCTAACTGTGCCACCAGATTGTGTGTTACACAAAACCCTCAATTTAAATCGAAAATCGCATGGAGCATGGATGAAGACTGTATCGATGTAACCTTTTACAACGAACTCTTCATGATCTCCGCTTGCGAGAAAACATGTCATCAGTGCTATTATAGTACTCAATGACCCCTTTGCACTGTTGTCCCATGATCAGTACTTTTGATCACTTTGGTATCTATACTCGCAACAACTTTGGGAGTATTGGACATATCTGGTTTGTTTTTACATACCATGGAATACATGATTAATCCAAACACAAGAGTGTGTGGAATCTCCATCATGTATTTTGCTCATCAGTGTTTTGGGATACCGAGTCTTGCAAAAACTCTTTCCATGTGACTTTGTCAAGAATCACTCCTTGACGTTTTTAATGCTAAAAGGTTTTAGCATCTTGTCAATATGTATCTTTGCTCAGCTCCATTAGGTAAATCTATCTCCATAGATCATCATGCCTAATATAAAGGCTATTTAGCCCAAGCACTTCATCGAAAAACTATTTTCAAATGAAGTCCTAATTCGTGTCAAGAAATTTATTTCCAATTAACAATGTGTCAAGCACACAACGTTTTTTAGAAATTTATTATGCTCACACTTACTTTCTTGAATCACAAGCATCTTCGTTACCCATTGATGAAGTCAAACCCTTTTGACCATTTCATCAAAACACGAAGATTCCAACTCCATTATGCTCTCTTCTGTCCATTGCTGGAACTCTGAAGTTTGCACACTCACTAGCATCCTCTGGAATGACAAAATACCTTGGACTGTAACACATGCAAGTCCTTGGTTTCATTTCCATCATATGGAAATCCTATTGTCATCCATGTTTCATATCTCATGACTGAAATATGTATTAATTGCTAGTTCAACCCGAACCGACTTTAAGCATCGCTACGGTGAAACAACCTCATCGCAGTCAACTCCTTGAACTTGTTATTTCAACAGGTCGAGCTTTATGGATAAAACATTTTTATCCGTATCAGTTTTAAGTTCCATAAATATTCATTAGACTCTAAGTCTTCCAAAAGGTGTATCAAGGTTTTAATCTTGAATCACTTATATGGAAACTAACTCGGGTTGTATTGGCATTCAGCCAATTCTGGAGTCAGGGCCCATCAACACTTCCTTGTGTATCGTAGGTATACTGTTGTCTGACAACAATATCTCGTCTGCGCACCTGAGAGGTTTGCACGAGCCTTACCTACGTGGTTTAGCTGCAAGTTTGACCGAAGTCCATACATTTTATTGTAGAGACTTCCGTATCAGTCGCAGTAGGAAACACTGGAATTACTTCCAAGGTATCTTTCCTTTGACCTGATGACGGAGATACTGGTTATCTCGTTGAGTTGCATTATTCTCCCACTCACCTTTTTGAAAGAACCATTTTCTTCAAAAAGCATACCGTTCTTTGTGGCAAACCTATTTGCCTTGGTATAGTGAGGGAGGAATACCCAATTGCTTGGGATAACCTACAAAGTAGCACTTGTCTGATTTGGAATAGGCTTGTAACCTTTTACACAAGCCCCATATTCCAAATGTTAAGAAAAGATATAACATGGTTGGGCGTACCATACCATGGTGTCATTTCAACAGACCCGATGGAGCTCTTTTCAGTGTAAAAGCCGCAGTCTCTAAAGCATCACTCTTTAAAAGGGATAATGGCAAATTTATTTATGTCATCTTTGATCTTACCATGTCATAAATGGTTCGATTACATCTTTACGGACTTTCCACTTGCAGTGGTGCTTCGGGAGGTGCAAGTTATGAAACCCCTTTCACAACTCATCAGACATTCGCTAAACTTGTAACTCAAATATTCCTTTCTGCAATCGAATTGTAGAAACATAATTTTCTTGTTACAATAACTTCTACTTCATTTTTGAAAACCTTTCGAATGATTTCAAAAGATCCAGACTTATGTCCCATCAAGCAAATATCCATATATCTACTTGAGTCATTTCTGAAGATAGTAAATCCACTACTTGCAACATTTATCGAACTACACACATCAAATGTATGATCACCAATAAGTTTGTTGTTCGTTCCTTATGGCCTGTGAACGGTATTTCAGTCACTTCACTTTTCGGAGAAAAGTTGCAAGTGTCAGATGATTCAAAATCAAACGACTTCAAAATCCATCATAATGGAATTTTCCATGTGGGTTTCTCCAATGTGACCAAATGCAGTGCCACACTTGTGTGGTATTCTTTTAGTCTTGCGACATTTAGCGTCAGTGTTATGGATGTATCATATTACCATCAATATTCATAACATACGTCCCATCTTGGATGGAAGCATGGCCCTTCATGTTATTCATAATACTGAACAGCAATTGTTCTTTTTATGAACAACCCTTTTGCAACAAACATTTTGCAATGGGCTAGAGTGTATGAAACTCTAAAATGAATTATGAAAGTAAAAACAAAGGTAATATATTATTATCATTTATTCATAACATGCATCTCATTCTCAATGAAAGTATGGCCCTTATGTTATTCATAACATCGAACATAAAAAGTTCTCTTATGAACAACCTTCTTGCAAGATTACTTTATGCAAAGGCTAGAGTTTGTAAAACTCTAAATGAATTATGAAAATAAATACAGACGGTAATACACCGATGGAAGGTATAGTAACATTTACTATGTTCCCTGTGTATACCTAAACCTCATTCCTGGCTAGTCTTTCAGGCCATAGTAGTTCTTACATCGAGTTGCAACAGAATGCAATCGAGCGGGTATCTCTATGATTAACTCACAATACCCAAGAATTAGTGATTAACAAATTAATCATAATTCCCAAGAACTATATCTTTGACTAGCCTTCTATACATCAAAAACTTGTATGACATTCATACATGAGCTGGATATTCCAGTCTTCTTTCTTTCTGCCATTATACTTCTAACAGTTTAACTTTTAGTATTTCTACTACTCTCAGAAGAAGCACCCAACTTAAGAGTGGCGTTAGCCCCGGACTTCCTAGGCGTGAAAGTTTCACTAACACCCTTCGGACACTTCCTTTCTCTTTAAGTTGTTGTTTTATTCACCTTTCATCATATGACAGGCGTTCTTCTGGATCCCTCTCTTATCAGTCTAATGCATAGTAAACTCCTTTACTAATAGTTTGCAAACAAACATTGCTTTGGATATCTCATATCTTTTAGCCTTTGTTTGTCTCTGAAAATGATTTTCAGATTCCATGAATATCACATAACTATCCAAACTTTCGAAGTTCGGGTCTCATGGAAGCAAACATATTGCACTTGACTGAAACGGAATTCTAGCTTTTGGATCGAAGGACGAGAGTCACATGATCCATAGCATAAGCGAGAGAATACCGAAAGTATGCGATAGGACAAAGTCCTTCTTGGCACTCTTGAGGACAATCCTCACATTACGTTACCAACCATAAAGTATTAACCAGATATGTAACAGCTATTCATTTTTAATAGGGAAGGTGGAAACGCGAGCCATTATTCTACAACTATTATGCAAACCACACTTAGACAATGTTCATAATTAATTGCACTGAGAATTAAACAAGTTAATTCAACAGTTAGCTCCCACTCAAATCAATATCTCTCATAATTGATTGTGAGTGATACAAGACCCGCATTTCCATTCAACGCCATTGAACGAGATGAACACTGATGGCGCGAACTTCAATCGGTAGGCAAACTTGCCGATCACATCTCTATGTGACTCTTGTTCATCTTTCGATGGGCGTGTTCCGAGCTCAGGGAGATCCTTCCAGAACGTCAAGACAACCAAGTGATCTTGCTGCGAGGTCTCAACTCACCCGCCTCACACATCCCTAATCGTTCGTACCCAGGGAGATCCTGTGATACCCCGAAAAGTTAGGTGCCGTGACGGTGCTACACTTGGGAGAACACTAACTACTTGATATTTTTGTGAGAGATCACCCTAATAAAAAGCGACTACCGCGCAATCAAGAAGGGTGCATCATAAGGGATAAACATCTCAGGCAATTCATAATAGCATGATATGGTATAGCCCTTTCTGACGGAGAAGTCTTGTATTTCTTCGTCTTCGGCATTCGCGTCGGTGTTCACCTTCGCGAAGATTGCCACCACCTTGTCGATGCACCAGATAATATTGCTATCTCTATAGCTAATAAAATAATGCATTACAACAAGGTTGACACGCAGGTCATTTAAAATGCAATCATATGGCTCCAGCCATCATGCCGAATCATGACTCACAGGTCATGTTAATCAATTTACATCATATAGTCATCTCATACATAATCAAATTAATATGAGCACTGCTATACCACATCATATGCACATGCAAACCCTCCTGCAAAACCAAGTTAGACGCCTCTAATCGGTCCAGCAAAAACTTGTTTTTCGTGGCTTCTAAGGTTTCGAAACAAACCGAAGCTACCAACGTCCATCATCAAGTATGATAATTCAAGTCGCTAGATTAATAATGCGGGGTGTATGAAGCACGAGATAATAAAATCTCGAACCCCATACTAAACTTCGTCATACGCATGACCCCCGTGCAGATCATATCTGCATTGCCCTTTCGTCTGTGAAATTTCATCTTTCTTTTTAACTACGGTGGAATTCAATGAACTGTTAGCACTTCGTTGATCAATCAGGATCACGGATTGCCAGAACATTGAAACTCCACCATACTGTTATCAAGATCAGAAATATGCAAATTCCAGGGAAGCAACAAGAACATCGGGTAACAGATTTCATCTGCTACCCGCACAAATAATTTTCAGTAATAGAACTCATCTACTACCTAATTATATTGTGCAACACCCATACATCTCTATGTATTCTAGATCGCAACCTGCATCTACGCATAGCACGGCTCATGATGCCACTGTAGGGTAACGCAGCAGAAAACAAAAATTTTCTGACCTACGCACCAGCCCAGGACCACTATGGAGACTGCATACAAGGTTTGATCATTTTCGTTACCGACTCGTAGCGCAGCGGAAGTAGAGTCGATGACGATCGGCGGTGCAGATCCCCGTAGCCAGGATATACAACCTCCCAACCGCGAGGATGTATACCCTCATCCGCTCCTCGGACAGCCCTCCGGGAGGCGGTCGGACAGTCCCCTGGACGGTGTTGCGGACAGCCCTTCGGGAGGACCTTTGAAGCTCGAACGGTCACTCGGACAGCCCTTCGGGAGGACTCACAGAACTCGGACCGTCACTTGGACAGCCCTTCGGGAGGCACTCTCAAACAGCCCCTCGGGCACTAAGATCGAAACTACGACCTCTCTACAGAGTTGCACACATACGGTGTCATCTATCCGGCAGGGCTTCGCCGTCCAGAACTAGTTCCCACCGGAACCCAGACAGCCTTTCGGCTCTGCAAAACTATTTTGCGGGGAGGGAGAGAGAAGCCAGATCATGGAATGGCACTTGTATGTGAGAAGGAGTGAGTGTGGAGGGCTGCCCCTCCACCTCTATTTATAGGAAATCCCAAGGGGTAGGGTGGTTTTACAAGAAAACCCAAAAGCACATGAATGAAGTCCTTCCACAAGGACCCAAATGTGAAACCAAGGCACAAGAGGGGGCTCCAAGGAGGAGCCCCCATGTGGCCGGCCACACCTAGGAGGGGCCCCCCCAAGGGAGCCTCATCCATCCATGTCACCCCCAAAAAATATCTTGGGACAAAACCCAAAATAATGGCTTTCCAAAAAGTAACCCAAAAAGCACTTTCACTATTCATGACGACATTTTTCAGCGTCCGTTCGAACTGAAAATATTTATGTGGGCTTAGAACATTTCCAGTACCCACTAAAATAATTTTCAACGTGTTCTGGAACAATTCCAGTTTAGTGATTTCATCTGCGAAAAGCATCTGAAGCGGTTCCGGCAGCTCCGGAACATTTCCGGTTTTTCTTCCAGAAAATTCCCAAAAGTTTCCAGAAAGATTCTGGCACCCTCCAAGAATTATCAGGCATGTGCCGAAACCAATTTGACTTAATGGAATACCCCGAAACAACTTTTCAGTTTCACCGAAACTCATCCGGTGTTCTCTGTGCGGAACTTTTCCGCTGTCCGAAACTTTTTCGGTGTCCGAAACTTTTTCGGTGATTTTCTCTCAGACTCCCTGTCTAGTATTCAGCGGATAGATGACTCTTAAGCGTGTGACCCTATAGGTTCGGTGAAGTATAGACATGACACAGAACCCCTTCCGATCAATGATCAACATCGGAGCCGTGGACACCCATATTGACCCCTATACCCACACGAATGAATATTCGAGTGAACCTCCAGTTGCCGTGTGCTATTCCTGTTGCTTCGTGATATGTTACAAATACCCGAGGTGAGACATGTTGGCATTCCCGTGGATCAACAACTTGTCCACTATGCTAGTTACCTCGTTACCGGTATTGTTCTCTTTTCTCGTTACCGTGTTCCGGCATCCCCGTGATCAAATCACAAAGTGTCTGGCCAGACGATGATGGATACCGTAACACCGAGAGGGCCCAGAGATATCTCTCCATCGTCGGAGGAGAAAATCCCAATCTTGAGCTATCAAGTTACTTGACATACTTTCCCATGAACCCGTAAGCCGCCGTAATAGCCATCCAGTTACGGATGACGTTTAACAAACCCCAAAGTTCATGAAGCAAGCATGAAGAAAATCGATACTCTCATGGTCTACGGAATCATGCAAACATTAACCATCTCTGTGTTAGTAACCATTAACTTGTGACGAATGAATCTCATAGCATAACATCAATCGGGTCGATTCAACACAAATGTTCTTATAACATTGTGCCCTCAAAGTTGCTGGCATAGACATGCCCATGATCAAGAAAACAGAACCATCATGCAACACTTGAGCCAGTCATAGAGGCTTGACGAGGAATACATTTTATCGTTTATTATCCCACACGTGCATATGTGTCTTCCTCCAAGCCTCGTTTTATTTGTAGACTCGAGAATCATTGCAGTTATAGCATGGAACAAAAACATAATTATGAACAGGGAGATAATCAATAACATTTATTATTGCCTCTAGGGCATATCTCCTACAAGGCCTGCACCTTTCGATCATAGCTTTTGTTTTGCCCCGCCTTCTTAAGGCTTATCTCTGTTTCTGAATTATATCTGTACTCAGATATCTAATGCTTCGGCTGATGCTTGATTGTCATCAAGCTTATGTATTCGAGCCCTCGAGGCCCTGGCTTGTAATATAATGCTTGTATGACTTTATTTATGTTTTAGAGTTGAGTTGTGATATCTTCAAGTGAGTCCTTAGGCTTGATCGTGTGCATTTGCGTGTATGGTTAGTGCGCGATTAAGCGGGGGGCGTCACAGATTGAAAGTGCGCCGCCGCACGAGCTTTTCGCCGGCGAGCTCTGGTGACCGATTGGTCCAGTGCGTGTGCCCATTATGTTCACCGCGCCAAGTGGAGCATCCCTAGCGCATTAGTTCGCTCACGTGCACGCCGTAGCGACATTTTCGTCGAGAGCCGAATGCCGGTGCCTCACTGGTCGTCGCTGCCGTCGACTCCGGCCACCCCGCGACCCGTTGCTGCCTCCCCTGTATGCACATCGGCACGGGGTATGCGTTGGTAGCCTCTACTGCCGCTGCCGTGGTCCCTAGGGCGGACTCCGCCGCGTCTCGAGGTCACCGGCGATGACCTCGTCGGCCTGGGTCACTGACCGGTGGACCCGGCTAGTCAGGTGATTAGCTTAGTGCTAATTACCCCTTTGACTAACCCCTGGGTGTATGACATGTGGGACCCCCACCGTTAATGGCGCGGTTTAAACTAAATAACCCTATGTTAACCTCGTGCCTATCACATGTGGAACCCCACTCTCTGGTTTGACTTTGACTAGTCAACTAGTGATGTCAGCTGATGCAGTAATGATTTCTGGATTTTAAATAAATCTTAAATGATTTGTTTATTTTCAGAAAAATCCCTAAACTTCTAAAAATCATTGAAAATAATCTATAACTCCAATGGAAATAAATTATATATGAAAAATTACCAAAAAATATGAAGAATCTGTTTATGGCATTTCGATGCATGTTTGAACAACTTAAACAGCTGTATAAGACAATTTGAATAAATGGCATTTGAAATGCCTTATATGCAGTTTGAATTTGAATCTGTGTTCAAACCAACTCCATTTAAATTGTTGCTAGCTACATTAGCCCAAATCATATTATATTGCCATGTCATGATCATGCATCATATTGTTGCATTGCATTGATTGTGTTCCCTCTTGTTTGCCGGTGGTTGTTCCCTCTCGGTTCAAATGGACTTCATCCAAATTGATGTTAGTTGCATAAGCTCAAACCACATCATATATCCATGTCACGATCATGCATCATATTGTTGCATTGCTATGTATTGATTGCATCTCCGGTATTGTTCTTCTCGATACTATGATTCAGTTTTTGCTTATTGAATGCATTTTAATTTAAATACTAAATTATTTTATCTTTCTTCTAGATTAGTTAAGCTATGGACGATAGCGGCAGATATCATGAAGAGGATATCTTCGACATCATACGCTCCTCCCAAAACCAAGAGAATGAACCAGATGATGGCTCACAATTTTTGAACGACTCCGGTGAGGGACTTGAGCAAGAACCAAGAGACGAAGGGCAAATGCTACTTCTTGAGCTTGCGTTGGTTTTCCCTTGAAGAGGAAAGGGTGATGCAGAAAAGTAGAGATAAGTATTTCCCTCAGTTAGAGAACCAAGGTATCAATCTAGTAGGAGGTACAAGCAAGTCCCCAATCTATGCACCTGCACAAACAATCAAACACTTGCACCCAACGCGATAAAGGGGTTGTCAATCCCTTCTCGGTCACTTGAAAAGGTGAGATCTAATAGAGATAGGTATAAAAGATTGCTAAAAGGTAAAACTAAATAAAAGTAAATAAAATTGCAGCAAGTTATTTTTGGTATTTTTGGTTTATAGATCTGAAAATAAATGATGGAAAATAGACCCGGGGGCCATAGGTTCCACTAGAGGCTTCTCTCATGAAGGCAAATAATACGGTGGGTGAACAAATTACTGTCGAGCAATTGATAGAAAAGCGCAAAGTTATGACGATATCCAAGGCAATGATTATGCACATAGGCACCACGTCGACCACTATCCAGCATGCGTCTAGAGTATTAAGTTCATAAAGAATGGAGTAACGCCTTAAGTAAGATGACATGATGTGGAGGGATAAACTCAAGCAATATGATGAAAACACCACCTTTTTATCCTTGATGGCAACAATACAAATACGTGCCTCGCTAGCCCTACTTTGTCACTGGGTGAGGACACCGCAAGATTGAACCCAAAACTAAGCACCTCTCCCATTGCAAGAACTACCAATCTAGTTGGCCAAGCCAAACCAATAATTCGAAGAGAAATACAAAGATATCAAATCATGCATATAAGAATTCAGAGGAGATTCAAATAATATTCATAGATAATCTGATCATAAATCCACAATTCATCGGATCTCGACAAACACACCGCAAAAGAAGATTACATCGGATATATCTCCAAGAACATCAAGGGGAACATGGTACTGAGGACATAGAGAGAGAAAAAGCCATCTAGCTACTAGCTATGGACCCGTAGGTCTGAGGTAGACTACTCACGCTTCATCGGCGGGGCAATAGGGTTGATGTAGATGCCCTCCGTGATCGAACCCCCCTTCGGCAGATTGCCGGAAAAGGCCCAAAGATGGGATCTCACGGGAACAGAAGGTTGCGGCGGCGGAAAAGTATTTTTTGTGGCTCCCTCTATTGATAATGGAATATTTGGGAATATATAGGCCAAGGATTAGGGTTGGAAGGCTTCCAGGGGGACCACAAGCCAGGGGGGCGCGCCCCTATGGCTTGCCGTCTCCTCGTGGGTCTTCTGACCTCCTCTCCAAGTCTCTTAGGTGTCTTTTGGTCCAAGAAAAATCATCGCGAAAGTTTTATTCCATTTGGACTCCATTTGATATTCCTTTTCTGTAAAACTCAAAAACAGGAAAAAACAGAAAACTGGCACTGGGCTCTAGGTTAATAGGTTAGTCCCAAAAATAATATAAAATAGCATATTAATACATCTAAAACATCCAAAACAGATAATATAATAGCATAGAACAATAAAAAAATATAGATACGTTGGAGACGTATCAAGCATCCCCAAGCTTAATTCCTGCTCATCCTCGAGTAGGTAAATGATAAAAACAGAATTTTTTATGTGGAATGCTACCTAACATATTTATCCATGTAATTTTCTTTATTGTGGCATGAATATTCAAATCCATAAGATTCAAAACAAAAGTTTAATGTTGACATAAAAACAATAATACTTCAAGCATACTAATAAAGCAATCATGTCTTCTCAAAATAACATGGCCAAAGAAAGTTATCCCTAAAAAATCATATAGTCTGGCTATGCTCCATCTTCATCACACAAAGTATTAAATCATGCACAACCCCGGTTTTAGCCAAGAAATTGTTTCATACTTTAGTATTCTCAAACTTTTTCAACCCTCACACAATACATGAGCATTAGCCATGGATATAGCGCTATAGGTGGAATAGAATATGGTGGTTGTGGAGAAGACAAAAAGAAGGAGATAGTCTCACATCAACTAGGCGTATCAACGGGCTATGGAGATGCCCATCAATAGATATCAATGTGAGTGAGTAGGGATTGCCATGCAACGGATGCACTAGAGCTATAAGTGTATGAAAGCTCAAAAAGAAACTAAGTGGGTGTGCATCTAACTCGCTTGCTCAAGAAGACCTAGGGCAATTTGAGGAAGCCCATCATTGGAATATACAAGCCAAGTTCTATAATGAAAAATTCCCACTAGTACATGAAAGTGACAATATAGGAGACTCTCTATCATGAAGATCATGGTGCTACTTTGAAGAACAAGTGTGGAAAAAGGATAGTAGCATTGCCTCTTCTCTCTTTTCTCCCATTTTTTTTGGTGGGCTTCTTTGGCCTCTTTTTTTATTTGGGCTTCTTTAGCCTCTTTTATTTTTTTGTAAATTCTGGAAACTCATCCGAACTTGTGAGGGACTCATAGCTTCCATCATCCTTTCCTCACATGGGACAATGCTCTAATAATGATGATCATCACACTTTTATTTACTTACAACTCAAGAATTACAACTCGATGCTAGAACAAAGTATAACTCTTTATGAATGCCTCTGGCGGTGTACCGGGATGTGCAATGATCTAGCGTAGCAATGACATCAAAAACGGACAAGCCATGAAAACATCATGCTAGCTATCTTACGATCATGCAAAGCAATATGACAATGATGGTGCGTGTCATAATAAACGGAACGGTGGAAGTTGCATGGCAATATATCTCGGAATGGCTATGGAAATGCCATAATAGGTAGGTATGGTGGCTGTTTTGAGGAAGGTATATGGTGGGTTTAATTCACCGGCGAAAGTTGCGCGGTACTAGAGAGGCTAGCAAAGGTGGAAGGGTGAGAGTGCGTATAATCCATGGACTCAACATTAGTCATAAAGAACTCACATACTTATTTCAAAAGTCTATTAGTTATCGAAACAAAGTACTACACGCATGCTCCTAGGGGAAGGGTTGCTAGGAGTTAACCATCGCGCGGTCCCGACCTCCACACAAAGGATGACAATCAAAAAATAAATCATGCTCCGACTTCATCACATAACGGTTCACCATACGTGCATGCTACGGGAATCACAAAATTTAACACAAGTATTTCTACCAATCCACAATTACTCACTAGCATGTCTCTAATATCACCATCTTTATATCTCAAAACAATCATGAGGAATCAAACTTCTCATAGTATTCAATGCAATTTATATGAAAGTTTTTATTATATCTCTCTTGGATGCCCATCATATTAGGACTAAATTCAAAACCTAAACAAATTACCATGCTGTTTAGAGACTCTCAAAATAATATTAGTGAAGCAAGAGAGTTCAACAATTTCTATAAAATAAAGCCACCGCCGTGCTCTAAAAAGATATAAGTGAAGCACTAGAGCATATTGCCTAGCTCAAAAGATATAAGTGATGCACATAGAGTATT
Source organism: Thinopyrum elongatum (assembly GCA_011799875.1). Classification (NCBI taxonomy): domain Eukaryota; kingdom Viridiplantae; phylum Streptophyta; class Magnoliopsida; order Poales; family Poaceae; genus Thinopyrum; species Thinopyrum elongatum. The sequence continues at coordinate 579,490,564 of CM022302.1, read as the reverse complement.
CTAATAAATTCATGATTCATGCGTGTCCCTCTCAAAAAGTGTGTACAGCAAGGATGATGGTGGCAAACTAAAAAGCAAAGACTCATATCTTATAAGATGCTCCAAGCAAAACACATATCATGTGGTGAATAAAAATATAGCCTCAAGTAAATTTACCGATGGATTGAAGACGAAAGAGGGGATGCCTTCCGGGGCATCCCAAGCTTAGGCTCTTGGTTGTACTTGAATGTTACCTTGGGGTGCCTTGGGCATCCCCAAGCTTAGGCTCTTGCCACTCCTGATTCCATAGTCCATCAAATCTTTACCCAAAACTTGAAAACTTCACAATACAAAACTCAACAGAAAACTCATGAGATCCGTTAGTATAAGAAAATAAAATCATCACTTTTGGTACTGTTGTGAACTCATTCTTTATTTATATTGGTGTAATATCTACTGTATTCCAACTTCTCCATGGTTCATACCCCCCGATACTACCCATAGATTCATCAAAATAAGCAAACAACACATAGAAAACAGAATCTGTCTAAAACAGAACAGTCTGTAGCAATCTGTAAACTTCGAATAATATTGTAACCCAAACAATTCTGAAAAATTAGGACAACCTGGGAAATTTGTATATCAATCTTGTATAAAAAAATTCAGATCATAAGCATGCTTATGTGATTTATGAAAATTATTCTACTGGGCAGAAAGTTTCTGTTTTTCAGCAAGATCAAATCAACTATCATCATAGGCCATCCTAAAGGTCTTACTTGGCACAAACACTAATTAAAACACCAAAACATAATTACTACAGAGGTAATAATGTGTAATTTATTCAAGAACAGAAGCAAAACAAAAAACATAAAAATAAAATTGGGTTGCCTCCCAACAAGCGCAATTGTTTAACGCCCCTAGCGAGGCATAACGCAATAGATCTAAGTATTGTCATCTTTGGTATGTAATCCATAAGTAGCTCTCGTAATAGATTCATATGGTAACTTAATTTTCTTTCTTGGAAAGTGTTCCATGCCCTTCCTTAACGGAAATTGAAATCTAATGTTTCCTTCTTTCATATCAATAATTGAACCAATCGTTCTAAGGAAAGGTCTACCAAGAATAATAGGACATGTAGGATTGCAATCTATATCAAGAACAATGAAATCTATGGACACATAATTCCTATTTGCAACAATAATAACATCATTAATCCTTCCCATAGGTTTTTTTATAGTGGAATCCGCAAGATGCAAATTTAAAGAACAATCATAAATTTCATGGATACCTAGCACATCACATAAAGTTTTCGGAATCGTGGAAATGCTAGCACCCAAATCACACAGAGCATGGCACTCATAATCTTTAATTTTAATCTTAATAGTATGTTCCCACTCATCATAAAGCTTTCTAGGTATAGAAACTTCCAATTCAAGTTTTTCTTCAAAAGATTTCATCATAGCATCAATGATATGTTTAGTAAAAGCTTTATTTTGATTATAAGCATGAGGAGAATTCAACATGGATTGTAACAAGGAAATACAATCTATCAAAGAACAATTATCATAATTAAAGTCCTTGAAATCCAAAAGAGTGGGTTCATTACTACCTAAAGTTTTGAGCTCTTCAATCCCACTTTTATCAATTTTTGCATCAAGTTCTATAAGCTCCAAATCATTGGGACGCTTTCTAACTAAAGTTGACTCACCTCCAGTCCCATATTTATCAAGATTTATATTAGAAAACAAAGATTCAATAGGAGTCACATCAATCACTTTAAGATCTTCATCATTATTTTCACGAGAAATCGAAGAACACGCTTTCATAAACAATTCTCGCTTAGCACGCATCCTAGCGGTTCTTTCTTTACATTCATCCATAGAAATTCTCATAGCTTTTAGAGACTCATTAATATCATGGTTGGGTGGAATAGATCTAATTTTCAAAGAATCAATCTCAAGAGAAAGTCTATCCATGTTCCTAGCCAAATCATCAATCTTAAGCAATTTTTCTTCAATCATAGCATTGAAATTCTTTTGGGAACTATGAAATTCTTTAATATTGTTCTCAAGATCCGAGGGCATCTTATTATAATTTCCACAAGGATTGTTGTAGGAATTACCATAATTGTTACAGGAATTACTAGGAAACGGCCTAGGGTTGAAATTACCTCTATACGCGTTATTACCAAAATTGTTCCTACCAACGAAATTCACATCCATAGATTCATTATTATTTCCAAGCAAAGAAGACAAAGGCATATCATTAGGATCAATAGGAGCACTCTTACTAGCAAACTATTTCATTAATTCATCCATCTTTCCACTCAAAGTATTTATTTCTTCAATTGCATGCACCTTTTTACTAATAGAAGATCTTTCGGCATGCCATTGAGAGTAATTTGCCATTATATTCTCTAAGAGTTTAGTAGCTTCTCCTAATGTAATTTCCATGAAAGTACCACCCGCAGCGGAATCTAAAGGATTTCTAGATGCAAAATTCAATCCCACATAATTTTTTTGTATAATCATCCATAAACTCAAACCATGCGTAGGACAATTTATAATCATCAATTTCATCCTCTCCCAAGATTGTGCAACATGCTCATGATCAAGTTGCTTAAAATTCATTATATCGTTCCTAAGGGAGATGATCTTAGCGGGCGGAAAGTACTTGGAAATAAAAGCATATTTACACTTATTCCATGAAACAATACTATTTTTAGGCAAAGATGAAAACCAAGTTTTAGCACGATCTCGTAGTGAGAACGGAAATAGCTTCAATTTAACAATATCATCATCCACATCTTTCTTCTTTTGCATATCACATAATTCAATGAAAGTATTTAGATGGGATGGGGCGTCTTCACTAGGAAGGCCGGAAAATTGTTCTTTCATAACAAGATTCAGCAAAGCGGCATTAATTTCATAAGATTCCGCACTAGTGGCGGGAGCAATCAGAGTACTAATAAAATCATTATTATTAGTGTTGGAAAAGTCACACAAATTGGTATTCTCTTGAGTCATCATGACAAAGCAAACAATCTAGCACACAAGCAACCAAAAAGCAAACGAAAAGATGAAAGGAAGAAGGCGAATAAAAAGGCAAATCTTTTTGAGTTTTTCTGAAAATAGTTTTAGAAGTGGGGGAGAGGAAAACGAGAGGCAAATGGCAAATAATGTAATGCAAAAGATGAGAGTTTATGATGGGTACTTGGTAGGCTTGATGTAGACCTCCCCGGCAACGGCACCAGAAATCCTTCTTGCTACTTCTTGAGCTTGCGTTAGTTTTCCCTTGAAGAGGAAAGGGTGATGCAGCAAAGTGGAGATAAGTATTTCCCTCAGTTAGAGAACCAAGGTATCAATCCAGTAGGAGGTACAAACAAGTCCCCAATCTATGCACCTGCACAAACAATCAAACACTTGCACCCAACGCGATAAAGGGGTTGTCAATCCCTTCTCGGTCACTTGCAAAGGTGAGATCTAATAGAGATATGTATAAAAGATTGCTAAAAGGTAAAACTAAATAAAAGTAAATAAAATTGCAGCAAGGTATTTTTGGTATTTTTGGTTTATAGATCTGAAAATAAATGATGGAAAATAGACCCGGGGGCCATAGGTTTCACTAGAGGCTTCTCTCATGAAGGCAAATAAATACGGTGGGTGAACAAATTACTGTCAAGCAATTGATAGAAAAGCGCAAAGTTATGACGATATCCAAGGCAATGATTATGCATATAGGCATCACATCCGTGTCAAGTAGACCGAAACAATTCTGCATCTACTACTATTACTCCACACATCGACCGCTATCCAGCATGCATCTAGAGTATTAAGTTCATAAAGAATGGAGTAACGCCTTAAGTAAGATGACATGATGTAGAGGGATAAACTCAAGCAATATGATGAAAACCCCACCTTTTTATCCTTGATGGCAACAATACAAATACGTGCCTCGCTACCCCTACTTTGTCACTGGGTGAGGACACCGCAAGATTGAACCCAAAACTAAGCACCTCTCCCATTGCAAGAACTACCAATCTAGTTGGCCAAACCAAACCAATAATTCAAAGAGAAATACAAAGATATCAAATCATGCATATAAGAATTTAGAGGAGATTCAAATAATATTCATAGATAATATGATCATAAATCCACAAGTCATCAGATCTCGACAAACACACCGCAAAAGAAGATTACATCGGATAGATCTCCAAGAACATCGAGGAGAACATGGTATTGAGGATCATAGAGAGAGAAAAAGCCATCTAGCTACTAGCTATGGACCCGTAGGTCTGAGGTAGACTACCCACGCTTCATCGGAGGGGCAATAGGGTTGATGTAGATGCGCTCCGTGATCGAATCCCCCTCTGGCAGATTGCCGGAAAAGGCCCCAAGATGGGATCTCACGGGAATAGAAGGTTGCGGCGGCGAAAAAGTATTTTTTGTGGCTCCCTCTGTTGATAATGGAATATTTTGGAATATATAGGCCAAGGATTAGGGTTGGAAGGCCTCCAGGGGGACCACAAGCCAGGGGGCGCGCCCCCCGCCCTAGTGCGCGCCCCTACAGCTTGCCGTCTCCTCGTGGGTCTTCTGACCTCCTCTCCAAGTCTCGTAGGTGTCTTCTGGTCCAAGAAAAATCATCGCGTAAGTTTTATTCCGTTTGGACTCCGTTTGATATTCCTTTTCTGTAAAACTCAAAAACAGCAAAAAAACAGAAACTGGCACTGGGCTCTAGGTTAATAGGTTAGTCCCAAAAATAATATAAAATAGCATATTAATGCTTATTAAACATCCAAAACAGATAATATAATAGCATGGGACAATAAAAAATTATAGATACGTTGGAGACGTATCAGCAAACAAACAATGATGGCGAAGAAAATGTTCGACAATTAACAAAGTCCGGCGAGGTATATATATATATTAGGTCTCTGGTGATCATTAGATGTATTAATTGATTTGTATATATATATATATATATATATATATATATATATATATATATATTAACGAATCTTTCTTCTTTTAGTCCTCCGGATCGAGCCAATCTCCTAGAAGGGTACGAGGCCAGGCCAAAAAGTTGGGCGATGACATAAAGTTCAACATCGATGAAGTCACAGAAGATGGCGAACCGATTGCTCCTGAACAGAATGCCTGTAAATTTATAAATCCATGCGGAGTTATTGTTAGGGACAACATCCCGATCACCATTCGAGAATGGAATAAGCCAAAGGTAGATCAAGGAGTTAGTTATGTCGACGAAAGATCAAAAAATTTGCTTTGGGATACACTCATGTCACATATCAACCTACCAAAGGGTCTCACAGATGGCAAATGGTTGAAAGTCAAGAAGTTTGCTCTTAAGAAGATGGCCACACAATTCCAGAGCTGGAAGAAAAAATTATACAGTGACTACATCAAGGCAAAAAAGAAGACTACAGAATTCACTGGAGCACTAGAGAAGATAAAAGATCACTGTGACGCATTTGTGAAGTACAAGGAATCGGATGAAGCTCTGGAAAGGTCAAGAAAAAATAAGATAAATGCCGAGAAAAAAGAGTATCACCATATTCTGGGGACAGGTGGCTACAAGAGAGCCGTGCCTAAGTGGGAAGCAGCTGAGCCCAAGATGCTTGCTGAAGGGGTCATTCCAGCTACAACAGATTGGCCCCAGAGGTCCAAGCATTGGTTTTATGCGCATGGGGGACAGTTGGACCCAGCGATAGGGCATATTATTGAAAAGGCAGATCTTAAAACAGCCTCAGACGCTTTACTTCAAGCAATAGAAGATGCTCGAAAGGGGTTATTCCAGCCTGAGAGAGAGAACGACGAGCTTACATGCGCCCTCAAGAATCCTGAACACGGAGCACGAACACGAGGCAAAGGCGTTGTTCCGTGGGTTCAGGGGTTTTCGGAGTGGAACGACACTTATAGAAGCCGTCAAAGAAAAAAGAAGCGGGATGCAGACCGGCTTCAGAAGATAGAAACAAAGAATGAGGAGTTGGAACGCATGTTAAAGTGGCAGCAGGAGCAACTGGACACAATTAGCCAGCAAAGGGCATCTCCATGGCAGGAGCAAGAAGATCCATCATTGGATAGTACCGTCCCATCTATGCGGAAAAGCAGCGTGGGTTCCACAGGGGTCCGGGCCGATGATGCACTGTTGGCTCGCTACCCCGTGGATGATATCAAAGAGAGGACAAATTGTGAGCTACACCAGAAAATGAAGAACATATCCATGAAGGTGGCGGTCATCGTTGATTTACCGAATGCACCTGAAGCAACCATCCATGGCAATCTGATTCCAGCTGGCTATGCTCATGTCGGGGTGGATGAAGTTCTGCCGGGATATGACTCACTAGAGCTTGACATTCCTAGAGGTGAAGGGGAGCAGACACTGGGAGAAGTCATACATGGTGTCATTGTATGGAGAAAGGAATGCATCGTGTTTCCAAACTCGGCGCCAAGGCCACCGACTCCTCCGAGTAGCAATACACATCTAAGTCCACCCCACCTCGAGAGGGAGCCCTGCGTGAGTCCATATCGATCTCCGCCGCGTCAGCCGACTCCACCCCCTATGTCCCAACAGGGCCAAAAGGGGAAGAAAGCTAAGAAGAAAACCAACGACGAGCCTCCTGCCAAAAAGATGTTAGCTTACGATATGACTGATGAGGAAACCAAAATGGTCATGGTTTCCGAAGTGAAGTCCCATTTTGCACCAAAACCGCCCCCACCGCCAATGGAGATAATACCTACAAAAACCGTAAAGCACTTTGTGGACTTTCTTGAGCGACAACCGGGACATGTGGAGAATAGGCCATCAGACTATGACCGCTCTATTAGGAAGTCATATGAACAAATGCAGCAGTCGAGACACAGAAGTAGTAATAAAAGCGGGAAAACAGTTCCCCAGCTCAGAGAACAGGCAATGCAATCGATCCCCCCGCTCAACGTGATTACCGATAAGGTAACCGACGCTACTAGAGACATTGGTATCAGTGTTGATCAACTCCTAGGCACCGAGGAAGTCCCCATGGCTGATGTAGCATGCCAATATGCCCCCGGGGAAACTCTGGTCAGACCTGAGCAAGTCCCGCATCTATCAACACAAATGCGAAGATTGCATGAGTGGTACATGAAATAAGTAAAGAACGGGCGAGAGATGCTCATGGTGAAAGTCAAGGAAGAGCATTACTTCTATGAAAATGAGCTATGCATTGAGTTTCCAGAAATTTTTCAGTTATACAATCAAGACTCACTCGGCAAATCTATCGTCAGTTGCTATTGTCTGTAAGTGCTTTCTTTCTGTAATTTAAGTCTCTAGCTCAGCTCGTTCATTGCCTGTAATTATCCTCACTATATTCTTTTGTACGCTATTATGCAAAATGAAGATTTTCGAATGCAAAAGAGATGGAATCTATGACATTGGGTTCGTTGACCCATATATCATTAATGAAAAAATGATACAAGACCACCCCAAAGACTCAGAGGCTAACTTGCTATGGTTTATGAAGGCACAAAATACCAGAACAGAAATATTATTTCCTTACAACTTCAAGTGAGTGTTACTGTCTTGTACTACAAATTCTATTTTGCTTACTCGATGTTAAGTGTAGTTGATGAGTTATGCATGCCTGCTTATATAAATGTGTGCGCAGGTACCACTGGATCCTGCTAATCATTAAAGGTGACGCTGGAACTATTGAAACCCTGGACTCACTAGGTAAAGACCCTCGAGAATACACCAGCGTGTTTAGGATGCTTGATAGGTAATGTCAATCATTATCGCACTATATCGGCCTCTTTCATTCATTTCTTGATATCAAGTAATTAATAACTTATTTATTCATTTTCTTTGCCTGGCGGGATTTGGAAACGGTTCATCAATGATGTTGTCGGTGAATGGAAACTGGAGCTGCGTTGGCGATGGCCCAAGGTAATTAAGTAGCACTAGCTAGGTCCGCGCATCTCGATAATTCTAGTTTCAATACCATTATCATGCTTGATTATTATCTGATTGAATTCTATTCTTGCAAAGTGTATGAGGCAGAAACATGGGACTAATTTATGTGCATACTACGTTTTCGAGAACATTCGCATGATGACCGAATGGCCCAGAGATGTAAGATAACTTCAGGTACGTAAACACTATTCACAATTTTTTTATGATGATCTAATATATATACACACAACTAATATATTCATATTTATCTCCTTCTTTAAAGATGGAAGAGATGCAGGAGAAGCTCCTACCAGAGAACCGCATACGAGCAATTCAAGAGGAAATTGCGGGATTTTTGCTTACGGAGGTCATATATGAAAGCGGAGAATACCATCGCCGCTAATGCCTGCATGTAATGATCTCCAAATTGTAGGAGAAATTGTATATACCAAATTGTATATATATATATGTATGGTCGTACGAGAAATTATATGATATATATATGGTCGTACGAGAAATTATACTATATATGCATTACGTGTATAGTATGTAGTAGCAAAAATATGTTTGAAATGAAAAAGAATTGAATGAAAAACACAAAATGAAAAGGAAAAATAAACCATAAAACCTAAACCCTAAACCCTAAAATCCTAAACCCCAACACAAAATCCTTAGTCCCGGCTGGTGTCACCAACCAGGACTAATGGTCCTCCAGCCCCCGGCGCTAGCTCACGGCCACATGGAGGGACCTTAGTCCCGGTTGGTGTCACCAACCGGGACTAAAGGTCCTCCAACCCCCAGCGCGCGCTCGCGGCCATGTGGAGGGACTTTAATTCTGGGTTGTGGCCAAACGGGACTAAAGGGTGGGGGCCTTTAGTCCCAAATTCGTTGTCCCGGCTGGTGACCCGGGACTAAAGGCCTTTGCCAACCGGGACTAAAGCCCCGTTTTCCACTAGTGCGTGTCTGTTCTTCAAAATACATTATGCGCTTCCTTTTGCGGAAATAATGAGGTGGTGCACTATTCAGAATCCCTATAATTAGCTAACTCATGACAATTTCTATTTTGTGATTTCTCAACCTAACTCATGAGAGTTACGTTGACAAACCACAAATGTCCAAATGGCACATTGTGATCTGGCAAGGAGGGGATGTCGGAAAGGTGTGCTCAAGGGGAACGCTCGAGCCCGCGTGTTCCTTCTAAGCTTAACAAGTGCCTTCAAAGGCTTCTCATGCGGCCATAACATTTTTCTGGATCCTTTGGAGTCTTCACGGGCATCTTCATATATTTCTGAGAGTATTTTCAGATCCTCTAGAAGTATTTTTGGGAATGGAAAGACCTTTTCATAAGTTTCCAAAAGTTTTAAGGACCAAACTGTAAAAGTTCCTGTACGAATGAGGGCTTCCATATTATTTCCAAAAAATAAGGACTTTTCTGGAATTCATGCGCTCCGGGGCCTCTACGCGATTTCTAGAAGTTACCGGGGTCTTTCTACAAAGCTACAGCCGCAGGTAAGTGTTTTAGGTTGCCTAAGCCAATTCATATTTTGGCGACTCACCGGGGTCCTCTTCGCGAAATGATTTATCCTAGAAAATAAAAATCTTTGAGGCCATTAGGCCGGATGGGCCAACGAACAGGCCGTTTCAATCGCCATTTTGCTTAATTGTTTCCAATGGAGCTTCACCCCTATAAAAACAAAGGCATCCAGAAATAAGAATGACGGGGAAGCTCCTGGCTCCTCAACGATTTGGATTCCTGGCCGTTGGATCAGGTGGCTTGATCGGATTTGGGCCGTCGGATCGACCCCTGAAACGACCTCGCTCGTCGGATCAGATCCTGGTACTGTAGGAATGAATAGTTTCACCTCGACCGTGCCACCGCACGTAAATAGCTTGCCCCGCCGAGGGCATTTTTGTCATTTCACGCTTACGCGTATAAATTGCGTCCGCTCCCGTGTAGATGACCTAGCCGCCTCTCCCCCGCACTCGCGCCCTCAACCCCCGTCCTCCCGCATCCCAGCCCCGCTCGCCCCAGCCCTCTCCCCGACCTCTCCCTCCACCAGACCTCGCCGCCCCGCCCACTTCGCCGCCACCAACGCCCCGCAGACCTCGCCGCCGTGGACCTCTCTCCTCGCCTCACTCGCAGCACGCCGCCCGCAGTCTCGCCCTCTCGTCATCAGAAGGGAAGGGAAGGGAAGAGAAGAGGGAGAGTGAGCAGGTCAGGCGGCGGCCAAGGTGCTCGCAGATTCGCCAGCGATGTCGTCCGACCTTGACCTCCGAGTGCTTGTGCTCTGCGTGCTCCGCGCCCACGCAATGGCCTGCTCGGGATGCCGCCCTCCCCCCTGCTCCAACCCTAATCCCCTCCCCTCCCCTCACGCTGTTGCTGCTTTTGGTCACGCAGGTGCACGCATGCGTCCCTGCTCCTCTGGTGGACAAGGTCGGTTCCGATCTGGATGAGCAGCAACTGCTGCAGGTGGACGAGGCACGAGCCCTCATGGCTCCTCCCTCCTCCTACCCCCCCGAACCTGGTGAGCTCCACCCCCTCTTCCTACCCCTGCACATCTATCTTATCTAGCCAATTCCCAGATTTAGCTAGGTTCCAAAGAAGAGATTTTTCTTTGTCTTTCTTGTTTTGTTTTTACCTTGCTGCCAAGGAAGGCCTTGGATCTAGCTAATTATTTACAGAGTACATGTTTGTTGCCTTGCTTGGCTTGTTGGCCATATTCTGCTCAATGCACGTACACTAAAATCTGTATTATTTTGGGAAATTGTTAAATCTGCGTATGTTGTATTCTTGCCAATTTTAGGTTCTCAGCTACATGGAAGTGATAGTACATTTTAGTTCTCCATGCTTATTATCATTCTTGACAATTTTATATTTACAGCTGCATGGAAGTGTTAAAACTTTTCAGTTCTCCATCCATGGTAACTATCGATATATAACTCCAGTTCATGTTCTTCTAATTCTACATCAGGGTATGAAAAATCCACACTCTTATATATTAATACTCCTTTACTTCATATATGTGTCTTGATAAATATGTGAAGGATGTGAGGTGTCGCTGATGAGACCTTTGTGCTAGCCGGTGATCATGGACAATGTTATATAGTTAGTTTGATATGCTATATGGTCTAGCTAGGTTCGAAGGAATGGGATTTTTGGATCAGTCCCATATTCATGTTAGTTTTATAACAAATCGGTGAAATTTACTTTTGTGTGATGTTGCTTCAAGTTAAAGTTGGGGCACTTGTTTTAAGCATCCTATCCGATTAAGGATGTGTTTCTCTTGGTACTGCATGCCCATGCTAATTGTTTGAGGATGTGTCAGATTGGGCGTCACATGCCATCACATGTTTAATACTGATATATCCTTAGGTTGGTGCCGGGTTGCATAAGGGCATGCCCTTAGTATTCAAATAGCATGTACTAATTGAGGTGTCACCTTTTATTGCCTACTCACAGATGTCACCGGAAGCGTCATGGTTATTTCTGAAGCTCACCATTTTCTTGGCTTTCTTGGGGTTTGATGTAAATCTGGAAAGGGCTATATGGCAACATCCGTCTGCCGAAAAATTAATAATTTGGTATGTCAGAGAACTTCCCATTACCCAGTTCTGCTTTTGTATTTCCTTTTGCATCGGCTTATTTGGTTTCAGGCTTATGTGTTCAGTGTTCATCTTGTAGAAGATCTTACATCATAATTTGGTGTCCTGTTCAGTGCTAAACAATAAAAATTATTGTTGTCTCTTGCGACGATGAACAATTTATAGTTGTTTTAGTAGCATAATTAGATAATGATATTGTTAAAATTTAACTGGTTTATGAGAATAGTTCCATTATTTAGTCTGACGATCGTGTTCTTCCTGCAGCGGCTTGGGGAGGAGTGTCGTGTTTACGAGGTAAAAGGCTGAAGTCAAAGCGCCGCTGGGACTGCTCATGGTGCATAGAACTTCCATGGCAGCACGGGCGATTCCAAGGCCCACTTGAGTTCCTCTTGCTGATGTCAGACAGTGAGGTTTCTCAACCTCCACTCTATTAGCCTAGCCATGTAAGATTGCTTTGCTAGAGATCATTCATTTTTTGCCATCCATTCGTTACAAACTTGATTCTTCGTCACAAATGGATCCTTAATTATGCATGTCACGTTGTTTCCCTGAAAGCGGACGATCGAGACACATTTCTTATTTTTCTGTTGTGATTTGAGGAGCTTGCGGTTTTAAAAGTATGTCTCAGATGTAAAAATGTGGAAATGATGGCCAAGTAGCAGGGGCGGAGCCAGAAAATTAAGTTGATGGGTTCATTCATTGACTTAATTATTTTGAGGATTTAGTGTGAATTAATTGATTGTAGTGGCCAATTTCTCAATATCATATAATAATAGTATAGCAATCAAATATAACATAGCAACTAAACATACAATATTCGATATATATGTTTTACTTTATGAATAATATAGTGCAAGACATACCGGTTGGACGAAATTATAAAATTACTTGTTTACACACTGCAAATAACTTTAGGTTTAGCTTGTCTCTTCGAAATACTGGAGAAATTGACATATTAGTTTAACAAGTTTATAGAACCATAAATTGAAAAAAGCATGTAAAGTCACTCACATCTTCATAGTGTACCCTTTCAATCGTTGTATGCATTACTTGCCAATATATCACTCCCAACTTGTCCCTCGATGTGCTCTGTTAAAAGGTAGCAGCACAAACAAAAGATCTTGTGCACCTTGTCATTGTTCTCAAACCAACCATCATATTCCTTAAACCATTTCAGAATAAATCTCGATGGATCATTTTCATTGACCTTCTGCGGTAATGAAAATTAGGCGGTGACATGTAAGGTCCCCAGTTAAATATGTCCACCTTATCTCATCCTACTTCTTAGGATTTCTTGTATAATCTGAAATTTTCTTCCAATCAGTGGAGTCGTAAGGCATATCATCTAAATTATTTTTTCACCATATAGATGGCGCTTCGGGAGACTACTTGCAGTAACGAGATTCAGATGCATCATGCCTATATCCAATATGCGGCCTTCATGACCCATCATTATCTGAATCTGATGAGCCTAGATCAATCAAAGTTCAGGAAAAAACAAATTAAAAATTAGGGCAAAGGTCATTATCGCACTAGGCTAAACTGAACATGCACAAGAGAAAGAAAATGTGATGATGGGATCTAATTTCTTTGAATTGGGATTGCATGCCCACCTGCTGTTGCAACCTTCTGGTCGCCGCTGGAGATCAGGTGACACGCCGACACCGTGACGGCGAACATGGTAAAGAGAGAAGGCTAGAGGAAAGGCGGTGGTCTTGGGGAAGCGACAGTCAATTAACAAGACGTGCATCCTGATCCGTACGATTGTAGCAAGTACGTGATATGGATTTGAGGCTTGCACCGAGGCAGTGGTAGTTTAATTGTGGGCCTTAGCTGGGCTACTCACGTTAAAAATATGTGGACTAAAAGGCTTCTAGCTTGTCAATTCCAATCCAATGGGTTCATCCTTCAATTTCTATTGGGTTCATGCACAAAACTACTCATGTGCACATGCGTGGCAGGAAACTTTCGTTGGGTTCAACTGAACCCAACGCCATAACGCTAGCTCCGCCACTGCCAAGTAGTTGGTTGGCACCATCCCATGAATTATAGGAAATGGGGTTGTAGTTTTACCGTCTCCACTGCCACTGTGTTTGACTTTTGCTCTCTATGTTTATGTTCTTCGTACCGAACTTAATGTCAGCTAATTAACTTTTGTAATCTCTTGACTGTAAAAACATTGGCGACTATAGTTTAATATGTATAAATCTGTTAATTTACAATGCTAAACACATACGTGACTCACCGTTTAATTACTTCTAGCCCAACTTATGGCTTGGTCTAAATGGTATGATTACTGATGGTACATACCATGGTTTTAGCCACATAAGCAGTACACATTGTGCTCTTACAAATATTCTTACTTTTAGTTTCAAATTATAAGATGAATAGATTCTATCTCATGTTTCATCATAAATTGTTACTTCTAGCCCAACTTATGGCTTGATCTAAATGGTACGATTACTGATGGTACATACCATGGTTTTAGCCATATAAGCAGTACACACTATGCTTTTACAAATATTCTTACTTTCAGTTTCAAATTATAAGATGAATACTCCCTCCGTTCCTAAATATTTGTCTTTATAGAGATTTCAAATGGACTACCACATACGGATGTATATAGACATATTTTAGAGTGTACATTCACTCATTTTGCTCCGTATGTAGTCACTTGTTGAAATCTCTAGAAAGACAAATATTTAGGAACGGAGGGAGTAGATTCTATCTCATGTTTCATTATAAATTGTCTGCTGGCGGTGACAACTATGTGCAGGCTCATAACAGAATATGATCTTTTGCTCTCTTTTTTCTGTGACAGTCTGTTCTTGCTAATGCTTTAGTAACAGTTGCGCATTGAAAGGAGCCAGGTTCATATTACCTTCGTATTGCCTGCCCTCTTTTATATCTTTTAGAGCTTCTAGAAGTTGGTCCTGGTTTCAGATACAAAGCACCTGATGGTTCTCTGTAAATTTATTCTACTCCTTTCATGAGGATCTGTGCTGCTTTTAAACCTGAGTGAAGATTTTTACTGTAAGATGTAAATTAAATCGTTTGTTTCTACTCCATGTTAAAGAGCTGGCCAATGTTGGCATGAAGCCATAAAATTAACTGGCTATGGAGGATTTTGTTAGTGGTGATGAATTGCCACCTTTTCCTTGCTTGACAGCATGCCATGATTTGAATTTAAGTTGTCAGGCTAGGTAAAGCACACAGAGACTAGCAAAAGGATCACGTGCGCTGTCATCATACATTTCCACTTCTAAACTTAGTTTGTTGACTAAATTGTGTAGTTTCCTTTCGCCTACCTCTTCTATTTTTTGTCGTTGTAACTGTAAAATATGATATAATGGGTATTTGTACATCCAGCAGTGATGTAATTTCTTTTAATAGCGCTTCAGTTCTACAATCGACAGTTTCACATTACGCGAGAGCTAGGCTCAACCGCTTGCCTCTTCTATCAAAGGTAAAGATGAAAGCCTTTTTATTTTCTATTGCTGGATGGAAAGTTTACTAGAACTTATGATTCTAAGTGGATGTGAAATAGCATGTTTTGTCTTGACACAATGACACAGAGAAACTATAGTTCCCATAGTGAACTTGGTATTTTAATTCACACAAGTTTCTGCGTACTGCTGATTAAACCCATACTTGTCATATGAATAAAGTGAACATCAAAAGGAAATTTATTTTTTCTTGCACCGATAATCATTCAGTTATTATTTTGCAATACATATCCCATTCCTTTTATCCCCTCTGTATATTTTGTAGGGCGTTGATGTCTCAAAGCAGTAGTATACTGAGCGACATGAGGTAATCGTGCAGAGTTTGACGAATTTGAAATGCCGCAAGTTCAACACATTAGTCACATTATTTAGTATAGGCGTTACTATTTTGGTATGCCATGCCAATTTTCTTTTATCAAGATTACTTCTTCCTTTATAAAGTTCATGTACATTCCTTACCATGAACGGTGGCGTCATGGGGTAGTACATCATAAGATACCTAACAGTTCGAGTTATTTATGTTGACTCTGCACTAAGACATATGGTTTAAATCTTCACTTGGAGGACAGATCTATGGCCAAATCCTGGAGCAAATGTATCTGGTGAGCTCTTGAAGATCTGATATTTTTTAGAACCCCCTTTTTTTTAGCAAAAGTTGGTTTAAAAATATATAACTTAAGTTATGAATTGAAGAAGCACTTGCCTTCACAAGGGTGTTAATGAATTAGAGAAATAACTAGCTACTTACGTGTTGAATTATGTCACTCCTTTTGTAGAATAAACAAATCAGAAAATTATATATGTTACCTTTCATTTCCAATGTTCCTAACCTTCGTGTTGTTACTTTTGATTTGCAGTATATCTCGGTCAATTTCACCGACGAATATCTCCGCCGCTGTATTCGCCCAAAGCTTTATGACTTGCCAATAAAATCTGCAGATGGAAATATGTGTATCAAAGCCTACCTCATCAAATGAGTTGATAACAGAACAACAATTACCAAAGGCTGGGCATACATCTTCCATGCAGCTAATGTGAAGGAAGGAAAAATATATGCCTTCGCCTTCAAGCGCTGCTACAGTCGCCTGCCTCTCACAATGCACGCCCTCTGAAAATCATGTTCAATCTACTTCACCTTCAAGCAGTACAGTAATCTCAGGCATCTCACTGTCCACGCCCTCTGAACATATGTTCATTGATGTTCAGTCTACCAATCTACCTAAATAGCCTATGAATTTGTGTGTGTATGGCCTCTACTAAAAACCTGTTTGCTTTTGGCACTAGACTCTGCTGGTCATGTATAAATTTGGAATACATAATGCTATATTAAATTCGTCTAAGATATCTATGTCGACTGCATCTAATATCTACTGTTCAATGCATCTATGTCAGACTGCTTCTATGACCAATATGGATCAGAAATCCATTTATATTGCTCGATCGTCGATGAATATCCCGAGGAGATCATAAGACACAAAAGCAATATGTTTACATCTATAACATGTCTTCCTTTATCTTACTTGACTGATAACATCACTTAATTATCACTTTTGAGTTTTGACTGGTTTAATGTGTCATTGGCGCGGTTCTTTAAGTGCAAAACATTATGCATTAATATGTACCATTTCTATGCAGCGACTGTAAGTGAACTATGTTTTGATAAAACCTCACTTTGATATTTAGGAATATATAACATAAAATTACAAAAATATATTTTGTTAAGAAGATTACAGCAGGGCATTCATTTTGTGCTATATTTTTTGGTGTATATATATGCGATTGCGACATAGAACTCTATGTTGACTGAAGTCATGCTAGCAATAATCCATAATTTTACTTTGGAGCAAGGGACGCTATAGTTTTTATTTTAGGGTTCATGTGAAGTGCCGCCTATGAAGTTGATCGACAAGGTAGTTGAATGGAGCTACTTATTATTATACCTAATAGCCGTGGCTTTATAGTTATACCGTCTCTACTCCCACTGTGTCAGCCTTTTTTTTCTTTATTATGTTCTTGCTCTCTTGTGTTCACGCTCTTAGTATTGAACTTAATGTCAAGTGGTTACCTTTTATGGTCTCATAAACGCACTAAACTCGATGTTGCCATATAATCTCCTGATGATATTGAACTTGATGATGTCTTGCTTCTATTACAAGTAAATGTTTTTCTCTTTTTAATTTTGTTGTCCTGTTTGAATACTACGCTAAACAAGGATTCCTACTAACTTGAGCATTACCTGCTTAACCACATAGTTGAGACTGTCACCCTCGCGCGCGTTGTCGATATTGAGCACCACTATGTCTCGCTTCTATCACAATTCAATGTTTCTTTTTCACTGTATTGTTATCCTTTATGAATGCATATGGTAAACCTGGATTACTATTGGCTTACCATCACCTGCTTGACCGACGTTGGAACCGGCACCCTTGCGCCAAGGCGCGATCCCGATCTAGTTCCTATGGAGCCAAACCACATTCCCTAGCTCCTCTTGGTGCCTCATGGCCCTGTCTGGCGAGCACCGAGCAACAGAGTATAACAGGCTCGCAAACAGGGGGGCAGTAGTGCGTCGTGGTGGCGGCGAAGTCTAGCGGTCTCGCAAACAAGTTTATGAAGTTTATGTCATGTTTTTTATGTTTCAAATGAAGTCACACCGTGTTTGATATTAAGGTCGTATGGTGTTTTGTATGTAAAAAGGACAACCTGGCAAAAAAAACAAGTTTTGAGAATTAGTTCTTTTTAGGGAATTTTGGGAATTAAGTTTTGGGGGGATGGGTTAGATCTCACAATCCAAATACCCCTTTTTTTAGAGTTAAATTTTGAGAGCGGGGTGATGGATTTTGTCGGATACCGCCCAAAAGAACGCTCGCATCCATTTATAGATCTCCTAAAACACCCAAGCCGATGTTGGATGGTGTGTTGGAGTTCGTGTCGGCCTGGCAAAGGGGCCTGATCACCCGGCCCGGTAGATTAATATTGGTGAAATTGGTCATTGCTGCCAAACCAATTCATCACCTGCTAGTTCTTGACCCGCTGGCTTGGGTGTTTGAGGAGATTGATAAATGGATGTGAGCGTTCTTTTGGGCGGGATCCAACAAAATTCATGTTGGGCAATGTCTGCTGGCTTGGACCTCTGTGTGTCGGTCTACATGCTTTGGTGGATTGGGAATAAAAAACCTGAAACTGCAAGCTCTCGCACTGAGGGTTAGATGGGAGTGGTTGCGTCGCATAGATCCGGAGAGGCCTTGGCAAGGTCTAACCCCGCTTGCGGATGACCTAGCTAGACAAGCGTTTGACAGCTTGATCCATATTACAGTTGGAGATGGCAGATCGGTACTGTTCTGGAGGGACCGCCGGATCAATGGGGTTGCCGTCGTGAACATCACACCTCTGGTTGTCGACAAAGTCAGTACAAGGTTGAAAAATAGGCACACGGTCCATGATGCTCTTACCTCCTTGTCTTGGATCCTAGACGTTGGGGCTGGCCTGACGCCACAAGGTTTGACCCAATATCTACGCTATGGCAAGTTGTCAGCCCATTACGCTGAACATGGTGGAATCGGATGTGTTCTCGTGGCAATGGACATCCTATGGAGTGTACTCGACTAGTTCCACCTATGGTCTGTTGTGTCAGGGGATGACTCGCTTCCCTGCTGCTACTGCTATCTGGAGATGTTGGGCTCCGCTAAAATGCAAATCTTCGGTTGGTTGGCTCTACAACGTAGACTTTGGACCTCTGACCTCTGACAAAAATATGGTTTGCAAGATCAAACTTCACCGTGTTTCACTTGCTGCCAGGAGGACGACACCACTACTAGGGAAAACTCTATAGTTAGACCCTTAACAGTAGAGTGGGGTAATGGGCCGGCGCTACTGGTACTTAGCAGTAGCGCGGGGCTATACACCGCGCTACATGTAAGCATATAGCAGTAGCACGGGCAAGCCATACCGCGCTACTGCTAAGTGGTCTCCACAGTACCCATAGGGGCTATCCATAGTAGCAGCACGGTCTATAGACCCCGCCCTACTGATGAACTAATAGCAGTAGCGCGGGCCTTGTGCCCGGCACTTCAACTATGGGTACACTGTGCCGGCTGGTGGGCCCCACTTAGCAGAAGCACGGGTTGGACACCCAGCGCTACAGATACTGCTCTTAGCAGTAGCACGCGCCCGTGCCCGCGCTGCTACTAGGCGTAGCAGCCACCATTTCCCATCCCCCTCTGCTACTTGTAGACTGCGTTGGATTTTTATTCTCGAAGAGGAGAGGATGATGCAGCACAGTAGAGTAAATATTTCCCTCAGTTAAGAAACCAAGATTATCAATCCAGTAGGAGAACCAAGCAACACCACGTAAACAACACCTACACACAAAACGCAAACCCTCGCACCCATTGCAAACGAGAGGTTGTCAATCTCTCGGCGGTCAAGTAACGAGATTAAATGGTATATGATAGATTGATAAATAAATAAAAAATAAAAAAGTGCAGCAAATATTTTTGGTATTTTTGTATAAGTAAATAAGATAGATCTTATGATAAAAGTAGACCAGGGGGCGTAGAGTTCACTAGAGGCATCTCTTAAGAAAATAGCATACGGTGGGTAAACAAATTACTGTTGGGCAATTGACAGGAAAGCAAATAATTATGATGCTATCCAAGGCAATGATCATGATATAGGCATCACATCCAAATCAAGTAGACCGACTCCTGCCTGGATCTACTACTATTACTTCACACATCGACCGCTATCCAGCATGCATTTAGTGTATTAAATTCAAGAGAACGAAGTGATGCATTAAGAACGATGACATGATGCATTAAAAACGATGAGGACAGCTCTAAAGAAACATGCATATATATTTTTTTTTGAACATCAGTACAGACGTAAGCGCTCATACATACGCGCAAACACTCACCCCTATGAACGCACACACGCACACCCTACCCCTATGAGCACCTCCGAGAGACTGAGCCGGCATGTCATCTTGAAATTTACGAAGTCACCGTAGGCGCCTCGTCGTCAACGGGAACGTCTTCTCCCACTGAAGGCGCATCGCCGGAAATCCTGAAATAAATCCAGGAATAATGCGAGCACCAGGACTTGAACCCTGGTGGGCTGGGGATACCACTGTCCCTCTAACCATCCAACCACAGGTTGGTTCGCAACATGCATATATATTCGTATGGCGTTGACACTGACAGTAACTGCCGGGGCGGCCGATCTGACCGATGGCGGAAGGTTTGTCAGCTCTAAAGAAACATGCATATATATGTCAATTCTAGACGCTGGATTGACAATTAAATTTGCCTCTGATATACATATAGTAACCGGAGTAGAAAAACAAGTCATATAGTCCATGATCGCGTTGGTTGGCTTAAGTCTTGAAGAAATATGCATGCAGTGTATGTGTCCTGCGCTCGGTCATGCCAAGTCCGTGAGAGGCCGAGCTCATTGCACCAGTTCATTCTGGCAATGAGTAGACACAAAATGCGACCGGAAGACGAAAGCCGCCAATGGTTCAAGAAACAGATTTATTGATGAATTGCAAATAGGATTGCACAACATTATTTGTTGGAACAAAAGGTTCGCACACGCACCGCACGGGTAATGGCACCGTGACATGACCAAATCCAGTTTAACTACAAAAAACGCATAATGGATACACCAAAACATGTGGAACGGGAACATCGGTCACCATCGGTGCACTGCACACACCTAAGCCGGATGGCCGCCTTCGTCGTCGTCATCTGTGGCAGCTCCGGCAGACATCTCTGTTTCCCTAGCGAAAACTCGAGATTTCTTCCTGCCCCATTCGACTAGCCGCGAAAACAAGGGAACTGCTGCAGATGACCAGATGGTCTTCCTGTCCCCTTGTTCCACCACCTGCAAAAACAGAGTATTCATCCTTCAGCTGCTCCTGATTCATCGAACAAAGGAAATTGCAGATACATAATTAAGGCCATCACTACCTCGGCCACTTCTTCCGCCCTGTGCTGCTCGACATCCCCGTCAACGGCAGCTCCGGTGGGCTGCTCTTCTCCCCAAGCAGAAACTTGATGGGTGTATGCCTTGTATTTGTATAGTATCCAGGCGAACTGGCATACTCCAGTTAGCACGGTCAGGCAGCTACCGAACTGCAAGTGAAAAAAGATGGCGCTAGTTCATTCATCAGCAGCGCTTGATTGATCGAAGTGAACAAGGGACACAAGCAAACCATCAGAATTTTCGCTGCATTCCAGGGGCTGTGTGTCTTTCCCAGATAGTCGGCATTTTCAACTAAAACCACGACGAGTAATTTGGAACGGAGGAAGTACATGTTAATAAGTCTCGCCCGATACCATGGCAAAATCCCGGAGCAGGTTCTCATTGCTTTTACGCTCTTTTATCTGTGCCACGAATTAGAAAAAAAAAAGAAAAAAATCAGTATTTCAGTCTATTTCCACGTATTGCATCTCATGTATAGATATGCTCTGCTTTGCACAACTTTCCCATTGTCTAACCAAAATGCTCTGCTTTGATCTCATACCCTGTTGATTACTACCAGGCCGACATCGAGACAGGTAAAAAGATCAAGGATGGCTTCAACGGCAGTACTGAGCCAAGGGTAACCATCAGGTATCTTGATCGCGAGCAAACAAGCTCCAGCCGCCCCAAAGACTGCCATGCCGGAAATCTGTACAAAAAATTGATTGCAAAAGTGGGTACAAGCTGATTGGAAAGACCTCCAGCGAATGCACCCGCCATTTCCGCTGAGAGGAGAGGGAGAGAAAGAGAGAGTGGACAGAAAGATAATTCTTGCTGTGAATGTGAGAATTGAGAGAGCCTGCGATTGTGCGAATTTATAGGCCGCGAATATGAAAATTGATTGGAAACAAACAGAGGTTCCTTCGCCAAGTTAAGTGGCGCATAAAATAATTGGACGATGTTTACATTTGAATAAACTAATTAGGAAAATGTTTGGGTGCAACGGACCGGCTGAAACTTCACCCGGTCGCGCGGTAGCCACCCGATCGATGCCCATCGTACGTGCTACAAAGCTGGTTGTCTCTGTCGCTAGTGCGCTCGCTCTCGTGGCCACGTGCAGGAGCGACCAGACGGGAGTACGTGTCCCTAAATATACACCACGGGCAATGCAACGCTCCAGCTTCTAGCTTCGTCAACTCCACGCATGAAGCTGAGCCTGTTTAGTGTGAGCTGCCACCTGCCCAAGCAAATACTAATCCTTCTAACCATAGATTATCACTAGTGCTTAGTGCTTAGAAGTAATTTTCTGGACTAGCCGGGCAGTCGCCCGGGGTCGCCAGGAGGTGGCTCTGCCACTGTTCGATGAAGCGCGAAAAATGTTGACCTTTTGACGCGTTAGTTACCTGCACCGTTTTTGGTACTTTGCTCCCAGTTGAGCCTGTTTGAACAAATGTAGGCAAAACCAACATCTGCACATAGTTTGATTGTTTGCATGTAGGCTGTCTGCATTAGGGGAGGCAATTTTTGCCGGTTGCGTGCATTAGCTGGGCTGATGCAAGTGTTCGGTGTTTGGTTGCATACAGGCAACGTGATTAAGAGTTAACAGCTACGCATGACATATAGAGTGGCAGTGTGCTCGTGATGGCGACGTCAGTGTAGGGCGGGCGAGAAGGCCAAGCAAGCGACGCTGTCGGCGGCGCCAGGCACAACAAGGCGTCCATCCGGCAAGGTTGACATGATTATGTTGGAATCATCCGACTCCAACGACAACGACTAACTCCAATCATTCATCTACAAAATTTAATCCGTGATTTTGTCAAAAATCGCCTGTTGGCGGGAAATTAAATCGCAAGAAAAACACTATACATTTCCTTTGGCCAGTAGCAAATCCGGCGTCCCGAGGCAAATCCAATCGTTCTATTCTTGCACGTGAGTTCTATGTTGTCTAGTCTTTTTTTTTCATGGTAATACGTGTCTTATTTATATATCTTAAGGATCATAGTACAAGCCACATACATATCGACATGGCAAAACTGAAAAAACAGTAGAACGCTAGCTTTTGCAAAGAAATACCAGCCAAGAAGTAAAATTAAACAAGGCCGAAGAATCCTCTGAGTTTGACACCAACGTCCGTCATCTGCCTCTGGCACCACCACAACAGCCACCAAAAAAAAAAAGACGGATCACCTCCATACCCGACCTCGACGCGGCTCCATCGCTGATATGCAGCTTTGCGGACCTCCAAGGTGGCTCGCCAAAAACCGCAGGCCTAGCCATAGCCGCACCCATCATCCTCTGCTCACTTCCTCCTCTCTGCACCATGCCCGCCATGGCCTCCTCGAGGTCCAAAGCCGTTTGGGACAGCCTCTCGTCCGAGCAGAAAAAGGAGATCACCGCCATTGCAGCCGCCTGGCAGGCCGGCCGACAGACAGAGGCCGGCGCTGCAGAAGTCCCAATGGAGGATGCGGCCGAGCACGAACCGGCACCACTCTCCTCGCCGGTCCATGCTGACATCACCATGGGCGAGGCTCGTGCCCACTACACGGACATGTTGATGCAGGAGCGGGAGACCGCGTTTCGGTAGGCGCAGGCCGACCAGGCCTACAATCTTCACCTCCTCGACGAGCACCGGTGTGCGGAGGAGCTACTCGCCGCCGGCACGACCATCGCGACGGACGTGGACGTGCCCGAAAAATGTTAATCATGCATTTGAAAAATGCTAAATGTGTATAAAAAAATGTTGACCATGTATACGAAAAATGTATAAAAAAATACAATGTGTGTCAAAAAAGTAGATCATGTATTAAATTTTTTAAAATAAAGCATTAAAAAATGTTAAGCAAGTAATTAAAAAAATGTTAATCAAGCATTTGAAAAAGTTAGATGTGTATAGAAAAAATGTTGACCATGTATTCAAAAAATATTAATCTTGAATTTGAAAAAATATTGATCAATCATTTGAAAAATGTTCAATGTGTATAGAAAAAATGTTGACCATGTATTAAAAAATGTTGATCTTGTACTTGAAAAATGTTATTCAAGCATTTCCAAAAATTATGTTAAACGTGTATAGGATTTTTTTGACCATGTATTAAAAAAAGTTGATCTTTTACATAAAAAATGTTCATCAAATATTTGAAAAAATAATGTTAAACATGTATAGAAAAAATGTTGATCATGCATCAAATAATGTTGAACTTATATTTAGAAAATATTAAACATGTATTAGAAAAATGTTCTTGATGTATATGAAAAATGTGCAATGAAAACCAAAAAACATTAGACAAGTGTTGAAGAAAAAACATGACGAAAACCGAGAAAGAAAGTAAAGAAAACCAAGAAAAACAAAATAAAACCGGAGCATAACGAAGAAAGAAAAATCAGTGAAGAAACAAAAAGAAAACCAAATAAAAAAGAGAAAAAGAAAACAAGAAAACAAGAAAACTGGGGAAAACTGTAGGAGATATGCCCTAGAGGCAATAATAAATGTTATTGATTATCTCCCTGTTCATAATTAGGTTTATGTTCCATGCTATAACTGCAATGATTCTCGAGTCTGCAAATAAAACGAGGCTCGGAGGAAGACTCATATGCACGTGTGGGATAATAAACGGTAAAATGTATTCCTAGTCTGGCCTCTAAGACTAGCTCAAGTGTTGCATGATGGTTCTGTTTTCCTGATCATGGGCATGTCTATGCCAACAACTTTGAGGGCACGGTGTTAGAAGAACATTTGTGTTGAATCGACCCGATTGATGTTATGCTATGAGATTCTTTCGTCACAAGTTAATGGTTAATAACACAGAGATGGTTAACGTTTGCATGATTCCTCAGACCATGAGAGTATTGAGTTTCTTCATGCTTGATTCATGAACTTTGGGGTTTGTTAAACGTCATCCGTAACTGGATGGCTATTACGGCGGCTTACGGGTTCATGGGAAAGTATGTTAAGTAACTTGATAGCTCAAGATTGTGATTTGCTCCTCCGACGATGGAGAGATATCTCTGGGCCCTCTCGGTGTTACGGTATCCATCATCGTCTGGCCAGACACTTTGTGATTTGATCACGGGGATGCCGGAACACGGTAACGAGAAAAGAGAACAATACCGGTAACGAGGTAACTAGCATAGTGGACAAGTTGTTGATCCACGGGAATGCCATCATGTCTCACCTCGGGTATTTGTAACATATCGCGAAGCAACAGGAATAGCACACGGCAACTGGAGGTTCACTCGAATATTCATTCGTGTGGGTATAGGGGTCAATATGGGTGTCCACGGCTCCGATGTTGATCATTGATCGGAAGGGGTTCCGTGTCATGTCTATACTTCACCGAACCTATAGGGTCACACGCTTAAGGGTCATCTATCTGCTGAATACTAGACAGGGAGTCTGAGAGAAAATCACCGAAAAAGTTTCGGACACCGAAAAAGTTTCGGACAGCGGAAAAGTTCCGCAGAGAGAGGTCACCGGATGAGTTCCGGTGAAACTGAAAAGTTGTTTCAGAGGATACCATAAAGTCAAATTGGTTTCGGCACATGCCCGATAATTCTTGGAGGGTGCCAGAATCATTCTGGAAACTTTTGGGAATTTTCTGGAAGAAAAACCGGAAATGTTCCGGAGCTGCCGGAACCACTTCAGATGCTTTTCGCAGATAAAAATCACTAATCTGGAATTGTTCCAGAACGCGTTGAAATTAATTTTAGTGGGTACTGGAAATGTTCTGAGCCCACATAACTATTTTCAGTTCGAACGGACGCTGAAAAATGTCGTCATGAATAGTGAAAGTGCTTTTTGGGTGGCTTCTTGGAGAAGCCACCTTGAGGGTCCTTTGGTATTTTTCCCCTTGGCTTCTTGGAGAAGCCACCCTTGGGCTTGGCCTATAAATAGGGGTGGAAGGGGCTGCCTAAAGACTCACTCTTTCTCACATATACATGCCATTGCAATGATCTGGCTTCTTCTCTCCCTCTCCGCGAAATAGTTTCGTAGAGCCGAAAGGTTGTCTGGGTTCCGGTGGGAACTAGTTCTGGACGGCGAAGCCCTGCCGGATAGATGACACCGTATGTGTGCAACTCTGTAGAGAGGTCGTAGTTTTGATCTTAGTGCCCGAGGGGCTGTTCGAGAGTGCCTCCCGAAGGGCTGTCCAAGTGACGGTCCGAGTTCTGTGAGTCCTCCCGAAGGGCTGTCCGAGTGACCGTCTGAGTTTCGAAGGTCCTCCCGAAGGGCTGTCCGCGACACCGTCCGGGGGACTGTTCGACCGCCTCCCGAAGGGCTGTCCTGGGCGCGGATGAGGGTATACATCCTCGCGGTTGGGAGGTTGTAAATCCTAGCTGCGGGGATCTGCACCGCCGATCATCATCGACTCTACTTCCGCTGCGCTACGAGTCGGTAACGAAAATGATCAAACCTTGTATGCAGTCTCCATAGTGGTCCTGGGCTGGTGCGTAGGTCGGAAATTTTTTGTTTTCTGCTGCGTTACCCTACAGTGGCATCAAGAGCCGTGCTATGCGTAGATGCAGGTTGCGATCTAAAATACATAGTGATGTATGGGTGTTGCACAATATAATTAGGTAGTAGATGAGTTCTATTACTGAAATTTTTTTGTGCGGGTAGCAGATGAAATCTGTTACCCGAGGTTCTTGTTGCTTCCCTGGAATTTGCATATTTCTGATCTTGATAACAGCATGGTGGAGTTTCAATGTTCTGGCAATCCGCGATCCTGATTGATCAACGAAGTGCTAACAGTTCATTGAATTCCACCGTAGTTAAAAAGAAAGATGAAATTTCGCAGACGAAAGGGCAATGCAGATATGATCTGCACAGGGGTCATGCGTATGACGAAGTTTAGTATGGGGCTTGAGATTTTATTATCTCGGTTTTCATACACCCTGGAAAGTTAATCTAGCGACTTGAATTATCATACTTGATGATGGACGTTGGTAGCTTCGGTTTGTTTCGAAACCTTAGAAGCCACGAAAAACAAGTTTTTGCTTGAACCAATTAGAGACGTCTAACTTGGTTTTGCAGGAGGGTTTGCATGTGCATATGATGTGGTATAGCAGTGCTCATAATAATTTGATTATGTATGAGATGACTATATGATGTAAATTGATTAACATGACCTGCGTGTCATGATTCGGCATGATGGCTGGAGCCATATGATTGTCACTTTATTGACCTGCGTGTCAACCTTAAGTAATGCATTATTTTATTAGCTATAGAGATAGCAATATTATCTGGTGCATCGACAAGGTGGTTGCAATCTTCGTGAAGGTGAACACCGACGCGAATGCCGAAGACGAAGAAATACAAGACTTCTCCGTCAGAAAGGGCTATACCATATCATGCTATTATGAATTGCCTGAGATGTTTATCCCTTATGATGCACCCTTCTTGATTGCGCGGTAGTCGCTTTTATTAGGGTGATCTCTCACAAAAATATCAAGTAGTTAGTGTTCTCCCAAGTGTAGCACCGTCACGGCACCTAACTTTTCGGGGTATCACATGCTACCATGGGTACGAACGATTAGCGATGTGTGAGGCGGGTGAGTTGAGACCTCGCAGCGAGATCACTTGGTTGTCTTGAAGTTCAGGCATGAAAGTCATGAGCTCGGAACACACGCATCGAAAGATGAACACGAGTCACATAGAGATGTGATTGGCAAGTTTGCCTACCGATTGAGATTTTCGTCATCAGTGATACTACCATCAATGGCGTTGAATTGAAATGCGGATCTTGAATCACTCACAATCAATTATGAGAGATATTGATTTGAGTGGGAGCGCACTGTAGAATTATCTTGTTTAATTCTCAGTGCAATTAATTGTGAACACTGTCTAAGTGTTATATGCATAATAGTTGTAGAATTATGGCTCGCGTTTCCACCTTCCCTATTAAAATTGAATAGCTGTTAAATATCTGGTTAAAACTTTACGGTTGGTAACGTAATGTGAGGATTGTCCTCAAGAGTGCCGAGAAGGACTTTGTCCTATCGCATACTTTCGGTATTCTCTCGCTTATGCTATGGATCATGTGACTGTCGTCCTTCGATCCAAAAGCTAGAATTCTGTTTCAGTCAAGTGCAATATGTTTGCTTCCATGAGACCCGAACTTCGAAAGTTTGGATAGTTATGTAATATTCATGGAATCTGAAAATCATTTTCAGAGACAGACAAAGGCTAAAAGATATGAGATATCCAAAGCAATGTTTGTTTGCAAACTATTAGTAAAGGATTTTTACTATGCATTAGACTGATAGGAGAGGGATCCAGAAGAACGCCTGTCATATGATGAAAGGTGAATAAAACAACAACTTAAAGAGAAAGGAAGTGTCCGAAGGGTGTTAGTGAAACTTTCACGCCTAGGAAGTCCGGGGCTAACGCCACTCTTAAGTTGGGTGCTTCTTCTGAGAGTAGGAGAAATACTGAAAGTTAAACTGTTAGAAGTATAAAGGCAGAAAAAAGGAAGACTGGAATATCCAGCTCATGTATGAATGTCATACAAGTTTTTGATGTATAGAAGGCTAGTCAAAGATATAGTTCTTGGGTATTGCGAGCTAATCACAAAGATACCCGCTTGATTGCTTTCTGTTGCAACCCGATGTAAGAACTACTATGGCATGAAAGACTAGCCAGGAATGAGGTTTAGGTATACACAGGGAACATAGTAAATGTTACTATACCTTCCATCGGTGTATTACCGTCTGTATTTATTTTCATAATTCATTTTAGAGTTTCACACTCTAGCCCTTTGCATAAGGTATCTTGCAAGAAGGTTGTTCATAACAGAACTTTTTATGTTCGGTGTTATGAATAACATAAGGGCCATACTTTCATTATGAATAAGATGTATGTTATGAATAATGATAATAATATATTACCTCTGGATTTACATTCATAATTCATTTTAGAGTTTCATACACTCTAGCCCATTGCACAATGTTTGTTGCAAAAGAGTTGTTCATAAAAACAACAATTGTTGTTCAGTATTATGAATAAACATGAAGGGCCATACTTCCATCCAAGATGGGATGTATGTTATGAATATTGATAGTAATATGATACATCCATAACACTGACGCTAAATGTCGTAAGACTAAGAGAATACCACACAAGTGTGGCACTGCATTTGGTCACATTGGAGAAACCCGCATGGATAAATTCTATTATGATGGATTTTAATGTCGTTTGATTTTGAATCATCTGACACTTGCAACTTTCCTCCGAAAAGTAAAGTGACTGAAATACCGTTCACAGGCCATAAGGAACGAGCAAAGAACTTATTGGTGTTCATACATTTTGATGTATGTAGTCCGATAAATGTTATTGCAAATAGTGGATTTATCTATCTTCAGAAATGACTCAAGTAGATATATGTATATTTACTTGATGAGACATAAGTCTAGATCTTTTGAATTCATTCAAAAGGTTTTCAAGAATGAAGTAGAAGTTATTGTAACAAGAAAATTCTGTTTCTACAATTCGATTGCAGAAAGGAATATTTGAGTTACAAGTTTAGCGAATGTCTGATGAGTTTTGAAAAGAGTTTCATAACTTACACCTCCCGGAACACCACTGTGAGTGAAAAGTCCGTGAAGATGTAATCGAACCATTTATGACATGGTAAGATCAAAGATGACATAAATAAATTTGCCATTATCCCTTTTAAAAGGTGATGCTTTAGAGACTGCGGCTTTTACACTGAAAAGAGCTCCATCAGGTCTGTTGAAATGACACCATGGTATGGTACGCCCAACCATGTTATATCTTTTCTTAACATTTGGAATATGGGGCTTGTGTAAAAGGTTACAAACCTATTCCAAATCAGACAAGTGCTACTTTGTAGGTTATCCCAAGCAATTGGGTATTCCTCCCTCACTATGCCGAGGCAAATAGGTTTGCCACTAAGAACGGTATGTTTTTTGAAGAAAATGGTTCTTTCAAAAAGGTGAGTGGGAGAATAGTGCAACTCGACGAGATAAACAGTATCTTCGTCATCAGATCAAAGGAAAGAGACCTTGGAAGTAATTCCAGGTTTTCCTACTGCGACTGATACGGAAGTCTCTACAATAAAATGTATGGACTTCGGTCGAACTTGCAGCTGAACCACGTAGGCAAGGCTCGTGCAAACCTCTCAGGTGCGCAAACGAGATATTGTTGTTAGACAACAGTATACCTACGATACACAAGGAAGCGTTGATGGGCTCTGACTCCGGAATTGGCTAAATGCCAATACAACCTGAGTTAGTTTCCATATAAGTGATTCAAGATTAAAACCTTGATACACCTTTCGGAAGACTTAGAGTCTAACGAATATTTATGGAACTTAAAACTGATATGGATAAAATGTTTTATCCATAAAGCTCGACTTGTTACAAAAACAAGTTCAAGGAGTTGACTACGATGAGATTGTCTCACCGTAGCGATGCTTAAAGTCGGTTCGGGTTGAACTAGCAATTAATACATATTTCAATCATGAGATATAAAACAAGGATGACAAAAGGATTTCCATCTGATGGAAATGAAACCAAGGACTTGCATGTGTTACAGTCCAAGGTATTTTGTCTATCCAGAGGATGCTAGTAAGGGTGCAAACTTCAGAGTTCCAGCAATGGACAGAAGAGAGCAAAATGGAGTTGGAATCTTCGTGTTTTGATGATATGGTCAAAGGGGTTTGACTTCATCAATGGGTCACGAAGATGCTTGTAATTCAAGAAAGTAAGTGGGAGCATAATAAAATTTCTAAAAAACGTTGTGTGCTTGACACATTGTTAATTGGAAATAAATTTCTTGACACGAATTAGGACTTCATTTGAAAATAGTTTTTCGATGAAGTTCTTGGGCTAAATAGCCTTGATATTAGGCATGATGATCTATGGAGATAGATTTACCTGATGGGGCTGAGCAAAGATACATATTGACAAAATGCTAAAACCTTTTAGCATTAAAAACGTCAAGGAGTGATTCTTGCCGAAGTCACATGGAAAGAGTTTTTGCAAGACTCGGTGTCCCAAAACACTGATGAGCAAAATACATGATGGAGATTCCACACACTCTTGTGTTTGGATTAATCATGTATTCCATGGTATGTAAAAAAAACCAGATATGTCCAATACTCCCAAAGTTGTTGCGAGTATAGATACCAAAGTGATCAAAAGTTCTGATCATGGGACAACAGTGAAAAAGGGTCATTGAGTACTATAATAGCACTGATGACATGTTTTCTCGCAAGCGGAGATCATGAAGAGTTCGTTGTAAAAGGTTACATCGATACAGTCTTCATCCATGCTCCATGCGATTTTCGATTTAAATTGAGGGTTTTGTGTAACACACAATCTGGTGGCACAGTTAGTTGGAATTTGTTCAAACAAGTTAGTGTGGCGAATTCTATAACAGAGGCGAAGTATGTTGACGCTTTCAAAGCGACAAACAAGATGTTGAATCATATAGTTCCTTCATGAACTTAGTATGATTCCAAGATGGCTTTTGTCAATGGGACACTACTGCAAGTAGTTGCTCCATAACTCAGTCTGAGGAATCCAGGTTCGACCTGTGATTCGCATACATACCAAGCTAAGTCCACACAAAATATGACTTTTGTGAAAGCGTGAAAACGCGAGGATATGCAAAGATACACACGGAGCTGAAGTCGTCAGATCCGTTGGACATTCAGGCTATACCACAAGCGAAGCATATTTACACCGGTGTGCCACAGGTGTAAAGTGCATTAGCATTAACTAGATTATTGACTCTAGTGCAAGTGGGAGTCTGTAGGAGATATGCCCTAGAGGCAATAATAAATGTTATTGATTATCTCCCTGTTCATAATTAGGTTTATGTTCCATGCTATAACTGCAATGATTCTCGAGTCTGCAAATAAAACGAGGCTCGGAGGAAGACTCATATGCACGTGTGGGATAATAAACGGTAAAATGTATTCCTAGTCTGGCCTCTAAGACTAGCTCAAGTGTTGCATGATGGTTCTGTTTTCCTGATCATGGGCATGTCTATGCCAGCAACTTTGAGGGCACAGTGTTAGAAGAACATTTGTGTTGAATCGACCCAATTGATGTTATGCTATGAGATTCTTTCGTCACAAGTTACTGGTTAATAACACAGAGATGGTTAATGTTTGCATGATTCCTTAGACCATGAGAGTATCGAGTTTCTTCATGCTTGCTTCATGAACTTTGGGGTTTGTTAAACGTCATCCGTAAATGGGTGGCTATTACGGCGGCTTACGGGTTCATGGAAAAGTATGTCAAGTAACTTGATAGCTCAAGATTGGGATTTGCTCCTCCGACGATGGAGAGATATCTCTGGGCCCTCTCGGTGTTACGGTATCCATCATCGTCTGGCCAGACACTTTGTGATTTGATCACGGGGATGCCGGAACACGGAACGAGAAAAGAGAACAATACCGGTAACGAGGTAACTAGCATAGTGGACAAGTTGTTGATCCACGGGAATGCCAACATGTCTCACCTCGGGTATTTGTAACATATCACGAAGCAACAGGAATAGCACACGGCAACTGGAGGTTCCCTCGAATATTCATTAGTGTGGGTATAGGGGTCAATATGGGTGTCCACGGCTCCGATGTTGATCATTGATCGGAAGGGGTTCCGTGTCATGTCTATACTTCAAGAACCTATAGGGTCACACGCTTAAGGGTCATCTATCTGCTGAATACTAGACAGGGAGTCTGAGAGAAAATCACCGAAAAAGTTTCGGACACCGAAAAAGTTTCGGACAGCGGAAAAGTTCCGCAGAGAGAGGTCACCGGATGAGTTCCGGTGAAACTGAAAAGTTGTTTCAGAGGATACCATAAAGTCAAATTGGTTTCGGCACATGCCCGATAATTCTTGGAGGGTGCCAGAATCATTCTGGAAACTTTTGGGAATTTTCTGGAAGAAAAACCGGAAATGTTCCGGAGCTGCCGGAACCACTTCAGATGCTTTTCGCAGATGAAAATCACTAATCTGGAATTGTTCCAGAACGCGTTGAAATTAATTTTAGTGGGTACTGGAAATGTTCTGAGCCCACATAACTATTTTCAGTTCGAACGGACGCTGAAAAATGTCGTCATGAATAGTGAAAGTGCTTTTTGGGTGGCTTCTTGGAGAAGCCACCTTGAGGGTCCTTTGGTATTTTTCCCCTTGGCTTCTTGGAGAAGCCACCCTTGGGCTTGGCCTATAAATAGGGGTGGAAGGGGCTGCCTAAAGACTCACTCTTTCTCACATATACATGCCATTGCAATGATCTAGCTTCTTCTCTCCCTCTCCGCGAAATAGTTTCGTAGAGCCGAAAGGCTGTCTGGGTTCCGGTGGGAACTAGTTCTGGACGGCGAAGCCCTGCCGGATAGATGACACCGTATGTGTGCAACTCTGTAGAGAGGTCGTAGTTTTGATCTTAGTGCCCGAGGGGCTGTTCGAGAGTGCCTCCCGAAGGGCTGTCCAAGTGACGGTCCGAGTTCTGTGAGTCCTCCCGAAGGGCTGTCCGAGTGACCGTCTGAGTTTCGAAGGTCCTCCCGAAGGGCTGTCCGCGACACCGTCCGGGGGACTGTTCGACCGCCTCCCGAAGGGCTGTCCTGGGCGCGGATGAGGGTATACATCCTCGCGGTTGGGAGGTTGTAAATCCTAGCTGCGGGGATCTGCACCGCCGATCATCATCGACTCTACTTCCGCTGCGCTACGAGTCGGTAACGAAAATGATCAAACCTTGTATGCAGTCTCCATAGTGGTCCTGGGCTGGTGCGTAGGTCGGAAATTTTATGTTTTCTGCTGCGTTACCCTACAAAAACGAGTGCAATTAAAGAAAAAGAAACGAAAAACAGAAAAAACCAGAGGCAACAGAAAAAGGAACAAAAAATGAAGAAAAAGAAAGAAAAAGGAAAAACCAGTGAAAACCAAAAAAAGAAAAAACAATTGATAGGAAAATAAAATAAAAAACCCAAAGAAAACCTTGAAGAAACAAAGAAAACCGAAAGAAAATAAAAGGAAATAAAAAAAAGAACAAGTCAAGGGAACCTACAACTACATGGAGCCATCGAGCCAACGTGCCAGCGATCGAAAAAAATAAGAAACAGGCCGGCCCACTTTACAACGGAGGATTTGGCACAGGACGCTGGGATTTGGGCCCGCCCATACAGCAGCTCCTGTATTGTTTTAGGAACATTCTTGAACATTATGTGTTGGTCTTTTTTGTTTTTTCCGTTGTTTTTTGCTACCAGCTTTTCCGAGTTCTTTTAGGAACATTCAGGTCTTTCACGGATTTACTGAAATCGTGTTTAGAAATTTCAGAAAATTTTAGAAATTATCGTGTTTTAGTAAAATATTCAGATCTTTCAAAAAATGTTCATAATTTCGAAACATGCTTCATTTTAAAAATTATTCTACATTTTCAAAAATAATATGGCTTTTTGAAAAAGTTCAACATTTTCAAAATGTGTTTATGGTCCCACGAAACAATCATCTTTTAAAAAATATTCACAAATTTCAAAATATCGAACTTTTAAAAAATGTCCACATTTTCAACAAAATATCTAATAGGTCCCAACATTAAGGGGCCGGCCCATCCGCTCGCTCATGTGCGGGAGATCGATAATTTGACACAATGCGTGAAATAGGACCTGCCCTCCTATTCGACGCTTCAGGTGTCGAATTGGCGCATTGGTGCTGTGGGGCTCACAAAGGTGCTCCATGGGCTGCTCGCTTTGCTTTCCTTCCTCGCCATCGAAACTCTTTTAAGGGAAAACCCAACTTGCGATTTTTTTATCTCTCCTACTTAAAAAGAATGCAAGGTTTCATTGCCCGCTCTCCCCCCTCTCTCACTTTTAATTTTTTTTTATCTCAGCTTTGGTTTCTTCCACCGGTTTTGAAATCCAGAACAACTGCTTCACCTCTTACTGACTTATCAAATAAAATTTTGTTTTCTTTGGAAGCCAATAAATACTTGCCAAATATTTTCTTTACACAATCACACTAATGTGGGTACAATCACACTAATGTGGGCATGAGGATCGGGGACCTGAATGGCAGCCCCGAACCTAGCTAGGAGAGTTCCTGGAGGCTCAGTCTAACCATACTGATAGGAGGAGGGACATCTTCTGATTAGTGTTGGCGACTATGAGTTGGACCCTGTGGACTATGTGTAACAAGATGGTTATCGAATGGATCTTTTTGCGGCATGCTTCTGACTCTATGCCTAAAATTTTGGCATTCTTGTAGCAGTGGCACCCGCTCTGTAGGCAGCTGGGCCAAGGGCAGCTAGGCAGCATGATTGATGATCCTCTTGTGGCAAGCCACCAACTCACTTCATATCCTAGCCATTGACCTATTGACTCCATGGAGCCATGTATCGCCTTTTCCCTTCTTTTTGGGCATGGTTCTGTTGTCGCCTCAGCAGACCACCTATTTTCATTCCTGCACTTGAACTTGTTGTATGAACGTGGTGGTTGCTTTATTTATAAAGCAGGGCGAAAGCCTATTTCGAGAGACAATTCAGTCACTAAGCCACCTTGGGATGTTTAGCTTGTTCCATAGATCTATCTTGAGTTCATCAAGGCAATGGAGAAGTTCTATCCATTTGGTTTCGACCATTAATTGAGCAAGTTTTAAATCTATTGACAAACTGGAAAATGTATCTATTACTCAATAGTCAAAAGTGTTTTTAGAGAAAAGATGGTGAAAACACTAGTGAATATACAAGTAAATAGCATAAAACCATCACATTCTTAGTCTAGGGTTCCAGAAAACCACCACATTGCTCTACTGCTACCAAAAATGACCTACCTAGATGTAATTTTTCTCAGAAAACACTACTGAGGTGCTTAGCTCGAGTTAATCGTGGTCTGACCACTCAAGCCACCAGTCAGGGGCATATGGCACTAAAGGACAACACAAACGGTGTTGACCGTTAAGTTGGACATGGGACGCACTCGGCAGAGTTACACATGGGGAGTACAACTGCACTAACACAAGGAGTACAAATGTAATATGTAGTGGCGAACAGGTTTAGTATAGTAGGGAGTACGAGTTACGCAAAAAAAAGTTATTCCAAACCTATCAACATGAGTTCTCATTTCAAACATCTCGACGAGAAAAACACATCGGTGAAAACGGTTCGCAATTTAGATGGACAACTCTAAGAGATATTTCACCGTAGGGTGATTTCGTTGTTATTCCATAGATTTGAAGGAAAAAAATGTTACCTACGAAAAGAAACATCAAAGAAACACCGGGCTATGAATTTACACGTTGGGAACGCAGAGCTTCATTTTGTCTGCTTCTTTAGACAACTTGCAAAGAATAGTCCCGGGCTGATTCTTTAATGACTAAATCTAACGTCATCTAGCTGGCTGATAGTTTAATGGCGAAATCTCCGGGCGAAAGCGCAAAACTTGTCCCGGACATCAGCTCGCTGGATGACGTAAGAGCATCTACAGCCAGGGTCACCAAATTCGGCCCCTCAAACGCCCGTTGGACGCGTCCGCGGCACTGAACGGGCACTTCTCAATTTGTGTCATCCACATTCACACTTCTCATATCCAATACCCTATATCCATACTACTCATGCAACGTGAACATAAATTACGTAGATCATCGCACGGACTATAAAACGGACATAGATATGCACATTCCGATCACCAAAAGATCACAGACGGATCTTCAAAAGCTACTCGAAGTTCACATAATCCACATAAGACGGGCAGATTCTAACTAGAGACATAAATAACTAGAAATCAACGATGGAGACGGCGGAAATTCACCACTTCCTCGCCGGGCCTTTGCTCTTCCGGTCGCCAGTGCAGCTGTAGGCGTCGGCGGCAGGTGGTGGACCATTGGAGTCGTCGGAGGTGGAGCTGTGGTCGTCGCCGTCGTCGTCGGAGTCCTCGGAGAGGACGATGAGCTCCTTCATCCGCCGGACGGCCCTTTCCTGCTGCCGCTTGAGCTTGGCCACCCGAGCCGCCTCCGCCGCTGCCTCCGCCACCTCGCGCTCCGACTGCTCAATGGCATGCCGGAGCGCCTTCGCGTTCTTCCGACGTAGGCGGCGAGTTTCCATCTCCGCCGTCGTCAGCGACCGGCAGTAGACCCAAGCGAGGAGCCGCTCATCCTCGTCGGGCTCCGCCGGCAGCCCGCGGCGGCGGCGCCGGACTGCTCCGTGCTCATGAGATATTGGGATTTGCTCCGTTTGGTTGGCACATCACTCTCAACTTCCCAGTTAGGGAAATGTCTGCATTAGGCATACCACTGAGATTCCCCTACAATTCTTTCCTTATTTAGGCGCAAATGAATGTCTTTTGTGTGATTTCGTTGTTTGGAAGCACTCTATGGTTTTGGCATCACCAATTTTTTTTTAATTCCTCTGACAGCATCTTGCTAATCTTGTTCATCTTGAATGGGTATTTTGCTAATCTTGTTCATCACATACGTCCGGCAACTAGCTAATATTACTTCTATTGTCTGAATCTCTTGCTAATTAGCAGCAACAAGAGGAAACACAACTTTTTTTTTTCATGATCATCTTTGTTTGTTGTGTTCTTTTTCACGAAAAAGATCTGGGTCCATTATAAAAGTACAAAGCACTCTAAACACAAAATACACCATTTCTTTCACATACAGGGGGAGAGAAACAAGGTTCCACTAGACAATAGCTAATTTACTAAAACTAATATCAATCATGTCATAGGTTGCAGGGGCCATGCAGGTTTACACTACTTAGAGCATCTCAGCATACCCAAAAGTACCCTGAATATCCAAAAACTCCAATATGGGTATTTTAGCCCAAAAATAAGCTCTAACAGCATACCATATGTAACCGAGTACCCATAAAATATGGGTACCTAGCCATATTTTGCTACTCCCTCTTCCCATTGTATAAGGCGTGTAAACTTTTGGCACGGAAACTAGCGCAAGGCTGGTCGCAAATTACTAGCGATGGTTATAGAAAGTTTCCTCCACGGTACCCTTTAATAAACGTGGTTGGCTGATCCATGATTACCAATGGTTAGCTTACTCTGACTATACAAGAGAGAATATTGGGAGCTGAGTGCTTAGATTGTGGGATTTGCTAAAAAAGCTTGGGCGCCTAAGATTTTGGGATTGAGGGAGTACCAGGGTATTTGCAAGCACCAAAATCGTGCTGCCAAGGCCAACCGCCCGGCACCGCGCCCACCCTGTGTTGGAGCCGCCTGTTTCAGGCCGCTGGACATCGCCCCAACCACTCCCGATGCCATCCCACCGGTCGTCGACCTCTACCGCGTCCACCATCACATGGTCGTCGCCCATTGATTCCGGCCTCTGGGTCGTCCCCGTTGCTCGTAGTGGTTCTCCACTACCCACACCCCACCCCCCCCCCCTCCCCCCGCGGTCGTCTCTCGCCGAGCTCGATTAGGAGTCGGGCGACGCGCCCGAGACCGACATCGACCGGCACACCACTATGGCCGGTGCGAGCTCGCGGCGCTTGGCAGGGAGCCCCGACCTTGGCTGTTGCGCTGGCTCCTCTCCGTCTCCTGCCTCCCTCCCGAGTCCCGACGCACTAGAGTTCGCTTGCTTAGGCCCATGAGACCACACCAAAGTGTGTTTACTTGCGCGCGGCTATGTGCCATAGCCCGCTCCGCCTACAGCCAGGGTTAATGGGCCGCAATGACAAAAATATTTGTCTTGAATTTAATGCAGTAGAAATATTTATGTGTTATACAAAATATTGACACGAATTTCAAAACTTGTTCACGTGTTTAAAAAATATCTATAAAAGTTCCGAAAATTATTCACCTATCTTGAAAAATGTTCATTTAATTAAAATAGTGTTCACATATTCTGAAAAACATTGCATGTAAATTAAAAAAAATCTTCTTGTATTTTTAAAATTATTCATATAAATTTAAAAAGTGTTCACAACTTTCAAAAATTATTCATGTATTTTCTAAAATTCATCATGCGTTTTAGATCAACACTTCATTGTACTCTATGTTCCTAAGATATATGCTAGAGTGGCAAGTTTCTGAAACTACTAATGCAGTTGTTGTCCACCTATTTATGTGGTGCTGTTTAATCTGATCTTCCAACATTCATCTTATATGTGCTATTCTCCATGACCAGCTTACTGCACTAAATAATGAAGTACGAGCCCTGCAGACGGACAAGGAGATACTGAGGACCAACCTAAACAAAGCAGAGAAGGTAAGAAGTTTTCGAACCACTCTTGTCCTTGCAACAGCTATGTTTTGCACCTGCGACTTTTATCGCCTTCTCAGTGAATATCAATAGATTTGTGCGACGCTAACGTGGTTCTGACGCTTAGAAGTTTCTCGCGTGTTTTATTCATGGTTAAGTTGCTATTCGAGGAGAACAGAGCTCTTGACAAAGCGAACAAGAGGCTTTGTGTTTACCGGAGAAGGAGCAGAAACATCAGTCAGAAAAAAGCACTCTGCCGGTAACTCACACCATGTAAAAACATCAATCAACCATAAAGCTCAAGTGTTTACTGATTTGATTTAGTACACACAGAGGCAGTGGAGCTGTTAGTCGAAACCATGAATTACCCTACTGTCTGGCTACCTTGACTACATTGACAATGTCATTCTTCTTGTTCCAACAGAAGGGCAAATCGTCGAGCCTGAAGGACATGAGCCCGGTCGGTCTGGCTATTTCAACAGCACAGACTCGTCGAGGCAGCCGCTCTCCCCCTTGCAGCCAAACTCTTCGGACTGTAGGCTGCATAAGATGTGGCATACCTGGTTCGGTACATCCCGAAGATGTTATCCATCTCAGTGAACATCGCAATATCAGTTGATGTATTTGTTCCTAGCTGCTCTCTTGCCCACGTCAGAGCTGGAGTGTCAAATCTTGTTGTGTGTTGTTGTCGAGTTGCCTGCAGCTGCGGTAGAGTTTGGTGCTTTCAAGAGGATATATCTCTGCTGGTTCATTCCTTGATGTTTGAGTTCCATGGAAGCTCGACAATGGAGGTAGCTGCCTTGTTTTCTTTTCCAGTCCTGCTAGTATGCCATCAAAATGGTACGTAGTTCGCGTCAGATTGGCTGTGACAGTTTCTTATAGTTTGCATGCATCACTCTTTCTTTGACATGTAAGATTTCCGAGGCTTCCAAGTGACTTGCTATTTCTATGTGATACCATTCAGAATGAAATTGCGGAACGGATGGTGTATCGGCAACAAGATTTTTGAGACTTCAGTATTGGTAGTTTAGAAAGCATATCTCTAAATGATTTTAAGAGAAAAAAAGAGCAAGAACGTTTACATGGCAGGATGCTACATCTGGTAATTAAATTGGCAGGATGGTATTCTACAATGGCTTGCGTACATAAACGTAAGGCGGTGAGAAGTTAAAAGTGCAGATGGAATGAAGGAGAAAAAGGTGGTTATAATAGAACTGGAATGTAAACGGATTATTATTATATGGCTGAGAAATGCCCACACCACATGATTTTTAATTTTGTACAGAATGCTTATCTTGCTGCTTGTCCCATTTCTTTGCCCCACTTGTACTTGTGCCCCAATCCAATGGACTGGAATATACTCCGTCTTGTTCCACTCTTTTGTTGGAATATAAGGCAGTACAAACTAGTAGATGGAAACAGAGACGGTAGGATATATACTCCACTGCCTTGTCTAACACACCAGGCTACATTGGAAGATCATGGATGGTATGTGCTCCTTTCCTGTCTTCTCCGGCTCCGGCTCCGGCACTGATGGTTCTTTGGCTGAGTCAGCATCACAGTGCCTGCCAGTTGAGCTGGCCACATGCTCTGAGCCGCACCTGTATGATATATGTCCAGCCTCATGGCTTAACTGCCTCCAGTGAGGTAAGTCCTACCATTAATTCCATCATCAGCCATATGTTTCAATTACGTGATCATGGATGGATGAACTGTTGTTAACTTGAAGGAGAGGGCTGTCAAGGTTCTACGTTGGCAAATCGCAGTCGTTCATGTCTCTAGCAACGTGAAGGCACTGAAGGATCTGCCAGAGCACGACAGAATAATAAGAAGAAGAGGAAGAAGAGGATGCAACTGCAAGAATGACGGGAGGCTGCCGTGGCACGAGTTTGGGTGCGGCGATGGCGAGCGAAGGGAGAAGGGTGCGATGACACGAGCGCTTTTGCCAAGTCAGCAACATTTAAGAGAAAACCAGCTCAAATAAAGACCAATACCACTCTGGGGAAAATTTATCCCGTTTTACAGATTTTGGTGGCCTAAAAAACCGATTGGAAGTTGCGAGGGGAGGGGGGGGGTGGGGGGGGGGGGGGGGGGGGGGGGGGGGAGTTGGGAGGTTTGTTTCCATTGTCCACATTTGAGGAGGGAAAGCTATTCATTTCTTTGGAAAAAGCCTCTCACTGCTTTTTTTTAGTGGTGAGAAACATCTCACTGTATGGATGGGTTACTTGGACTATTGCGTACATGGGCTCAAAGCATGAAGCCTCTAATGGGCTTGGGCCATTCATGCAAGTATCCACGGATCTCCATCGACTCCACTCCTCCTGCGGCTGCGTTCCCCTGGGTAGGATAAGCACTAATGTCTTGTAATCGAACATGTTTGTGGGAATTAAATGGGCTGCACCCAGTGCGGCCCATTTTTCACATGTTAGTTCTTTTTTAGAAATTTGTAAAAGTTATTTAAATTATAACCAAAATAACAGAAATTAGGTTAGAATATTCATGTGTTATAAATAATATACATACAAATAAATTAACTTACTTTAAAAATATTCACATATTACTTGAAAACATATTCAGATAACTAAAATAATATTTATGAATTATGAAAATGTTTTTAGAGTTTAAAGGAGTGTTCACATATTTAATAAAAATATTAACTTAATTTTAAAATATTTATATATTTAAACAAATTTTCATAATTTTTTTAAATATTCATTTATCTTTAGGACAATGGCGACCAAAGAAAATCGAGGACTTATCCTTATTTATTAGCTGCCTTGATCCATGACAGTACACATTCAAAGTTGAACACAATGCATCCACACTACGTGTGTTACTCTTTGCAAAGAAGATGCTATCATCAACGAAGAGGAGATGTGAGACAAGAGGACCAAGTCGGCCTTTCAAACAAGAAAAAACATATCCTCTTTCTTCGTTTTGATTTTGAAATAGAGGAGAGAGAAAGCTGCCATTAGAGGCGATGGAGAGCTTTGAGAAGGTGCCAAGAAAAATTGTGGAGACCTGCAACTGCATTGCATGATAGGATAACATGATGTGTGCATCAAGCGAGATGCGTGCTTGGTAATAGGAGTCCGCTGGTAGCCTCGCCATCGTGTCCTGGTATAAATAGTTCCCTTTGAGTGAATGGAAAAAGTGTGGTGAGGGCAGCACCAAAGATGTAGTCAGTATGTTCATCAAGGAGAGAGCCTCTCGGCAAAGCAGCGGCTGGTTTTCTACTTGGTGTATGTCTGCGTCTATGTGTGTTTAGAATTTCACCATGTGTGTGTATTCCCATGTGTGTGCGTTCTTGTGCTATTGAGAGAAGAGAGAGTTGTGAGAGACAACGAGAGGTGGAAGAAGAGCGGCGCTGAAAGAGGCGCGGCCAACAGGCCTCAAGACAGTCCGATTCTCCAATTATAGGCAGATTACTCCACTGCAGAGCTAAAGATACATCTTCAGATATTGCTGACAGTTCTGACTCAAGAGCATTATCACAGGTGCTTAGATGTCGACATGCAGTAAATATGATCGCACCACTTGAGTCTCTGAGCAACATACCGGTTGCCGCCGAACCATTGGAGGGTAGATATGATCGATCTATATCAACGAAAAAATAGCGCGCTATTTCGTCGTTATAGCGCCGTTACAACGTATTTGAAGAGGAAACACTATATATGTTTTAGCAAATTCGGCCGCTACGGC
The DNA here is from genome assembly GCA_011799875.1 of Thinopyrum elongatum. Taxonomy (NCBI): domain Eukaryota; kingdom Viridiplantae; phylum Streptophyta; class Magnoliopsida; order Poales; family Poaceae; genus Thinopyrum; species Thinopyrum elongatum. The sequence goes on along the minus strand of CM022302.1, from coordinate 579,447,692 downwards.
GCTAATCACGTTATTCCATTCTCTACTAGTGTGAATCTAATGTCCATTATCTGTTCTGGATGGTTCCAATAGTGCAATGGTGCATCATTGTTGGTCTAGATTCAGCAAAGGTGCAATCTTTCAAGCTCTGTCCTGTAAGATTGTAATCTGGTGCTATCAGTAACTGTGAAGTTGACCTCTTAAGTTGAACAATTGTTGTTGTAAATTACTCTACTGCATGTAGGTGTGTGATGATCAGTGGAGGAATAGTGATGTACGTATGACATATTTCCTTTAGCTTTTCGTGGTGTATTCTTTTCTCTCTTTTTTATGGGGAGGGGCAACGGGCTTACTAAGCGATGAGAGATATCTATTGAGGACATAAGTGTGAGAGATGTAGAGACAGGCAAGATAGCACACTAGGGGTTGGGACATGCGGCTGCGGTCGGGACGTCAAATGATTTTACGTATTTTCCACGAGCATGATCACTACCAATTATTTAAAAAGAACTGACATTGATACTTGAGTATGACTTCAATTCTTTCTGAAAACGCACATTGATACTTGAGTATGACATGGCGCAAATATTATGAGACATACAAGATAAAGCAAGCCACACATCGAAAAAGAATAAAACACATAATTCATTATTCCATTGCCAAATAGTACACTCATTGAAATATTTGTAGATTTATCACACTAATACATATATGAGTAAACAATATAATTCAGGCATGCCCACATAGACTACATAGTATTATTAATGCATGGCGATCGATATCACAGTCGCTCACTTTATTCAATCGATTCTAGCCTTTAATAATAAAGGCACAAAAGATAAAGCCTGCCATGTAAGGCAGGCTAGCTAGCCAATGTATGGAGCAGGAGCAACAACCACATATGTATTAGGCGCCGGGCCGACACCGTTGTAAATGATAACGCGTACTTGGTCTTGTGGCGGTGGGGATGGAGCCTCTCCTGGAGGGAGTACTCGGGCAATTCTGATATCAGGCCTCTCCCGAGAGATGATCCGAACTGCTGCATTCAGTTCAGTACCAATCAGACCCGGCCACGAATCAGGCACCGGACCAGGCATGTCTACCCTTATCACGCACTAACCCCAGCCTTCCTCCCTTTCGAAACTGTTAATTAACGATAAGCATCAATAATTGAGAAATACATAGATAATCAAGAGAAACATGCATGGTCTTTCATTTTAATAATAATAATAATAATATACCATAATAATCTCTGGTATTAACTGATAAAGGGTTGGGAAAACATGCTCTAAGCCTAGGAAGATGTCATAACTGAAAGCATTATCTGCTAACCAAACAAGTAATCAATCTACTGAAATATTTAATGGAAATGTATGCAATAAAAAAAAGTACATGCCAACTTTTAGGGAAGAAGAGGCTGGTATACCTAACAAAACCTTAGCTTTTCTCATGGCGATGATCTTGTGTTCAAGGTATGTGTGTGTATAAATACAAATGTATGAGTGCACACCCATTTGCGTAGCATCCACCATGTCGATTATAACAATGCATGCATTTTGTTCACAGTTAATTGATAAGAAGCATCAGCATATGCACTCCTTGTCGAAATTAACGATGTCGATGATAACAACGCATTCATTTGTCTTTTTAATTAAGACACATCAGCATATCCACTGCTTCTCGAGATTAACGATGTCGATGGCCAGAATCCTTGCATTTTACTTGATTGATTAAGTAGCATCAGCACATCTCCCTTTCATTGAGAGTAACGATGCCGATGACACAATAATGCATGCATAAGCGTGTAAGTTGAAATAGCATGTACGTATTTGATCTTAGATGTACGTATGCAGAGCATCTCTACATAGAAACCTGTGTGTTTAAAGTGCATCTTATTGCAACATACTTTTGCTCAATTTATTTTTTTCAACACAGATTATTGTCCCATTGATACAGAAAAGTCATCAATACAAGTTGCTTTGGATCTGTGAGTCATATAGAGGTATCACTGTCGATTCATAGGAAATAATGCATCGTTGTGCGTTTTTAGAAAGAATTGAAGTCATACTCAAGTATCAATGTCAGTTCTTTTTAAAGAATTGGTAGTGATCAGGCTTGTTGAAAATACGTAGAATCATTTGACGTCCCGACTGCAGCCGCATGTCCCAACCCCTAGTGTGCTATCTTGCCTGTTTCTACATCTCTTGCACTTATGTCCTCAATGGATATCTCTCACGGCTTAGTAAGCCCACTGCCCCTCCCCGTCAAAAAAAATAAAATACACCATGAAGAGCTAAAGGAAATATGTCATACGTACATCACAATACACCTACATGCAGTAGAGTAATTTACGACAACAATTGTTAAGCTTAAGAGGTCAACTTCACAGCTACTGGTACCACCAGATTACAATCTTACAGGACAGAGCTAGAAAGATTGCACCTTTGCTGAATCTAGATCAATAATGATGCACTATTGCACTATTGGAACCATCCAGAACAGATAATGGACATTTGAAGAGGAAACGCTGTGTTTTAGCAAATTCGGCCGCTACGGCGCTAATCATGTTATTAGCGTGCTACACGGTGCTATAACTTCACCCAACTATCATCCGGTGGTTTATATTTTAAGTCCATGAGCGAAGGAGCAGAATGTGTCACAGAGAGTCCAGGTGCTTTGCGCTCATCCAGATTGCCCTTTCCTTTCACTAGATCATATTCATGGTTTTGAGAGATGTTAAGAATCGAGGAAACATAGCTGCAAAGAAACCTTCTGGATGCATCAACAGGTGGAGCAGCCTTCCCATGAACAATCTCATTACGTATATACCATATTCTGCAAAACAGCATTAGTATCTTGACCCTCATGGTCTCTGTCATATCACACAACAGATGGAAAATCCATTCCGGTCTTGTGTTCAGCAAGCGTGAAACATCCGGTCAAGTTCAGGAGCTCGACATCTTCTTCCACAGGGCTCAGGCCAAAGTACAACGGCGCATGGCATGAAAAGAATCCTCCCGATCAGCTGAACATAACGGACAGACATCATTCAATTCCAGGTTCCTAGAGCACTTAATCTCCCAAGTTGGCAGCGAATTTGAAGCAAGTTTCCAGGCAAAAACTTTGACCCTCGGAGGTAGTAATCCTGCCATACAAGCTTTCACATAGAACTGTCACCGCTAGGTGAGGAGCTCGAAGAACTCTGAGCAGCGTGACTTTGCTCTTCCAGTGCCATCCGATATGCACTCCAGACCATAAACTTGCCAGATTTTTCCCCTGTCCAAGCAATGAAATCTTCAGAGCGTTCGGGACAAGTTTTTATTTTTAGAATCTCCTCACAGTCCCGCGGGATGTACTGGCGAACAGTTTTTGTGTCGCAAGCACTATTGATGTCCATCAGCTCGGAAATCCAATGAAGTCTGCATCTTCCTTTTTGTGAAATCACTTTATATGAGCACTTACCTGGGAGCCACTTAAAGACTTAAATATAGCAGCCAGACCTGAAACAATGCCAAATTTTGGTATGTAACATGTAATGGTGTATGTTAAGTGTGGTAAAAGTTTGAACACTAACCGAGGAAGGAGCGGACGCTTCGCTTGCCAACCGGTGTGTTTCAAATGTCTAGAAATGCATTTAAGTGCTTAAATATAACAAACGGATCCCAAAAATGCCAAATTTAGATATAATATATGTAATGGTGTGTACTGAGTCTGGAAAAAAATTTCAAGGTCAACCGTCAAAGCAGCGCTCGATTCACATGCAAGCTTGACCAGTTCTCTCTGGAAACCTAGTTTCTTCGTCAGATATGGTTCGGTTTGTAAGCAGTGTACATGACAACTTTTACGAAACATTCTCAAATCTACTATATCACTAAGCTCCCTGGGGTAAATCGCTTGGGATTCAATTGAGGTTGTGGAATCGATCGATTACGCCGATTTTGACTCAGTCAGCAAATTTCTTGCTGGACTGTGTGCGGGTGCCGTTCTGTTGGCCCGTATTGCCAGCGACGTGGAGATATAAGGCCGGGCTTTCGGTGTGCGGCTGCGGGAGGGGACCGAACGACACGTGCAGGGCGGCACCTCGACGGGGCTGTGTACAGAGGGGAGAGAGGCTATTGGGGAGGATTTGCCGTGCTCTCGGCTTGCTGGAGACGGGGAGGAGGGGGTCGAGAGGTTGGCTGCTGCTTGCTGGAGCGGCTGGCAGTGTGGGCGACGGTGGTGCTGGCGGCGCTTCTGCTCCTTCGTCGCTGCTGTTGGGCGTGCTTCACGTATCCGCCGGCGGCCACAACCTCTTGCCATCTCCCGAGAGTCGCCGCCTGCGTCTCGCCAGTGCCAGCCGCCGCCAGCCACCCCTGCTACACCGCCTCCTAGGAAGAAGGACGCGGCCCTCCCGCCGCGGCTCTGCCTGCTGGCTGCTCCGCGTGAGAGGCCCCGTGCCATCGGTCGTCGTGCTGCTACCGCTAGCCCCCTGCTCCCCGCTCCTATGCCCCTGGCCGCTGCTCCATCTCCAGTCCCCGCTAGCGTTACTCCTTCGGTCCTTCCCAATGGAAAAAATAGCTCGCTACAAAATACAGCGAGGCCCTTCTCCAAAAGCTACACAAGTTATAGCGTGTTATATTTTAAAATAGCATTTGCAAAAAAATCCAAATATATCTAGAAATAAAGTATTTAAGCAACTAATTTTTTCTAGGAGGAAGCAATATATGCAGTATATGCCTAATATACTCCCTCCGTCCGAGAATACTTGTCATCAAAATGGATAAAAGGACATATATCTAGAACTAGAATGCGTCTAGATACATCCTCTTTTATCAATTTTGATGGCAAGTATTTTCGGACGAAGGGAGTATAACACAAGCACAAGTTATAGTGGAGTTAGGTCTTGTCGTGGGAGAACGATAAAAGAGTCAGAAGGGTAGTGGTCGTGGGTTGGTTTCCGCCTTTTCGGCCAGATGGGCTCTGGTTCTCTCACTTTTGCCTCGTGAGCATGTTAAAACGTTAAACGTTACAATGTTATAGCGTGGTTAGCGCGCTAATATGCGATTAGCGCCGTAGCGGCAGAATTTGGCATAACGTAATGTCTCCCTTCCAAATATGCTATAGCGGCGTTATAACCGTGATATAGCGCGCTATTTTTTTCGTTGGTCCTTCCACACATAGACCAATCTAAAAGAAGGTACAATCAAGCCCAGCCTCTCTATGTCTCCCTAATCCTCTTTCTCAACATTTTTTTTATCTGCTTAGCTTCCAACTTCTGACTATGCTGCAGATGAAACAGTTCGGGTAGGAGGAGGAATGTAGCCACGGCAGTTTGAAGCACATCGGGCAGCCGGTGAGCGAAAGAATTACTGTATATATGGTTGTGTAGAGTTGCAAGAGGTGCAAAACACTACTCCTGACCTTCGAAAGATAATCCATATCACTGTGAGTCTGCTTTCTCTGTACATATGAAGTTGTCCTTTCTATGTACTTCTACTTTTGCAATAATCTACATGATTTTCATGTACAGAAGTGTCATGACTCGATTGATTATGCCATGTTGCTAGAAGGAGTGAAATCTGCTGGGGAGCAGATTATATAGGTACACCAACAGATAATTTTACTGCTGTAATTGGCTAGCGATAATTTGTAGGGATCTTCCTAAGCAATAACTGTTAACTGCTATTTCATCTCAAAACAATGATTTAAGGTACTACTTCCTACTGATGGGAATATGTCTCATTCCGCAAACAAAATAGGAGTTTTCTATTATGCTATATCTTTCTAACTAATTTTTTCTTTCCTACCAATTCTGTCTATTCCAGCATGTGTTCATCGGCATAATTTTTTCATGGAAATTCTTTGGTGCGGTCCTATCAAAAGACACTATGGGGGCATTACTATACGAGGACCCTGTGTAGATTTGGTCATATTCCTCATACTCAGAAGCCAATGGAAGCAGTAACATATATGTTCGAGCTTTTCTCGGTTGCTATGAACTGGATAAGGCCGTGAGATTGTTCTGTGTCATCAGGGCTTGGGTATGCCTGTTTTTTACCGAAAAAGGGTTTCCCCCGCTTTATATTATAAAGCAAACATCACCACATACATCTGAGCGAGCCGAACACACACATGCCACCACGACACACAACAAACACACCGAAGGCTAGATACAAAGGTGCCAAGCACCATCACACCACTCGGACACAACCAAGCCAACAAAGTATGAGCTACGAAGAACCACTTGGAGTCACCAAGGGGGTGAGACGGACCATGACGAAGCAAGGACTCCAAGACGGTGCCTCCCAGAAGGGTACGACCACGGATAGCCGCCACCGTCCGATCCGATGATCAAGTTTTCACCCGGAGCGACGCAAGGGGTGGGAGCACCGCGACGGAGCCTTCAAGAAGAATACGACGTCCACGGACGCCACCACCGACAGCCAGAAAAGGACTGGGCAGGTGATGAACCCCGGTGGTCGCACCCCGCCGACACACCCCTGCTCCGCCAACCACCCGCAGCCACGTCCCCCTCGAGACAATGGCTGCCCGCCCGCACCTGAGACGCAGGTTCCGCACCCGAACGCCACACCTCCCGCCGCCAGGGCCGCCGCCCAACATCCAGACACCCCCAAGACCATCCAAAGAGATCAACTTTGCACCAAAGGAGCCCCACCGACCGACGAACCGCAGCATACATCGCCGGAGCTGCGACAGCCAGCACGCGGCCAGGGAAAGGGGGAGGTGGGGGAGCGGACGCATCCGGACCGGCACACCCCTGTGCCAGTGACGGGGGCCTGAGCACGTCGGTGCCACCCATCCCTCCAGCCATCCTCCCCACCGGACACACCCCTGTGCCGCCCCACCTCAGCTGCCGACGCAACACCTCGCAAGGCCACCGACGTAGACCCGACCACCGGCAAGGGGGATGTAGGAGATATGCCCTAGAGGCAATAATAAATGTTATTATTTATCTCCTTGCTCATAATTATGTTTATGTTCCATGCTATAACTGCTGTGGTTCCCGAGCCCGTATATCCATAAAGGCTCTGGGGAAAACCCATGTGCACGTGTGGAATAATAAACGGTAAAAAGTATTCCTAGTCATGCCTCTAAGACTAGCTCAAGTGTTGCATGATGATTATGTTTTCCCAATCATGGGCATGTCTATGCCAGCAGCTTTGAGGGCACAATGTTAGAAGAACATTTGTGTTGAATCGACCCGATTGATGTTATGCTATGAGATTCATTCGTCACAAGTTAATGGTTAATAACACAGAGATGGTTAATGTTTGCATGATTCCTCAGACCATGAGAGTATCGAGTTTCTTCGTGCTTGATTCTTGAACTTTGGGGTTTGTTAAACGTCATCCGTAACTGGATGGCTATTACGGCGGCTTACGGGTTCATGGGAAAGTATGTCAAGTAACTTGATAGCTCAAGATTGGGATTTGCTCCTCCGACGATGGAGAGATATCTCTGGGCCCTCTCGGTGTTACGGTATCCATCATCGTCTGGCCAGACACTTTGTGATTTGATCACGGGGATGCCGGAACACGGTAATGAGAAAAGAGAACAATACCGGTAACGAGGTAACTAGCATAGTGGACAAGTTGTTGATCCACAGGAATGCGAACATGTCTCACCTCGGGTATTTGTAACATATCGCGAAGCAACAGGAATAGCACACGGCAACTGGAGGTTCACTCGAATATTCATTCGTGTGGGTATAGGGGTCAATATGGGTGTCCACGGCTCCGATGTTGATCATTGATCGGAAGGGGTCCCATGTCATGTCTATACTTCTCCGAACCTATAGGGTCACACACTTAAGGGTCATCTATCTGCTGAATACTAGACAGGGAGTCTGAGAGAAAATCACCGAAAAAGTTTCGGACACCGAAAAAGTTTCGGACAGCGGAAAAGTTCCGCAGAGAGAACACCGGATGAGTTCCAGTAAAACTGAAAAGTTGTTTCAGGGGATACCATTAAGTCAAATTGGTTTTGGCACATGCCTGATAATTCTTGGAGGGTGCCAGAATCATTCTGGAAACTTCTGGGAATTTTCTGGAAGAAAAACCGAAATGTTCCGGAGCTGCCGGAACCACTTCAGATGCTTTTCGCAGATGAAAATCACTAAACCGGAATTGTTCTGGAACGCGTTGAAAATTATTTTAGTGGGTACTGGAAATGTTCTAAGCCCACATAAATATTTTCAGTTCGAACGGACGCTGAAAAATGTCGTCGTGAATAGTGAAAGTGCTTTTTGGGTTACTTTTTGGAAAGCCACCTTTTTGGGCTTTTGCTCCAAAATATCTTGGAGATGACATGGATGGATGTGGCTGAAATTTCAGCCCCTCGACCCCTCCTTCTCCTATAAATAGAGGTGGAGGGGGCTGCCCAAAACACACTCCTTCTCACATACAAGTGCCATTGCATGATCTGGCTTCTCTCTCCCTCCCCGCAAAATAGTTTTGCAGAGCTGAAAGGCTGTCTTGGTTCCGGTGGGAACTAGTTCTGGACGGCGAAGCCCTGCCAGATAGATGACACCGTATGTGTGCAACTCTGTAGAGAGGTCGTAGTTTCGATCTTAGTGCCCGAGGGGCTGTTCGTGAGTGCCTCCCGAAGGGCTGTCCAAGTGACGGTCCAAGTTCTGTGAGTCCTCCCGAAGGGCTGTCCGAGTGACCATTCGAGTTTCAAAGGTCCTCTTGAAGGGCTGTCCGCGACACCGTCCGGGGGACTGTTCGACCGCCTCCCGGAGGGCTGTCCGAAGGGAAGACGAGGGTATAGATCCTCGCGGTTGGGAGGTTGTAAATCCTAGCTGCGGGGATCTGCACCGCCGATCGTCATCGACTCTACTTCCGCTGCGCTACGAGTCGGTAACGAAAATGATCAAACCTTGTATGCAGTCTCCATAGTGGTCCTGGGCTGGTGCGTAGGTCGAAATTTTTTGTTTTCTGCTGCGTTACCCTACAGTGGTATCAAAGTCGTGCTATGCATAGATGCAGGTTGCGATCTAGAATACATGAGATGTATGGGTGTTGCACAATATAATTAGGTAGTAGATGAGTTCTATTACTGAAAATTATTTGTGCGGGTAGCAGATGAAATCTGTTACCCGATGTTCTTGTTGCTTCCCTGGAATTTGCATATTTCTGATCTTGATAACAGCATGGTAGAGTTTCAATGTTCTGGCAATCCGCGATCCTGATTGATCAACGAAGTGCTAACAGTTCATTGAATTCCACCATAGTTAAAAAGAAAGATGAAATTTCGCAGACGAAAGGACAATGCAGATATGATCTACACGGGGGTCATGCGTATGACGAAGTTTAGTATGGGGCTCGAGATTTTATTATCTCAGTTTTCATACACCCTGGAAAGTTAATCTAGCGACTTGAATTATCATACTTGATGATGGACGTTGGTAGCTTCGGTTTGTTTCGAAACCTTAGAAGCCACGTAAAACAAGTTTTTGCATGAACCGATTAGAGGCGTCTAACTTGGTTTTGCAGGATGGTTTGCATGTGATGTGGTATAGCAAGTCTCATATTAATTTGATTATGTATGAGATGACTATACAAATGTAAATTAACATGACCTGCGTGTCATGATTCGGCATGATGGCTGGAGCCATATGATTGCACTTTTATGACCTACGTGTCAACCTTAAGTAATGCACTTATTTTATTAGCTATAGAGATAGCAATATTATCTGGTGCATCGACAAGGTGGTGGCAATCTTTGCGAAGGTGAACACCGACGCGAATGCCGAAGACGAAGAAATACAAGACTTCTCCGTCAGAAAGGGCTATACCATATCATGCTATTATGAATTGCCTGAGATGTTTATCCCTTATGATGCACCCTTCTTGATTGTGCGGTAGTCGGTTTTTATTAGGGTGATCTCTCACAAAACTATCATAGTTGATAGTGTTCTCCCAAGTGTAGCACCGTCACGGCACCTAACTTTTCGGGGTGCGCCATGACTAACATGGGTACGAACGATTAGGGATGTGTGAGGCGGGTGAGTTCAGACCTCGCAGCGAGATCACTTGGTTGTCTTTGACGTTCAGGCATGACAGTCATGAGCTCGGAACACGCCCATCGAAAGATGAACAAGAGTCGCATAGAGATGTGATTGGCAGGTTGGCCTACCGGTTGAGATTTTCGTCATCAGTGGTGACTAACATCAATGGCGAATAATCAAAACACGGGTCTTGAATCACTCACAATCAATTATGAGAGATATTGATTTGAGTGGGAGCGCACTGTAGAATTATCTTGTTTAATTCTCAGTGCAATTAATTGTGAACACTGTCTAAGTGTGGTTTGCATAATAGTTGTAGAATAATGGCTCGCGTTTCCACCTTCCCTATTAAAATTGAATAGCTGTTAAATATCTGGTTAAAACTTTACGGTTGGTAACGTAATGTGAGGATTGTCCTCAAGAGTGCCGAGAAGGACTTTGTCCTATCGCATACTTTCGGTATTCTCTCGCTTATGCTATGGATCATGTGACTCTCGTCCTTCGATCCAAAAGCTAGAATTCCGTTTCAGTCAAGTGCAATATGTTTGCTTCCATGAGACCCGAACTTCAAAAGTTTGGATAGTTATGTGATATTCATGGAATCTGAAAATCATTTTCAGAGATAGACAAAGGCTAAAAGATATGAGATATCCAAAGCAATGTTTGTTTGCAAACTATTAGTAAAAGAGTTTACTATGCATTAGACTGATAAGAGAGGGATCCAGAAGAACGCCTGTCATATGATGAAAGGTGAATAAAACAACAACTTAAAGAGAAAGGAAGTGTCCGAAGGGTGTTAGTGAAACTTTCACGCCTAGGAAGTCCGAGGCTAACGCCACTCTTAAGTTGGGTGCTTCTTCTGAGAGTAGGAGAAATACTAAAAGTTAAAACTGTTAGAAGTATAAAGGCAATAAGAAAGAAGACTGGAATATCCAGCTCATGTATGAATGTCATACAAAGTTTTTAATGTATAGAAGGCTGGTCAAAGATATAGTTCTTGGGAATTATGGTTAAACATGTTAATCACTGATTCTTGGGTATTGTGAGTTAATCATAGAGATACCCGCTCGATTGCATTCTGTTGCAACTCGATGTAAGAACTACTATGGCCTGAAAGACTAGCCAGGAATGAGGTTTAGGTATACACAGGGAACATAGTAAATGTTACTATACCTTCCATCGGTGTATTACCGTCTGTATTTATTTTCATAATTCATTTAGAGTTTTACAAACCCTAGCCTTTGCATAAAGTAATCTTGCAAGAAGGTTGTTCATAAGAGAACTTTTTATGTTCGATGTTATGAATAACATAAGGGCCATACTTTCATTGAGAATGAGATGCATGTTATGAATAATGATAATAATATATTACCTCTGGATTTACTTTCATAATTCATTTTAGAGTTTTACACACTCTAGCCCATTGCACAATGTTTGTTGCAAAAGAGTTGTTCATAAAAGAACAATTGTTGTTCAGTATTATGAATAACATAAAGGGCCATGCTTCCATCCGAGATTGGACGTATGTTATGAATATTGATGGTAATATGATACATCTATAACACTGACGCTAAATGTCGCAAGACTAAAAGAATACCACACAAGTGTGGCACTGCATTTGGTCACATTGGAGAAACCCGCATGGAAAACTCCATTATGATGGATTTTGAAGTCGTTTGATTTTGAATCATCTGACACTTGCAAATTTCCTCCGAAAAGTGAAGTGACTGAAATACCGTTCACAGGCCATAAAGAATGAGCAACAAACTTATTGGTGATCATACATTTTGATGTGTGTAGTTCAATAAATGTTGTTGCAAGTAGTGGATTTATCTATCTTCAGAAATGACTCAAGGAGATATATGGATATTTACTTGATGAGACGAAAGTCTGGATCTTTTGAAATCATTCGAAAGGTTTTCAAATATGAAGTAGAAGTTATTGTAACAAGAAAATTATGTTTCTACAATTTGATTGCAGAAAGGAATATTTGAGTTACAAGTTTAGCGAATATCTGATGAGTTGTGAAAGGGGTTTCATAACTTGCACCTCCCGGAGCACCACTGCAAGTGGAAAGTCCGTGAAGATGTAATCGAACCATTTATGACATGGTAAGATCAAAGATGACATAAATAAATTTGCCTTTATCCCTTTTAAAAGGTGATGCTTTAGAGACTGCGGCTTTTACACTGAAAAGAGCTCCATCGGGTCTGTTGAAATGACACCATGGTATGGTACGCCCAACCATGTTATATATATTTTCTTAACATTTGGAATATGGGGCTTGTGTAAAAGGTTACAAACCTATTCCAAATCAGACAAGTGCTACTTTGTAGGTTATCCCAAGTCATTGGGTATTCCCCCACCACTATACCGAGGCAAAAGTTTTTGCCACAAAACGGTATGCTTTTAAAGAGAATTGTTCTTGCAAAAGGTGAGTGGGAGGACAGTGCAACTCGACGAGATAACCAGTATCTTCGTCATCAGGTCAAAGGAAAGGAACCTTGGAAGTGATTCCGGAGTTTCCTACTGCGACTGATACGGAAGTCTCTACAATAAAATGTATGGACTTCGGTCGAACTTGCAGCTAAACCACGTAGGCAAGGCTCGTGCAAACCTCTCAGGTGCGCAGACGAGATATTGTTGTTAGACAACAATATACCTACGATACACAAGGAAGCGTTGATGGGCCCTGACTCCGGGATTGGCTAAATGCCAATATAATCCAAGATAGTTTCCATATAAATGATTCAAGATCATATCTTGATGACCCCTTCGGAAGACTTAGAGTCTAACGAACTTTTATGGAACTATAAACTGATGTGGATAAAATGTTTTATCCATAAAGCTCGACTTGTTGCAATAACAAATTCAAGGAGTTGACTATGATGAGGTTGTTTCATCATAGCGAAGCTTAAAGTCGGTTCGGGTTGAACTAGTAATTGATACATATTTCAATCATGAGATATGAAACATGGATGACAAAAAGATTTCCATCTGATGGAAATGAAACCAAGGACTTGCATGTGCTACAGTCCAAGGTATTTTGTCAGTCCAAAGGATGCTAGTAACTATGCAAACTTCAGAGTTCCAGCAATGGACAGAAGAGAGCAAAATGGAGTTGGAATCTTCGTGTTTTGATGGATTGGTCAAAAGGGTTTTGACTTCATCAATGGGTCACGAAGATGCTTGTAATTCAAGAAAGTAAGTGGGAGCATAATAAAATTTCTAAAAAACGTTGTGTGCTTGACACATTGTTAATTGGAAATAAATTTCTTGACACGAATTAGGACTTCATTTGAAAATAGTTTTTCGGTGAAGTTCTTGGGCTAAATGGCCTCAATATTAGGCATAATGATCTATGGAGATAGATTTTCCTAATAAGGCTAAGCAATGAATACATATTGACAAGATGCTAAAACTTTTTAGCATTTAAAACGCCAAGGAGTGATTCTTGCCGAAGTCACATGGAAAGAGTTTTTGCAAGACTCGGTGTCCCAAAAACACTGATGAGCAAAATACATGATGGAGATTCCACACACCTTCATGTTTGGATTAATCATGTATTCCATGGTATGTAAAAACAACCAGATATGTCCAATACCCCAAAGTTGTTGCGAGTATAGATACCAAAGTGATCAAAAGTACTGATCATGGGACAACAGTGAAAAAGGGTCATTGAGTACTATAGTAGCACTGATGACATGTTTTCTCGCAAGCGGAGATCATGAAGAGTTCGTTGTAAAAGGTTACATCGATACAGTCTTTATCCATGCTCCAAGAGATTTTCGATTAAAGTTAAGGGTTTTGTGCAATACACAATATGGTGGCACGGTAGTTGGAAATTGTTCCAAACAAGATACTGAGGCGAATTCTATAACAAAGGCTAAGTATGTTGATGCTTTAGAAGCGACAAAGAAGTTGTTGAATCATATAGTTCATTCATGAACTTAGTATGGTTCCAAGAAGGCTTGGTCAATGGGACACTATTGCAGATAGTTGCTCCATAGCTCAGTCTGAGGAATCAGGTTTCGACCAATGATTCACACATATACAAAGCAAGGTGTACACAAAATATGAATTTTGTGAAAGCATGAAAACGCGAGGATATGCAAAGATACACACGGATCTGAAGTCGTCAGATCCATTGGACATCAGGCTATACCACATGCGAAGCATATTTTACACCAATGTGCCATAGGTGGAAAGTGCATTAACATTAACTAGATTATTGACTCTAGTGCAAGTGGGAGTCTGTAGGAGATATGCCCTAGAGGCAATAATAAATGTTATTATTTATCTCCTTGCTCATAATTATGTTTATGTTCCATGCTATAACTGCTGTGGTTCCCGAGCCCATATATCCATAAAGGCTCTGGGGAAAACCCATGTGCACGTGTGGAATAATAAACGGTAAAAAGTATTCCTAGTCATGCCTCTAAGACTAGCTCAAGTGTTGCATGATGATTATGTTTTCCCAATCATGGGCATGTCTATGCCAGCAGCTTTGAGGGCACAATGTTAGAAGAACATTTGTGTTGAATCGACCCGATTGATGTTATGCTATGAGATTCATTCGTTACAAGTTAATGGTTAATAACACAAAGATGGTTAATGTTTGCATGATTCCTCAGACCATGAGAGTATCGAGTTTCTTCGTGCTTGATTCATGAACTTTGGGGTTTGTTAAACGTCATCCGTAACTGGATGGCTATTACGGCGGCTTACGGGTTCATGGGAAAGTATGTCAAGTAACTTGATAGCTCAAGATTGGGATTTGCTCCTCCGACGATGGAGAGATATCTCTGGGCCCTCTCGGTGTTACGGTATCCATCATCGTCTGGCCAGACACTTTGTGATTTGATCACGGGGATGCCGGAACACGGTAATGAGAAAAGAGAACAATACCGGTAACGAGGTAACTAGCATAGTGGACAAGTTGTTGATCCACAGGAATGCGAACATGTCTCACCTTGGGTATTTGTAACATATCGCGAAGCAACAGGAATAGCACACGGCAACTGGAGGTTCACTCGAATATTCATTCGTGTGGGTATAGGGGTCAATATGGGTGTCCACGGCTCCGATGTTGATCATTGATCGGAAGGGGTTCCATGTCATGTCTATACTTCACCGAACCTATAGGGTCACACACTTAAGGGTCATCTATCTGCTGAATACTAGACAGGGAGTCTGAGAGAAAATCACCGAAAAAGTTTCGGACAGCGGAAAAGTTCCGCAGAGAGAACACCGGATGAGTTCCGGTAAAACTGAAAAGTTGTTTCAGGGGATACCATTAAGTCAAATTGGTTTTGGCACATGCCTGATAATTCTTGGAGGGTGCCAGAATCATTCTGGAAACTTCTGGGAATTTTCTGGAAGAAAAACCGAAAATGTTCCGGAGCTGCCGGAACCACTTCAGATGCTTTTCGCAGATGAAAATCACTAAACCGGAATTGTTCTGGAACGCGTTGAAAATTATTTTAGTGGGTACTGGAAATGTTCTAAGCCCACATAAATATTTTCAGTTCGAACGGACGCTGAAAAATGTCGTCATGAATAGTGAAAGTACTTTTTGGGTTACTTTTTGGAAAGCCACCTTTTTGGGCTTTTGCTCCAAAATATCTTGGAGATGACATGGATGGATGTGGCTGAAATTTCAGCCCCTCCACCCCTCCTTCTCCTATAAATAGAGGTGGAGGGGGCTGCCCAAAACCCACTCCTTCTCACATACAAGTGCCATTGCATGATCTGGCTTCTCTCTCCCTCCCCGCAAAATAGTTTTGCAGAGCCGAAAGGCTGTCTTGGTTCCGGTGGGAACTAGTTCTGGACGGCGAAGCCCTGCCGGATAGATGACACTGTATATGTGCAACTCTGTAGAGAGGTCGTAGTTTCGATCTTAGTGCCCGAGGGGCAGTTCGTGAGTGCCTCCCGAAGGGCTGTCCAAGTGACGGTCCATGTTCTGTGAGTCCTCCCGAAGGGCTGTCCGAGTGACCGTTCGAGTTTCGAAGGTCCTCTTGAAGGGCTGTCCGCGACACCGTCCGGGGGAGTGTTCGACCGCCTCCCGGAGGGCTGTCCGAAGGGAAGACGAGGGTATACATCCTCGCGGTTGGGAGGTTGTAAATCCTAGCTGCGGGGATCTGCACCGCCGATCGTCATCGACTCTACTTCCACTGCGCTACGAGTCGGTAACGAAAATGATCAAACCTTGTATGCAGTCTCCATAGTGGTCCTGGGCTGGTGCGTAGGTCGGAAATTTTTGTTTTCTGCTGCGTTACCCTACAGGGGACCCCAAGTACAGCCACCGAACGCCAAGAATACTAACCGGGGAGCCCATCTGCCCTGCTGCCGTCGGCCAGCCGGCGGGACGACTGGATCCCGACCAGCACGCCCACTTGCCACCGCCACTGCGCCTCCACCACCACCAGCCGAGGCCACGGTAGGGGCGGACGCCCGCAGCCCGCGCCATCCATGGCCCTCGCCTGCCGGACCCAGATCTAACCGAAGCCGCCGCCGGGGCCCGCCGCGCACCACCTCCGCTGCAGCCCCTTCACGTCGCCGCCCACAACTTGCGTCGCCGCCGCCAAATGCTGCCGCCACGCCGCCGCGCCGCTGCCCGACCCGGAGGCCCGCACCTGCCGGACGGAGCGGGGGAAGGAGAGGGCCCCGGCGCCGCCAGCACTGGCTGGGCTTTGCCCGCCAGTACATCGAGGCGGCGGCGAGGGGAGGGAGGCTCGAGGATGGGTGACTGGGGGCGGCGCTATGGTTTTCCCCCCGGGCGCTCGTGGGAGCGCCGCGGGAGGGAGGGGAGGGGCATGCCTGTTTTTTTACCAAAGGCCTTCTATCTTCTTGCCTGTAACACTAAATTGCAATGACACAATGTACTCATTATCCAATGTTTTGCAGGACCAGTAAACATAGCATACACATGTTTGTGCCTAATTCCAATATGCTCGACCTAGATGAAACTCCAAAATAAAATGGGCATTTAATTCACAACACAGTTTGCCTTTATACCTGGAGAAAACTAAATTGATGAAACTGGTGTTGCTTGTACATATATTTGTTGGAAATATGCCCTAGAGACAATAATAAAGTGGTTATTATTATATTTCTTTGTTCATGATAATCGTTTATTATCCATGCTATAATTGTATTGATTGGAAACTCACATACATGTGTGGATACATAGACAAACAACATGTCCCTAGTAAGCCTCTACTGAACTAGCTCGTTGATCAGAGATGGCCGTGGTTTCCGGGTCATGGACATGAGTTATCATCTGATAATGGGATCACATCATTAGGAGAATGATGTGATGGACAAGACCCAAACTCTGTACGTAGCATATGATCGTGTCAGTTTATTGCTACTGTTTTTCTACATGTCAAGTATATGTTCCTACGATCATGAGGTCATGCAACTCACTGACACCGGAGGAGTACCTTGTGTGTACCAAACGTCGCAACGTAACTGGATGACTATAAAGGTGCTCTACAGGTATCTCCGAGGGTGTCCGTTGAGTTGGCATGGATCAAGACTGGGATTTGTCACTCCATATGACGGAGAGGTATCTCTGGGCCCACTCGGTAATGCATCATCATATTGAGCTCAAAGTGACTAAGGAGTTGGTCACGGGATTATGTATTACGGAACGAGTAAAGAGACTTGCCGATAACGAGATTGAACTAGGTATAAAGATACCGATGATCAAATCTCGGGCAAGTAACATACCGATGGACAAAGGGAACTATATACGGGATTACCTGAATCTTTGACGTTGTGGTTCATCCGATGAGATCATCGTGGAACATGTGGGAACCAATATGGGTATGAAGGAAATATGCCCTAGAGGCAATAATAAAGTTATTATTTATTTCCTTATTTCATGATAAATGTTTATTATTCATGCTAGAATAGTATTAACCGGAAACTTAGTACATGTGTGAATACATAGACAAACAGAGTGTCACTAGTATGCCTCTACTTGACTAGCTCGTTGGATCAAAGATGGTTAAGTTTCCTAGCCATAGACATGAGTTGTCATTTGATCAACGGGATCACATCATTAGAGAATGATGTGATTGACATGACCCATTCCATTAGCATTAGCACTTGATCGTTTGGTTTTGTTGCTATTGTTTTCTTCATGACTTATACATGTTCCTATGACTATGAGATTATGCAACTCCCGAATACCGGAGGAACACCTTGTGTGCTATCAAACGTCACAACGTAACTGGGTGATTATAAAGATGCTCTACAGGTGTCTCCGATGGTGTTTATTGAGTTGGCATAGATCAAGATTAGGATTTGTCACTCCGATTGTTGGAGAGGTATCTCTAGGCCCTCTCGGTAATGCACATCACTATAAGCCTTGCAAGCAATGTGACTAATGAGTTAGTTGCGGGATGATGCATTATGGAACGAGTAAAGAGACTTGCCGGTAACGAGATTGAACTTGGTATTGAGATACCGACGATCGAATCTCGGGCAAGTAACATACCGATGACAAAGGGAACAACGTATTTTCTTATGTGGTTTGACCAATAAAGATCTTCGTAGAATATGTAGGAGCCAATATGAGCATCCAGGTTCCGCTATTGGTTATTGACCGAAGATGTGTCTCGGTCATGTCTACATAGTTCTCGAACCCGTAGGGTCCGCACGCTTAACGTTCGGTGACGATTGGTATTATGAGTTTATGTGTTTTGATGTACCGAAGGTAGTTCGGAGTCCCGGATATGATCACGGACATGACGAGGAGTCTCGAAATGGTCGAGACATAAAGATCGATATATTGGAAGCCTATATTTGGACATCGGAAAGGTTCCAGATGAGTTCGGGCATTTACTGGAGTACCGGGAGGTTACCGGAACCCCCCGGGGAGTTCATGGGCCTTATTGGGCCTTAGTAGAAAAGAGGAGGAGGCGGCCAAGGTGGAGGCGCCCCCCCCCCAAGCCCAAACCGAATTGGGTGGGGTCCGGCCCCCCTTTCCTTTCCCCCTCTCTCCTCCTTCCTTCCTCTCCTACTCCTACTTGGAAGGGGGGGAATCCTACTCCCAATGGGAGTAGGACTCCCCTAGGGCGCGCCATAGAGAGGGCCGGCCCTCCCCCTCCTCCACTCCTTTATATATGGGGGAGGGGGGCACCCCATAGACACACAAGTTATTCTCTTAGCCGTGTGCGGTGCCCCCATCCACCATAATCCACCTCGGTCATATCGTTGCAGTGCTTAGGCGAAGCCCTGCGTCGGTAGCTTCATCATCACCGTCATCACGCCGTCGTGCTGACGAAACTCTCCCTCGACACTCAACTGGATCAAGAGTTCATGGGACGTCTCCGAGCTGAACGTGTGCAGATCGCGGAGTTCGTGGGATGTCTCCGAGCTGAACGTGTGCAGATCGCGGAGCTGCCGTACTTTCGGTGCTAGGATCGGTTGGATCACGAAGACGTTTGACTACATCAACCGCGCCACTTGACGCTTCCGCTTACGGTCTGCGAGGGTACGTAGACAACACTCTCCCGCTCGTAGCTATGCATCACATAGATCTTGCGTGATCGTAGGAAAATTTTGAAATTACTACGTTCCCCAACAGTGGCATCATGAGCCAGTTCTATGCGTAGATGTTATATGCACGAGTAGAACACAAAGAGTTGTGGGCGATAATAGTCATACTGCTTACCAGCATGTCATACTTTGATTCGGCGGTATTGTTGGATGAAGCGGCCCGGATTGACATTACGCGTACGCTTACGCGAGACTGGTTCTACCGACGTGCTTCGCACACAGGTGGCTGGTGGGTGTCAGTTTCTCCAACTTTAGTTGAATCGAGTATGGCTACGCCCGGTCCTTGTTGAAGGTTAAAGCAGCACATACTTGATGAAAAATCATTGTGGTTTTTTATGCGTAGGTAAGAACGGTTCTCGCTAAGCCCGTAGCAGCCACGTAAAACTTGCAACAACAAAGTAGAGGACGTCTAACTTGTTTTTGCAGGGTATGCCGTGATGTGATATGGTCAAGGCATGATGAGATATAAGTTGTTGTATGAGATGATCATGTTTCGTATTATATTATGACAACCGGCAGGAGCCTTATGGTTGTCTCTTTATTGTATAAGATGCAAGCACGATGTAATTGCTTTACTTCATCGCTAAACGTTAGCAATAGTCGTAGAAGCAATAGTTGACGAGACGACTACACGACGACACATTGATGAGGATCAAGATGATGGAGATCATGGTGTCGCGCCGGTGACAATGGAGATCATGACAGTGCTTTGAAGATGGAGATCAAAGGCACAAGACGATGATGGCCATATCATGTCACATATATTGATTGCATGTGATGTTTATCCTTTATGCATCTTATTTTGCTTTGATTGACGGTAGCATTATAAGATGATCTCTCACTAATTTTCAAGGTACAAGTGTTCTCCCTGAGTATGCATCGTTGCTACAGTTCATCGTGCCGAGATACCACGTGATGATCGGGTGTGATAAGCTCTACGTTCACATAAAACGGGTGCAAGCTAGTTTTGTGCAAGCAGAATACTCGGGTTAAACTTGACGAGCCTAGCATATGCAGATATGGCCTCGGAACACTGAGACCGAAAGGTCGAGCGTGAATCATATAGTAGATATGATCAACATAGTGATGTTCACCATTGAAAACTACTCCATCTCACGTGATGATCGGACATGGTTTAGTTGATATGGATCACGTGATCACTTAGATGATTAGAGGGATATCTATCTAAGTGGGAGTTCTTAAGTAATATGATTAATTGAACTTTAATTTATCATGAACTTAGTACCTGATAGTATTTTGCATGTCTATGTTGTTGTAGATCAATGGCCCGTGCTACTGTTCACTTGAATTTTGATGCGTTCCTAGAGAAAGCTAAGTTGAAAGATGATGGTAGCAATTACACGGACTGGGTCCGTAACTTGAGGATTATCCTCATTGCTGCACAGAAGAATTATGTCCTGGAAGCACCGCTAGGTGCAAGACCCGCTGCAGGAGCAACACCAGATGTTATGAACGTCTCGCAGAGCAAAGCTGATGACTACTCGATAGTTCAGTGTGCCATGCTTTACGGCTTAGAATCAGGACTTCAAAGACATTTTGAACGTCATGGAGCATATGAGATGTTCCAGGAGTTGAAGTTAATATTTCAAGCAAATGCCCGAGTTGAGAGATATGAGATCTCCAACAAGTTCTATAGCTGCAAGATGGAGGAGAATAGTTCTGTTAGTGAGCACATACTCAGAATGTCTGGGTATCATAATCACTTGACACAGCTGGGAGTTAATCTTCCAGATGATGTTGTCATTGACAGAGTTCTTCAGTCACTGCCACCAAGCTATAAAGGCTTCGTGATGAACTATAATATGCAAGGAATGAACAAGACTATTTCCGAGCTCTTCGCGATGCTAAAGGCCGCGGAGGTAGAAATCAAGAAGGAGCATCAAGTGTTGATGGTTAACAAGACCACTAGTTTCAAGAAAAAGGGCAAAGGGAAGAAGGGGAACTTCAAGAAGATCAGCAAGCAAGTTGCTGCTCAAGGGAAGAAACCCAAGTCTGGACCTAAGCGTGAAACTGAGTGCTTCTACTGCAAAGGAACTGGTCACTGGAAGCGGAACTGCCCCAAGTATTTGGCGGAGAAGAAGGATGGCAAAGTGAAAGGTATATTTGATATACATGTTATTGATGTGTTCCTTACTAATGCTCATGGTAGCACCTGGGTATTTGATACTGGTTCTGTTGCTCATATTTGCAACTCGAAACAGGGGCTACGGATCAAGCGAAGATTGGCTAAGGACGAGGTGACGATGCGCGTGGGAATGGTTCCAAAGTCGATGTGATCGCCGTCGGCATGCTACCTCCACATCTACCGTCGGGATTAATTATAGACCTAAATAATTGTTATTTAGTGCCTGCGTTAAGCATGAACATTGTATCTGGATCTTGTTTATTGCGAGACGGTTATTCATTTAAATCAGAGAATAATGGTTGTTTTATTTATATGAGTAACATCTTTTATGGTCATGCACCCTTGAAAAGTGGTCTATTTTTGTTGAACCTCGATAGTGATGATACACATGTTCATAGTATTGATGCCAAAAGATGCAAAGTTAATAATGATAGTGCAACTTATTTGTGGCACTACCGTTTAGGTCATATTGGTGTAAAGCGCTTGAAGAAATTCCATGCTGTTGGGCTTTTGGAATCACTTGATACTTGCGAACCATGCCTTATGGGCAAGATGACTAAAACTCCGTTCTCCGGAACAATGGAGCGAGCAACAGACTTATTGGAAATAATACATACTGATGTATGCGATCCGATGAGTGTTGAGGCTCACGGTGGGTATCGTTATTTTCTGACCTTCACAGATGATTTGAGCAGATATGGGTATATCTACTTAATGAAACATAAGTCTGAAACATTTGAAAAGTTCAAAGAATTTCAGAGTGAAGTGGAAAATCATCGTAGCAAGAAAATAAAGTTTCTACGATCTGATCGTGGAGGAGAATATTTGAGTTATGAGTTTGGTCTTCACTTGAAGCAATGTGGAATAGTTTCACAACTCACGCCACCTGGAACACCACAGCGTAATGGTGTGTCCGAACGTTGTAATCGTACTTTACTAGATATGGTGCGATCTATGATGTCTCTTACCGATTTACCGCTATCATTTTGGGGTTATGCTTTAGAGACGGCTGCATTCATGTTAAATAGGGCACCATCTAAATCCGTTGAGATGACACCATATGAACTGTGGTTTGGCAAGAAACCCAAGTTGTCGTTTCTTAAAGTTTGGGGCTGCGATGCTTATGTGAAAAAGCTTCAACCTGATAAGCTCGAACCCAAATCGAAGAAATGTGTCTGTATAGGATACCCAAAGGAGATTGTTGGGTACACCTTCTATCACAGATCCGAAGGCAAGATATTCGTTGCTAAGAATGGATCATTTCTAGAGAAGGAGTTTCTCTCAAAAGAAGTGAGTGGGAGGAAAGTAGAACTTGATGAGGTAATAGTACCTTCTCCAGAATTGGAAAGTAGTTCATCACAGAAATTAGTTCCAGTGAGTACTACACCAATTAGTGAGGAAGCTAATGATGATGATCATGAAACTTCAGGTCAAGTTACTACTGAACTTCGTAGATCTACCAGAGTACGATCCGCACCAGAGTGGTTCGGCAATCCTGTTCTGGAAGTCATGTTACTAGACCATGACGAACCTACGAACTATGAGGAAGCGACGATGAGCCCAGATTCCGTGAAATGGCTTGAAGCCATGAAATCTGAGATGGGATCCATGTATGAGAACAAAGTGTGGACTTTGGTTGACTTGCCCGATGATCGGCAAGCCATAGAGAATAAATGGATCTTCAAGAGGAAGACTGACGCTGACGGTAATGTTACTGTCTACAAAGCTCGACTTGTTGCGAAAGGTTTTCGACAAGTTCAAGGAGTTGACTACGATGAGACCTTCTCACCCGTAGCGATGCTTAAGTCCGTCCGAATCATGTTAGCAATTGCCGCATTTTATGATTATGAAATTTGGCAAATGGATGTCAAAACTGCATTCCTGAATGGATATCTTAAAGAAGAGTTGTATATGATGCAACCAGAAGGTTTTGTCGATCCAAAAGGTGCTAACAAAGTGTGCAAGCTCCAGCGATCCATCTATGGACTGGTGCAAGCATCTCGGAGTTGGAATATATGGTTTGATGAGGTGATCAAAGCGTATGGTTTTATACAGACTTTTTGAGAAGCCTGTATTTACAAGAAAGTGAGTGGGAGCTCTGTAGCATTTCTGATATTATATGTGGATGACATATTATTGATCGGAAATGATATAGAATTTCTGGATAGCATAAAGGGATACTTGAATAAGAATTTTTCAATGAAAGACCTCGGTGAAGCTGCTTATATATTGGGCATCAAGATTTATGGAGATAGATCAAGACGCCTAATTGGACTTTCACAAAGCACATACCTTGATAAAGTTTTGAATAAGTTCAAAATGGATAAAGCAAAGAAAGGGTTCTTGCCTGTATTACAAGGTGTGAAGTTGAGTCAGACTCAATGCCCGACCACTGCAGAAGATAGAGAGAAAATGAAAATTGTTCCCTATGCTTCAGCCATAGGCTCTATCAAGTATGCAATGGTATGTACCAGATCTGATGTGTGCCTTGCTATTAGTTTGGCAGGGAGGTACCAAAGTAATCCAGGAGTGGATCACTGGACAGCGGTCAAGAACATCTTGAAATACCAGAAAAGGACTAAGGATATGTTTCTCGTTTATGGAGGTCACAAAGAGCTCGTCGTAAACGGTTACGTCAACGCAAGCTTTGACACTGATCCGGACAACTCTATTGTGACGCCCCCGGCCTAATCGTGCACTAATCATACACGCAAATGCACACGATCAAGCCTAAGGACTAACGGGAAGATATCACAACACAACTCTAAAACATAAATAAAGTCATACAAGCTTTATATTACAAGCCAGGGGCCTCGAGGGCTCGAATACATAAGCTTGCGAACAAGCATCAGCGGAAGCATCAGATATCTGAGTACAGATATGAAACAGAAACAGAAAGGCCTCTAGAAAGGCGGGGCAAAATAAAACACTACGATCGAAAGGTGTAGGCCTCCTGCCTGGGACCCTCCGATCCTACTCCTGGTCGTCAGTCAACTCGTAGTACAATCCATCCTCTGGGTAGTAGTAGTAGTCGATCGACGGGGCATCTGTCTCATGGGCTCCGTCATCTTGGTCACGTCAAACTGATATGGGGAGAAAAGGAAAACAAAGCAACTGTGAGTACTCAGAAGTACTCAGCAAGCAAGGATCTACACTACATATGCAACATTATCAAGGAATGGCTGTATATGTGGACTGGGCTGCAGAAATGCCAGAATAGAGAGGAGGCCTAGTCCTATCGAAGACTAGCATCTTTAGCGGTCTTGCAGCAATAGAAGAGAATAGAACAGAACAGTATAAAGTAGCAGTAGTAATAAGTCTCAACCTCACCCAGAGATCCTTTCTCGACTACCTGCGAGAAAGCAATCCCAGAGCCATACAGTCATCAACCTCGTCCGGAGATCCCTTCTCGACTCCCTGCGAGAAGCAATCCCAGAGCCATACATACAGGTCTCATCACAGGTATCCAGTTCTAGTTGTATCGATCGGGATACAACTCCGAGTGTCCTTTACCGTAGGACCGGCTATCGATAGAAATGTTCTTCCCTGCAGGGGTGCACCAACTTACCCAACACGCTCGATTAACTCCGGCCGGACACACTTTCCTGGGTCATGCCCGGCCTCGGCCAAACGAAACATCGCAACCCTACCTACAGCCCAGCAGAGAGGTCCCCGCCGGTCTACATCCTAAGCGCAAGGGGGTCTTGGCCATCGCCCCTCACCCTTCGGGTCGTTGCGCACATGGCTCAGATCCAAGCACCACTGCAATGGCGCCAATCACTCCATGCCGCACTGCTGAACTGGACGTCTGACAGAGCTTTCGGCTGATGCATACGATGCAGAACGCCCATACTATGCCCACGTGATGGTTAGTGCTATCAGACCAGAGGCCTGCTCGGATCAAATATCCAAATGGTAGTGGACTAGGGGCTTGCGAAAAACGAGCAGAGACTCACGAAAGATGTGACCCCGTCGCCCCATCTCGAGGACTTGCGGCAAGGGCCATGAATGCCCGGCCACGCCTCGTATTCACCACTTGGGCACCACACAGGCAACCCGTCTTCACAACACTCGCCTCTCAGGAGCACGCGGGTACCCCTCAGGGTCGACCCGCCTATCCAAGTAACAGTGTAAAGTCCAAGTATCCGTGTGTCCATAACATCAGGGGAATCCGAGGTATCACCCTCGTTGGATTCCTACTCGATGTATCCGTCAAGGTGAACTCGGAGGAATCACCCTCACTGGGTTCACACTTGAGGTGTTGTACGACGGCGTCGTTATCGGAAGCGGTGAAGGAGGAATCACCCTCGATGACCACAACCGAATAGCTACTCTACAGAGTTAACATCAGAAGTGCTACAAAAGGTTTCACCCTCGGCACTCGATAGTAACGCTGCAGTGTCGTTACAACTAAGGGGGGTGATGTGCGGTGTCGGGGCCTGTTCTTCAATCCCGTTGATCGGGTCTTCTGATGATCCAGCGCGACAGTCGGGATAAGTGGGGCCACTGATAGGTCTCTACCCAGCCTATACTAAGCAGTTTAGGATATACAGGTAATTATCAACAGCAGGTTACAGTAAACAGGCTATGCATTAGAATAGGTAAAGCAGCAGCAGCAGCAATTCTAATGCAAGCATGAGAAATTAGAATGGGTGATATAAGGATGATCAAAGGGGAAGGGGGGGGGGCTTGCCTGGTTGCTAGGCGGTAAGGGCAAGGTCGTCAAAGGTGTCTTCGGTCTCCGGAGCTGCGTCGGTCTCGGGGACGATGTCGGTGTCGGGGGCTACCGAGAGAGAAGAGGGGGAGGAAACAGTAAATACTAAGCATACAAGTGCATGACATGTCAATAAGCAGAGCTAGCGGTGTTCTATCGTAGTGCTAGGTAATCCCGGCAAAGGGGAGAAACGTCCGGGAAAATATTCCCAGTGTCCGGCATTTCGGACAGACGAAAAGAGGGGAACGGTTGCATGTTCGGATAGTTAGGGACGCGTGACGGATGAACAGACCGCGTATCCGAATTCGTCTCATCATTCTGAGCAACTTTCATGTACAAAGTTTTTTCGATCGGAGCTACGGATTAAAAGATATGATTTTCTAAAGTTTAAATCAATTTTCTGGAATTAATTATTTATTTAAATTCGAATTATCCAAAACAGTGCAGAGTGACGTCATCGTGACGTGTTGCTGACGTCAGCAGGTCAACTGGTCGGCAGACCAGTCAAACCAGACAGGTGGGACCCACATGTCATCGACTGTGACATTAACAGTGGGGTTAAAATTAACTAACTGGGTTAATTAGTGGGTGGGCCCCAGCAGTCACTGACTGATTAGTGTTTAAACTAATTAAATAACTAATTAACAGTTTTTCTAGTTAATTAAATCAGTTTAACCGAGTGGGGCCCGCATGTCAGCGAGACAGGGCAGCCACGTCAACTGTTGACCTGGTCAACAGGTCAACTGGGGCCCGCGGGGCACCACAGTCAGTGGCCCAGGAGCGGGGCCCATCGGGGCCAGGTCAGCTCCGGCGAGCTCGGAAACGACGCACAGGGCATCATTTGCGACGCGGTTGGCGGCAGTCGAACGGGGAGACGACGCCGCATCGATCTAGGGTACTAGCACGAGGCGGGGCAGTCGGAGACGAGCGCTGCGACGGCAATGGCGGACGGCGGCGTTCGGGCGAGACGGCGAACGGCGTTGCAGCGCGCGTGCGAGCGAGCCAAGAGGCTAGGCGTGGCCTACGCGGTGCAGTGAGTGCGATGGCCACGGGCACGGGGCCCAAAGGTCGCCGGGGACACGTCGGCGACGTTCCCAGGCGGCGGTGGGTTCGGGCACGGCGAAACCTAGCGCTACAAGCCACGGAGGGCCGTGAGGGGAGAGGGGGAAGGAGCAGGAGCTCACAGCGGGGTATAGCCGGTCAAAGTGGGCTCGGGCGAGGTTTGGTGTAGCCGGAATCGGCGACGGAGTGCGGCGGCGATCCGAGGAGGAAGAAGACGGCGTGGAGGCGATGCAATGGCTCCAGGCTTCGGCTCGTTTGCGTGGTCGAAGGAGGCGACGATGGCGAGCATCGTGGACACGTTGGGGTGGCGAGAGGGGCACGGCGGCCGTGGCTACGCCGGAGCCATGGCGGCGGTGGCGCTCGGGTGAGGGAGGAGCAGAGGAAGGAGAGGGAGAGTAGTGGCTAGGGTTAGCCAGAGGGATCGAGGGGGGTCCTTATCCCCTCCAGGGGCGCGCGGTGGCCGCTGTCGACGCAGGAGAGGGGGGGGGGCCAGGTGCGGCGAGCGTGCGCGCACCAGGTGCTCTACAGCGAGACCCGGGCGTGAGCAGTGCGAAGAGGACGAGCGTGGTGGGCTGGGCCCGCCACTGTGCTGACTTAGGCCCAGCACAGTGGGCCTTTTTCCTTTTTTTTGTTTTCTGTTTCTTTTTCTGCTTTTCTTTATTCCTTTTTCTGTTTAGGCACCCAAATGACTTTTGGAAAAATTGTGACCTGGTCCACAAATCACAGCACAATATATCCTACCACCAAAAACTAGTTTGGGGTAAATATCTTTTCATATTTATTTTAGATTAAAAAAAAGGTAATTAAATATTGTCTTTAGTCACTGTTTCGGGATGTTTGAGTCACTTACCCAACTCCAATGATGTTGGTTTCAATTTTAGAATTGTCTCTGATTTATTTGCTATTTAATGAACAATTTAGTTTCTATGTTGGACAACTTTTATTTTCCACTTTCATTTAAATTTCCATTTGAATCAGGAGTTGAAATGCAATATGATGCTAATGATGATCATGCACTGCTAAACATGATGTCATGGCATAATCAAAAGGGTGGTTACTGTAGTCAACCACTGGGGGTATTACAAATCTCCTCTACTAACAAGAATTCTCGTCCCGAGAATTAAGAGGTAGAAGGAAAAATTTCGGGGTATTCTGCACGAAGATTATCCTCGCGTTCCCAAGTGGCTTCATCTTCAGTATGATTTGACCACTGCACTTTGAGGAACTTGGTAACCTTCTGACGGGTCCGACGTTCAGCTTCATCGAGAATGCGGATCGGATGCTCCTTATAAGATAGGTCATCTTGCAATTCGAGCACCTCGTGATCCACAGCTCGGTGCAGAGATTCCTTGAAGCATTGACGCAGTTGCGACACATGGAAGATGTCGTGGATATGAGAGAATTGCGGCGGCAACTCCAATTTATATGCCACCTGACCACGTCTAGCAACAATGCGGAAAGGACCAATGTAGCGTGGAGCTAACGTGCCCTTCATTCAATTCCGCATAAGGAAGAGATTCTTCCCACTTCTTGCCAAATGATATAACACAAGCCTGAAGCATGTCTTCAAGCACTTGATTGACTCGTTCGACTTGGCCTTGGGATTGGGGGTGATAAACTGAACTCCAGGTAATATGAGTTCCCATAGCTGTTTGGAAACTTTCCCAGAATTTGGAAGTGAAAAGACCGCCACGGTCCGAACTAATCTCCTTCGGGATACCATGGAGTGAAACAATTTTGGAGATATACAATTCTGCTAACTGACTAGCAGTGATAGTCTCTTTGGCGGGCAGAAAGTGTGCAACTTTAGAGAGTTGGTCGATGACGACAAGTATAGCATCGTGACCCTTCTGTGACCTGGGAAGTCCTGTAACGAAATCCATCTGAACCTTATCCCATTTCCATAGAGGAATAGGAAGTGGTTGCAGAATTCCAGCTGGTTTCTGATGTTCTGCTTTAACGCGACGACAAACATCACATTCAGCAACATATCGAGCAATGTCCTGCTTCATTTTAGACCACCAGTACCTTTGACGGAGATCATGATACATCTTGGTGCTACCCGGATGAATAGACAACGGGGTATCATGTGCCTCCTTCATGACTTTGTCAGTTATGAGTTCGAAGCGAGGTACCACAATGCGGTTTCTGAAATAGAAGGTTCCATCTTCAGATAGCGAGAAATCCCTGTGCTTTACAAGGTGAAGGTCTTTCTTCATCAGATCAATTTTAGCATCTTTAGCTTGCTTATTCTTAACAGCTTTCTCAAGATCTGGTTGTATCACAAGGTTATTAAGAGAACCCTGTGGAACAATACACAGATTCAGCTTGCACAGTTCTTCAAAAAGACGAGGTTGAGCTCGCCTAACCATGAGGTTGTCGCAATAGGACTTGTGGCTTAAGGCATCAGCCATCACGTTAGCCTTGCCAGGGGTATAGGATATACCCAAATCATAGTCCGCAATGGCCTCCATCCATCTTTGCTAACGGAGGTTTAGAGAAGGTTGAGTGAACAAGTACTTCAGACTTTTATGATCCGTGTATATCTCGCAACGATTACCGAGAAGGTAATGTCGCCACAACTGTAGTGCATAGATGACAGCAGCTAGTTCTAGATCATGTACCGGATAATTCTCTTCATGTGGGTGCAACTGACGAGAGCCATAAGCAATCACTTTACGCTCTTGCATTAGGACACAGCCTAATCCTTCACGGGATGCATCACAATAAATCACAAAGTCTTTGCGGGTATCTGGAGGAGATAGTACTGGGGCAGATGTCAGCTTGTCTTTGAGTGTTTGAAAACTTTCTTCACATTTGTCTGTCCATTCAAATTTAACGCCCTTGTGAAGCAGATCAGTCAGGGGCTTAGCAATCTTAGAAAAGTTCTCGACAAATCGACGGCAATAGCTTGCAAGGCCGAGAAAACTTCTCACTTGCTTGACGTTCTTCGGAGGAGTCCAGTCCAGAATAGCCTGAACTCGTTCTGGGTTAACGGCAATTCCATCTTTGGAAATCACATGACCGAGGTATGTCACTTCAGAAAGCCAGAATTCACATTTGGAGTATTTGGCATACAACTGGTGTTCTCGGAGCCTTTCCAGTACAAGACGGAGGTGTTCGGCATGTTCTTCCTTATTCTTCGAATAGACCAGAATACCATCTAGATAAACCACGACGAACTTTTCGAGGTAATCCATGAAGATGTAATTCATCAGACGGGAGAATGTGGCTGGAGCATTTGTTAGGCCAAATGACATGACAGTGTACTCGTAAGAGCCATAGCGAGTAACAAATGCAGTCTTCGGAATATCCTCTTCGCGAACACGGATCTGATGGTATCCCAATCTCAAATCAAGCTTAGAGAATACTGAGGAACCGGCAAGTTGATCATACAAATCATTGATTCTGGGAAGCGGATACTTGTTCTGGATTGTGGCTTGGTTAATGGGCCGATAATCCTGAACCAATCGGTTAGTTCCATCCTTCTTCTTGACGAAGAGTGAAGGTGCTCCCCAAGCAGAGGAACCGGGAGGATGAAACCTTTCTTAAGTGACGTGTCGATTTCTTCCTTAAGCTCAAGAAGGTGGTGCGGAGGCATCTTATAAGGACGCTTCGCAATAGGTGTTGTGCCAGGCTTCAAGTCGATGACAAACTCAACAGCTCTAGCAGGGGGTATTCCTGGAAGTTCTTCTGGAAAGACATCTTGAAATTCATGAACAACTGGAACGTTCTCGATGCCTTCAAGAGGTGAGGCATTCAATGCATTCAGAACATATATTTGAGTTTCGGCGTCCTGCACTGTACGAGCTGAGTATCTGACAGTCTGACCGGAAGGGTGTGTGAGGCGGACTGTTTCAGTGGCACAGTCAATCAAAGCTTTATGAGGCTTCAACCAGTCCATACCCAGAATAATGTCTATGTTGGAGGTCTTGAGAGCAATGAGAGAAACGGGGAACATCAATCCTCCGATCACAATGTGGTTACCGTGGCTTACCATGGTAGTTTGCCAATTAGCCCCAGGTGAATGGATTACTAATGGGAAGGACATCTCCTCGAAAAGTATATCATGGCTTCGCGCAAAACTTTCGGACATGAAGGAGTGCGATGCTCCAGAATCAAAGAGGACTGAAGCTGGGATTGAATTCACTAGAAGGGTGCCCATCACAATTTTGGGGTCCTATCGAGCTTCTTCCATGTTGACTTGGTTGACATGAACAAGTTGACTAGCAGGTAGTCTGGTTCCAACGTTCCTAGAAGGATCTTTTTGACGGCTCTTCCTGCAACCAGCAGAAGGACGTGGTGCATCCTGACAAAAAGCCATAGCATCAGGCGGTCAAGCATGAACCGATAGCTGTCTCGGCGGTGAAGGCAAACGAGGTGCAACATATGACGGCCTTGGTGTTGGAGCAGGTCGGTGGTGTACATTGTGCGGGATCCACACTCGACGCTTCTGAACAGGCTGACCCGAGGATGAGCCAGCTTCATGAGTGCGCTTGAGCGACTCCTGGCATTCAGTCAGAGCTGTTTCAATTTGGAAAGATTTGCTGACAAGCGTTGCGTACTCTGTGCAATCATGGACTGCAAGTGCGAGTTTTATGTCAGTACGGAGTCCTTCACGGAATTTATCCTGCTTGCGGGCGTCAGTGCAGACGTCATCTTCAGCATAGCGGGATAGTTCGAGAAATTTCCTCTGATATTCATCCACAGTCATTTTGCCCTGAGAGAGTTTGCGGAACTCCTGCTTCTTCTGGACGATCAGACCTTGAGGAATGTACCGTGCACGAAAAGCTGACTGAAATTCCTGCCAAGTGGTCACAGTCTCTGCAGGCAACATAGCCTTGTGGCTTTCCCACCACTGAGCAGCTGATCCCCTCAGGTGATACGTCGCATAGGTGACGTAACTGTCAGGGATAACATTTGCCGACTTCATCTGAAAGGCAATGTCACGGAGCCAATCGTCAGCGTCCATTGGATCAGTCGAGCTGCGAAAAGTGGACGGATTGAGGCGCACGAATTCTGATAGTGTTATTGGTGTAGGCTGCTGATGAGCATTCTGGTTTGGGAACTGAGCCAATATCCCGGTCATAACCTGACGGTTCAGTTCGAATTGCTGCATCATTGCGGCAATATAAGGTGGAGGTGGAGGATCGTCAACCATCCTGCCAAATCAACAGGGGCAGTTTAGCAAGAAAAACTTTATGTGTATGGAATGATTCACGAAGCAGCACGCACAACAGAAGGAAGTGCAATAGATACATCATCATATTCGCACCAGACATTCAAAGCCACACATAGCCTTGGTTAGTATCCGGCATTACGACAGTTGAAAGGGAAGGGCTAGACATCTAGGCGGCGCACAGGCACGCGGTAGAGAAGTACACAACGAGACATAGCAAAGGCTACATCCACGTCGGAGAAAACTGTTGGAGCGAGGAATCTGCAAGTGGCAAAACAGGGTGCCCTCGATAAGAGGATCCTGTAAGCAGAACCTGGCCCATAATCTCGAAGCAAGGGGGGATATTTCAGAACTCTGGGTGGATGTGATTACGAGAACATAATGTTGGAGTTAGTAAAAATTTTAACCCGAATAGAAGAGAGGTTAGAGTCCCAGAGTATAGATCGAGGAGTAAAAGATACTAATACCTCCCAATTGGCGACGTGGGCCCGTAAGCCACACAGCCAAGTTAGTAAAACAGTTTTCGGTTACTAGACTCAACTTCGGCCAAGGAGTTGGAAAGGGGGTTCCTACAGTCAGTCGGCTCTGATACCAACTTGTGACGCCCCCGGCCTAATCGTGCACTAATCATACACGCAAATGCACACGATCAAGCCTAAGGACTCACAGGAAGATATCACAACACAACTCTAAAACATAAATAAAGTCATACAAGCTTTATATTACAAGCCAGGGGCCTCGAGGGCTCGAATACATAAGCTTGCGAACAAGCGTCAGCGAAAGCATTAGATATCTGAGTACATATATGAAACAGAAACAGAAAGGCCTCTAGAAAGGCGGGGCAAAATAAAACACTACGATCGACAGGCGTAGGCCTCCTGCCTGGGACCCTCCGATCATACTCCTGGTCGTCAGTCAACTCGTAGTACAATCCATCCTCTGGGTAGTAGTAGTAGTCGATCGACGGGGCATCTGTCTCATGGGCTCCGTCATCTTGGTCACGTCAAACTGATATGGGGAGAAAAGGAAAACAAAGCAACCGTGAGTACCCAGAAGTACTCAGCAAGCAAGGATCTACACTACATATGCAACATTATCAAGGAATGGCTGTATATGTGGACTGGGCTGCAGAAATGCATGAAATAGAGAGGAGGCCTAGTCCTATCGAAGACTAGCATCTTCAGCGGTCTTGCAGCAATAGAAGAGAATAGAACAGAACAGTATAAAGTAGCAGTAGTAATAAGTCTCAACCTCACCCAGAGATCCTTTCTCGACTACCTGCGAGAAAGCAATCCCAGAGCCATACAGTCATCAACCTCGTCCGGAGATCCCTTCTCGACTCCCTGCGAGAAGCAATCCCAGAGCCATACATACAGGTCTCATCACAGGTATCCAGTTCTAGTTGTATCGATCGGGATACAACTCCGAGTGTCCTTTACCGTAGGACAGGCTATCGATAGAAATGTTCTTCCCTGCAGGGGTGCACCAACTTACCCAACACGCTCGATTAACTCCGGCCGGACACACTTTCCTGGGTCATGCCCGGCCTCGGCCAAACGACACATCGCAACCCTACCTACAGCTCAGCAGAGAGGTCCCCGCCGGTCTACATCCTAAGCGCAAGGGGGTCTTGGCCATCGCCCCTCACCCTCCAGGTCATTGCGCACATGGCTCAGATCTAAGCACCACCGCAATGGCGCCAATCACTCCATGCCGCACTGTTGAACTGGACGTCTGACAGAGCTTTCGGCTGATGCATACGATGCAGAACGCCCATACTATGCCCACGTGATGGTTAGTGCTATCAGACCAGAGGCCTGCTCGGATCAAATATCCAAATCGTAGTGGACTAGGGGCTTGCGGAAAACGAGCAGAGACTCACGAAAGATGTGACCCCGTCGCCCCGTATCGAGGACTTGCGGCAAGGGACATGAATGCCCGGCCACGCCTCGTATTCACCACTCGGGCACCACACAGGCAACCCGTCTTCACAACACTCGCCTCTCAGGCGCATGCGGGTACCCCTCAGGGTCGACCCGCCTATCCAAGTAACAGTGTAAAGTCCAAGTATCCGTGTGTCCATAACATCAGGGGAATCCGAGGTATCACCCTCGTTGGATTCCTACTCGATGTATCCATCAAGGTGAACTCGGAGGAATCACCCTCAGTGGGTTCACACTTGAGGTGTTGTACGACAGCGTCGTTATCGGAAGCGGTGAAGGAGGCATCACCCTCGATGACCACGACCGAATAGCTACTCTACAGAGTTAACATCAGAAGTGCTACAAGAGGTTTCACCCTCGGCACTCAATAGTAACGCTGCAGTGTCGTTACAACTAAGGGGGGTGACGTGCGGTGTCGGGGCCTGGTCTTCAATCCCGTTGATCGGGTCTTCTGACGATCCAGCGCGGCAGTTGGGATAAGTGGGGTCACTGATAGGTCTCTACCCAGCCTATATTAAGCAGTTTAGGATATACAGGTAATTATCAACAGCAGGTTATAGTAAACAGGCTATGCATCAGAATAGGTAAAGCAGCAGCAGCAGCAATTCTAATGCAAGCATGAGAAATTAGAATGGCGATATCGGGATGATCAAAGGGGGGGGGGGGGCTTGCCTGGTTGCTCGGCGGCAAGGGCAAGGTCGTCAAAGGTGTCTTCGGTCTCCGGAGCTGCGTCGGTCTCGGGGACGACATCGGTGTCGGGGGCTACCGAGAGAGAAGAGGGGGAGGAAACAGTAAATACTAAGCATACAAGTGCATGACATGTCAATAAGCAGAGCTAGCGGTGTTCTATCGTAGTGCTAGGTAATCCCGGCGAAGGGGAGAAACGTCCGGGAAAATATTCCCAGTGTCCGGCATTTCAGACAGACGAAAAGAGGGGAACGGTTGCATGTTCGGATAGTTAGGGACGCGTGACGAACGAACGGACCGCGTATCCGAATTCGTCTCGTCGTTCTGAGCAACTTTCATGTACAAAGTTTTTTCGATCGGAGCTACGGATTAAAAGATATGATTTTCTAAAGTTTAAATCAATTTTCTGGAATTAATTATTTATTTAAATTCGAATTATCCAAAACAGTGCAGAGTGACGTCATCGTGACATGTTGCTGACGTCAGCAGGTCAACTGGTCGGCTGACCAGTCAAGCCAGACAGGTGGGACCTACATGTCATAGACTGTGACATTAACAGTGGGGTTAAAATTAACTAACTGGGTTAATTAGTGGGTGGGCCCCAGCAGTCAGTGACTGATTAGTGTTTAAACTAATTAAATAACTAATTAACAGATTTTCTAGTTAATTAAATCAGTTTAACCGAGTGGGGCCCGCATGTCAGAGAGACAGGGCGGCCACGTCAGCTGTTGACCTGGTCAACAGGTCAACTGGGGCCTGCGGGGCCCCACAGTCAGTGGCCCAGGAGCGGGGCCCATCGGGGCCAGGTCAGCGCCAGCCGCCGGAGCTCTCCGGCGAGCCCCGACGCGGTGGCTCAACTCCGGCGAGCTCGGAAACGGCGCACAGGGCATCATTTGCGACGCGGTTGGCGGCAGTCGTACGGGAAGATGACGCCGCGTCGATCTAGGGCACTAGCACGAGGCGGGGCAGTCGGAGACGAGCGCTGCGACAGCAATGGCGGACGGCGGCGTTCGGGCGAGACGGCGAACGGTGTTGCAGCGCGCGTGCGAGCGAGCCAAGAGGCTAGGCGTGGCCTACGTGGTGCAGTGAGTGCGATGGCCACGGGCAAGGGGCCCAAAGGTCACCGGGGACACGTCGGCGACGTGCACAGGCGGCGGTGGGTTCGGGCACGGCGAAACCTAGCGCTACGAGCCACAGAGGGCCGTGAGGGGAGAGGGGGAAGGAGCAGGAGCTCACAGCGGGGTGTAGCCGGTCAAAGTGGGCTCGGGGGAGGTTTGGTGTAGCCGGAATCGGCGACGGAGTGCGGCGGCGATCCGAGGAGGAAGAAGACGGCGTGGAGGCGATACAATGGCTTCGGGCTTCGGCTCGTTTGCGCGTTCGAAGGAGGTGACGATGGCGAGCACCGTGGACACGTCGGGGTGGCGAGAGGGGCACGGCGGCCGTGGCTACGCCGGAGCCATGTCGGCGGTGGCGCTCGGGTGAGGGAGGAGCAGAGGAAGGAGAGGGAGAGTAGTGGCTAGGCTTAGCCAGAGGGGTCGAGGGGCGTCCTTATCCCCTCCAGGGGCGCGCGGTGGCCGCTGTCGACGCAGGAGAGGGGGGGGGCCAGGTGCGGCGAGCGCGCGCGCACCAGGTGCTCGACAGCGAGACCCGGGCGTGAGCAGTACGAAGAGGACGAGCGGGGTGGGCTGGGCTGGCCACTGTGCTGACTTAGGCGCAGCACAGTGGGCCTTTTTCCTTTTTTTGTTTTCTGTTTCTTTTTGTGCTTTTCTTTATTCCTTTTTCTGTTTTGTAAATATTTAGGCACCCAAATGACTTTTGGAAAAATTGTGACCTGGTCCACAAATCACAGCACAATATATCCTACCACCAAAAACTAGTTTGGGGTAAATATCTTTTCATATTTATTTTAGATTAAAAAAAAGGTAATTAAATATTGTCTTTAGTCACAGTTTGGGGATGTTTGAGTCACTTACCCAACTCCAATGATGTTGGTTTCAATTTTAGAATTGTCTCTGATTTATTTGCTATTTAATGAACAATTTAGTTTCTATGTTGGACAACTTTTATTTTCCACTTTCATTTAAATTTCCATTTGAATCAGGAGTTGAAATGCAATATGATGCTAATGATGATCATGCACTGTTAAACATGATGTCATGGCATAATCAAAAGGGTGGTTACTGTAGTCAACCACTGGGGGTGTTACATCTATGTCGCAAACCGGATACATATTTATATTGAACGGTGGAGCTGTTAGTTGGTGCAGTTGCAAGCAAAGTGTTGTGGCGGGATCTACGTGTGAAGCGGAGTACATAGCTTCTTCGGAAGTAGCAAATGAAGCAGTATGGATGAAGGAGTTCATATCCGATCTAGGTGTCATACCTAGTGCATCGGGTCCAATGAAAATCTTTTGTGACAATACTGGTGCAATTGCCTTGGCAAAGGAATCCAGATTTCACAAGAGAACCAAGCACATCAAGAGACGCTTCAATTCCATCCGCGATCAAGTTAAGGAGGGAGACATAGAGATTTGCAAGATACATACATATCTGAATGTTGCAGACCCGTTGACTAAGCCTCTATCACGAGCAAAACATGATCAACACCTAGACTCCATTTGTGTTAGAATCATTACTGTGTGATCTAGATTATTGACTCTAGTGCACGTGGGAGACTGAAGAAAATATGCCCTAGAGGCAATAATAAAGTTATTATTTATTTCCTTATTTCATGATAAATGTTTATTATTCATGCTAGAATTGTATTAACCAGAAACTTAGTACATGTGTGAATACATAGACAAACAGAGTGTCACTAGTATGCCTCTACTTGACTAGCTCATTGGATCAAAGATGGTTAAGTTTCCTAGCCATAGACATGAGTTGTAATTTGATCAACGGGATCACATCATTAGAGAATGATGTGATTGACATGACCCATTCCATTAGCATTAGCACTTGATCGTTTAGTTTTGTTGCTATTGTTTTCTTCATGACTTATACATGTTCCTATGACTATGAGATTATGCAACTCCCGAATACCGGAGGAACACCTTGTGTGCTATCAAACGTCACAACGTAACTGGGTGATTATAAAGATGCTCTACAGGTGTCTCCGATGGTGTTTGTTGAATTGGCATAGATCAAGATTAGGATTTGTCACTCCGATTGTCGGAGAGGTATCTCTGGGCCCTCTCGGTAATGCACATCACTATAAGCCTTGCAAGCAATGTGACTAATGAGTTAGTTGCGGGATGATGCATTACGGAACGAGTAAAGAGACTTGCCGGTAATGAGATTGAACTTGGTATTGAGATACCGACGATCGAATCTCGGGCAAGTAACATACCGATGACAAAGGGAACAACGTATGTTCTTATGCGGTTTGACCGATAAAGATCTTCATAGAATATGTAGGAGACAATATGAGCATCCAGGTTCCGCTATTGGTTATTGACCGAAGATGTGTCTCGGTCATGTCTACATAGTTCTCGAACCCGTAGGGTCCGCACGCTTAACGTTCGGTGACAATTGGTATTATGAGTTTATGTGTTTTGATGTACCGAAGGTAGTTTGGAGTCCCGGATATGATCATGGACATGACGAGGAGTTTCAAAATGGTCGAGACATAAAGATCAATATATTGGAAGCCTATATTTGGACATCGGAAAGGTTCCGGATGAGTTTGGGCATTTACCGGAGTACCGGGAGGTTGCCAGAACCCCATAGACACACAAGTTATTCTCTTAGCCATGTGCGGTGCCCCCATCCACCATAATCCACCTCGGTCATATCGTTGCAGTGCTTAGGTGAAGCCCTGCGCCGGTAGCTTCATCATCACCGTCATCGCGCCGTCGTGCTGACGAAACTCTCCCTCGACACTCAACTGGATCAAGAGTTCGTGGGACGTCTCCGAGCTGAACGTGTGCAGATCGCGGAGGTGCCATACTTTCGGTGCTAGGATCGGTTGGATCACGAAGACGTTCGACTACATCAACCGCGTCACTTGATGCTTCCGCTTACAGTCTACGAGGGTACGTAGACAACACTCTCCCGCTCGTAGCTATGCATCACATAGATCTTGCGTGATCGTAGGAAAATTTTGAAATTACTACGTTCCCCAACAGGGTATCCAGATCCCGCTATTGGTTATTGGCCGGAGTTGTGTCTCGGTCATGTCTGCATGGTTCCCGAACTCGTAGGGTCTACACACTTAAGGTTTGGTGACGCTAGAGTTGTAATGGGAATAGTATGTGGTAGACCGAAAGATGTTCGGAGTCTCGGATGAGATCCTGGACGTCACGAGGAGTTCCGGAATGGTCCGGAGGTGAAGATTTATATATGGGAAGTCCTTATTCGGTCGCCGGAAGTGTTCGGGGGGTTGCCGGTATTGTACCGGGATCACCGAACGGGTTCCGGGGGTCCACCGGGAGGGTCCACCTGCCCCGGAGGGCCCTATGGGCTGAATATAGGAGGGAGCTAGCCCCTAGGTTGGCTGGGCACCACTCCCACCTAGGGCCCATGCGCCTAGGGTTGGGGGGAACCCTAGATGGGGGCGCCCCCCACCTGACTTGGGGGGCAAGTTCCCTCCCCCTGGCCGCCCCCCCTAGATGAGATCTCGAGGGGCCGGCCCCCCTCTCCCTTGCCCATATAAATAGTGGAGGGGTGGGAGGGCAGCCGCACCCTTGCCTGGCGCAACCCTCCCCCATCCCAACACCACCTCCTCCTCCGCAGGCTTGGCGAAGCCCTGCCGGAGTGCTGCCTACTTCACCACCACGCCGTTGTGCTGCGGAAGTTCTCCCTCTACTTCTCCTCCCCCCTTGCTGGATCAAGAAGGAGGAGACGCCCCCGGGCTGTACGTGTGTTGAACGCGGAGGCGGCGTCCGTTCGACTCTGGATCGGATCTTCCATGATTTGAATCGCCGCGAGTACGACTCCATCAATCGCATTCTTTGTAACGCTTCCACTTAGCGATCTACAAGGGTATGTAGATGCACTCCCCCTATCTCGTTGCTAGTCTCTCCTAGATTGATCTTGGTGTTTCGTAAGAAAATTTCGAATTACTACTACGTTCCCCATCAGTGGTATCAGAGCTAGGTCAATGCGTAGATTCTATGCACGAGTAGAACACAAGTTGTTGTGGGCGTTGATTTAGTCAATTTGCTTGCCGTTACTAGTCTTTTCTTGGTTCGGCGGTATTGTGGGATGAAGCGGCTCGGACCGACTTTACACGTACGCTTACGTGAGACAGGTTCCACCGACTGACACGCACTAGTTGCATAAGTTGGCTGGCGGGTGTCTGACTCTCCCACTTTAGTCGGATCGGATTTGATGAAAAGGGTCCTTATGAAGGTTAAATAGCAATTGGCATATCACCGTTGTGGCTTTGCGTAGGTAAGAAACATTCTTGCTAGAAACCCAGAGCAGCCACGTAAAATATGCAAACAACAATTAGAGGACGTCTAACTTGTTTTTGCAGGGTTTGCTATGTGATGTGATATGGCCAAAAGAATGTGATGATTTATATATGTGATGTATGAGATTGATCATGTTCATGTAATAGGATTCACGACTTGCATGTCGATGAACACGGCAACCGGCAGGAGCCATAGGGTTGTCTTTATTTATTATATGACCTACGGGTCGATCTTTAAAGCGCGTTTGTAATGCTTTACTTTATCGCTAAGTGGTAGCAATAGTAGTAGAAGCATGGTGGGCGCAACAACCCGATGGCGACACGATGATGGAGATCATGGTGTCATGCCGGTGACGATGGAGATCATGCCGGTGCTTTGAAGATGGAGATCAAAAAGTACGAGTTGATGGCCATATCATGTCACTTATGATTTGCATGTGATGTTAATCCTTTTTATGCATCTTATTTTGCTTAGGACGGCGGTAGCATTATAAGATGACCCCTCACTAAAATTTCAAGATAAAATTGTGTTCTCCCAGAGTGTGCACTGTTGCAAAAGTTCGTCGTTTCGAAGCACCACATGATGATCGGGTGTGATAGACTCTACGTTCGCATACAACGGGTGCAAGCCAGTTTTGCACATGCAGAACACTCGGGTTAAACTTGACGAGCCTAGCATGTACAGACATGGCCTTGGAACACAAGAGGCCGAAAGGTCGAGCATGAGTCATATAGTAGATATGATCAACATGGAGATGTTCACCATTGAAACCACCTCATCTCACATGATGATCGGACTTGGGTTGGTGAATTTGGATCATGTTACACTCGGATGACCAGAGGGATGTCTATTTGAGTGGGAGTTTTGAAGTAATTTGATTAGTTAAACTCACTTATCATGAACAATAGTCTAAGTTGTCTTTGCAAATTTTATGTTGTAGATCAATGGCTCACGCAGTAGCTCCCCTAAATTT
The DNA here is from genome assembly GCA_011799875.1 of Thinopyrum elongatum. NCBI lineage: Eukaryota > Viridiplantae > Streptophyta > Magnoliopsida > Poales > Poaceae > Thinopyrum > Thinopyrum elongatum. Next base: position 579,406,014 of record CM022302.1, on the reverse strand, counting down.
TAATGCGTTCCTAGAGAAAACTAAGCTGAAAGATGATGGAAGCAACTTTGTCGGCTGGCTCCGCAATATGAGGATTATCCTCACAGCTGCCCACAAGGCTTATGTCCTTGATGCACCGCTTGGTGTGCAGCCCCCTCCAGCATCTGTGGACGTTATGAACGCCTGGCAGGTGCGTGTGGATGACTACTCAACAGTTCAGTGTGCTATCTTGTATAGCTTAGAACCGGGACTTCAAAGACGTTTTGAACGTCATGGAGCATATGAGATGTTCCAGGAGTTGAAGTTTATTTTTGAAAAGAATGCCCGTATCAAGAGGTATGAGACCTCCAATAAGTTCTTCGCTTGCAAGATGGAGGAGAACGGGTCTGTCAGTGAGCACATACTCAGAATGTCTGGGTACTACAACCGTCTGGCTGATTTGGGAATTGTGTTCCCGCCAGAGGCTGTCATTGACAGAGTTCTCCAATCACTTCCACCTAGCTACAAGAGCTTTGTGCTGCACTATAACATGCAAGGGATGGACAAGACTGTCGCCGAGCTATTTGCGATGCTGAAAGTCGCTGAGTCAGACATCCAGAAGGAGCATCAAGTGTTGATGGTCAATAAAACCACTAGTTTCAAGAAGAATGACAAGGGCAAGAAGGGTAACTCCAAGAAGAGTGGCAAAGCAGTTGCCCCTTCTGTGAAGAAACCCAAGGCTGGGCCCAAGCCAGAGACTGAGTGCTTCTATTGCAAGGGGAATGGCCACTGGAAGTGGAATTGCCCCAAGTATCTGGCTGACAAGAAGGGGGCCAACAACAACAAACAAGGTATATGTGATATACATGTTATTGATGTGTACCTTACCAACTCTCGTTGTAGTGCCTGGGTATTTGATACCGGTTCGGTTGCTCACATTTGCAACTCAAAGCAGGAACTGCGGAATAGATGGAGGCTGGCGAAGGACGAAGTGACGATGCGCGTGGGAAATGGTTCCAAGGTTGATGTGATCGCCGTCGGCACGCTTGCTCTTCGATTACCATCGGGATTAGTTATGAACCTGAATAATTGTTATTTAGTGCCTGCGTTGAGCATGAACATTATATCTGGATCTTGTTTAATGCGAGACGGTTACTCATTTAAATCAGAGAATAATGGTTGTTCTATTTATATGGGTAATATCTTTTATGGTCATGCACCCGAAGTGATGGGTTTATTCTTATTGAATCTCAATAGTGATGATACACATGTTCATAACATTGATGCCAAAAGATGTAGAGTTGATAATGATAGTACCACTTTCTTGTGGCACTGCCGCTTAGGTCATATCGGTGTGAAACGCATGAAGAAACTCCATGCTGATGGACTTTTGGAGTCTCTTGAATTTGAATCACTTGACACATGCGAACCGTGCCTCATGGGCAAGATGACTAAGACCCCGTTTTCAGGGACAATGGAACGGGCAAGTGACTTGTTGGAAATCATACATACTGATGTATGTGGTCCGATGAGCGTTGCGACGCACGGTGGATATCGTTATTTTCTCACCTTCACCGATGATTTGAGTAGATATGGTTATATTTAATTGATGAAGCACAAGTCTGGAACGTTTGAAAAGTTCAAGCAATTTCAGAGTGAAGTTGAGAATCATCGTAACAAGAAGATCAAGTTCCTACGATCTGATCGAGGGGGAGAGTATCTGAGTTATGAGTTTGGCAATCACTTAAGACAGTGTGGAATTGTTTCACAGTTGACGCCACCTGGAACACCACAGCGTAATGTTGTGTCCGTAAGTCGTAATCGAACCTTATTAGATATGGTGCATTCTATGATGTCTCTTGCCGACTTTCCACTATCGTTTTGGGGATATGTGTTAGGGACAACTGCATTCATTTTAAATAGGGCACCATCTAAGTCCGTTGAGACGACGCCGTATGAACTGTGGTTTGGTAAGAAACCAAAGTTGTCGTTTCTCAAGGTTTGGGGTTGTGATGCTTATGTCAAAAGGCTTGAGCCAGAAAAGCTCGAACCCAAAGCGAACAAATGCGTCTTCATAGGATACCCAAAGGAGACGGTTGGGTACACCTTCTATCTCAGATCCAAAGGCAAAGTGTTTGTCGCTAAGAACGGGTCCTTTCTCGAGAAAGAGTTTCTCTCGAAAGAATTGAGTGGGAGGAAGATAGAACTTGATGAGGTTGTTGAACCTTTACTTCAACCAGAGAGTAGCGCAGCATAGAAAGATGTTTTTGTGGAGCCTACGACAGTTGAAGAGGAAGCCAATGATGATGATCATGAAGCTTCTGATCAAGTTACTATCGAACCTCGTAGGTCGACAAGGATACGTACTGCACCTGAGTGGTACGGTAACCCTGTCTTGGAGGTCATGTTGTTGGACAACGGTGAACCTACGAGCTATGGAGAAGCGATGGTGGGCCCGGATTCCGGCAAATGGTTAGAGGCCATGAAATCCGAGATGGGATCCATGTATGAAAATAAAGTATGGACTTTAGAAGTATTACCTGAAGGGCGTAAGGCCATTCAGAATAAATGGATCTTTAAGAAGAAGACGGACGCAGACGGTAATGTCACCGTCTATAAAGCTCGACTTGTGGCAAAGGGTTTTTCACAAATTCAAGGTGTTGACTACGATGAGACTTTCTCACCGGTAGCGATGTTAAGTCCGTCCGAATCATGTTAGCAATAGCTGCATATTTCGATTATGAAATTTGGCAGATGGATGTCAAGACAGCGTTCCTTAATGGTTTCCTTAAGGAAGAGTTGTATATGATGCAACCGGAAGGTTTTGTCGATCCAGAGAATGTTGACAAAGTTTGCAAACTCTAGCGTTCCATTTATGGGTTGGTGCAAGCGTCTTGGAGCTGGAATCATCGCTTTGATGAAGTGATCAAAGCGTTTGGGTTTATACAAGTTTATGGAGAAGCTTGTATTTACAAGAAAGTGAGTGGGAGCTCTATAGCGTTTCTAATATTATATGTGGATGACATATTGTTGATTGGAAACAATATAGAACTTTTGGATAGCGTGAAGGGGTATTTGAATAAGAGTTTTTCAATGAAAGACCTCGTAGAAGCTGCTTTCATATGAGGCATCAAGATCTATAGAGATAGATCGAGACGCTTGATAGGACTTTCACAAAGTACATACCTTGATAAAGTTTTGAAGAAGTTCAATATGGATCAATCCAAGAAGGGGTTCTTGCCGGTATTGCAAGGTGTGAAGTTGAGTAAGACTCAATGCCCAGTGACTGCAGAAGATAGAGAAAAGATGAGTGTCATTCCCTATGCTTCAACCATAGGCTCTATCATGTATGCGATGCTGTGCACAAGACCAGATGTCAGCCTTGCCATAAGTATGGCCGGAAGGTTTCAAAGTAATCCAGGAGTAGATCACTGGACAGCGGTCAAAAATATCCTCAAGTACCTGAAAAGGACTAAGGAAATGTTTCTCGTTTATGGAGGTGATGAAGAGCTCGTCGTAAAGGGTTATGTCGATGCAAGCTTTGACACTGATCCGGATGACTCTAAGTCTCAAACTGGATACATATATATTCTCAATGGGGGAGCGGTAAGCTGGTGCAGTTCCAAGCAAAGCGTGGTGGCCGATTCTACATGTGAAGCGGAGTATATAGCTGCCTCGGAGGCGGTGAAGGAAGGTATCTGGATGAAGGAGTTCATATCAGATCTTGGAATTGTGCCAAGTGCACTGAACCCAATGACTCTGTTCTGTGAGAACACTGGTGCCATTGCTCTAGCCAAGAAACCAAGGTTTCACAAGAGGACCAGGCACATAAAACGATGGTTCAATTCCATCCACGATTCGGTCAAGGAGGAGAACATAAACATTTGCAAAGTACACACAGATTTGAATGTTGCAGATCCGTTGACTAAGCCTCTTCCACGGGCTAAACATGATCAACACCAGAACTCTATGGGTGTTAGATTTATTACCATGTAATGCTACATTATTGACTCTAGTGCAAGTGGGAGACTGTTGGAAATATGCCCTAGAGGCAATAATAAAGTGGTTATTATTATATTTCCTTGTTCATGATAATCGTTTATTATCCATGCTATAATTGTATTGATTGGAAACTCAAATACATGTGTGGATACATAGATAAACAACATGTCCCTAGTAAGCCTCTACTGGACTAGCTCGTTGATCAGAGATGGCCGTGGTTTCCGGGTCATGGACATGAGTTGTCATGTGATAACGGGATCACATCATTAGGAGAATGATGTGATGGACAAGACCCAAACTATGAATGTAGCATACGATCGTGTCAGTTTATTGCTACTGTTTTTCTACATGTCAAGTATATGTTCCGATCACCATGAGGTCATGCAACTCACTGACACCGGAGGAGTACCTTGTGTGTACCAAACGTCGCAAAGTAACTGGGTGACTATAAAGGTGCTCTACAGGTATCTCCGAGGGTGTCTGTTGAGTTGGCATGGATCAAGACTGGGATTTGTCACTCCGTATGACGGAGAGGTATCTCTGGGCCCACTCGGTAATGCATCATCATATTGAGCTCAAAGTGACTAAGGAGTTGGTCACGGGATTATGTATTACGGAACGAGTAAAGAGACTTGCCGGTAACGAGATTGAACTAGGTATAGAGATACCGATGATCGAATCTCGGGCAAGTAACATACCGATGGACAAAGGGAACTATATACGGGATTACCTGAATCCTTGACGTCGTGGTTCATCCGATGAGATCATCATGGAACATGTGGGAACCAATATGGGTATCCAGATCCCGCTATTGGTTATTGGCCGGAGAGGTGTCTCGGTCATGTCTGCATGGTTCCTGAACCCGTAGGGTCTACACACTTAAGGTTCGGTTACACTAGAGTTGTAATGGGAATAGTATGTGGTAGACCGAAAGATGTTCGGAGTCCCGGATGAGATCCCGGACGTCAGGAGGAGTTCCGGAATGGTCCGGAGGTGAAGATTTATATATGGAAAGTCCTTATTCGGTCGCCGGAAGTGTTCGGGGGGTTGCAGGTAATGTACCGGGATCACCCAAGGGGTTCCGGGGGTCCACCGGGACAGTCCACCTGCCCCGGAGGGCCCTATGGGCTGAATATAGGTGGGAACCAGCCCCTAGGTGGGCTGGGCACCACTCCCCCTAGGGCCCATGCGCCTAGGGTTGGGGGGGAACCCTAGATGGGGGCGCCCCCCACCTGACTTGGGGGGCAAGTTCCCTCCCCCTGGCCGCCCCCCTAGATGAGATCTAGAGGGACCGGCCCCCCTCTCCCTTGCCCATATAAATAGTGGAGGGGTGGGAGGGCAGCCGCACCCTTGCCTGGCGCAGCCCTCCCCCATCCCAACACCACCTCCTCCTCCGCAGGCTTGGCGAAGCCCTGCCGGAGTGCTGCCTACTTCACCACCACGCCGTTGTGCTGCCGAAGTTCTCCCTCTACTTCTCCTCCCCTCTTGCTGGATCAAGAAGGAGGAGACGTCCCTGGGCTGTACGTGTGTTGAACGCGGAGGCGCCATCCGTTCGGCGCTGGATCGAATCTTCCGCGATTTGAATCGCCGCGAGTACGACTCCATCAACCGAGTTCTTTGTAACGCTTCCGCTTAGCGATCTACAAGGGTATGTAGATATCGATGCACTCCCCCTCTCTCGTTGCTAGTCTCTCCTAGATTGATCTTGGTGTTGCGTAGGAAAATTTTGAATTACTTTTAGAGAAAATAAAAAAATTGAATTTTGATTTTCTTTTTCAAAAAAATATATTTCTTGGTTTCCGGCCCTGATGGTTCTTCAGCTAAGTCAGCATCACAGTGCCTGCCAGTTGAGCTGGCCACGTGCTCTGAGCCGCACCTGTCTGATATATGTCCAGCCTCATGGCTTAACTGCCTCCAGTGAGGTAATTCCTACCATTAATTCCATCATCATCCATATGTTTCAATTACGTGATCATGGATGGATGAACTGTTGTTAACTTGATGGAGAGGGCGGTCAAGGTTCTACGTTGGCAAGTCGCAGTCGTTCATGTCTCTAGCAACATGAAGGCACTGAAGGATCTGCCAGAGCACGACAGAATAAGTAGAAGAGGAAGAAGAGGATGCAACTGCAAGAAGATGACGAGAGCCGCAAGAATGACGGAGGCAGCCATGGCAGGAGCTTTGGGTGCGTCGATGGCGAGCAAAGGGAGAAGGGTGCGATGACACAAGCGCTTTTGCCAAGTCAACAACATTTAAGAGAAAACCAGCTCAAGTAAAGACCAATACCACTATGGGATAAATTTATCCCGTTTTCCAGATTTTGGGGGCTAAAACCCGGTTTGGAAGTTCGCCGGGTGGTGTGTGTGTGTGTGTGTGTTTCCATTGTCCACATTTGGGGAGGGAAAGTTATAAATTTCTTTGGAAAAAGCCTCTCAACGCTTCTTTTTTTTTTGAGTGGTGAGAAACATCTCACTGCTATATGGATGGGTTACTTGGGCTATTGCGTACATGGGATCAAAGCATGAAGCCTCTAATGGGATTGGGCCATTCATGCAAGTAGCCACGGATCTCCATCGAATCCACTCCTCCAGCGGTTGAGTTCCCCTCTGTAGGATTGATCCATCTGTATCAAAAAAAAATAGCGCGCTATTTCGCTGTTATAGCACAGTTACAATGTATTTGAAGAGGAAACACTATGTTTAAGTAAATTCGGCTGCTACGACGCTAATCACGTTATTTCATTCTCTACTAATGTGAATTCTAATGTGCATTATCTGTTCTGGATGATTCCAATAGTGCAATGGTGCATCATTGTTGGTTTAGATTCAGCAAAGGTGCAATCTTTCTAGCTCTGTCATGAAAGATTGTAATCCGGTGCTATCAGTAACTGTGAAGTTGACCTCTTAAGCAGAACAATTGTTGTTGTACATTCCTTTATTGCATGTACATGTGTGATGATCAGTGGAGGAATTGTGATGTACGTATGACGTATTTCCTTTAGCTTTTTGTGGTGTATTTTTTTTCTTTTTTTTAGTGGGAGGGGCAGCGGGCTTACTAAGCGACGAGAGATATCCGTTGAGGACATAAGTCAGAGAGATGTAGAGACAGGCAAGATAGCACACTAGGGGTTGGGACTTGCGGCTGCGGTCGGGACGTCAAAGGATTCTACTTATTTTCCACAAGCATGATCACTACCAGTTCTTGAAAAAGAACTGACATTGATACTTGGGTATGAATTCAATTCTTTCTGAAAATGCACATTGATACTTGAGTATGACATGGCGCAAATATTATGAGACATACAAGATAAAGCAAGCCACTCATCGAAAAATAATAAAATACATAATTCTTTATTCCATTGCCAAATAGTACACTCAATGAAAGGCTTGTAGATTTATCACACTAATACATATATGAGTAAACAATATAATTCAGGCATGCCCACATAGACTACATAGCATTATTAATGCATGGCGATCGATATCACACTCGCTCACTTTATTCAATCGATTCTAGCCTGTAATAATAAAGGCACAAAAGATAAAGCCTGCCATGTAAGGCAGGCTAGCTAGCCAATGTATGGAGCAGGAGCAACAACCACATACGTATTAGGCGCCGGGCCGACACCGTTGTAAATGATAACGCGTACTTGGTCTTGTGGCGGTGGGGATGGAGCCTCTCCTGGTGGGAGTACTCAAGCAATTCTGATATCAGGCCTCTCCTGATGGATGGTCTGAACTGCTGCATTCAGTTCAGTACCAATCACACCCTGCCACGATTCAGGCACCGGACCAGGCATGACTACCCTTATCACGCACTAATACGAGCCTTCCTCCCTTTCGAAACTGTTAATTAACAACAAGCATAAATAATTGAGAAATACTTAGATAATCAAGAGAAACAGGCATGGTGTTTCGTTTTTATAATAATAATAATAATATGCCATAATAATCTCTGGTATTAACTAATAAAGGGATGTGAAACATGCTCTATGCCTAGGAAGATGTCATAACCGAAAGCATTATTTGCTAACCAAACAAGTAATCAGTCTACTGAAATATTTAATGGAAAATGTGTGCAATAATAAAAAAATATATGCCAACCATTAGGGAAGAAGAGGCTGCTATACCTAACAGAACCTTAGCTTTTCTGGTGGCGATGATCTTGTGTTCGAGGTACGTGTGTGTATAAATACATATGTATGTGCACACCCATTTGCGTAGCTTACGCCATGTCGATTATAACAATGCATGCATTTTGTTCACAGTTAATTAATAAGAAGCATCAGCATATGCTCTCCTTGTCGAAATTAACGATGTCGATGATAACAATGCATTCATTTGTCTTCATTAATTAAGAAACATCAGCATATCCACTGCTTGTCGAGATTAACGATGTCGATGACAAGAATCCATGCATTTTACTTGATTGATTAAGAAACAACAGCATATCACCCTTTTGTTGAGAGTAACGATGCCAATGACACAATAATGCATGCATAAGAGTGTAAGTTTAAGTAGCATTTATGTATTTCATCTTTGATGTAAGTATGCAGAGCATCTCCACATACAAACCTGTGTGTTTCAAGTGCATCTTATTGCAACATACTTTTGCTCAATTTTCTTTTTCAACACAGATTATTGTCCCTTTGATACAGAAAAGTCATCACTACAAATTGCTTTGGATCTGCGAGTTATATAAAGGTATCACTGTCGATTCATAGGAAATATGGCATCGTTGCGCGTTTTTAGAAAGAATTGAAGTCATACTCAAGTATCAATACCAGTTTTTTTTAAAGAATTAGTAGTGATCAGGCTCGTGGAAAATATGTAGAATCGTTTGACGTCCGGACCACAGCCGCATGTCCCAATCCCTAGTGTGCTATCTTTCCTGTCTTTACATCTCTCTCACTTATGTCCTCAATGGATATCTCTCGTCGCTTAGTAAGCCCGCTGCCCCTCCCCGTCGAAAAATAAAAAAGGAAAAGAAAAATACACCACCAAAAGCCATTATTCAAAGAGTTTACCAAATTCAAATCTTGTCCCTGATATTCAAAAATATTTCACCAAATTTAAAATCTTCAAACCAAAATTCAAATTCATTCTTGATATTTAACAAAGTTACTAAATTGAAATATATTTCACAGAAATCAAATATAGATAATGAGATTTTCGGAAATAGTTCAGTAAATTCCAATCTTGCTCCAGATATTCAAAAACTTTTACTAAATTATAATATTATTATAATAAAAACAATTCACCAAATTCAAATCTTGTTCATGATATTTAATAAAAGTTCACCAAATTTAAAATCTTATTCAATTTAGTTTTTTGGAAAAAGTTCAGCAAATTCAAATATTGTGCATGAAATTCTAATCTATTTCTGGATTGTTCACAAAATTCAACTCATGTTCATGATATCTCCTAAAAAATCACCAAATTCCAAACTTGTTCATGATATTCAACAACTGTTCATTAAGTGCAAAGTCTTCAACATTTGATTCGAATTGTGTTCATGACGCTTCAGTATTTTTTTACTAAACTCAAGTATTATTCATGAAATTAAAATTTAGTTCATTATATTTAAAAAATGATAACTATAAAAAGAAACATAAAAAAAACACCGGGTTGTGAATATACACGTTGGGGAACGCAGAGCTTCATTTTGTCTGCTTCTTTAGACAACTTGCAAAGAATAGTCCCGGGATGATTCTTCAATGACTAAATCTAATGTCATCTAGCTGGCAAATAGTTTAATGGCCAAATCTCTGGGCGAAAGCGCAAAACTTTTCCCGGACATCAGCTCGCTGGATGACGTAAGAGCATCTACAGCCAGGGTCACCAAATTACGTAGATCATCACACGGATTATGAAATGGACATAGATATGCAAATTCCGATCACCAGAACATCATGGATGGATCTTCAAAAGCTACTCGAAGTTCACATAATCCACATAAGACGGGCAGGTTCTAACTAGAGACATAAATAACTAGAAATTAACGACGGAGATCTCGGAGATTCACCACTTCCTTGCCTGGCCTTTCCTCTTCCGGTGTAGCTCTAGGCGTCGGCAGCAGGTGGTAGACCATTGGAGTCGACGGAGGTGGAGTTGTGGTCGTCGCCGTCGTCGTTGGAGTCCTCGGAGAGGACGATGAGCCCCTTCATCCGCTGGACGGCCCTATCCTGCTGAACATGCAGTAAATATGATCGCACACTTGAGTCTCTGAGCAACATATTGGTTGCCGCCGAACCATCGGAGGGCAGATATGATCCATTTGTATCAACAAAAAATAGCGCGCTATTTCGCTGTTATAGCACTGTTACAATGTATTTGAAGAGGAAACACTATGTTTTAGTAAATTCGGCCGCTACGACGCTAATCACGTTATTTCATTCTCTACTAATGTGAATTCTAATGTCCATTATCTCTACTGGATGATTCCAATAGTGCAATAGTGCATTATTTTTGGTTTAGATTCAGCAAAGGTGCAATGTTTCTAGCTCTTTCATGTAAGATTGTAATCTGGTGCTATCAGTAACTGTGAAGTTGACCTCTTAAGCTGAACAATTGTTGTTGTACATTCCTTTACTGCATGTACGTGTGTGATGATCAGTGGAGGAATTGTGATGTACGTATGACATATTTCCTTTAGTTTTTCGTGGTATATTTTTTTTTCCTTTTTTATGGGGTGGGGCAGCGGGCTTACTAAGCAACGAGAGATATCCGTTGAGGACATAAGTCAGAGAGATGTAGAGACAGGCAAGATAGCACACTAGGGGTTGGGACTTGCGGCTGCGGTCGGGACGTCAAAGGATTCTAAGTATTTTCCACAAGCATGATCACTACCAGTTCTTGAAAAAGAACTGACATTGATACTTGGGTATGAATTCAATTCTTTGTGAAAACGCACATTGATACTTGAGTATGACATGGCGCAAATATTATGAGACATACAAGATAAAGCAAGCCAGTCATCGAAAAAGAATAAAATACATAATTCATTATTCCATTGCCAAAAAGTACACTCATTGAAATATTTGTAGATTTATCACACTAATACATATATGAGTAAACAATATAATTCAGACATGCCCACATAGACTACATAGCATTAGTAATGCATGGCGATCGATATCACACTCGCTCACTTTATTAAATCAATTTTATCCTTCAATAATAAAGGCACAAAAGGTAAAGCCTGCCATGTAAGGCAAGCTAGCTAGCCAATGTATGGAGCAGGAGCAACAACCACATATGTATTAGGCGCCGGGCCGACACCATTGTAAATGATAACGCGTACTTGGTCTTGTGGCGATGGGGATGGAGCCTCTCCTGGATGGATGCTACTTCTCGAGCTTGCATTGGTTTTTTCCTTGAAGAGGAAAGGGTGATGCAGCAAAGTAGAGGTAACTATTTCCCTCAGTTGGGAACCAAGGTATCAATCCAGTAGGAATATCAAACGAAGCACCAAAGCACCTGCACAAATAATCAAAAAACTTGAATCCGACGCGACAAAGGGGTTTTTAATCCCTTCACGGTTATTTGCAAAAGTGAGATCTGATAGAGATAATTGATAACTAAAACGATAATAGAAAATAAATAAATAAAAAGGCAGCAAGGTATTTTTGTATTTAGATCTGAAAATATAATATGGAAAATAGACCCGGGGGCCATAGGTTTCACTAGAGGCTTCTCTCTTGAAGGCAATTATTACGGTGGGTGAACAAATTTTTGTCGAGCAATTGATAGAAAAGCGCAAAGTCATGACGATATCTCACGCAATGATCATACATATAGGCATCACGTCCGAGACAAGTAGACCGACTCCTGCCTGCATCTACTACTATTCCTCCACAGATCGACCGCTATCCAGCTTGCATCTAGTGTATTAAGTTCATGGAAAAATGGAGTAACGCCTTAAGCAAGATGACATGATGTAGAGGGACAAACTCATGCAATATGATATAAACCCCATCTTTTTACCCTTGATGGCAACAACACAATACGTGCCTCGCTACCTTTTCTGTCACTGGGTGAGGACACCGCACGGTATGAACCCAAAACCAAGCACTTCTCCCATGGCAAGAATTATAGATCTAGTTGGCCAAACAAAACCCACAACTCAAAGAGACTTGCAAGGATATGAAATCATGCATAAAAGAATTCAGAGAAGACTCAATTAATATTCATAGATAATCTGATAATAAATCCACAATTCATCGGATCTCGACAAACACACCGCAAAAGAAGATTACATCGGATAGATCTCCATGAAGATCATGGAGAACTTTGTATTGAAGATCAAAGAGAGAGAAGAAGCCATCTACCTACTAGCTATGGACCCATAGGTCTGAAGTAAACTACTCACGCATCATCGGAGAGGCAATGGTGTTGATGAAGAAGCCCTCCGTGATCGAATCCCCCTCTGGCAGGACGCCAGGAAAGGCCCCAAGATGGGATCTCACGGAAACAGAGGCTTGCGGCGGTGGAAAAGTATTTTCGTGGCTCTCTCCTAGGTCAGGAGGATTTTGGAGAATTTATAGGCGATAGAGGTAGGGCATGGGGTGCTCAAGGGGCCCACGAGCCCCAGGGGCGCGCCCTACCCCCCTGAGCGCGCCCTATGGGCTCGTGGCCTCTTCGAGGCTGCTCTGCCTTGGTTCTCAAGTCTCGTGGTTGTCTTCTGGACCATAAAAAATCGTCCTGAAGATTTTATTCCGTTTGGACTCCGTTTAATATTCCTATCTAAAAAAGGTCAAAAACAAGGAAAAACAGAAACTGGCACTGGGCACTGTGTTAATAGGTTAGTCCCAAAAATAATATAAAATACCATATTAATGCATATAAAACATCCAAAGTTGATAATATAATAGCATGGAACGATCAAAAATTATAGATACGTTGGAGACGTATCAAGCATCCCCAAGCTTAATTCCTGCTCGTCCTCGAGTAGGTAAAAGATAAAAACAGAATTTTTGATGTGGAATGCTACCTAGCATATTTATTCGTGTAATTTTTTTATTGAGGCATGAATATTCAGATCCATAAGATTCAAAACAAAAGTTTAATGTTGACATGAAAACAATAATACTTCAGGCATACTAGCAAAGCAATCATGAACTTTCAAAATAACATGGCCAAAGAAAGCTATCCCTACAAAATCATATAGTCTGGCTATACTCCATCTTCCCCACACAACATATTTAAATCATGCATGTCGGTGGAAACGACACCTATGGGATCACAGGGAATCCCTTCTGCTACGGTTGGCGGGCGCGGATGCATAGATCAGGTTTAGGCGATCAGCATGAATGATTTTACCTAGGTTCGGGCCGCACGGATGCGTAAAACCCTAGTCCTGCTTGGTTGTTGGCTTATATGGAGTTCTTGGACTAGCTACAAGGCGTGCAGAGTCCAAAAGAGCCGAATCCTTTCCTAGTATGCCTCGGGCCTCCTTTTATAGGCAAAGGGGTTGCCATAGTGGCACGCAGGAGGTGGCGAGCGGCTACAGCGTAGCAGGAGGTGTCGCCGTCGTGAGCGTCCTTATCTCTAATGGTGTAGGACAAGCGCATTAATGCGCTGTTACGTGTCCGTCTCCTCCCCGCCTCGTGTCGACGCGTGTCCAGGCTGACGAGGCATGCAACGCCATGCTGGCTGGCAGGCTGCTGCGTGGGCATGGTAGCAAGGTCTTCACGAAGATCTGCATGCCGCCACGCAGGAGCATGCTTAGTTGACGAGCTGGTTGTCGCGCTGGAATGGCCACGGGGCAGCGGATCTCTGGCAGGCGTGGGCCTGGCTGCGGCCCCATCGATATCTTCGGCAAGGGTCTTGCCGGGGTCTTGTGAGCTTCCCGGCAAGGATCTTGCTGGGGGTCTCGAGAGGTTCATCCCGGGAGGGAGCTTGCCAGGGCCTTCCCGCACCAGCCCAACAAAGGTTTTGCTGGGAGCTTTGATTCCTAGTCCTTCATCGTCGTTGCCTCTGGATCGATTGCCTCTCCAGTGACCCCATCTTCGTCCGCGGTTGCCCCCGCCAGGCCTTGCCGCAGGCGCGACTACGACTGCCCGTGCACTAGTATGGGGTTCTAAAGGCCCATCTTTAGTACACCGACAGGAGCCCCCGGGCCTGGGCCACACACGGGCGCAAGGCCATGTTGGGCTAGGCCCAAACTGTGCGCGGGCGCGCGTGGCAGCAGTCAACCATTGTTATCTCCTCGTCTGTCGTGCTGGGAGCGGCCCGTGAATATCCTTAATTCATGGGATGGGAATCGCTGCTCCTCGATTCCCACTACGCCCACCTTTTTCGCCACGTATGCTGCATGCATGGCATGGGAGTAGGTGGCGCGCGCGCGCGGAGGTGGAAGGGCACGCCATGGCAGGCGCCCACGCGCCTCTGGTTCACACAGGGTGGGCGGCCATTGATTCCGTCCACTACCAAGGGTTTTAATGAACCGAATCTGAAGAGGCCCCCAAAGGGGGCGATCGGCCAGCCCCTTGCCCTCCCCGCTTGGCTATAAAAGGGGAGGCACAAGGGGTGGAGAGGGCATCCTCTTGCGCCTTCTCTTATCCTCTGTCTTCCATCCACCAGCATGCCGAGGGGACGCAGCCGCGGCCGCCTCTTCCCTCCGAGGCCACAAGATCCTCCTCTCGCCAGAAGGCTGTGGCGGTAAAGGAGGAACCAGGCACCCATAGCAGAGGTGCAGGGCGGGGGCGTGGTCGGCTAGGTGGACGGGGCAGAAGCGGTCGTGGGAGCGGGGCGTCCACTGCGCCACCGCCTCTTCTCGCTCCGTCGTCGAGCGATCACGCTCGGGATACGGCGTTGGAGTTCCTCCTAAAGCTTCACGAGCCACGCCGCAGCCGTCTCCGCCTCCTCGGGGCATTTGCGAGGGTGCTGGAGGTTGACCGGCTGCCGAAGTTGAGGCTCCGCATGGCGGGGTGTTTCCATGGCGTCATGTGGGCGGATGTAGAGTTCCCCGCTCCCCAAGAGATGCTCCTTTGCCGCGGGTGGAAAACCTTTGCACGCGCCCATAGCTTGACGGAGGGGCACATCCTCTAGTTTGAACTGGTGGAGTCAGACCTGCTCTCCATCAAGGTCTTCGGGAGCTCAGGAATCCGGCTAGGGTGCTGCGCGGAGAGCTCCACCGACGATGAAAGCGCCTCTTCGACCGAGAGTGACGAGGAGGACACTGACGAGGGGGTTGATGGGGATGCGTCCGACTAGACGTCGGGTGCACCTTCACCAGGCGACGCCGGCACCACCATCATCTGCGCCTGGGCCTTCTTCCCGGTGGAGTGGCCAACCGGAGATAGTTCCGGGAAGAAGCCTTCTCGGCCAGCTCCTTGAACTTCTCTGGGCCGCTGCTCCGGGTGGCTGGCGTCGGGGGACCGAAGAGGACGAAGAAGGCATGCAGCGGGCCGCCAAGTCAGAGTACGATGGCGCCGACGCCTTCGTCTCCTATTGGTGAGCCGCTGCCTCGTGTTCCAGTCCTTCCCCCGGCGTCATCCCCATCAGCCTCCTTCTGGATGGCCGCCCGGGGATGCGCTCTTGGTGTCTTCTGCCGTGCGCACCTCGCCTAGGTGCCCCTTTTGTTCTCCCTGCCATCTTGAACCGCTTCTTGAGGAGAGGGACAAGAAAGGGATTACGGGCATCTTATCTTTTTTTAGATCTTAAGCTTGTAGGCACTTGCCGTATTTAAACTTTGTAACCTCCCGTTTCGGGCTCTCATTCCATATGAGATGTACTTATGATCTGCATATTAATGAAAAAGGGATGCTTGCTGGGTTCTTTTGGTGTGTGGGTGGATTCCACACCAAGGCACGAGTCCTTGTTATCCTTAGATAACCAACACCGCCCGGTAGTGAACCTTACCGTCCTCCTGACTTTCACTACTACTATGCCCACACCGTTGGCGGGAACAGGAGCGAAAGTGGAACTAGGTCCCCTCGTCCGTCCCTTTTCTACCGCGACTACTACCAAATTCTAGGTCCAAAGGGACTTCGGACGCAAGAAAGAGGGAGCACGGTAGTACGGGAACGAACAGGGTTTCATATGCATAAGTTTCATACGCAAGAGTGCAACGAGAGGAGGAGAATTTATCTCCGTCTGCTTCTCCCGGCAGGCTTGGCTTCCCAGGGTCGGGGAGCCAACTCATCCTCCTTTCTTCCCAAGAGGTTCTGCCGAAGCACCAGGTAACCTGTGAACCAAAGGGAAGCTTGGGAAGGACAAAAAGATTCACGCTCGACCTCTAAGCTAGGGGTTAGTTGCCGCTAATCACTATCAACCCTATCAAAGAGAAACTCAAACTAGCATGCATGTTGATTCTAAGGCGCCAGCGCTTCATTTATTTATCTGCTGCTCAGGGTCTGTTCCTGGCTTTGTACAAAGGGTTACATGCCTTGCCGGCAAGGCTTGTACAAAAGGTGGTTTGCCGGGGGGCCCGGCAACCGCGCCTTATGGGTAAAACTTGCGAAGATGTTCAATATTCCAGGAGTTACTCACCGGAATACCAACTTCGGTCTCCAGGCAGACTGCGCCGGGCCTGGTGACTCGTATTACCCGATAAGGGCCTTCCCACTTCAGTGTCAACTTGTTTGAATTCTTGGCCGACTGAACGTGCCGAAGAACAAGGTCGCCTAACCTTGCGGCTATGATAGCGGCGCAAAGCTTGCTGGTAGCGCGCGGCTCGCACAGCAGCCCGAAGACGATCTTCCTCGAGGAGCGTTGCGTCATCTTGCCGCAACTGCTCTTGCTCAAACTCATCATAAGCAAGCACTCGGGGTGACCCGTGTATGAGTTCCGTGGGGCGAATTGCCTCCACCCCGTAGACCAGGGAGAAGGGGGTCTGACCAGTGGCTCGATTTGGTGTCATCCTGAGGGACCAAAGAACCACTGGCAGCTCATCAATCCAGCGTCTTCCGCTCTTGTGCAGCTTGTCAAAAGTCCTTGTCCTTAAGCCCCGCAACACTTCAACATTTGCCCTTTCTACCTTGCCATTGCTCCTTGCATGGGCATTAGAGGCGAAACAGACCTTGCCGCTAAAGTCTTGGACATACTGCATGAAGGCGTGGCTTGTGAACTGTGTGCCATTGTCGATGATGATCCTGTTCGGCACTCCAAAACGGCAAACTAGTCCTCTGAAGAACTTGATAGCTGACTGCGCCGTCACCTTCCTCACTGCCTCCACTTCGGGCTACTTTGTGAACCTGTCGATTGCCACGTACAAGTACTCAAAGCCCGCAGTTGCTCGGGGGAAGGGGCCCAATATGTCGAGCCCCCAGACCAAAAATGGCCAGAAGAGAGGGATCGTCTGAAGAGCTTGAGTTGGTTGATGTAGCTTCTTTGAATGGAACTGGCATGCTTCACACTGGGTTACTAATGCAGTTGCATCCTGGAGGGCGGTGGGCCAGAAGAAACCTTGCCGGAATGCCTTACAGACGAGAGCTCTTGACCCTATGTGGGATCCACATACGCCTCCGTGTATCTCTGCCAACAGCTGCAGTCCGTCCTCCCGAGATATGCACCTTAGCTTCACACCGTTCGGCCTCATCTTGTACAGGATGTCGTCCACAAATTGGTACATGTTGGACCAGCGGGCTACTCTTTCGGCTTCTTCTGGCACCTCGGGGAGGTCTCCTGCCTGGATGAACTTGACAATGTGCTGCACCCATGCCGGAGCCTGAGGCTCGACAGCAAGGACTAAAGGCATATCCTCTGCCGGGGGAGCAGTGGTCTCAACGGCAAGGCTTGCCAGAGTCTGCTGCTCTTCGGTAGGCTTGGCGGGGTCCCCGGCAACTTCCTTGCCGGCGGCTCCGGGGAGCTCAGCCGGGAAGTACTGTCCGGAGGCCAGCCTCCTTCTTTTCTCTCGGCCTGTTGATGGGGTTATGGGTGGCTGAGTCAGTCGGAGCACAAAAGTCCCTGGTTCCACAGGCAACTTGAGGGCGGCACGCTTTGACAAGTCATCGGCAATGCTGTTCTCTGCTCGAGGAACATGCTCTACCTGTAGGCCGTCGAAGCATTCTTCCAACTTCCTCACTTCATCTACATAAGCCTCCATCATTGGGCTCTGATAATCCTTGTTGACTTGCTTAACAAGGAGCTGCGAGTCGCCTCTGACGATAAGCTTTTTGACTCCAAGGTCTGCCGTGATCCTGAGACCGGCAAGCAATCCCTCGTATTCCGCAGTGTTGTTTGTAGATCTCTCCCGGGGAAAGTGCATCTGGACCACGTACTTGAGGTGCTCTCCTGTAGGCGCAACAAGGAGCACGCTGGCTCTGGCACCTTGTAATGAGAAGGCCCCATCAAAGTACATGATCCACTCTTGGGTTGTTTCCTTGCCGGGGAGAGATGTTTCTTGAACCTCCTCGTCTGGCGTTGGGGTCCATTATGCAATGAACTCTGCCAAGGCTCTGCTCTGAATTGTTGAGGTGCTTTCAAATTTGAGGCCAAAGCTTGACAGTTCCAACGCCCACTCCACGATCATGCCAGTTGCATCTGGGTTCCGTAGAATCCGTTGCAAGGGGAAACGGGTGACGCCGGTGATCTTGTGTGCTTGGAAGTAGTGACGCAGCTTCCTCGAGGCCATGAGGAGGCCGAAGAGCAGCTTCTGCACACCGGAATACCTCGACCTAGCCCCCCTGTAAAAGGGAGCTGACGAAGTAGACCGGGTGCTGCACCACTTTCTTCCTCTGTTCTACTTTGCTTGCCTGCGCAGACTCCATCTTGTGGACACCAGACCTTGCCGGGGCTGACTCCGGCTCATCGCTTGGCGGGCTTGCCACTGCCGCTACTTCTCCGTCAACCTCCCTCTGTGCCACTAATGCAACGCTAACCACTTGATTTGTTGCTGCCAAGTACAGCAACAACGGTTCTTGTGGCCTAGGCGCAACTAGTGTCACCGGGGAGGAGAGGTACCTCTTCAAGTCTTGCAGCGCTGCCTCTGCCTCCAGAGTCCATTTTACTGGACCCGCCTTTTTCAAGATTTTGAAAAAAGGGAGGGCGCGCTCAGCGGACTTGGAGATGAACCTGCTCATTGCAGCAACGCAGCCGGCAAGCCTACGCACATCCTTGACGCGCCCTGGTGCCTCAATCTGCTCGATCGCCTTGATCTAGTCGGGATTTGCTTCAATTCCCCGTTGAGACACAAAGAACCCGAGAAGCTTGCCGGACGGAACACCGAACACGCACTTCTCAGGGTTGAGCTTGAGATTGATCTTGCGCAGGTTGACGAATGTCTCTTCCAAATCTTGGAGGAGTGTGGCCCTGTCCTTTGTCTTGACCATGATGTCATCCATATAAGCTTCCATGTTCCTATGCAACTGGGGCTCAAAACCAGCTTGGATGGCCCTTGCAAACGTTGACCCAGCGCTCTTCAACCCGAGAGGCATCCGTACAAAATAGTACATGCCACATGGGGTGATGAACGTGGTCTTCTCTTCATCTTCTCTTGCCATGAAGATCTGATGATACCCCGAATAGGCATCAAGAAATGACAGCAATTCACATCCTGCCGTGGAGTCTACAATCTGGTCGATGCACGGCAAAGGGAAAGGATCCTTTGGGCAGGCTTTATTGATATCCGTATAGTCAATACACAGCCTCCACTTCCCATTCGGATTGCGCACCACGACTGGATTGGCCAACCACGTCGGATGGAGTACGCCTCTGACCAGGCCTGCCGCTTCCAGTTTCTTGATCTCTTCGGCAATGAACTCTTGTCGCTCCAATGCTTGCTTCCTGACCTTCTGCTTGACGGGCCACGCATGAGGACAGACAGCAAGATGGTGCTCAATCACCTTCTTGGGAACTCCGGGGATATCAGATGCTTGCCAGGCAAAGACATCGATATTCGCCCGCAGGAAGGTAACGAGCGCGCTTTCCTATTTGTCGTCGAGGGTGGAGCTTATGGTGAAAGCCCCACCCATGCCGTCCTCCTTGGCGGGCACCTTCTTGGTCTCTGGAGGGGCCGCCCTGGACTTCTTGTTCCGGCCAGTGGAGCTCTCTGGTACGTCCTCAACGGGAGCGCTGCTCTCCGAGGAGGCGCGGTTGCCGGAGTGGGTGCCAGAGGCCTTGCCGGTCTTCTTCCCCCCGGGGCTTCACCGGCAGGTGCAGGTGCCTTGGCGGCAAGTGCTACAACTGCCTCCCGGTAGAGCTGGTCGGTGCAAATGAGTGCATCTTTCTTGTCAGACTTGACGGTGATGGTACTCATTGGCCACGGCATCTTCAGCGTGTTGTAGGCATAGTGCGATGCCGCCATGAACTTGGCCAGCGCTGGGCGGCCAAGGATCCCGTTGTATGGCAGTGGGATCTTGGCGACATCGAAGACGATCTTCTCTGTCCTGTAGTTGAGCTCGCCACCGAATGTAACAGGCAGCGTGATTTTTCCTTTGGGTTGGCTCCTCCCTGGATTGATCCCTTGAAACGTTCCCGTTTCTTCGAGATCCTCATCGGGGAATTGCAGACGCTTGATCACGGTCGGGGAGATCAAGTTCAGGCCGGCCCCACCATCCACCAGCATCTTCATCACCTTGAGGTTGCGTATCGTTGGGGATACTAACAACGGCTGACACCCGACCACTGTTGTGCGGTCAGGGTGATCCTCGATGTCAAAGATGAGGGGTGTGTGTGGGACCACTTCAGCGGCTTCCGCGCATCAACCGACGGCTCAGTTGCATTTATCTCTCTCGCCCACTATTTAACTTGGCGGTGAGACGAATGCAACGAGGTGCCACCATCGATGCACATGGCCTCTGTCACCTTCTGGAACTCGTGTTCACTTGACTCGTTGTCCCTGTCATGATCACCGTCATCTTCTTTCTTATCTCGGCCTCAGGCAGGCCTCTCTTGTTGCTTGGCCTTGTCGCGGCGATCCCCTGGCTGCCGCGCTTCTTGCCGGACCCCCCAGCACCATCCTGGCCCTTCTCCTTGTCCCGCCTCTTGTACTTGACTTTCTGCTTCTCGGCAAGTTGCTCGACTTGCCGGCAGTTCTGGAGGTCATGGCCCTTGGTGCGGTGGATCTTGCAATATTGCTTGTCGGAGCTGCCGGGTTTGTCGGCAGCCGCCAAGGCCTGGCAGGCAGCGCACCCGGCAAGATCCTTGCCGGGGTCGTCGGCCTTGGCCTTCTTGGCGGTGCTTGCGGCACCAGCTTCCTCAACGGCAAGCACTGTCTTTCCTCTTCGCTTCCTGTTGCGCCGCCGACCCTTCTTCGTTGGGGCAGCAACATCTCCCTCTTCGGAGTCAGTATCCGCATCGATGTCTTCGCCAGGATACTTCCTTCCTTCCTCAGCCCGGGCACACCGGTCCGCTAGGACATAGAGCTTGGCGACATCCCTGACCTTGTTCATCGCCAGCTCTTCGCGCATCTTGCGGTTGCGGACGTTCTGGTGGAATGCGCTGACCACCGCGGCGGGATGAACATCTGGGATGTTGTGCTGCACGCGGCTGAACCTCTGGATGTACTTGCGTAGGGACTCACCATCCTTCTGGGGGATGAGATGTAAGTCGCTTGCCTGGCCAGGAGCTTGGTGGCCTCCGGTGAAGGCGCCGACAAACTCGTGGCACAGGTCCATCCAAGAAGAGATGGAATTCTCCGGCAAGTGCATCAACCATGATCTGATGTTTGGCTTGAGCACCAGCGGGAAGTAGTTGGCTAGTACCTTATCCTCTCGAGCACCGGCAGCCTATACCGCGATGGTGTAGATGCTCAGGAACTCCGACGGGTGGGACTTGCCATCATACTTCTCCGGCACCTCTGGTTTAAAAGTGTGGGCGGCAGGCCACTGGACACGCCGCAGCTCACGGGTGAAGGCTGGGCAACCCACCTCATAGGGTAAGTCGCCCGCCATTCCCGAAGTAGGCTCGTCTTCAATGCGTCCTGCGCACCGATCAGACTGATGGCGCGCGTCCCGCCGTCGCTCGATGGTAGTCCGAGCGTCTTCTTTGGCTCATTCCCGGAGGACTTGGCGTTGATCACGGTGGACTCGCGGGTCAGACGACGCCGTGGAGAGGGAGTCGCAGGCATCGATCCGCCGATCCGGCGACCGCTGCGACCGCGGCGGAGGAGAGTGCACCGTCGTCGTCGCACCTCCCATCTTCCCTCCCCCAACACACGCCGGCTCGAGGGGCCGGTGCTGCGAGGGCTCAGCTTGCTGCGGTCCATCTCTGTTGGCAAAGCCAATGAGACTTTGGATCGCAGCTCTCCACTCCCCGAGCCTCTCCGTCGTCGGGGGAAAGTCCAACAGCAGCTGCGCTCGCGCCAGTGCCTCCGCCGGCGTGGGCGGCAGCGAAAAGTGTGAGGAATGTGAGCTGCTCTGACCTCTAACCGCGTTAGAGGGTGCTTCATCACGGACCTACAACTGGATGCCACCGCGGTTGGCACCTTGGTGAGCATCTTGGCCCTGCACATCCCTGGAGTGATGCACAGGGGTCTTCCCATGGGGACGCTTCGGATCACCGGTACTCCGGCGCGGGTCGTCGCGCTCGACCTGAGATGGTCGGGGCGCAGGCGCCGGAGCGGGTGTCTTAGAAGTCGTCCCTCTATCCTTGGAGTTCACCCCGCCGCCCGTAGACCGCACGGCCACGTCCCTGGAGGTCACCGCGTCGCCTGTAGGCCGTGCGGTTCCATCCTTGGATCGCGTGACACGCGGGTTCTCAACGCGGTCGCGGACGACACCAGTTGCTTGGCTGTGGTCGCCAGAGAGCCGTGGATGCACCTGGCTCTCACCTCCGTCCGTGTCGACTCCGCCGCCTAGCCGCGACGGCCCGGGCAGGTCGGTTGCGGACGAACCGATCACCGTGATGCCCTTCTTCTTCGGCGGCATGTTGGCAAAGATCTTGACGAAACTTCGACGCGCAGATCGACTAAAACTGGGTTATACAACCTCTGCGCCCCCTACCTGGCGCGCCAAGGATGTCGGTGGAAACGACACCTATGGGATCACAGGGAATCCCTTCTGCTACGGTTGGCGGGCGCGGAGCCATGCACAGAGCAGGTTTAGGCGATCAGCAGGAATGATTTTACCCAGGTTCGGGCCGCACGAATGCGTACAACCCTAGTCCTGCTTGGTTGTTGGCTTATATGGAGTTCTGGGACAAGCTACAAGGCGTGCAGAGTCCAAAAGAGCCTAATCCTTTACCAGTATGCCTCGGGCCTCCTTTTATAGGCAAAGGGGTTGCCACAGTGGCACACAGGAGGTGGCGAGCGGCTACAGCGTAGCAGGAGGTGTCGCTGTCGTGAGCGTCCTTATCGCTAACGGTGTAGGACAAGCGCATTAATGCGCTGTTACGTGTCCATCTCCTTCCCGCCTCGTGTCGACACGCGTCCAGGCTGACGAGGCATGCAATGCCATGCTGGCTGGCAGGCTGCTGCGTGGGCGTGGTAGCAAGGTCTTCATGAAGATCTGCATGCCGCCACGCAGGAGCATGCTTAGTTGGCGAGCTGGTCATCGCGTTGGAACGGCCACGGGGCGGCGGAGCTCTGGCAGGCGTGGGCCTGGCTGCGGCCCCATCGATATCTTCGGCAAGGGTCTTGCCGGGGTCCCGGCAAGGGTCTTGCCGGGGTGTTGTGAGCTTCCCGGCAAGGATCTTGCCGGGGGTCTTGAGAGGTTCATCCCGGCAGGGAGCTTGCCGGGGCCTTCCCACACGAGCCCGACAAAGGTTTTGCCGGGTGCTTCGATTCCTGGTCCTTCATCGTCATTGCCTCTGGATCGATTTTCTCTCCAGTGACCCCGTCTTCGTCCGCGGTTGCCCCCGCCAGGCCTTGCCTGCGGCTACGACTGCCCGTGCACTAGTATGGGGTTCTAAAGGCCCATCTTTAGTACACCGACAATGCACAACCCTGGTATTAGTCAAGAAATTGTTTTCACACTTTTACTTTCTCAAACTTTTTCAACTCTCACGCAATATATGATCGTGAGCCATGGATATAGCACTATAGGTGGAATAGAATATGCTGGAGGTTGTGAGGAACAAAAAGGGAGATGGTCTCACATCGACTCGGCGTATCAACGGGCTATGGAGATGCCCATCAATAGATATCAATGTGAGTGAGTAGGGATTGCCATGCAATGGATGCACTAGAGCTATCAGTGTATGAAAGCTCAAAAAGAAACTAGTGGGTGTGCATCCAGCTTGCTTGCTCACGAAGACCTAGGGCACTTTTGAGGAAGCCCATCATTGGAATATGCAAGCCAAGTTATATAACAAAAATTCCCACTAGTATATGAAAGTGACAAAATAGGAGACTATCTATCATGAAGAACATGGTGCTACTTTGAAGCACAAGTGTAGAAAAAGATAGTAACGTTTTCCCTTCTCTCATTTTTTTGTGGAGGGCATCTTTGGCCTCTTTTTTTTATTTGGCCATCATAGGTCTCTTTTATCATTTTTAAAGTCCGGAGTCTCATCCCAACTTGTGAGGGAATCATCGCTTCCTTCCTTTCCTCACATGGGACAATGTTCTAATAATGATGATCATCACACTTTTATTTACTTACAACTCGATACTTAGAACAAAATATGACTCTATATGAATGCCTCCGGCGGTGTACCGGGATGTGCAACGATCTAGCATAGCATATGACATTAAGGAACATCACGCTAGCTGTCTTACGATCATGCAAAGCAATATGACAATGATAGCACGTGTCATGAAGGACGGAACGGTGGAAGTTGCATGGCAATATATCTCAGAATGGCTATGGAAATGCCATAATAGGTAGGTATGGTGGCTGTTTTGAGGAAGGTATATGGTGGGTTTATGCATGGCGAAAGTTGCGCGACACTAGAGAGGCTAGCAATGGTGGATGGGTGAGAATGCGTATATTCCATGGACTCACATTTGTCATAAAGAACTCACATACTTGTTGCAAAAGTTTTATTAGTTATCGAAACAAAGCATTAGACGCATGCTCCTAGGGGAAGGGTTGGTAGGAGTTAACCATCACGCGATCCCGACCGCCACACAAAGGATGACAATCAATAAATAAATCATGCCCCAACTTCGTCACATAATGGTTCACCATACGTGCATGCTACGGGAATCACAAACTTCAACACAAGTATTTCTACAATTCACAACCACTCTACTAACATGACTCTAATATCACCATCTTCATATCTCAAAACTATATATGCAAGGAATCAAACTTCTCCTAGTACTCAATGCACTTGAATATGAAAGTTTTCATTATATCCCTTTTGGATGCCTATCATATTAGGACTAAATTCATAACACACACCAATTACCATGCTGTTTAGAGAGCACTCTCAAAATAATATAAGTGAAGAATGAGAGTTTAATTATTTCTACAAAATATAACACCGCCGTGCTCTATAAAGATATAAGTGAAGCACTAGAGCAAAACTGCCTAGCTTAAAAGATATAAGTGAAGCACATAGAGTATTCTAACAAATTCATGATGAATGCGTGTCCCTCTCAAAAGGTGTGTAGCAAGGATGATTGTGACAAACTAAAAAGAAAAGACTCTTATCATACACGACGCTCCAAGCAAAACACATATCATGTGATGAATAAAAATATAGCCCCAAGTAAAGTTACTGATGGATTGAAGACGAAAGAGAGCTTAGGCTTTTTGGTGTCCTTGAATATGGCTTGGGATGCCTTGGGCACCCCCAAGCTTAGGCTCTTGCCACTCCTTATTCCATTGTCCATAAGAACTTCACCCAAAACTTGAAAACTTCACAACACAAAACTCAAAAGAAAACTCGTGAGCTCCGTTAGTATAAGAAAACAAACCACCAACTTTACGTACTGTTGTGAACTCATTTTCTATTTAGATTGGTGTTATATCTACTGTATTCCAACTTCTCCATGGCTCGTACCCCCCGATACTACCCATAGATGCATCAAAATAAGCAAACAACACAACAAAAACAGATCTGTCAAAAACAGAACAGTCTGTAGCAATCTGCATAATTCGAATATCTCTGTTACTCCAAAAATTCTGAAACAATTATGACAATTAAGGAAATTTGTATATAAATCAGCAGCAAAATGAATCAACTCAAAAGCACTCTCTGGATAGAAATTACAAATGATTTCGTGAGTGCAAAGTTTCTGTCTTTTTCAGCATGATCAAACAACTATCACCCAAACTAATCATAAAGGCTTTACTTGGCACAAAAACCAATTAAAACATAAAAAACACAATCATAACAGTAGCATGATGGTGTTATCACTCAAGAACATAAAGCAAAAAGTAAAAATAAATTTTATTCATTGGGTTGCCTCCCAACAAGCGCTATTGTTTAACGCCCTTAGCTAGGCGTTGATAATTCAATGATGCTCACATAAAAGATAGCAATTGAACACGAAGAGAGTATCATGAAACATGTGACAAACATATTTAAGTCTAACATACTTCCTATGCATAGGCATTTTATGAGCAAACAAATTATCAAGGCAAGCAAAAACTAGCATATGCAAGGAATAAGCAAGAAACCATATCAATCTCAATATAACGAGAGGTAATTTAGTAACATGAAAGTTTCCACCACAATATTTTCCTCTCTCATAATAATTACATTTGGCGTCATATTCAAATTCAACAATATAACTATCACATAAAATATTCTTTTCATGATCCACATGCATGCAAAGTTGACACTTTTCCAAAATAGTGGGATTATCATCAACTAAAGTCATGACTTCTCCAAACCCACTTTCAATATTATTGGAAACATTATTATCAACATCATATTCATCATGAGGCTTAAACAAATTTTCAAGATCATAAGAAAAATTATCACCCCAATCATGATCATTGCAATAAGTAGTAGACATAGCAAGACTAGCATCCCCAAGCTTAGGGTTTTGCATATTTTTAGCATTATTGACATTAATAGAATTAATAGTAAGCTCATTGCAATCATGCTTTTTATTCAAGGAGCTATCATGAATCACTTCATAAATTTCTTCATCACAATTCTTAGATTCACGAATTTCAAGCAAAACTTCATAAAGATAATCTAGTGCACAAAACTCACTAGCAATTGGTTCATCATAATTGGATCTCTTAAAGAGATTAGCAAGTGGATGGGGATCCATATCAATAGATTTTTAGCAAGCAAAGATGCAAGCAAATTGAAGGCACATGGCAACACAATCAAAGATAGCAACCGAGGAAAAAGGCATACGGAAAGAGGGCGAATAAAAGGCAAATATTTTTGGTTTTTTCTGAAATTTGTTTTAGAAGTGGGGGAGAGGAAAACGAGAGGAAAATGGCAAATAAAGTAAATGCAAGAGATGAGTTTGCGATGGGTACTTGTTAGATGTAAATCCTGGTTTGCTTGAATATTCCCGGCAACGGCGCCAGAAATTCTTCCTGCTACTTCTCGAGCTTGAGTATGTTTTTCCCTTGAAGAGGAAAGGGTGATGCAGCAAAGTAAAGGTAAGTATTTCCCTCAGTTGAGAACCAAGGTATCAATCCAGTAGGAGTATCAAAGGAAGCACCAAAGCACCTGCACAAATAATCAAACAAATTGCACCCAACGCGACAAAGGGGTTGTCAATCCCTTCACGGTTATTTGCAAAAGTGAGATCTGATAGAGATAATTGATAACTAAAATGATAATAGAAAATAAATAAATAAAAAGGCAGCGAGGTATTTTTGTATTTTTGTATTTAGATCTGAAAATATAATATGGAAAATAGACCCGGGGGCCATAGGTTTCACTAGAGGCTTCTCTCTTGAGGGCAATTATTACGGTGGGTGAACGAATTACTATCGAGCAATTGATAGAACAGCGCAAGGTCATGACGATATGTAAGGCAATGATCATACATATAGGCATCACGTCCGAGACAAGTAGACCGACTCCTGCCTGCATCTACTACTATTACTCCACACATCGACCGCTATCCAGCATGCATCTAGTGTATTAAGTTCATGGAAAAATGGAGTAACGCCTTAAGAAAGATGACATGATGTAGAGGGATAAACTCATGCAATATGATATAAACCCCATCTTTTTACCCTTGATGGTAACAACACAATACGTGCCTCGCTACCCTTTCTGTCATTGGGTGAGGACACCGCACGGTATGAACCCAAAACCAAGCACTTCTCCCATGGCAAGAATTATAGATCTAGTTGGCCAAACAAAACCCACAACTCGAAGAGACTTGCAAGGATATGGAATCATGCATAAAAGAATTCAGAGAAGACTCAATTAATATTCATAGATAATCTGATCATAAATCCACAATTCATCGGATCTCGACAAACACACCGCAAAAGAAGATTACATCGGATAGATCTCCATGAAGATCATGGAGAACTTTGTATTGAAGATCAAAGAGAGAGAAGAAGCCATCTAGCTACTAGCTATGGCCCGTAGGTCTGAAGTGAACTACTCACGCATCATCGGAGAGGCAATGGTGTTGATGAAGAAGCCCTCCGTGATCGAATCCCCCTCCGGCAGGACGCCGGAAACGACCCCAAGATGGGTTCTCACGGAAACAGAGGCTTGCGGCGGCAGAAAAGTATTTTTGTGGCTCTCTCCTAGGTCTGGAGGATTTTAGAGAATTTATAGGCGAAAGAGGTAGGGCAGGGGGTGCTCGAGGGGCCCACGATCCCCAGGGGCGTGCCCTAGCCCCCTGGGCGCGCCCTGTGGGCTCGTGGCCTCCTCGAGGCTGCTCTACCTTGGTTCTCAAGTCTCGTGGTTGTCTTCTGGTCCATAAAAAATCATCCCAATGGTTTTATTCCGTTTGGACTCCGTTTAATATTCCTATTTGAAAAAGGTCAAAAACAAGGAAAAAACAGAAACTGACACTCGGCACTGTGTTAATAGGTTAGTCCCAAAAATGATATGAAATAGCATATTAATGCATATAAAACATCCAAAGTTGATAATATAATAGCATGGGACAATAAAAAAATATAAATACATTGGAGACGTATCAAGGGACTACTCGAGCAATTCTGACATCAGGCCTCTCCTGATGGATGATCTGAACTGCTACATTCAATTCAGTACCAATCAGACCCGGCCACGATTCAGGCACCGGACCAGGCATGACTACCCTTATCACGCACTAACACGAGCCTTCCTCCCTTTTGAAACTGTTAATTAATGACAAGCATAAATAATTGAGAAATACATAGATAATTAAGAGAAATAGGCATGGTGTTTCATTTTTATAGTAATAATAATAATTTGAATAATATGCCATAATAATCACTGGTATTAACTGATAAAGGGATGCGAAACATGCTCTAAGCCAAGGAAGATGTCATAACCGAAAGCATTATTTGCTAACCAAACAAGGAATCAGTCTACTGAAATATTTAATGGAAAATGTCTGCAATAATGAAAGCATGTATGCCAACCATTAGGGAAGAAGAGGCTGCTATACCTAACAGAACCTTAGCTTTTCTCGTGGCGATGATCATGTGTTCGAGGTACGTGTGTGTATAAATACATATGTATGAGTGCACACCCATTTGCGTAGCTTACGCCATCGAGATTATAACAATTTATGCATTTTCTTCATAGTTAATTAATAAGAAGAATCAACATATGCTCTCCTTGTCAAAATTAACGATGTGGATGATAACAGTGCATTCATTTGTTTTCATTAATAAAGAAACATCAGCATATCCACTGCTTGTCGAGATTAACGACGTCGATGACAAGAATCCATGCCTTTTACTTGATTGATTAAGAAACATCAGCATATCACCTTTAGTCCCGGTTCGAGCCACCAACTGGGACTAATTGGGTTGCACCATTAGTCCCGTTTCGTGGTTCCAACCGGGACTAAAGGTCTAATGGTGCAATTTTCAAACTCTACCCCCCCCCTCCCCCCCCCGGTGTATCGACATTTCAGTTTTGAAAAAACAAAAGAAAATGATAAAAACTTTAAAAATTAAATTCTTCGAGATGTAGTTATGTTACTACATCTACTAGTTAGGAGAATTAAAAAACATAAATTTGGCATGTTTTGCAAAAAAATGTTATGAAAAAGTAAAACGGCTATAACTTTTGCATACGATGTCGAAAAAAACATATAATATATCAAAATGTTCAGCACGAAAATCTGGTCCCGATTTCGACGGCCTTCCGCCATTTTGGAAATTTAAGAATCCTCAAATTTGAAAGGAAAAAAAGTTGTCCTCAAATTTATGCTTTTTTTTAATTTTTGGTCAAACTCTGGTCAAACTATGGTGAAACTACTCATTCAAGAAATATTAGTGTTACTACATAATTATTGTTTTTTAGAATAATAGTTTCAAACTCAAACAGTGCTTCATGCTCAAGTTCAACTCCTAAGGGTTAATAGGATTGACAGCTTACTATTGTCAGGAAAACAACAAGTGCAGACTTGAAAATAATGGGGAATAGAACTCGAAAGTTAAGCGTGCTGGGGCTGGAGCAGTGAGAGGATGGCTGACCTGCCGGGAAGTTAGACGATTTGAAATGAGTGGTACATACTTGAGCAGTGATGAGGGGTGATTAGAGATTAAATTGGCAAATAAATAAGAAATTTGAGAATCGGAAAAAAATTCAAAAGAAATTTCAAAAACTTTTTTTTCAAAAAAAATAGAAAAAAAAAATTTCAAAAAAAAATCTTTAGTCCCGGTTGATGTTACCAACCGGGACTAAAGGTGGAGGTCCAGAAACCGGCCACGTGGAGCGCCTTTAGTCCCGGTTCGTAAGCAAACCGGTACTAAATGTTTGGGCTTTAGTCCCGACCCTTTAGTCCTGGTTCCAGAACCGGGACTAAAGGCCCTCTGGAACCAGGACTAAAGGCCCGATTTCTACGAATGAATATTGTTCACAGAAATCAAATATAGTTAATGAGATTTTAAAAAATAGTTCAGTAAATTCCAATCTTGCTCCAGATATTCAAAAACGCTTACTAAATTATAATTTTACTATAGTAAAAACAATTCAGCAAATTCAAATCTTGTTCATGATATTTAATAAAAGTTCACCAAATTTGAAATCTTATTCAATTTAATCTTTTGGAAAAAGTTCAGCAAATTCAAATATTGTGCATGAAATTCTAATTTATTTCTCGATAGTTCACAAAATTCAACTCGTGTTCATGATTTCTCCTAAAAAATCACCAAATTCCAAACTTGTTCACGATATTCAAAAACTATTAATTAAATGCAAACTCTTCAACATTTGATTCGAATTGTGTTCATGACGCTTCAGTATTTTTTTACTAAACTCAAGTATTATTCATGAAATTAAAATTTAGTTCATTATATTTAAAAATGATAAGTATAAAAAGAAACATAAAAAAACACAGTGTTGTGAATATACACGCTGGGGAACGCAGAGCTTCATTTTGTCTGCTTCTTTAGACAACTTGCAAAGAATAGTCCCGGGGTGATTCTTCAATGACTAAATCTAACGTCATCTAGCTGGCTGATAGTTTAATGGCCAAATATCCGAGCGAAAGCGCAAAACTTTTCCCGGACATCAGCTCGCTGGATGACGTAAGAGCATCTACAGCCAGGGTCACCAAATTACGTAGATCATCGCACGGACTATGAAACGGACATAGATATGCACATTCCGATCACCAGAACATCACAGATGGATCTTCAAAAGCTGGTCGAAGTTCACATAATCCACATAAGACGGGCAGGTTCTAACTAGAGACATAAATAACTAGAAATTAATGATGGAGATCACAGAGATTCACCATTTCCTCGCCGGGCCTTTCCTCTTCCGGTCGCTAGTGCAGCTCTAGGCGTCGGCAGCAGGTGGTGGACCATTGGAGTCGACGGAGGTGGAACTGTGGTCATCGTCGTCGTCGTTGGAGTCCTCGGAGAGGACGATGAGCCCCTTCATCCGCTGGACGGCCCTGTCCTGCTGAACATGCAGTAAATATGATCGCACCACTTGAGTCTCTGAGCAACATACTGGTTGCTACCGAACCATCGGAGGGCAGATATGATCCATCTGTATCAACAAAAAAATAGCGTGCTATTTCGCTGTTATAGCACCATTACAACATATTTGAAGAGGAAACACTATGTTTTAGTAAATTCGGCCGCTACGACGCTAATCACGTTATTTCATTCTCTACTAATGTGAATTCTAATGTCCATTATCTGTTCTGGATGATTCCAATAGTGCAATGGTGCATCATTGTTGGTTTAGATTCAGCCAAGGTGCAATGTTTCTAGCACTGTCATGTAAGATTGTAATCTGGTGCTATCAGTAACTGTGAAGTTGACAACTTAAGCTGAACAATTGTTGTTGTACATTCCTTTACTGCATGTATGTGTCTGATGATCAGCGGAGGAATTGTGATGTACGTATGACATATTTCCTTTAGCTTTTCGTGGTGTATTTTTTTCCTTTTTATGGGGAGGGGCAGCGGGCTTACTATGCGACGAGAGATATCCGTTGAGGACATAAGTCAGAGAGATGTAGAGACAGGCAAGATAGAACACTAGGGGTTGGGACTTGCGGCTGCGGTCGGGACGTCAAAGGATTCTATGTATTTTCCACAAGCATGATTGTCGGTGTCAAAACCGGCGATCTCGGGTAGGGAGTCCCAAACTGTGTGTCTAGGGTTCGATGGTAACAGGAAGCAAGGGACACAATCTTTTACCCAGGTTTGGCCCTCTTGATGGAGGTAAAACCC
Organism: Thinopyrum elongatum; assembly: GCA_011799875.1. Classification (NCBI taxonomy): domain Eukaryota; kingdom Viridiplantae; phylum Streptophyta; class Magnoliopsida; order Poales; family Poaceae; genus Thinopyrum; species Thinopyrum elongatum. The sequence goes on along the minus strand of CM022302.1, from coordinate 579,373,431 downwards.
TACGTCCTGCTCGATTATATTGGATGTGAATAGGGGTTACAAGAGTTGATCTACCACGAGATCGTAATGGCTAAACCCTAGGAGCTAGCCTATGAATATTCTGATTGTCCCTAAAGACTATCCCCCTCCGGTTTATATAGACACCAGGGGGGGCTAGGGTTGATACACAGTTGGTTTACAGAGAAGGAAAGTATCCGTCTGCACGATAATCTTGTCTTCCACGCCAAGGGGAGTCCCTTCCGGATACGGGAATAGGCGTCAATCCTTGTATCTTTGCGGCCCATCAGTCCGGCCTAGCTCACCTAGCCCGGACACTTGAGGACCCCCAAATCCAGGACTCCCTCAGTAGCCCCTGAACCTGTCTTCAATGAAGATGTATTCGGCACACAACATGTCTTCGGCATTGTAAGGCGGGTTCCTCCTCCAAAAGATCTGTTTAAAAGAAGTGTATCCAGCTCTGCAAAAATAACAATGCTCCACCGCGAAGGCAAGTCATATAAAGTATTATTTAGTTGTTTAGCAACTTTCCAGCGAAACATCAGGTCTATCCCTTTCATTGTTTCGAACCGTCGCGGGGTCTGCCGCTTCGCGCATCGAGGCGAAATTGCCATTGGCACGTCCCATCTCAACAGAGGTCGTGCCCACTTATTAAGGGATTTTCATTATCATGAATTTGGGTAACCGTGCGGGTACACGACCCTTCAGGAGTAAGCAAAAATTAAGGAGCAAAGGCCGCCGTTTGATATTCAACCGCCCATATAAGGGGAGGGATTTATCCCTTTCTTCCCCACGCTTCCTTTCAGCTCTCGCACTCCCAAGCCCAAGCTCCAGCGCTCGAGCTATTTTCCTCCCACCCACACCTTTCCCAAGCCATGGCATGGTCCGGCTCCAACGGCAAGTGGGAGGCTTCCTCCGTCAAGGAGAAGGAGGTTGCCAAGCTCCGTGCGGCAGGATACATCACCGCCGAGATCCGGCATCGGCTCCCCGACCCAGGGCAGATCATTCCCACCCGAAATCCAGGGGAAAGAGTGGTGTTCGTCCACCACTTTCTCCGCGGGCTAGGGTTTCCCCTTCATTCGTTCGTCCGTGGACTGATGTTTTTCTACGGGCTAGATTTCCACGCTCTAGCCCCAAACGCCATCCTCAACATCACGGCATTCATCATCTTGTGTGAGGCCTTCCTCCGCGTCCGCCCCCACTTCGGCCTGTGGCTCAAAACATTCAACGTGATGCCCAAAGTGGTTGGTGGAGAGCATGCGGACTGCGACGGCGCCATGGTGAGCAAGCTCACAAGTGCCATCTGGCCCAAAGGTACATTCATCGATACGGTGAAGCTCTGGCAACAGGGGTGGTTCTACATCACCGAACCCCGCGGCAACAAGTGGGCGACCACGCCAGAGTTCCGATCCGGACCCCCGATGCAGCTCAAATCCTAGAATGCCAAGGGACTGGATTGGGGGGAAGCCGGAGAAGTGGCGGTGCTGCAGCAGCGCATCGCCAAGAAGATAGGGGAGGGTATCAAGCTCACCAACATAATCCAGGTGATGCTTTTCCGCCGGATACTCCCCTGCCAGCGCCGGGATAAGCCCATGTGGGAGTTTGACCCGGCGGGCAGCCAGACCCTGAAGTGCTTCTTCGGCACCACGGACGAAGACATATGGAAGCAGCTTTTCAAGGGTCAGGAAGACTGGCCAGCGGAGACCGAAGACAAAGGCTACTTTGTCGACAAGGTACCTTCCAAGGTATGTATCCTGATCCGGACTCAATGCCATCTTTTTCAGCTAGAGTGCATTATTTGAGATTCGAGTTCCTCATGCAGGGCTGGATCGCGAAGGCGGAGCAGATACGATGTCTGGCTCCACTGGCGGAGACTCCGGCAAACCATCTGCTGAGGCAGATGTTGGAGGCGGCGCCATACGAGCCGCCGAAGCCGAAGAAGAAGACGGGCAAGGGGGCCAAGCATGGCTCCCACCGCAAAGGTACTCCGGAAGAAGTGTCCGGAGAGACCGAAGCACAATCCTCCCATGGGGGAGATGGGGACGAAGAGGAAGTGGAGGAGGAGGAAGAGAATACCTCCCCTCCCAAGGGCAAGAAGAGAGCGGCCCCCGCAGCAGCGGAGGAAGGGCCCTCCAAGAAGGGCAAGGCCGCTTACGCGGACGAGTCGGAGGAGAGCTCCGATCTTATCCCTGTGCCGAGCACCCGCCTGCGATCTCCGCCCACGTCGTAAGTGTCATAAGGCTTTTTCAATATATCTTTGCTCTTGAAATTTAAAGCACAACACGAGTGTATCATGTCTTGCAGTCCGGTCTGAAGGGAATTCTCTGCCAGTTGATCTGGTGGAGAGCGATTCGCCTCGGCGGGCGAACTCCCCGACGGCCGCGGATGACACCGAGGCAGTGTCGCAGCGCGTCTCTCCAACGCATGGAGAGACGGAAGAAACGGCGCCTGAGGGTGATACCTCGGCGGTCGAACACACTGGGGATCCGAACCCCATGATGACCGAAGTCGGGGGCCATGGACGAACCGGCCCCCATTATGACATAGCGCCGGAGGCAAGGACATCTCCGGAGCCGAGCGTGCCTCCCTCTTTCAGGGAGGGAGGGACGCCTACTCCCGCGGCAACCTCCATTCATCCGGAGGTGCCGGATATTCTGACGGGGGCGCTGGAACGTGCCTCTGTCCTGGAAGAGCACCATACTCTTATGAGTGCGGTTGCTGAGAAGGTTCAGTCCGCCAAAAGCGGACTGAATGAAGCATTCGCTAGCCTGGTAACAGGCTTCGAGGTAAGAAATGTAATAATCTCTGGTTATTTTAAGCATAGAAAAATTGCCCGTATATAGAGAGTAGCCCGAGAGACTCTGTTCGGATAAAATAGCCGAACAGGGGATCAAACCGAACTCATAAGGACTAATATTCTCGAATACAATATGTAAACAGGCATCCTTGTTGGTGGCGACCGCACACGCTGCGGAAGTAACCGAGCTCAATCGGAAGCTTCAGGTGGCCAACGAGGACCTCGACCGCGTGAATAAGCGGTTCGAGGATTCGCAAGGTATGTCTTTGAAGAGACTGTATACTCTGATTATGTGAGTATAAATTTAGAGTTTAAGCTCATGTCCTGCAATATTTTGATGAGTGCAGGCAGCTCGGCTGAGATCGAGGCCCTCAAGACTACCCTGGCCCAAGCTCAAGAGCAGGCTAGGGTGGCCGAATCGGCCGCTGTTAAAGCGACTGCGGACCTAGAGTCCGAACAGGTTGCCCGCCGTAGATACGAGGAGCGGGTAACCGAGGTTGAGCAGGAGCTCAAGGACGCCGCCGCTAAGTGCGAGGTCCTGGAGGAGAAGAACAAGGCCTAGGAGGCCGAACTCGCCAAGGCCATTAAGGAGGCTCAAGAGGCGCGGTCCCAGGCTCGGGCCGCTCAGGAGGAGATCCGGCAGGCGAGGCAGATAGCAGCGGGTAAGACTTTTCTACTGCAGAGTGAATTTGGTGGACAGAAGTATGTCCTACTTAATCGCCTGTGGAGTTCTCCAGATGCCTTCGCTGATCTCCCGAAGAGTGCGGAGGATGCGGCGCAATACTTCCGGGCCCAGGAGGGGCATTCCACCGAGAAGTTGTTCTGGTCACAGTTCGTCGATTCCGAGCAATCGGTTCTGGTGAACAACCAGATGAAGCAGCTTGCCGAACTGCACCGGATGTCGGGGGCGGCCATGAAGGACGTGATAGTCCGGTTATGGCCGGCCGAACCCATACCGGGCAGCTTCTTCGGCCTGGTTAAGCGGCTCGTGGATGCGCTTCCCCGGATAGACGCTGTGAAGCGCTCGGCATGCATCGAGGGCGCGCGGATGGCCTTCGCCCGCGTCAAGATGCAGTGGTCCAGCGTGAGGGCAGAAGAAATTGCCGTCAAGGCTCCTCCGCAGGACAAGAGCCACCGCAAGCCAGAGCGGTATTTCGACAGTGTGCTTGAAGGGGCCGAGATTGTTGAGGGACAGTGCTCAAAAGACATTGTATTCGATTAAACTAGTATGAGCTGTGTCCGGGTGCTTGTAATATAAAAAAAGTCTTTTGTTAAATATATGTGTGATTCTGCAATTCGAATCATTCCTATTTTGGCTGTTTTATAATTCGTGAATTTTTTTCCAGTCTTCGGCCTTAGCCCCTGTGTGAATGGTCCAGGGGTGTCTGGATTTCCGCATACTCGCTCTTTAATCCAACGTCTTGGTCCATGAAGGAGGCGAGTGCGGCGAACGAAGCAACCGGACTATATAGGTTTAGTACTTTCACTTAGCCGTAAGAGCGAAAAGTAATGGGCTCGCAAGGAGCCCCTGGTGTGCGTATGCAGCTGTCGGAATGGGATTGCCTAAAAACGCGTGGCTGGGAGAACCAGCCCCTCGTGTAAAACGAGAGGAACCGTTAAGGATTCCGGACAAGTCGCTGAATAGCTGATTGGCTCACGCCGCATCATGACAGTTAGTATTCGGCTTTCTCTGCTGAGGTGCTATGATCGGACTAGCCGGAAACACAATCGCAACAGTTCTTCCTTTACTACCTTAGCCGAACAAGTGGAACGTAAGATGGCAAGCACAGGAGCCGGGCAACCCAACTATTGACCAAAGATATGATTCGGAGCCGATGCATATAATGCAATATTCAGGACGCCGAACTAGACCTCATAGAGTGTTCGGACTTTTGATTGTAAATATAAGTGCTCGAAAAGGAGCCCCTGGCCTTGTATGAATGTTGCCGAAGCACAAGTGACAGGGATAATGTGAATGAAGCAGATTTATACTATATTCTTTAAATAGAAAAAAATGCTTTCATTAAATTCTGTCGCATACGTCGAAACGCTTGAGTACAGATAGAGACCAATCGAGTTGGTAAAGTGGCGTTATATGCCAATGACTCAAAGACAAAGGAAAATCTGAGAATAGGTCCCAAAAAAGGATAGAAACTAGTCTGACAAGGATCCTTTGGATGACCTGCCGCACGTCTGCGCTGTTCCTGTCTTGGGGGTTGTCCTTCGAGAGGGTGCGTCGTTGATGACGACTAACTATTTGGCTTGAGAAACCTGAAAAATAAGAAAATGAATGATAAGGTCTAATAGGGTCAAGCCGGACTATAGACCGCGTCCACTGACTGCCTTCGCCACACCCCATGGTATTTTTAGCGCGAAGTTATGTACGCGTGGCACAAGGGCCATGATAGTGTGGGGCGAGCGGCGAAGGCTGAACTGCTAATCTAGTTCTGGATGAACCGAGCTGTCGTTCCATGGAACAGTCCGGGTTCGTTTACCAAAATCCGGGTCCTTGGCGGCCGAAGAAGTATTCGGCTTCGAGCTGCCGCTTTGTACTTCGGCGGCGATTGCCGCAGTGTGCTCCTCTGTGCGGAGGGAGCGTTCCGTATTGCCGTTTATGGTAATAACATCGTGCGGTCCAGGCATCTTTAGCTTTAAACAAGCATAATGCGGGACCGCGTTGAAATGGGCGAAAGCCGTACGTCCGAGCAGGGCGTGATAGCCACTGCGGAAAGGGACGATGTCGAAGATCAAGTCTTCGCTGCGGAAGTTGTCTGGCGAACCGAAGACCACTTCCAATGCTATGGAGCCCGTGCACCGGGCTTCGATGCCTGGTATCACTCCTTTAAAGGTTGTGCTCCTGGGCTTGATTCTGGATGGGTCTATGCCCATTTTCCTGACAGTGTCCTGATAAATTAAGTTGAGACTGCTACCATCGTCCATTAGGACTCTAGTCAAGTGGTATCCGCCCACTATGGGATCGAGGACCAGAGCTGCCGAACTTCCATGACGGATACTGGTCGGGTGGTCCTTACGATCGAAGGTGATCGGACAAGCCGACCATGGGTTGAATTTAGGGGCTACAGGCTCGACGGCGTAGACATCCCTTAGTGCGCGCTTGCGCTCCCGCTTGGGGATATGCGTGACATATATCATGTTCACTGTTTTGATCTCTAGGGGGAATTGCTTCTGACCCCCTGACTTTGATGGGTGAGGATCCTCATCGTCCTCGCTAGGAGGCCCCTTCCCCTTGTGTTCGGTATTTATCTTACCGGCCTGTTTGAAAACCCAGCAATGTCTGTTAGAGTGGTTTGCAGGCATATCCGGGGTGCCATGAATTTGGCAGGGGCGATCTAATATTTTATCAAGGTTGGATGATCCATCCTTGTTTCCTTTGAATGGTTTCTTCCGTTTACCGGACTTTGAGCCGCTGAATCCAGCGTTAACCGCTGTGTCTTCGGCTTCCTCATTATTGTTTTAGCGCTTTTGCTTGTTGCGCCGTGGCCTTCCATTGCCATCCCTGGGCTCCGAGGTGCCTGGGTCGTTGGCGCTGTTGCTTTTACGAGCTAACCAGCTATCCTCTCCCATGCAAAAGCGGGTCATTAGGGTGGTGAGGGCCGCCATAGTTTTCGGCTTTTCTTGGCCGATGTGCCGAGCAAGCCACTCGTCTCGGACACCATGTTTAAAGGCTGCTAAGGCCTCGGCCTTCGGACAGTCCACAATTTGGTTTTTCTTAATCAAGAACCTGGTCCAGAGTTGTCGAGCTGATTCGCCGGGCAGCTGGACTATGTGGTTAAGGTCGTCAGCGTCCGGGGGCCGGACATAAGTACCTTCGAAGTTGTCTAAAAAGGTATACTCCAAGTCTTCCCAACTCCCAATAGAGTTCTCTGGGAGGCTGTTTAACCAGTGCCGGGCTAGCCCGTTTAGTTTGAGGGGTAGATACTTGATGGCGTGTAGATCATCGCTGCGGGCCATATGAATATGGACAAGGAAGTCTTCAATCCATACCGCGGGATCCGTTGTGCCGTCGTATGAGTCAATGTTTACGGGTTTAAACCCTTCTGGGAACTGATGTTCCATTACTTCATCAGTAAAGCACAAGGGGTGAGCCGCGCCTCTGTATCGAGCGATATCGTGGCGGAGCTCGGCCTGGAGCTGTGTCCGGCTATCGATCCTGGTTTGGTCGTGTTGAGCACGCCGGGCTTGATAGCCATCGTCTCTGGTTGGGGTGGGCCCCCTTGATCCGTATATTGACCTGGTCTGTTCGGCTCTTTTGTCGAGATCTTTACGCAGGTCATATGTGTAGCCCGGGGGTGGTACCTTCCTGCTTCGACAGCGAGGTGGTGCGGGCTTGTATCCGGCCTGAGTGGCCGGTCTGTCGCGCCCCCGTGGCGGGCGGTCTGGTTTATCAGCCGCATCGTATTTAGATTGGAATGACTTGAAGGCCTCGTCATCGAATTCGGGGAGGAGCCGACGTTTAGGATAGCTCTTTGGGCGCTCACTGCCCTTTTCTTCCGCGACGAGGACTTGAGTCCATCTGTCGTCGAGCGTTTTCCATTCTGCTTGGAGCTGCTGCTCCTTCTGCTTCAGGCTCCGCGCAGTTGCGAGGAGCTCTTGCTTGAAGCACTCCTGTTCAGAGTGGTCTTCGGGTATGATGAAGTCTTCGGTTTCAAAGGTGGCTTCATCTTCGGAGGGTGGGGTGTAGAGGCTATCCTCCGAATCCTCATTAATGGTAGGTTCCTCCGGATTGACCTCTCCGTCTTCCCCGTCTTCCTACTCTATGGCGGGTTCAGCGGGGTTAACATGGTTATCAGCATTATCCGGAGTGTTAGAATCTCCGATGCCGGTAGTACTGTCTTTCCCTCGCCGTGGACGGCGTTTCTGGCGACGACGCTTGCTTTTTTCCTCTACGGGACTGTCCTTCACATGATCCTTTGGGTCATCGTCGTTCTCTTTGGGAGTATCCACCATGTACACATCGTAGGTGGAAGTGGCAGTGCACCTGCCGGTGACCGGCGGGTGTGGATCTGGGTCCGCTTCGCCATCGGCGCACATACCGTCGATGTCTTCGGAAGCGTAGTCCAGCAGGTCGGTTAAGTCTTCGACCGTAGCTACCATATGGGTGGTGGGTGGGACACAAAATTCCCTGTATTCGGCCCCGAGTTCGGGGACACAGTTCGGAGGTGAAGCCTCCGTAATGGCGAGGGATCCCAAAAGATCCATGGCCTAGCTTAAGAGTGAGGACCGGGCCAGAGCTTGGGGATCCGTGGGGCTGGATGCGGCGAAAGCGGCTGGATCCGTCCCATGATCCGCTGATTCCCAGAGCTGATGGCTGTCGCCCAAGGGTGAGTTCGGCTCTCCAACGATTGGGGAGGTCCTGTCTGATTCCAGGCTCACCTAACTCGCGAGGGCCTCCGGTTCTAAGACAGAAGGCTCCGAGACTGATGAGGATCCGACGGGCTTTAGGGCCTCGTATCCGGGAAGAGTAACCTGTCCGGATTTAGGTCCGAGACGGGGACGATGGCCGATTCCTGTGCGGCATCTGACGATGAATCCGACAGGTTTCCCTCTTGTTGATTGAGGGCAGCCGGGGTCGAGAATCCTTCGAAGATCAAGTCTCCTCGGATGTCAGCGACGTAGTTCAAGCTACCGAAACTGATCTGACGACGAGGGGCGTAGCTATCGATCTGCTCGAGGCGACCGGTCGAATCGGCGTGCAAGGTGAAGCCGCCAAAGACGAAGAGCTGTCCGGGGACGAAGGCGTCTCTAGATCCAGCAGCGTTGTTGATGATCACGGGGGCCATCGAGCCCTGTCATCGACAGCACAGGGGAGCTCTCAATGAAAGCACAAATGTCGGTGTCAAAACCAGCGATCTCGGGTAGGGAGTCCCAAACTGTGCGTCTAGGGTTCGATGGTAACAGGAAGCAAGGGACACAATCTTTTACCCAGGTTCGGGCCCTCTTGATGGAGGTAAAACCCTACATCCTGCTCGATTATATTGGATGTGAATAGGGGTTACAAGAGTTGATCTACCACGAGATCATAATGGCTAAACCCTATGAGCTAGCCTATGAATATTCTGATTGTCCCTAAAGACTATCCCCCTCCGGTTTATATAGACACCAGGGGGGGCTAGGGTTGATACACAGTTGGTTTACAGAGAAGGAAAGTATCCGTCCGCACGATAATCTTGTCTTCCACGCCAAGGGGAGTCCCTTCCGGATACGGGAACATGCGTCAATCCTTGTATCTTTGCGGCCCATCAGTCCGGCCCAGCTCACCTAGCCCGGACACTTGAGGACCCCCAAATACAGGACTTCCTCCATGATCACTACCAGTTCTTGAAAAAGAATTGGCATTGATACTTGGGTATGAATTCAATTCTTTCTGAAAATGCACATTGATACTTGAGTATGACATGGCGCAAATATTATGAGACATACAAGATAAAGCAAGCCAGTCATCGAAATAGAATAAAATACATAATTCATTATTCCATTGCCAAATAGTACACTCATTGAAATATTTGTAGATTTATCACACTAATACATATATATGAGTAAACAATATAATTCAGACATGCCGACATAGACTACATAGCATTATTAATGCATGGCGATCGATATCACACTCGCTCACTTTATTCAATCAATTCTAGCCTTCAATAATAAAGGCACAAAATATAAAGCCTGCCATGTAAGGCAGGCTAGCTAGCCAATGTATGGAGCAGGAGCAACAACCACATATGTATTAGGTGCCGGGCCGACACCATTGTAAATGATAACGCGTACTTGGTCTTGTGGCGGTGGGGATGGAGCCTCTCCTGGTGGGAGTACTCGAGCAATTCTGACATCAGGCCTCTCCTGATGGATGATCTGAACGGCTGCATTCAGGTCAGTACCAATCAGGCCCGGCCACGATTCGGGCACCGGACCAGGCATGACTACCCTTATCCCCTTATCACGCACTAACACGAGCCTTCCTCCCTTTCCAAACTGTTAATTAACGACAAGCATAAATAATTGAGAAATACATAGATAATCAAGAGAAACATGGATGGTGTTTCATTTTTATAATAATAATAATAATAATAATATGCCATAATAATCTCTGGTAATAACTGATAAAGGGATGCGAAACATGCTCTAAGCCTAGGAAGATGTCATAACCGAAAGCATTATTTGCTAACCAAACAAGTAATCAGTCTACTCAAATATTTAATGGAAAATGTCTGCAATAATGAAAAAATATATGCCAACCATTAGGGAAGAAGAGGCTGCTATACCTAACAGAACCTTAGCTTTTCTCGTGGTGATGATCTTGTGTTCGAGGTACGTGTGTGTATAAATACATATGTATGAGTGCACACCCATTTGCGTAGCTTACGCCATGTCGATTATAACAATGCATGCATTTGTTCACAGTTAATTAATAAGAAGCATCAGCATATGCTCTCCTTGTCAAAATTAACGATGTCGACGATAATTAACAATGCATTCATTTGTCTTCATTAATTAAGAAACATCAGCATATCCACTGCTTGTCGAGATTAACGATGTCGATGACAAGAATCCATGCATTTTACTTGATTGATTAAGAAACATTAGCATATCACCCTTTTGTTGAGAGTAACGATGCCGATGACACAATAATGCATGCATAAGCGTGTAAGTTGAAGTAGCATGTATGTATTTGATCTTTGATTTATGTATGCAGAGCATCTCCATAGACAAACCTGTGTGTTTAAAGTGCATCTTATTGCAACATACTTTTGCTCAATTTATTTTTTCAACACAGATTATTGTCCCATTGATACAGAAAAATCATCACTACAAGTTGCTTTGGATCTGCGAGTTATATAGAGGTATCACTGTCGATTCATTGGAAATAAGGCATCGTTGCACGTTTTCAGAAAGAATTGAAGTCATACTCAAGTATCAATGCCAGTTCTTTTTAAAGAATTAGTAGTGATCAGGCTCATGGAAAATATGTAAAATCGTTTGACGTCAGGACCACAGCCGCATGTCCCAACCCCTAGTGTGCTATCTTGCCTCTCTTTACATCTCTCTCACTTATGTCCTCAATGGATATCTCTCGTCGCTTAGTAAGCCCACTGCCCCTCCCCATCGAAAAACAAAAAAGGAAAAGAAAAATACACCACGAAAAGCCATTATTCAAAGAGTTTACCAAATTCAAATCTTGTCCCTGATATTAAAAAATATTTCACCAAATTTAAAATCTTCAAACCAAAATTCAAATTCAACAAAGTTACTAAATTGAAATATTGTTCACAGAAATCAACGAGATTTTTGAAAATAGTTTAGTAAATTCCAATCTTGCTCCAGATATTCAAAAACGCTAACTAAATTATAATATTATTATACTAAAATCAATTCACCAAATTCAAATCTTGTTCATGATATTTAATAAAATTCACCAAATTTAAAATCTTATTCAAATTAGTTTTTTGGAAAAAAGTTCAGCAAATTCAAATATTGTGCATGAAATTCTAATTTATTTCTGGATAGTTCGCAAAATTCAACTCGTGTTCATGATATCTCCTGAAAAATCACCAAATTCCAAACTTGTTCACGATATTCAAAAACTGTTCATTAAATGCAAAGTCTTCAACATTAGTTTCGAATTGTGTTCATGACGCTTCAGTATTTTTTACTAAACTCAAGTATTATTCATGAAATTAAAATTTAGTTCATTATATTTGAAAAATGATAACTATAAAAAGAAACATCAAACAAACAACGGGTTGTGAATATACACGCTGGGGAACGCAGAGGTTCGTTTTGTCTGCTTCTTTAGACAACTTGCAAAGAATAGTCCCGGGATGATTCTTCAATGACTAAATCTAACGTCATCTAGCTGGCTGATAGTTTAGTGGCCAAATCTTCGGGTGAAAGTGCAAAACTTGTCCCGGACAGCAGCTCGCTGGATGACGTAAGAGCATCTACAGCCAGGGTCACCAAATTACGTAGATCATCGCACGGACTATGAAACGGACATAGATATGCACATTCCGATCACCAGAACATCACGGATGGATCTTCAAAAGCTACTCGAAGTTCACATAATCCACATAAGACGGGCAGGTTCTAACTAGAGACACAAATAACTAGAAATTAACGACAGATATCGCGGAGATTCACCACTTCCACCCCGGGACATTCCTCTTCCGGTCGCCCGTGTAGCTCTAGGCGTCAGCAGCAGGTGGTGGACCATTGGAGTCGACGAAGGTGGAGGTGTGGTCGCCGCCGTCGTCGTTGGATTCCTCGGAGAGGACGATGAGCCCCTTCATCCACTGGACGGCCCTGTCCTGCTGAACATGCAGTAAATATGATTGCACCACTTGAGTCTCTGAGCAACATACTGGTTGCCGCCGAACCATCGGAGGGCAGATATGATCCATCTGTATCAACAAAAAATAGCGCGCTATTTCGCTGTTATAGCACTGTTACAACGTATTTGAAGATGAAACACTATGTTTTAGTAAATTCGGCCGCTACGACGCTAATCACGTTATTTCATTCTGTACTAATGTGAATTCTAATGTCCATTATCTGTTCTAGATGATTCCAATTGTGCAATGGTGCATCATTGTTGGTTTAGATTCAGCAAAGTTGCAATGTTTCTAGCTCTGTCATGTAAGATTGTAATCTGGTGCTATTAGTAACTGTGAAGTTGACCTCTTAAGCTGAACAATTGTTGTTGTACATTCCTTTACTCCATGTACGTGTGTGATGATCAGTGGAGGAATTGTGATGTACGTATGACATATTTCCTTTAGCTTTTCGTGGTGTATTTTTTTTTTATTGGGGAGGGGCAGCGGGCTTACTAAGCTACGAGAGATATCCGTTGAGGACATAAGTCAGAGAGATGTAGAGACAGGCAAGATAGCACACTAGGGGTTGGGACTTGCGGCCGCGGTCTGGACGTCAAAGGATTCTACGTATTTGGCACAAGCATGATCACTACCAGTTCTTGAAAAAGAGATGAATTCAATTCTTTCTGAAAACGCACATTGATACTTGAGTATGACATGGCGCAAATATTATGAGACATACAAGATAAAGCAAGCCAGTCATCGAAAAAGAATAAAATACATAAATCATTATTGCATTGCCAAATAGTACACTCATTGAAATATTTGTAGATTTATCACACTAATACATATATGAGTAAACAATATAATTTAGACATGCCCACATAGACTACATAGCATTATTAATGCATGGCGATAGATATCACACTCGCTCACTTTATTCAATCAATTCTAGCCTTTAATAATAAAGGCACAAAAGATAAAGCCTGCCATGTAAGGCAGGCTAGCTAGCCAATGTATGGAGCAGGAGCAACAACCACATATGTATTAGGCGCCGGGCCGACACCGTTGTAAATGATAACACGTACTTGGTCTTGTGGTGGTGGGGATGGAGCCTCTCCTGGCGGGAGTACTCGAGCAATTGTGACATCAGGCCTCTCCTGATGGATGATCTGAACTGCTGCATTCAGTTCAGTACCAATCAGACCCGGCCATGATTCGGGCACTGGACCAGGCATGACTACCCTTATCACGCACTAACACGAGCCTTCCTCCCTTTCGAAACTGTTAATTAACGACAAGCATAAATAATTGAGAAATACATAGATAATCAAGAGAAACATGCATGGTGTTTCATTTTTATAATAATAATAATAATAATATGCCATAATAATCTCTGGTACTAACTGATAAAGGGATGCGAAACATGCTCTAAGCCTAGGAAGATGTCATAACCGAAATCATTATTTGCTAACCAAACAAGTAATCAGTCTACTGAAATATTTAATGGAAAATGTCTGCAATAATGAAAAAATATATGCCAACCATTAGGGAAGGATAGGCTGCTATACCTAACAGAACCTTAGCTTTTCTCGTGGTGATGATCTTGTGTTCGAGGTACGTGTGTGTATAAATACATATGTATGAGTGCACACCCATTTGCGTAGCTTACGCCATGTCGATTATAACAATGCATGCATTTTGTTCACGGTTAATTAATAAGAAGCATCAGCATATGCTCTCCTTGTCGAAATTAAAGATGTCGATCATAACAATGCATATTCATTTGACTTCATTAACTAAGAAACGTCAGCATATCCACTACTTGTCGAGGTTAACGATGTCGATTACAAGAATCCACGCATTTTACTTGATTGATTAAGAAACATCAGCATATCACCCTTTTGTTGAGAGTAACGATGCCGATGACACAATAATGCATGCATAAGCGTATAAGTTGAAGTAGCATGTATGTATTCGATCTTTGATTTACGTATGTAGAGCATCTCCATATACAAACCTGTGTGTTTAAAGTGCATCTTATTGCAACATACTTTTTCTCAATTTATTTTTTCAACACAGATTATTGTCCCATTGATAGAGAAAAATCGTCACTACAAGTTGCTTTGGATCTGCGAGTTATATAGAGGTATCACTGTCGATTCATTGGAAATAAGGCATCATTGCGCGTTTTCAGAACAATGCCAGTTCTTTTTAAAGAATTAGTAGTGATCAGGCTCGTGGAAAATATGTCGAATCGTTTGACGTCAGGACCACAGCCGCATGTCCCAACTCCTAGTGTGCTATCTTGCCTGTCTTTACATCTCTCTCACTTATGTCCTCAATGTATATCTCTCATCGCTTAGTAAGCCCGCTGCCCTCCCCATCGAAAAACAAAAAAGGAAAAGAAAAATACACCACGAAAAGCCATTATTCAAAGAGTTTACCAAATTCAAATCTTGTCCCTGATATTGAAAAATATTTCACCAAATTTAAAATCTTCAAACCAAAATTCAAATTCAACAAAGTTACTAAATTGAAATATTGTTCACAGAAATCAATGAGATTTTTGAAAATAGTTCAGTAAATTCCAATCTTGCTCCAGATATTCAAAAACGCTAACTAAATTATAATATTATTATAGTTAAAACAATTCACCAAATTCAAATCTTGTTCATGATATTTAATAAAATTCACCAAATTTAAAATCTTATTCAATTTAATTTTTTGGAAAAAAGTTCAGCAAATTCAAATATTGTGCATGAAATTCTAATTTATTTCTGGATAGTTCACAAAATTCAACTCGTGTTCATGATATCTCCTGAAAAATCACCAAATTCCAAACTTGTTCACGATATTTAAAAACTGTTCATTAAATGCAAAGTCTTCAACATTAGTTTCGAATTGTGTTCATGACGCTTCAGTATTTTTTACTAAACTCAAGTATTATTCATGAAATTAAAATTTAGTTCATTATATTTAAAAAATGATAACTATAAAAAGAAACATCAAACAATCAACGGGTTGTGAATATACACGCTGGGGAACGCAGAGGTTCGTTTTGTCTGCTTCTTTAGGCAACTTGCAAAGAATAGTCCCGGGATGATTCTTCAATGACTAAATCTAACGTCATCTAGCTGGCTGATAGTTTAGTGGCCAAATCTTCGGGTGAAAGTGCAAAACTTGTCCCGGACATCAGCTCGCTGGATGACGTAAGAGCATCTACAGCCAGGGTCACCAAATTACGTAGATCATCACATGGACTATGAAACGGACATATAGATGCACATTCCGATCACCAGAACATCACGGATTGATCTTCAAAAGCTACTCGAAGTTCACATAATCCACATAAGACGGGCAGGTTCTAACTAGAGACACAAATAACTAGAAATTAACGACAGATATCGCGGAGATTCACCACTTCCTCCCCGGGACATTCCTCTTCCGGTCGCCCGTGCAGCTCTAGGCGTCAGCAGCAGGTGGTGGACCATTGGAGTCGACGGAGGTGGAGCTGTGGTCGTCGCCGTCATCGTTGGAGTCCTCGAAGAGGACGATGAGCCCCTTCATCCACTGGACGGCCCTGTCCTGCTGAACATGCAGTAAATATGATTGCACCACTTGAGTCTCTGAGCAACATACTGGTTGCCGCCGAACCATCGGAGGGCAGATATGATCCATCTGTATCAACAAAAAATAGCGCGCTATTTCGCTGTTATAGCACTGTTACAACGTATTTGAAGATGAAACACTATGTTTTAGTAAATTCGGCCGCTACGACGCTAATCATGTTATTTCATTCTCTACTAATGTGAATTCTAATGTCCATTATCTGTTCTGGATGATTCCAATTGTGCAATGGTGCATCATTGTTGGTTTAGATTCTGCAAAGTTGCAATGTTTCTAGCTCTGTCATGTAAGATTTAAATCTGGTGCTATTACTAACTGTGAAGTTGACCTCTTAAGCTGAACAATTGTTGTTGTACATTCCTTTACTGCATGTACGTGTGTGATGATCAGTGGAGGAATTGTGATGTACGTATGACATATTTCCTTTAGCTTTTCGTGGTGTACTTTTTTTCTTTTTTTTTGGGGAGGAGCAGCAGGCTTACTAAGCTACGAGAGATATCCGTTGAGGACATAAGTCAGAGAGATGTAGAGACAGGCAAGATAGCACACTAGGGGTTGGGACTTGCGGCCGCGGTCCGGACGTCAAAGGATTCTACGTATTTTCCACAAGCATGATCACTACCAGTTCTTGAAAAAGAGTTGAATTCAATTCTTTCTGAAAACGCACATTGATACTTGAGTATGACATGGCGCAAATATTATGAGACATACAAGATAAAGCAAGCCAGTCATCGAAAAAGAATAAAATACATAACTCATTATTCCATTGCTAAATAGTACACTCATTGAAATATTTGTAGATTTATCACACTAATACATATATGAGTAAACAATATAATTTAGACATGCCCACATAGACTACATAGCATTATTAATGCATGGCGATAGATATCACACTCGGTCACTTTATTCAATCAATTCTAGCCTTTAATAATAAAGGAACAAAAGATAAAGCCTGCCATGTAAGGCAGGCTAGCTAGCCAATGTATGGAGCAGGAGCAACAACCACATATGTATTAGGCGCCGGGCCGACACCGTTGTAAATGATAACACGTACTTGGTCTTGTGGTGGTGGGGATGGAGCCTCTCCAGGAGGGAGTACTCGAGCAATTGTGACATCAGGCCTCTCCTGATGGATGATTTGAACTGCTGCATTTAGTTCAGTACCAATCAGACCCGGCCATGATTCGGGCACTGGACCAGGCATGACTACCCTTATCACGCACTAACACGAGCCTTCCTCCCTTTCGAAACTGTTAATTAACGACAAGCATAAATAATTGAGAAATACATAGATAATCAAGAGAAACATGCATGGTGTTTCATTTTTATAATAATAATAATATGCCATAATAATCTCTGGTACAAACTGATAAAGGGATGCGAAACATGCTCTAAGCCTAGGAAGATGTCATAACCGAAATCATTATTTGCTAACCAAACAAGTAATCAGTCTACTGAAATATTTAATGGAATATGTCTGCAATAATGAAAAAATATATGCCAACCATTAGGGATGGAGAGGCTGCTATACCTAACAGAACCTTAGCTTTTCTCGTGGTGATGATCTTGTGTTCGAGGTACGTGTGTGTATAAATACATATGTATGAGTGCACACCCATTTGCGTAGCTTACGCCATGTCGATTATAACAATGCATGCATTTTGTTCACAGTTAATTAATAAGAAGCATCAGCATATGCTCTCCTTGTCGAAATTAATGATGTCGATGATAACAATGCATATTCATTTGACTTCATTAACTAAGAAACATCAGCATATCCACTGCTTGTCGAGGTTAACGATGTCGATTACTAGAATCCATGAATTTTACTTGATTGATTAAGAAACATCAGCATATCACCCTTTTGTTGAGAGTAACGATGCCGATGACACAATAATGCATGCATAAGCGTGTAAGTTGAAGTAGCATGTATGTATTCGATCTTTGATTTACGTATGTAGAGCATCTCCACATACAAACCTGTGTGTTTAAAGTGCATCTTATTGCAACATACTTTTGCTCAATTTATTTTTTCAACACAGATTATTGTCCCATTGATACAAAAAAATCGTCACTACAAGTTGCTTTGGATCTGCGAGTTATATAGAGGTATCATTGTCGATTCATTGGAAATAAGGCATCGTTGCGCGTTTTCAGAAAGAATTGAAGTCATACTCAAGTATCAATGCCAGTTCTTTTTAAAGAATTAGTAGTGATCAGGCTCGTGGAAAATATGTAGAATCGTTCGACGTCAGGACCACAGCCGCATGTCCCAACTCCTAGTGTGCTATCTTGCCTGTCTTTACATCTCTCTCACTTATGTCCTCAATGTATATCTCTCGTCGCTTAGTAAGCCCGCTGCCCTCCCCATCGAAAAACCGAAAAGGAAAAGAAAAATACACCACGAAAAGCCATTATTCAAAGAGTTTACCAAATTCAAATCTTGTCCCTGATATTCAAAAATATTTCGCCAAATTTAAAATCTTCAAACCAAAATTCAAATTCAACAAAGTTACTAAATTGAAATATTGTTCACAGAAATCAATGAGATTTTTGAAAATAGTTCAGTAAATTCCAATCTTGCTCCAGATATTCAAAAACGCTAACTAAATTATAATATTATTATAGTAAAAACAATTCACCAAATTCAAATCTTGTTCATGATATTTAATAAAAGTTCACCAAATTTAAAATCTTATTCAATTTAATTTTTTGGAAAAAAGTTCAGCAAATTCAAATATTGTGCATGAAATTCTAATTTATTTCTGGATAGTTCGCAAAATTCATCTCGTGTTCATGATATCTCCTGAAAAATCACCAAATTCCAAACTTGTTCACGATATTCAAAAACTGTTCATTAAATGCAAAGTCTTCAACATTAGTTTCGAATTGTGTTCATGACGCTTCATTATTTTTTACTAAACTCAAGTATTATTCATGAAATTAAAATTTAGTTCATTATATTTAAAAAATGATAACTATAAAAAGAAACATCAAACAATCAACGGGTTGTGAATATACACGCTGGGGAACGCAGAGGTTCATTTTGTCTGCTTCTTTAGACAACTTGCAAAGAATAGTCCCGGGATGATTCATCAATGACTAAATCTAACGTCATCTAGCTGGCTGATAGTTTACTGGCCAAATCTTCGGGTGAAAGTGCAAAACTTGTCCCGGACATCAGCTCGCTGGATGACGTAAGAGCATCTACAGCTAGGGTCACCAAATTACGTAGATCATCGCACGGACTTTGAAACGGACATAGATATGCACATTCCGATCACCAGAACATCATGGATGGATCTTCAAAAGCTACTCGAAGTTCACATAATCCACATAAGACGGGCAGGTTCTAACTAGAGACACAAATAACTAGAAATTAACGACAGATATCACGGAGATTCACCACTTCCTCCCCGGGACATTTCTCTTCTGGTCGCCCGTGCAGCTCTAGGCGTCAGCAGCAGGTGGTGGACCATTGGAGTCGACGGAGGTGGAGCTGTGGTCGTCGCCGTCGTCGTTGGAGTCCTCGGAGAGGACGATGAGCCCCTTCATCCACTGGACGGCCCTGTCCTGCTGAACATGCAGTAAATATGATTGCACCACTTGAGTGTCTGAGCAACATACTGGTTGCCGCCGAACCATCGGAGGGCAGATATGATCCATCTGTATCAACAAAAAATAGCGTGCTATTTCGCTGTTATAGCACTGTTACAACGTATTTGAAGATGAAACACTATGTTTTAGTAAATTTGGCCGCTACGACGCTAATCACGTTATTTCATTCTCTACTAATGTGAATTCTAATGTCCATTATCTGATCTGGATGATTCCAATTGTGCAATGGTGCATCATTGTTGGTTTAGATTCAGCAAAGTTGCAATGTTTCTAGCTCTGTCATGTAAGATTGTAATTTAGTGCTATTAGTAACTGTGAAGTTGACCTCTTAAGCTGAACAATTGTTGTTGTACATTCCTTTACTGCATGTACGTGTGTGATGATCAGTGGAGGAATTGTGATGTACGTATGACATATTTCCTTTAGCTTTTCGTGGTGTATTTTTTTTTCTTTTTTTTGGGGAGGGGCAGCGGGCTTACTAAGCTACGAGAGATATCCGTTGAGGACATAATTCAGAGAGATGTAGAGACAGGCAAGATAGAACACTAGGGGTTGGGACTTGCGGCCGCGGTCCGGACGTCAAAGGATTCTACGTATTTTCCACAAGCATGATCACTACCAGTTCTTGAAAAAGAGATGAATTCAATTCTTTCTGAAAACGCACATTGATACTTGAGTATGACATGGCGCAAATATTATGAGACATACAAGATAAAGCAAGCCAGTCATCGAAAAAGAATAAAATACATAACTCATTATTCCATTGCCAAATAGTACACTTATTGAAATATTTGTAGATTTATCACACTAATACATATATGAGTAAACAATATAATTTAGACATGCCCACATAGACTACATAGCATTATTAATGCATGGCGATAGATATCACACTCGCTCACTTTATTCAATCAATTCTAGCCTTTAATAATAAAGGCACAAAAGATAAAGCCTGCCATGTAAGGCAAGCTAGCTAGCCAATGTATGGACCAGGAGCAACAACCACATATGTATTAGGCGCCGGGCCGACACCGTTGTAAATGATAACACGTACTTGGTCTTGTGGTGGTGGGGATGGAGCCTCTCCTGGAGGGAGTACTCGAGCAATTGTGACATCAGGCCTCTCCTGATGGATGATCTGAACTGCTGCATTCAGTTCAGTACCAATCAGACCCGGCCATGATTCGGGCACTGGACCAGGCATGACTACCCTTATCACGCACTAACACGAGCCTTCCTCCCTTTTAAAACTGTTAATTAACGACAAGCATAAATAATTGAGAAATACATAGATAATCAAGAGAAACATGCATGGTGTTTCATTTTTATAGTAGTAGTAATAATAATAATATGCCATAATAATCTCTGGTACTAACTGATAAAGGGATGCGAAACATGCTCTAAGCCTAGGTAGATGTCATAACCGAAATCATTATTTGTTAACCAAACAAGTAATCAGTCTACTGAAATATTTAATGGAAAATGTCTGGAATAATGAAAAAATATATGCCAACCATTAGGGAAGGAGAGGCTGCTATACCTAAGAGAACCTTAGCTTTTCTCATGGTGATGATCTTGTGTTCGAGGTACGTGTGTGTATAAATACATATGTATGAGTGCACAGCCATTTGCGTAGCTTACGCCATGTCGATTATAACAATGCATGCATTTTGTTCATAGTTAATTAATAAGAAGCAACCGCATATGCTCTCCTTGTTGAAATTAACGATGTCGATGATAACAATGCATATTCATTTGACTTCATTAAATAAGAAACATCAGCATATCCACTGCTTGTCGAGGTTAACGATGTCGATTACAAGAATCCATGCATTTTACTTGATTGATTAAGAAACATCAGCATATCACCCTTTTGTTGAGAGTAACGATGCCGATGACACAATAATGCATGCATAAGCGTGTAAGTTGAAGTAGCATGTATGTATTCGATCTTTGATTTACGTATGTAGAGCATCTCCACATACAAACCTGTGTGTTTAAAGTGCATCTTATTGCACCATACTTTTGCTCAATTTATTTTTTCAACACAGATTATTGTCCCATTGATACAGAAAAATCGCCACTACAAGTTGCTTTGGATCTGCGAGTTATATAGAGGTATCACTGTCGATTCATTGGAAATAAGGCATCGTTGCGCGTTTTCAGAAAGAATTGAAGTCATACTCAAGTATCAATGCCAGTTCTTTTTAAAGAATTAGTAGTGATCTGGCTCGTGGAAAATATGTAGAATCGTTTGACGTCAGGACCACAGCCGCATGTCCCAACTCCAAGTGTGCTATCTTGCCTGTCTTTACATCTCTCTCACTTATGTCCTCAATGTATATCTCTTGTCGCTTAGTAAGCCCGCTGCCCTCCCCATCGAAAAACAAAAAAGGAAAAGAAAAATACACCACAAAAAGCCATTATTCAAAGAGTTTACCAAATTCAAATCTTGTCCCTGATATTCAAAAATATTTCACCAAATTTAAAATCTTCAAACCAAAATTCAAATTCAACAAAGTTACTAAATTGAAATATTGTTCACAGAAATCAATGAGATTTTTGAAAATAGTTCAGTAAATTCCAATCTTGCTCCAGATATTCAAAAACGCTAACTAAATTATAATATTATTATAGTAAAAACAATTCACCAAATTCAAAGCTTGTTCATGATATTTAATAAAAGTTCACCAAATTTAAAATCTTATTCAATTTAATTCTTTGGAAAAAAGTTCAGCAAATTCAAATATTGTGCATGAAATTCTAATTTATTTCTGGATAGTTCGCAAAATTCAACTCGTGTTCATGATATCTCCTGAAAAATCACCAAATTCCAAACTTGTTCACGATATTCAAAAACTGTTCATTAAAAGCAAAGTCTTCAACATTAGTTTCGAATTGTGTTCATGACGCTTCAGTATTTTTTACTAAACTCAAGTATTATTCATGAAATTAAAATTTAGTTCATTATATTTAAAAAATGATAACTATAAAAAGAAACATCAAACAAAAAACGGGTTGTGAATATACACGCTGGGGAACGCAGAGGTTCGTTTTGTCTGCTTCTTTAGAGAACTTGCAAATAATAGTCCCGGGATGATTCTTCAATGACTAAATCTAACGTCATCTAGCTGGCTGATAGTTTAGTGGCCAAATCTTTGGGTGAAATTGCAAAACTTGTCCCGGACATCAGCTCGCTGGATGATGTAAGAGCATCTACAGCCAGGGTCACCAAATTACGTAGATCATCGCACGGACTATGAAACGGACATAGATATGCACATTCCGATCACCAAAACATCACGGATGGATCTTCAAAAGCTACTCGAAGTTCACATAATCCACATAAGACAGGCAGGTTCTAACTAGAGACACAAATAACTAGAAATTAACGACAGATATCGCGGAGAATCACCACTTCCTCCCCGAGACATTCCTCTTCCGGTCGCCCGTGCAGCTCTAGGCATCAGCAGTAGGTGGTGGACCATTGGAGTCGACGGAGGTGGAGCTGTGGTCGTCGCCGTCGTCGTTGGAGTCCTCGGAGAGGACGATGAGCCCCTTCATCCACTGGACGGCCCTGTCCTGCTGAACATGCAGTAAATATGATTGCACCACTTGAGTCTCTGAGCAACATACTGGTTGCCGCCGAACCATCGGAGGGCAGATATGATCCATCTGTATCAACAAAAAATAGCGCGCTATTTCGCTGTTATAGCACTGTTACAATGTATTTGAAGATGAAACACTATGTTTTAGTAAATTCGGCCGCTACGACGCTAATCACGTTATTTCATTCTCTACTAATGTGAATTCTAATGTCCATTATCTAATCTGGATGATTCCAATTGTGCAATGGTGCATCATTGTTGGTTTAGATTCAGCAAAGTTGCAATGTTTCTAGCTCTGTCATGTAAGATTGTAATCTGGTGCTATTAGTAACTGTGAAGTTGACCTCTTAAGCTGAACAATTGTTGTTGTACATTCCTTTACTGCATGTACGTGTGTGATGATCAGTGGAGGAATTGTGCTGTACGTATGACATATTTCCTTTAGCTTTTCGTGGTGTATTTTTTTTCTTTTTTTTGGGGAGGAGCAGCGGGCTTACTAAGCTACGAGAGATATCCGTTGAGGACATAAGTCAGAGAGATGTAGAGACAGGCAAGATAGCACACTAGGGGTTGGGACTTGCGGCCGCAGTCCGGACGTCAAAGGATTCTACGTATTTTCCACAAGCATGATCACTACCAGTTCTTGAAAAAGAGACGAATTCAATTCTTTCTAAAAACGCACATTGATACTTGAGTATGACATGGCGCAAATATTATGAGACATACAAGATAAAGCAAGCCAGTCATCGAAAAAGAATAAAATACATAACTCATTATTCCATTGCCAAATAGTACACTCATTGAAATATTTGTAGATTTATCACACTAATACATATATGAGTAAACAATATAATTTAGACATGCCCACATAGACTACAGAGCATTATTAATGCATGGCGATAGATATCACACTCGCTCACTTTATTCAATCAATTCTAGCCTTTAATAATAAAGGCACAAAAGATAAAGCCTGCCATGTAAGGCAGACTAGCTAGCCAATGTATGGAGCAGGAGCAACAACCACATATGTATTAGGCGCCGGGCCGACACCGTTGTAAATGATAACACGTACTTGGTCTTGTGGTGGTGGGGATGGAGCCTCTCCTGGAGGGAGTACTCGAGCAATTGTGACATCAGGCCTCTCCTGATGGATGATCTGAACTGCTGCATTCAGTTCAGTACCAATCAGACCCGGCCATGATTCGGGCACTGGACCAGGCATGACTACCCTTATCACGCACTAACAAGAGCCTTCCTCCCTTTCGAAACTGTTAATTAACGACAAGCATAAATAATTGAGAAATACATAGATAATCAAGAGAAACATGCATGGTGTTTCATTTTTATAATAATAAAAATAATATGCCATAATAATCTCTGGTACTAACTGATAAAGGGATGCGAAACATGCTCTAAGCCCAGGAAGATGTCATAACCGAAATCATTATTTGCTAACCAAACAAGTAATCAGTCTACTGAAATATTTAATGGAAAATGTCTACAATAATGAAAAAATATATGCCAACCATTAGGGAAGGAGAGGCTGCTATACCTAACAGAACCTTAGCTTTTCTCGTGATGATGATCTTGTGTTCGAGGTACGTGTGTGTATAAATACATATGTATGAGTGCACACCCATTTGCGTAGCTTACGCCATGTCGATTATAACAATGCATGCATTTTGTTCACAGTTAATTAATAAGAAGCATCAGCATATGCTCTCCTTGTCGAAATTAACAATGTCGACGATAATTAACAATGCATTCATTTGTCTTCATTAATTAAGAAACATCAGCATATCCACTGCTTGTCGAGATTAACGATGTCGATGACAAGAATCCATGCATTTTACTTGATTGATTAAGAAACATTAGCATATCACCCTTTTGTTGAGAGTAACGATGCCGATGACACAATAATGCATGCATAAGCGTGTAAGTTGAAGTAGCATGTATGTATTTGATCTTTGATTTATGTATGCAGAGCATCTCCATAGACAAACCTGTGTGTTTAAAGTGCATCTTATTGCAACATACTTTTGCTCAATTTATTTTTTCAACACAGATTATTGTCCCATTGATACAGAAAAATCATCACTACAAGTTGCTTTGGATCTGCGAGTTATATAGAGGTATCACTGTCGATTCATTGGAAATAAGGCATCGTTGCACGTTTTCAGAAAGAATTGAAGTCATACTCAAGTATCAATGCCAGTTCTTTTTAAAGAATTAGTAGTGATCAGGCTCATGGAAAATATGTAAAATCGTTTGACGTCAGGACCACAGCCGCATGTCCCAACCCCTAGTGTGCTATCTTGCCTCTCTTTACATCTCTCTCACTTATGTCCTCAATGGATATCTCTCGTCGCTTAGTAAGCCCGCTGCCCCTCCCCATCAAAAAACAAAAAAGGAAAAGAAAAATACACCACGAAAAGCCATTATTCAAAGAGTTTACCAAATTCAAATCTTGTCCCTGATATTAAAAAATATTTCACCAAATTTAAAATCTTCAAACCAAAATTCAAATTCAACAAAGTTACTAAATTGAAATATTGTTCACAGAAATCAACGAGATTTTTGAAAATAGTTTAGTAAATTCCAATCTTGCTCCAGATATTCAAAAACACTAACTAAATTATAATATTATTATACTAAAATCAATTCACCAAATTCAAATCTTGTTCATGATATTTAATAATATTCACCAAATTTAAAATCTTATTCAAATTAGTTTTTTGGAAAAAAGTTCAGCAAATTCAAATATTGTGCATGAAATTCTAATTTATTTCTGGATAGTTCGCAAAATTCAACTCGTGTTCATGATATCTCCTGAAAAATCACCAAATTCCAAACTTGTTCACGATATTCAAAAACTGTTCATTAAATGCAAAGTCTTCAACATTAGTTTCGAATTGTGTTCATGACGCTTCAGTATTTTTTACTAAACTCAAGTATTATTCATGAAATTAAAATTTAGTTCATTATATTTGAAAAATGATAACTATAAAAAGAAACATCAAACAAACAACGGGTTGTGAATATACACGCTGGGGAACGCAGAGGTTCGTTTTGTCTGCTTCTTTAGACAACTTGCAAAGAATAGTCCCGGGATGATTCTTCAATGACTAAATCTAACGTCATCTAGCTGGCTGATAGTTTAGTGGCCAAATCTTCGGGTGAAAGTGCAAAACTTGTCCCGAACAGCAGCTCGCTGGATGACGTAAGAGCATCTACAGCCAGGGTCACCAAATTACGTAGATCATCGCACGGACTATGAAACGGACATAGATATGCACATTCCGATCACCAGAACATCACGGATGGATCTTCAAAAGCTACTCGAAGTTCACAAAATCCACATAAGACGGGCAGGTTCTAACTAGAGACACAAATAACTAGAAATTAACGACAGATATCGCGGAGATTCACCACTTCCACCCCGGGACATTCCTCTTCCGGTCGCCCGTGTAGCTCTAGGCGTCAGCAGTAGGTGGTGGACCATTGGAGTCGACGAAGGTGGAGGTGTGGTCGTCGCCGTCGTCGTTGGATTCCTCGGAGAGGATGATGAGCCCCTTCATCCACTGGACGGCCCTGTCCTGCTGAACATGCAGTAAATATGATTGCACCACTTGAGTCTCTGAGCAACATACTGGTTGCCGCCGAACCATCGGAGGGCAGATATGATCCATCTGTATCAACAAAAAATAGCGCGCTATTTCGCTGTTATAGCTCTGTTACAACGTATTTGAAGATGAAACACTATGTTTTAGTAAATTTGGCCGCTACGACGCTAATCACGTTATTTCATTCTGTACTAATGTGAATTCTAATGTCCATTATCTGTTCTGGATGATTCCAATTGTGCAATGGTGCATCATTGTTGGTTTAGATTCAGCAAAGTTGCACTGTTTCTAGCTCTATCATGTAAGATTGTAATCTGGTGCTATTAGTAACTGTGAAGTTGACCTCTTAAGCTGAACAATTGTTGTTGTACATTCCTTTACTCCATGTACGTGTGTGATGATCAGTGGAGGAATTGTGATGTACGTATGACATATTTCCTTTAGCTTTTCGTGGTGTATTTTTTTTTTATTGGGGAGGGGCAGCGGGCTTACTAAGCTACGAGAGATATCCGTTGAGGAC
The DNA here is from genome assembly GCA_011799875.1 of Thinopyrum elongatum. Lineage (NCBI taxonomy): Eukaryota > Viridiplantae > Streptophyta > Magnoliopsida > Poales > Poaceae > Thinopyrum > Thinopyrum elongatum. The sequence continues at coordinate 579,346,303 of CM022302.1, read as the reverse complement.
ATAAGTCAGAGAGATGTAGAGACAGGCAAGATAGCACACTAGGGGTTGGGACTTGCGGCCGCGGTCTAGACGTCAAAGGATTCTACGTATTTGCCACAAGCATGATCACTACCAGTTCTTGAAAAAGAGATGAATTCAATTCTTTCTGAAAACGCACATTGATACTTGAGTATGACATGGCGCAAATATTATGAGACATACAAGATAAAGCAAGCCAGTCATCGAAAAAGAATAAAATACATAAATCATTATTGCATTGCCAAATAGTACACTCATTGAAATATTTGTAGATTTATCACACTAATACATATATGAGTAAACAATATAATTTAGACATGCCCACATAGACTACATAGCATTATTAATGCATGGCGATAGATATCACACTCGCTCACTTTATTCAATCAATTCTAGCCTTTAATAATAAAGGCACAAAAGATAAAGCCTGCCATGTAAGGCAGGCTAGCTAGCCAATGTATGGAGCAGGAGCAACAACCACATATGTATTAGGCGCCGGGCCGACACCGTTGTAAATGATAACACGTACTTGGTCTTGTGGTGGTGGGGATGGAGCCTCTCCTGGCGGGAGTACTCGAGCAATTGTGACATCAGGCCTCTCCTGATGGATGATCTGAACTGCTGCATTCAGTTCAGTACCAATAAGACCCGGCCATGATTCGGGCACTGGACCAGGCATGACTACCCTTATCACGCACTAACACGAGCCTTCCTCCCTTTCGAAACTATTAATTAACGACAAGCATAAATAATTGAGAAATACATAGATAATCAAGAGAAACATGCATGGTGTTTCATTTTTATAATAATAATAATAATAATATGCCATAATAATCTCTGGTACTAACTGATAAAGGGATGCGAAACATGCTCTAAGCCTAGGAAGATGTCATAACCGAAATCATTATTTGCTAACCAAACAAGTAATCAGTCTACTGAAATATTTAATGGAAAATGTCTGCAATAATGAAAAAATATATGCCAACCATTAGGGAAGGATAGGCTGCTATACCTAACAGAACCTTAGCTTTTCTCGTGGTGATGATCTTGTGTTCGAGGTACGTGTGTGTATAAATACATATGTATGAGTGCACACCCATTTGCGTAGCTTACGCCATGTCGATTATAACAATGCATGCATTTTGTTCACAGTTAATTAATAAGAAGCATCAGCATATGCTCTCCTTGTCGAAATTAAAGATGTCGATCATAACAATGCATATTCATTTGACTTCATTAACTAAGAAACGTCAGCATATCCACTACTTGTCGAGGTTAACGATGTCGATTATAAGAATCCACGCATTTTACTTGATTGATTAAGAAACATCAGCATATCACCCTTTTGTTGAGAGTAACGATGCCGATGACACAATAATGCATGCATAAGCGTATAAGTTGAAGTAGCATGTATGTATTCGATCTTTGATTTACGTATGTAGAGCATCTCCACATACAAACCTGTGTGTTTAAAGTGCATCTTATTGCAACATACTTTTTCTCAATTTATTTTTTCAACACAGATTATTGTCCCATTGATACAGAAAAATCGTCACTACAAGTTGCTTTGGATCTGCGAGTTATATAGAGGTATCACTGTCGATTCATTGGAAATAAGGCATCATTGCGCGTTTTCAGAACAATGCCAGTTCTTTTTAAAGAATTAGTAGTGATCAGGCTCGTGGAAAATATGACGAATCGTTTGACGTCAGGACCACAGCCGCATGTCCCAACTCCTAGTGTGCTATCTTGCCTGTCTTTACATCTCTCTCACTTATGTCCTCAAGGTATATCTCTCATCGCTTAGTAAGCCCGCTGCCCTCCCCATCGAAAAACAAAAAAGGAAAAGAAAAATACACCACGAAAAGCCATTATTCAAAGAGTTTACCAAATTCAAATCTTGTCCCTGATATTGAAAAATATTTCACCAAATTTAAAATCTTCAAACCAAAATTCAAATTCAACAAAGTTACTAAATTGAAATATTGTTCACAGAAATCAATGAGATTTTTGAAAATAGTTCAGTAAATTCCAATCTTGCTCCAGATAT